>OU426983.1:101309075-102509075 GCA_911387785.2 Aelia acuminata | reverse complement strand
CGTTAATGCCGATTTAGAGTAAATAAAAAAAACACGTGAATATGATACAAAATTTATTAAGTAAAGTCCCCCCCTCCGGTTGATCAATTTTGATGAAATTTTTACAGTCATATCTCGGGCATATTAATACATCAAATACTCAGTTTAATAAAAATCCTTAGAGCCGTTTTTGAGAAAATCCAAAAAACGTAAAAAGTTATTAAATAAAGTACCCCCTCCCTTTGACTAATTTTGATGAAATTTTTGATGTCACATCGCGGGCATATACATACACTATATATCCAATTTCAGGTTCGCACGGTTTATGGTTTTTGAGATAGTTTGTTCACACACACACAGACACACATAAAGACCATTTCGCGGGACTTGGTTATTTGGACTCAGGGGACCCCAAAACATGTATTTCCGTTGAAAACCGGAAGTCGAAATTTTTCACGATCGCAATACTTTCCTTACTATATATTTCATATATAGGTAAGTGAAAGTAAAAAGAGGCGTGTTGCGGAAAAATACAAAGAATTCACGAAGTGGTTGGTGTCAGCAATCCTGGTAACCTAAAGGTGCCTTTACACTCTACGAACCTCACCCTCGAACATGTTCTCTCCCGAACCTTGCCGAACCGGCGTTACACGAACAGCCATTTATACATGACGTATTTATACATCGTTAGAGCCGTTTTTGAGAAAATCGAAAAAAACCTAAAAAGTTATTAAGTAAAGTACCCCCTCCCTTTAAGTAATTTTGATGAAATTTATGCTGTCACATTGAAAACCGGAAGTCGAAATTTTTCAAGATCGCAATACTTCCACTTACAATATATTTCATATATAGGTAAGTGAAAGTAAAAATAGATTTCCGTTACAGTTAAACAACAATTTCGCCATTTAGGGGTTACCTTTTACTTTCACTTACCTATATATGAAATATATAGTAAGTGGAAGTATTGCGATCGTGAAAAAATTCGACTTCCGGTTTTCAACGGAAATACACGTTTTGGAGTCCCCTGAGTCGAAATGACCAAGTCCCGCGAAATGGTCTGTGTGTGTGTGTGTGTGAACAGATTAGCTCAAAAACTATAAACCGTGCAATCCTGAATTTGGGTATTTAGTGTAGGTATATGCCCGCGATGTGACAGCGTAAATTTCATCAAAATTACTTAAAGGGAGGGGGTACTTTACTTAATAACTTTTTTGGTATTTTTCGATTTTCTCAAAAACGGCTTTAACGATTTTGATTAAACTGAGTATTTGATGTATTAATATGCCCGAGATATGACTGTAAAAATTTCATCAAAATTGATTAATCGGAGGGGGGACTTTACTTTATAAATTTTGTAACATTTTCACGTGTTTTTTTTATTTACTCTAAATCGGCTTTAACGATTTTGATCAAACTGGGTATTTGATGTATGTATGTGCCCGAGATATGACTGTTAAAATTTCATTAAAATTTATTAACCGGAGGGGGGACTTTACTCAATAAATTTTGTATCATTTTCACGTGTTTTTTTTTTATTTAGTCAAAAACGGCTTTAAAGGTTTTGATCAAACTGGGTATTTGATGTATGTATATGCCAAATATGTGATAGCCAACATTTCATCAAAATTGATCAACCGAAGGGGGGACTTTACTTAATAAATTTTGTATCATTTTCACGGGTTTTTTTATTTACTCAAAAACGGCTTTAACGATTAACAAAAATAAGATATAATGTAGAAAAGTGTGTGACTTTGGGAAATGATATTTAACAAAACACGTCAATTTCTTATCTAAGTAAGTTGGTAAGTGAAAGTTGTGTGTTGCGCGCACGCACCAGATTTTTTGAAATTCCTTCCTTAGTGGTTACCTACATCGCGTTTAAAATCTAAATTCCGAACTTCAAGTTTCTATCATTAGTAGTTTTTGCTCTGCGTTGACTCTGTCAGTCAGGACAAAGCCTCTTATACATAGAGAGATTACAAAAAAGAAAAAAATCTGGTGCGTGCGCGCAACACACAACTTTCACTTACCAACTTACTTAGATTAGAAATTAATGCGTTGTTGTGGTCCCCTCCACGAGACCAATTTTGAGGAAATGTTGGCTATCGCATCTTTGGCATATACATACATTGAATATCCAGTTTGATCAAAATCGTTAAAGCCGTTTTTGAGTAAATAAAAAAAACACGTGAAAATTATACAAAATTTATTAAGTAGAGACCCCCCTCCGGTTAATCAATGTTGATGAAATGTTGGCTATCACATCTTTGGCATATAAATACATCAAATACCCAGTTTGATCAAAATAGTTAAAGCCGCTTTTGAATTAAAAAAAACAAAACACATGAAAATGATACAAAATTTATTAAGTAAAGTCCCCCCTCCGGTTAATCAATTTTGATGAAATGTTGGCTATCACATCTTTGGCATATACATACATCAAATACCCAGTTTGATCAAAATCTTTCAAGCCTTTTTTGAGTAAATAAAAAAGAAACACGTGAAAATGAAACAAAATATATTAAGTATCCCCCCTCCGGTTGATCAATTTTGATGAAATTTTTACAGTCGTATCTCGGGCATATACATACATCATATACCCAGTTTGATCAAAATCGTTAAAGCTGTTTTTGAGTAAATAAATAAAACACGTGAAAATGATACAAAAATTTATTAAGTAAAGTCCCCCTTCCGGTTAATCAATTTTGATGAAATTTTTACACTCATATCTTAGGCATATAAATAGATCAAATACTCAGTTTAATCAAAATCGTTAGAGCCGTTTTTGAGAAAATCGAAAAAAACTTAAAAAGTTATTAAATAAAGTACCCCCTCCCTTTGAGCAATTTTGATGAAATTTTTGCTGTCACATCGCGGGCATATACCTACGCTAAATACCCAATTTCAGGTTCCCACGGTTTATAGTTATTGAGCTAGTCTGTTCACACACACACACACACACACACACACACACACAGACACACACACACACACACACACACACACACACACACACACACACACAGACCATTTCGCGGGACTTGGTTATTTCGACTCAGGGGGTCCCAAAACGTGTATTTCCGTTGAAAACCGGAAGTCGAAAATTTTCACGATCGCAATACTTCCACTTACTATATATTTCATATATAGGTAAGTGAAAGTAATAAAAAAAATCGAGCGGAGTCACGGCTTTAAGGATAGAAGCTGACAATCAGTGATGTAAATTGGATGAGACCAAAAATAGGGGGGAAGGTGTATAAAAAAGTAAAAATACTTTTGCTTATTGCATTTTCTTGCATATTATAAATCGAAAACCGACAAGAACATGGTTTTGGGGGTACTGGCTTCTAAAATTCCCACATATGCCCTTTAAATGGCCTTATAATTAAGGACCGGATTATTTTGTTTATTTTTATTTTACATTTGATGAGGGGCTCCTGTATTAAAATTATTTTGAAATATTCAAAATATAGATAACGTTTGAATCCATCCAACTCAAAACGTATGCAGCTGATTACTTTCAGTCTGAACTTTGTACATACGAGAATATTATCCAGGCTGCCCAAAACTCGTTATTTTAGTCTGGTCGATAAATTATATTTTCAAAAGTAATGCCAAAGAATCAATTCACACAAAAAATGCGTAGGTAGAGAAGAAATGCAGTTCCTTCGTGGTTAGGTAAGGGTATCGATAGTTCGAAGTATATTCGATCGATAGATTTGCTTCAGATATATAGTAGATATCGATGATTACACTGCATAAATATCGCTGGTTTGGTCATTTTTATTAAATAACTCTCAGTGATGAATTTAGAAAATTCAGTTAAAAAAAAAAAACTTAAGGGGTAACAAGGTAGGATTCTTCATAAGATATGATTAAATTTTCGTAACTATTCCTTAAACTTATACATGAAAAACCTCTCTGTCCTAAAATAATGATTAATGATAAAAAACTAATCTATTCAGCTTAAGAGCAAAATGTTTTCAAACCAGATAGATCCTCCCCCCCCCCCCCCCCCCCGTATTGAATAGATTTTTGTTTGAATTACGAAATCTCCTTCATCCCCTCCTCTACTGAATAAATCCGAATAATTCCGAGGCTAAACAATGGAAAGAATTCCACTCCCTACCCCTTTTCATCTCGACCCCATTTTCTAAACATGGAGTTATGGCAGCGGTCGGGTTGCATAACAACCTGGGTTTTTCGTCCACAATTTTCCTTATTTTTTCAATTACAATATTAATCCGGATTCCTCTGCAATCTCTTGCAGTTCCCGAACACAATGATAGATTTCCAGTATTTACTATTCCTACTCTCATCCCCTAAAACTGGAATATCAGTGTCTTATTATGTTTATAAATAATATGATATCTTATATCTTCGGGAAAAGGTTAGGGCAAAACAAAAATATATTTATTATGTTTTGCGTTCCTGTCGGATAGTCCAGTAGAATTAGAAAATAAATCGGAAATAATTATAAAAAACTGTTTCATCGTTTTAATGGCTTCCTTTTCAGGGGGGCCGGATGGTCGAGCTAACCATTCTTTTCAGACTGATGATCTTCCATTTCGACCATCTGGTGTTGGCTTAGACAAAGATAAACCATTCTATGCCTCTAAGATAGCTAAAAAATAGCTCAGGTTAGGACCTGGTGGCCCAAAGGAAGTGGGAAAATGCCTTCTATATGGTAACACTATCTCACTTTCAAAAGAGACCTGCATTCGCAGATTTCGGTAGAAAACGTGGTGCTAAGACGAAAATGAGAGGAATATTCGGTGCCTCTGGGCTTGGTTTATTAACTTATAATAAAATTTTATAATAAAAGTTATAATGAAATGTTAAAAATCGATATTTCTTTGTTTTCATGCCTATTTGAAATATTAAAATAAATATTAATATTAATATTTGATTAAGGTCGAATGCGTGGTTAGTACTTGGTTGGGTGACCACCCGCCGATGATGGGGTGTCCCCAAAGTCATTCCCATTTTTCGGTTGGACTGTTTGTTTAGCTTAGTTTCCCGTAAATTTCTTACAAAATCGAAAAAGTTTAAAAACTTAAAAGTTTATTTACTACTTTTTTATTTATATTATAAGCTAAACTAGCCCAAATATCAAAAAAGTAGTCCATACAAAATCTTTTGCAGAATGAATTCGTCGTTTGATATACCAAAGATGATTTTATTTTATCTACCCGTACCCGAACATTTTTCATTATAATGTAATTATAAAGTACGCTGAACGCAGATACAGAAAAGGCTACACGTTAATTCAAGTTTATGAATGCTGGAAAATGAGAAAATACCAGACCACTAAGTCGTGAAAAATACTTTTCTGAAAAGCAGAATTGGACGAAATTCATCTTAGATAACGGATAAAAATGTCTATTATTCGAAATTTCGAATAAACATAACTGCATCATCAGTTATTTAAAAATAACAAATGGGGCACGGTGTGGCAATGCGGTAAAACGACGTACTCCCCTGCCGGAGTTGTGGGTTCGAGTCCCGCCCTGGGTGGTGGTGCTTTTCTTTCGTAGGAGAAGTAGAATAGAATAGAATAGAATATACAAATAGAGATGGCTTATCTAGATAATACGTATTATGTCTACCAAGAATAATATTTGAGTTATATTAAACTACAATATGATGATATGGCAACATCTTCTCCACATAGCAATTTAAAAAGCATATATAACATATATTATTACAACATATAAAACAAAAAATAATCATATAAACCTGGTATAAGGGATTATTAACCATATAAATATTATAGACATCCCTAAAAATCCATAAGCTAAATTCAATCTATCTATAATTCAATTAATTACCCATCTAAAATCTAAATATAATTCATGAGTATATAAATTTAAATGTGACAATAATGATGACTATTATGATAATGTACAATATAAGCAAATACATATACAATATAATATAACCTAAATAAATAATTAATAAATAATAAAATATAAAGTTTAAAAATAAATGGTTACTGCTGTCATTTAGCGGTTTCTACAACCCACCCTTTTACTAGTTATTCATTAACAATGAATGATTTTAGCTTACAACATTACCTTATATAATAAAATAGATTTTTGAGGCAGTGAATGCTATCGATTTTGAGCTATTCGACATAATTCGACCTGTTCGTATCGAGTGAGTGGGGCAGATAGTGAAGGCGGTAAGCAGAATAAATCTGGCACCGGACCAAAATATGAAAGACATCTTCAAGTTCATTTAAGTTGCAGATAGTGCAGTTTTCCTTGGGCTTAAAATAATAATATATATTATTGAAAGTTAATTTAATAATATAATTTCCAGAGAGCCTAAGTTGAGCAAGTGTTTTGATCATTGGAAAGGGGGCATTTAGAGCAAGGTACGGCTGGGCCTGATCCCTGTCTACGTACATAACGGGGTAGAGCGGACTGTACCTTGTAGGGCTAGTCAGTCTTTGTTTATCGTGCTCTTCCGTGTAGCTTTTAAATAGACTTAGCAATTCAGTCATCTCCAACAGGAATTCGCCTGCGTCCTCTAACTCCAGAATACTTTGTTTATTTACTAAGGATAACAAAGAACTCACCTGACTCACCCAATTAAACTTAAATTCAGATTTTCCCTTAATATGTATTTTTCTCAATTCGTTAAAACAAATTTTAGGCAGTCTATGGCTACTCATTTTTAAAATTTTTAGAACCCAATTAAGCGCTAATTTTAATATTGCAACTGAGCAGTGAGGAATGTTGAATTCCAATCTCATTAACCAAAAGGGCGTATTCTTGTTTAGGGAAAATAGGCATTTGAAAAAATTTAAATTTACCCTTTCTAGATAGTCAGTATATCTTAGCACCCATAATTGTACATTGTAATATAGTACGCTCATTGCTATTGCATTGTTTATTTTTTATTTTGCTCTCCCACGATCTTAATTTGGATTTAGCGCAAATTTTTATAACCGAGCCGAAAGCTTTTCTTTCGTAGGAGAAGTATCACCCAGTGCCATGGGTGTTAGTATGGGCAGTATAGGGCTTCAGTGGAAGCCTTGAAGTCCCCCACCCAAAAAAAAAAAAAAAAAAAAAAAAAAAATGCCGACGAATTTAATTTGTTTTTGTTTTTTGAGATGAACTCTAAATGAGAAAGGGTGGTCCAAAAACCATGAGTTTCGATGCAAACCAGAATGGCCTATAACTGTTAATCGGAACGTTTTCGATATTGCACTTCTCGAGATATAATTGTCGAACCGTAAAAACACGCCTTTGGGGTGCATTACAGTCCCACCACCTCACAGTACACCTTTGCTGATAGAGAAAAACTATTATAGTCACATTGGGACACAAATTACCACTAATACAATGAAAAATGTTTTAGTGATTATTGCCACTTTATTTGGTTTATTTAATCAGAATTTGGGGGTTAACAGTTAATAAATTAATTAAGTTAATGGTCAATTAATTTAAAATAGGGGTAATAGTTTTCTCCTTCAAAAAGTGGTTGCTGCATGTTGGATCACTGGGTTGGAATTAAGGGATTCTGCGCATGCGATATAAACGTTGAAAAAAAAAATAATTTATTTCAATATTGTTCGCCTTCTAATCTTAACAATTAAACAGTTAAAAACCCTTTAGCTTCTGAGCAGTGCGAGTGTATTGAGGGCCCTGTGGCCTGAGACCTTAGACCGGCTGCCGTGCCCGCTGGCCTCAATACTTTGTGCCTCAATCACTCTTCTTTTTCTCCTTATTCATATTTGTCTTCTAAATTAGCCCTATTAGACTAAGGGATAAGGTAAAATTAAAATTATTTCGAGAAACCTGAAAAGAACCTCATGTCAATTAGTTTACAACCCTCGGAAATTTTCGAGGAAACCATGAACCTTGTCACTGGGAAATACCGGACGGGCTGGAAACAGCGTTGGAGAAACGCGAAAGCCAATTATGTATAAATAATTTTCATATGTCCTGCACTCGTCCTAAATATGAATAAGAAAATGATGACTATTTTGTCTGCTCACCATGCTCCTTTAATATTCATGAAATTAAAAAAATAAATCTAGGAACGTACCTAAGGAGACATACTTACATATAATTTTTATAACTGTTATATTAAACGTTTTATATATCTGTTTATTTTATAACATATTGAAATTATATACTATATTTTTATAATGTAGCATTCCTATATAAGGAATAAAATAAATAAAATAAAATTCAATTATTTATATTATTTGTTATTTTTATAAAACAATATAGTGGTAAGTCTATCTGACATATACTATTACTCTCTGACGCCTACATTTATTTCTTGTCTGATCATTGACTGACTGCACACCTCCCTCTTCACTGCACATCTCTTCATGAAGTACTTTGACTTTTGTTGTGCCTTATGTTACTAATTTTACATAACAAAAGCTCTTCAACTTCCAGGTCAGGATCCTCCGCTTGGATAGCAGAATCTGTTGAGAGTTGTCTATAAAAATTGTGAAATACAGGTGGTATCAGAGAAAGTAAATCCATGAGATCTTTTTTCTTTACCTCAGGTATAGGAACCATGGACTTGTACTTTTGTTGAACCTTCAAGGGTTCTTCTTCTGCTCAGGAGTTCTTTTACAACTGAGTACCGTAGTCTTGAGTGTAGTGAAGCCACTGAACATTATACCAGGAAAATAAGTCCCCATCCGAATTCTTCTTCCTTAATACTAAATCTGTCTTGAGAAGCTCTGAAAAACCAACGAAATCTTCTTGTTTCATTTCAATCACTTGAAATGGCATTTTCTTTCTAGTTCGCCTAACTAGCTAAAACTAATCGTAAGGATGATAAATTAGGATTTTAGATGTTTTTTTTGTTGTTTTTTTTGTATTTCTATCATTGAGTGGTCAACATCACACATTTTTATATTATAAAAACATGTAATTAAAGTAATGATCAATATAATGTGTTATTATAGGGTTCTTGAGGTTCAGTCAATAATAACTATATTTTTGACTAAACCTCAAAAACGATACGATATACGATAAATCCGAAAGCGAAGAGTAAAAATTTAATTTTTTTTTAAAAAGAAGCCAGAAAAACATCTCTTGAGGTGCTGACTATTGGGGGTTTTATCCTAGTGCAATAGTAAAATGGGATGAGTTAAGAAATCAATTAAAATAAGGTCCGCAGTTTCAGCCTTCTGGCGTTAACTGATATATCAGTCTACTGGCGTTAAAGGGTTAAGATAAAAAAAATTGACGGTTGCAATACAATTATTGATATTCAGCTTATAAGAAAAAAATCAGAGTAGTATATCCTAGATGCTCCAAAAAGGAAGACGTTATACCCTGAAATAAATAAATCAAGGGATGGTAGCGGTTATGGTGGCTGTGGTCAGGGGGAGATGCGATGCAACGCCCGGCAGTTTGTTGGGTTACAGCGCCTTCACCGCTCGAGGGGGGGTGGAATTTGCATTTTAATGAACCCAGTTTTCTCCTTCCTATTCGAAGAAAAACTCCCCACCCCCTTAGTAAGTTTTTATAAGCCCTCCCTGACTTTATACTGACTTCATCGAGATAATTAATATTAAACATCATGGAAATTCTCAGAGAACTAGATGTAAATTTACCAACTTTCTTCCCAGAACTTATAAACAATAATAAATTGCAGCTGAGGAATTGTAAAACACAACGAAACTAAAACAGGCAACAAATAATACAAAAGATCATTTTTTTTTGTAAATTTAGAAATTTTAATGAGATGGTAAATAAAATTGAAAAAAAGAGGTATAGATATATCAATGGATATCTGAATTTGGAATTAAGAAATATTATTAGTAACATAAGGTTCGCCATGAGAATTTACATCTACTTATAATTAATATTTATATTTGAAATACATTTTATTATACATTTAAACATTAGATTTATTTTTTTGAAAATTCATGTTTTTTGAGATGCGTCGTTCTTGAAAGGAGTGAGCGATATTGATGTCTGCCACATTTCACAGACATCATATTCTGTATTTTTGTATAAATTTGACTTATTTAATGAAAGTATATGAAACATGATATTAGTGCATTTGAATAATATTCCCGAGCTTTTTTCTGCTTTAGGGTCAAATCGAAAAACTCGTTTTTTTAATACAAAAAAACTTATCAGGGAATATGAACTTGTTTATACTTAAAAGTCAAATTAGGGTGTGGAATTTTATAAAATTGATACGCAATCTAATAATATTTTTACTTATAACTTTCTCTAAACATCGTGACAGAAACTGGCAGAAAATGCACTATTAATTCGAGGAAAAAAAAGTTGGTATTTTGAGTTCAACTTATTGGTATTATTGTAAACATTCTCGAGAGCTCACAAAATAATTTTGACATTTTTTTTACAGAGAGAGAGAGAGAGAGAGAGAGAGAGAGAGAGAGAGAGAGAGAGAGAGAGAGAGATATTGAGAGAGAGTGAGAGAGGGAGAGAGAGAATATTTTTATTATTTAATGATTTACAAAATAAATATGATGTTTTTTTACATGATTTCGGATTATTCGTCCTTTCAATCAACATATTAGTTTACATGAGCTTTTTGTTATACAATAATAATAAAAAATGTAAAATTTGCTTGTACGTGAACAGTAGGGAAAATTAAAAACCTACATAAAAATAATTTTGACATTGAAAATAGTCTGGCCGTTTTGAAGAAAATAAAAAATGAAAAATTATCTCAAGATAATCTGTTGATTAAAATTTAGTTCATAATAAGTTTTTTTCTGTTAATTCAACATTAATTTGATTGAGTAATGAACAAATTTCTTTCGCTTCTAGTGAATTGGATCAAAAATAAATAAACCTTTTCAACGTAGATAACCAATCAACGAAAATTGAAAAATACGAAAAAAAAAACTTGCACAGTGTTTTTCAATCGCGCTTGACACGCTTATCTAACCAGCTTTGGTAGAAAATTGGAAAGCCTCTATCACTCCCCAACACCATCCACTTTCCTTCACAATTCAATTGAATATATGTCAGGATATATTTCACGGAAGAATACACAAGGAATTATACAACATTTATAGCATAAACCTTCACAATAGTTTAAATTTTTTTAAATCGGAATCAAAATCTCTGATTTATTTATTAACCTAACTTAGTTAGGAGCAACCATAGGTTAATTGTACAAAGTTTCTAATGCTGTGCGTTTAATAAAATATTGAGATATAGTAGTGGTTACAGTAGATATAGTAGATTGAGTGAGTAGATACAGTGAGATATAGTAGTATAGATATGTAGTATATATATATATATATATATAGTAGTATAGAGATATAGTAGATACAGGGAGATATAGTATTGATTACCTTAGCTGAATTAGCTAATTGTTATTTCAACTAACTCATTTATATTTAGCCTTTTCTCTTTGACAGATTTCACTCTTTCTTTCCGGGCTCACATTTTCCTTCGATTCTACCGATTTTGGCAGGAATTCCACAAGGAGGAATACCTAATCCTTTACTATACATTAAAATGAACTTACATGCCTATGTTGTTATTTAGTAAATACTCGTATACAAGATAAATATATTATTTGGGGCTAGCATTCGATCAACCAATGACTTGGACCCTAATAGTCCGGGAGCTGAGGGCCAAAAAGGTGCCTGATTTGGAGAAAAATTTTGATCATATAGGCTGAAAGTACTCATTTCATAGACATCAAATGTGAGCGTCTGCCACCTCAGATCGGTTGCCATCAAATTTTCAATCAAAAGTCTTAGCAGCAAAATACGGCCACGTTTTAATTACTTTGTCCCCACAGGAGTGGGCTAATTTTAAAATCAATGATATATTTTTACACATAATTCGATATTGTACAACTATTACAGGTAACATCTTTCTTTTGGAGTAACCTTCTTTAAATTGCAGGCTTTGGAATATGAGCCCAATTCATTTTTCCGCTAAAATGACTAAATTGACAATCGGTTTTGGCGAAAAGGCTTACACGATTTTAACTGTGCGGACCTCATTCGACGCTAAATGTAATGCCCTTTTAGTTTGGAAAGAACACTATTTCTTCTGCGGTAAATAGTTTTCGAGTTATCAGCGAAAAATTGAAAAAAGTTCGAAAATGACGATTTTGTTCGCCTATAAAATTTGATGGCAACCGATCTGAGGTGGCAGACGTTCATATTTGTTGTCTATGAAATAAGTACTTTCATCCTATATGATCAAAAATTTTCTTCAAATAAGGCACCTTTTTGGCCATCAGCTCCCAGCATAAATCTCAAAAATACTTCATAGATATGGGTGAAATTGTTTTTATTGATATTTAAAACAAAAATGTTGTTGTTCTTGCTTTGTTTTCTACAAACCTAGTTTCTCTCTTAATCTAATACTTACATCAAAGTTTTTAGAAAATAGCTTTTAAGCCAATCCTTATCACTCCCTCATCCATGCCTTCACGAAATATTAGTATAAGACACGGGACATTTGATGTAAAACGATGCCATATGGGCCTTTAAATTGTGCGAACCTCACCTTCGACCTGTTAGGAACAGTGTTCGGCTAATCTAAATAAGACAGGAACTGGAACAGGTATTTATCTGTTCGCCTGTGTGCGGGGATAGCGCTAGTGTCGCTTTTGTGTTAGTTAAGATAAGCTTCTAGACCTTCTTTTAGTATTTTTCTGACATTGCTTATATCCACAATAAGTTACAGCAAAAGCCAGAACAGCCTGTAGTTCAAAGACAGCCGAATTCGTAATGAAAATGATTGTATGACATCAGACTCGACTTCACGTTTAAGTGTGAACAGCTGTTCGTGGTACGCCGGTAGGGCAAGGTGTTGGGAATTACCTGTTCGTGGGTGAGATTCGCTCTGTGTAAAGGCACTTTAGGGTCTTATGCGCAATCTGGGCGCCAGTGAAAACAGTTACGTTATAATCACAGGTGTAACAGTTATTTCTTCATGCTTTCAATATTTACTTAATAAAGATATGATAAGATTAATGATCACCTTCTTCTGACACTAAACAAGTGTTATATTAGGAGTTAGAATTGCTTAATTTGATAATAACATAGGTTAAATGAAACAATAATAGCTGTGCAAATTATCGGTTATTACTACGTTGTGGGTTATAGTCCAAATGCCGAGGATAACAGGTGATATGAAACTGTGACAGTAGTTAGCCTCATCTAGTGATTGTAACGTAACGTATTTGTAACGTAACTGTTATCACTGGCGCCCAGATTCCGCATAAGACCCGCACTCTATAATACAACCAAACTATAATAAAAATAAATTAAAAATAAGTTCCGAACATAACAAGAATGACTAACAAATATCATTGCCATCATCACAAATTTGTCAGAGAAGTGAGAATCAACCCTTCTGTGATTGGTTTGAGCCGACAAAAGTCATAGTAGAACAGTCGGGTAAATAAATAAGATATTATTCTTCATCAAATAGTAAACTCGCCTACGAAACGAGATAAAATAAACCTCAACATAATTATTAATTGGCCAGCGTCCTAAGCCAGATAATTCCAGAGTTAAATATAGTTTGGAGGCGGAAATAATCCGCCCAATCCTATCCTGATTCCAAACCATCTTGTCGGGTTTGGGGTGTTTAATCTTGGGCCAACTTGGTCGTCCTCGAGTGTTTGTTAATTATTAACTTTAAGTAAATTATTACTGATTCCCTTTTAGGGCCATCAACTGGAAGGTACAGTCATGTCCCGATAAATTGAATACCTAATAAGTTGAGAAAAGAAAGCATTTCTAAACTATATCAAACTTTCCGGAGTGGATTCACCATTATGACAACCAACAACAAATTAAAAAATGTTTCGCAAAAAATATTTTATGGGTACCTCTACAATATGACTTGATGCGACGCCATCAAATCGAAAAGAACTTCCCCCTGATCCTCAAGCTCCTATAAACTACAGGTAAGACCTTTTACTCAGTGAGAATATTGTTGAGACAATTATTGGAGAATATGTTCATTCCATAGATCTGAATTTTTTTGTACATGTAGAGTTTCTCCTGATTAGGGAAGACAAACAATTATTACAAACCAGATATTTTGGAAATTACTGTACAAAACACTTAAAAGCTTACATATACTGTCTAATAAATTAAGAATAACTGAAAGTTTAAACCTCCGTTGGGCGTGTTATCTATGAGATACACTTTTTAAAGAAAAATATTCACCAAACTGCCTTCTTGAGGGTGTTCCTAGTTATGTGTTCAGGTCCTTCTGTAAAGTTCGGTCGTGAAATTGCATTGGATAGTGTTCTGTGATTTAATTGCCATTATTTTTTAATCTGCTTGATAAAACGCACCAGTTGACGTAAGTTTTTTCAATTCCGTATTTATTTATTGATATAGTGTCTCTATGTAACAATTAAAATATACATATATATTATTTTTCTTATTTTATTTCATATCTGAATTACTGTAAAGCCTATTATATAATATAGTTGTTTTATATTCTGAAAATTCATTTTTATGTTTTTAAAAAATTTGTATTGATAAACTGTGATACAGTAATATTTTCCATTGTTCGTAATAATGAAATCTTATTTCGTACTTGGATATTGGTTTTACATACCTACCATGATTTTTTTTTTTTCCATTTTACTCTTCAATTTTTTAAATAATTTTTTTTTTTTTTTTTTAAACTAACGATTCCATTCTTAACCATTCGCGTGAAACACATAACGTTTTAGTTTAAACAAAATGAAATAATGTTTTATGGTGATTATAGTAGAGATTATCTCAGAGATACACGCGCCCGACAGCGAAACATTCTTGACGCGCCCGACGGAGGGTTAATTGTATAAGGTTGAAATGAGCAAGATTCAAATTCATTGTTCTTAATTCAAATGTTCTATAGTTTCTTTGATTGTGATTGGCCAAGCAAAGTATTACGCCAAAATGTACTTACAGGAATATATTTTTCAATGTCCTGGATTTGCCGAGTTTCTCCTGACAGCGAACGATTATTCGAATGGTCTATAAAAGCCGATTGATCCGAGCTGGGCTTGTCGGGTAACTCATGAATTAGATGTCTCGGCATGCAAGGAGTACAAAAATAAAGTAAAACGAAAATCGATTTTTAAGACATATCCAGTTTCTCAAACGACTGATTCATTTACAATCGATCAATCATTCATTTCTGACGGTAAAAATTATTCAAATAGGAGCTTGTCAGAGAAGTTAAATATTAATAACGAATAAAAAAAAAAAACGTTATTTTCTATCTTAATTGTTATTAGAAAAAAACATGTAAATTTTTCAGGATTTATGTAACTAAGTAATAATTGTAACACTCCCTGATAAGTAATTTTAAAAATATATCCTTGTTTTTCAAGATTTAGTTTAGTTCACGACAATTCACTCATGAGAGAGGCGCGCTATAATCGGAAAAATGGGCACCGGCCCAAAAAATGTTAGGAAATAATGATTTAAACGGTCCTGAAAAGTTGAAATACTGTTCTTCTGAACATTTATTTGTTTCTGTGGGTTAGAAAGTTCATACAACCCTAATGGGTTTAAAGAAAAAAAGAAAAAACTACGGTAAAAAAAAAAAAAATATATATATATATATATATATATATATATATATAGTTTAGAATAGCTCTAGACTTTTTGTTGGAACGAACTAACAGTTGGAACAAACTTTAATAGCTCATGTTTGTGACTATGACGTTCGAATACCAACTACGCCGGCCCAGAAGATCTGAATCTCAAGCCATATGGTTATTTCTGTGTTACAGAGTGATAAGTTTTGTAACATGTTATGTAATTGTGTTTTCATAATTTGTGTGTCATTGAAGGCAGTTATTTTCGTTAAATAAAAATTAACCCATAGAGGTGTTACAATACTTTAATTTTTATTTTGTTTCTTTATAATAATTTGTTAGAATGCCTTGATACATTTTCTTTTTATGTTTATTTCTGTGTTTTAATTCAACATCTATTTCGGACAATCAAATCATGTGATGGGGCTTTGCAGATTTATTTAAACGTACTGAATAATACACTGATGTGGTTCATACTGTTCCGAATTGTTATCTTTGAAGGAAGTGCATAGAAATTTGTTAAGTAAGGCGTATATAAGTATGTATACCAAATTAAGATGAGTAAAATGTGTAATTCGGTAAACTGCCCCAGCGGTATTGCGGAATACCTTCTTGATACAGTATAAGTAACAGCATTTCGAAGGGTACAACGAGGGATTGTGTTAATTTGTTTGCTGGCCAATCGCTATAACTCCATTGGGTTAAGGGGGGAAAAAAAAAACTTAAACGCTAAACTTTAAAAATACTAACTTAAAACGTGTCGTTTATTTCCTACAATAACTCAAATAATACAAACTTTATAAGAGAAACATTAAATTTAATTTCTTAATTATTTATCAGTGTTGCTAGAAATTGGGTTTCTAAAACGAAGATAAAAAATAAAAATTGCCGCTAAGTATAGCTATAAGCTATAAATTTTAAAAAACACAAGCTTTTATTTTATATTTTTCCTAAAAACGAAGTTTTGAAATACCTGAAAATTTATAAGAAACTCTTAAATACAAAAATGAGAAAAAAATAAAATGATTTTTGGAACTAAAACTAAGCAAGAAAAAGTACGTTTTTTTTTTTTTTTTTTTTTTTTTTTTTTTTTTTTTGTAGAGGAGATATAATAATATTTAACCTTTATAGGAGAAACAATTTATTCGGTTTAATCCGTGTCTACCAATAATAGCTTTTAAAATTCCCGTATATGCCCCCCATCACTACCTCGAGAAAAATATGAGATATACTTTATCATAAATATAATGAGAGGCAATTTATTATTGAAGACTTATATTAATTTTTAAATTATAAGTCATTTTAAGTCATTTTTTTTTTTTTTTTTTTTGTTATGCCTTTTTCGAATCCTTAGAAAGGATATTGGGGATGAAGCAGTGAATCATTTTTATTAATTTAGTTAAAGTATGTAGTTGATTTATTTTTATTTTGAATTTCGTACATACGAGAATTTCATTCAGGCCGTCCAACAACGTCGCTGCTTTAGTAATTTCGATTATTTATACTTTCGAAATTAATGCAAAATACCTGAATTCGTCACACAAAACAAGAAATAGTTGGGCATGGCGGTAATTATGTTCATTTCTGATTAAAGAAAGGTATCAATGATTTTCTTCAATATATATATTGCTTTTCCTTAACAGTCCTGAACTTGACATTGTAAATTAGAGTAAGATATTTAGTTAGTCTCCATACACCTATACACTTTTATCATTTGAATTATATAGTTATACAACCTATGTATTTTATATATTTAAATTACTTTTAACTTTAGTGTAATCTTACTATAATATATAATATTATTATATAATAATATTCCTACCTTTTTTTTCATTGTCGGACATGATTATGAGAACAATGTAGTCTCGAAACGTCGCCGTAATATAGTTGTTTATTATTGAATAAACCTCAAGAACGCTATTGTACCAATATACAAAAAGATGGAACCATCATGGCATTAAATTTTATTAATTCAATTTGAAAAGATGTTAAAACGATTGAATAAAATTTAAAAAAGTAAGGGTACATAATAAGTGATGATTTATTTGTCACAGTAAAACCGGACTTAGGCCTTCAGTACGATCTCTCAGTTAGGCCTAAACAGTCGACGATATTCCCACCTGTAAACCTGTATAGGTTACCTGTATACACCATGCTTGTTCAATATCTGATAGTTGGAGAGTACAAAATTAGCAGTAAACAAAGCAGATAGAAAATAAAGGGTTTACACATAATATTATTAAGCGCTTACTAGTACTATGGGTAATAAACCAATATTATTAGGCACTTAATAATATAGTAAACTATCTGCTGGTTATGATAAAAGCAGGGCAATTTTACAGGCTTTCAACCTGGCTCGTAGGGTTGTTACCAATCAAGCCAGTCGTTTGTCATCATAGTTGCCAGTAACTTCATGGTTGCTTGTTGTAGGTCAGTGTATAAAATATCTTGACGTAACTGGTTCGTGAGAGAATAGTTGTTTTAGCTTATGCCATCAAACTGGAGTAACATTGACTCATAAAAGTATGGGGGAAATCATGGATAGAGAGCCGGGATAAATATAGAACATCAAGCAGATTATTGAAAAAGTTGAGCTAAATGTAAAAAAGAAATATATTTTGCTTTTATAATAAAATATTGTAAAGTGAAACAAAACACAAAATATATGGTTTAGAATAGTTCTAGACTTGTTATTGGAACGAGCTAAAATAGGAACAAACTGTCATAAACTGATTATAAATAATTCCTCATTATCAACATATAACTGTTAAATGGTGGCTACTAAACTCAGTCGAGAGAGAACTTGGAAATGTCGTCATAGCACACATAATCACTGATTCCTGAAATCCTCTATTAATAAAAATTCCTTGAACAAACCTTGCATAAACCTTCCTCATTTAATTAATTATGCCCGCCCTCATTTAGAAATGTAATTAATTACCATTTCTTTGTAGTTTTTAATTGTGTTATCTCTGTGTGTAGACAGATCCAATAAATACAAAGCAAAGTAAATAGAATTATATTTACTGAAAAAAATTTAGCTGCAGTTTATAGAGCCCCGGTGGGCGGATCATCAATCAAGGTAAATGAAATCTCGATCCGAGTTAAAGATCGAGGTGGGATTATATCCAAAGGAAATTAATGGCTATTCGTCATCGGTGTGACAAGTGCTCTGTCAGGAGGCAAACATTACCTAGGGAGCAAAATATACTTAGAGGAAACCCAATCTTCGGGTTTATAAAAATTTCAAGAGGAATTCATAGAAAATTGATCCGACGACGTGGACAACTGTCTACTCCACCGAGAATATCCTGAATTACCTGTTACTCAGGGAGAAACTCGGGACTTATAATTTATTGAGAACCATATATACCAACGGTGGTCTATCTGTTACGTTTCAAATTTGGAATAAACCATCTTAAGATAACGATTTAATAATAATAGTTATACTTTGGCAAGAACGAATAATTATCAGAGTGACCCAATAGAAATACGATATGAACATATTTAAGCCAGAATTTTGTTTTTCTGCTCCATTAAACAAAAATTATAACTATTTTAGCTAATAATAGTCCGGTTTGCATGTTATTAATTTCATTTGTAGCGATTCGACGGATGAATATTAATAAATTGGATAATTTGAGAGTTTGAAATAGTTTTACCAGTTTTTTTTTTTGTGAATAGTTTAACCTGGAATGATTTATTATCAGGACATTCAGTCAGAAGTTCTTAGCTAACAAGCTCAACATTATGAGATTTTTCTCATATTTGTCGTAGGATCGTTGTTTGTTTTTTTCCCACAAAGATCTTTTTTAGTCCGTTTAAATCTAAAAATCCTTTGAATTAAGCCAATGGACAAAAAGTCAACCTCCTATAGGATATTATAATAATAGATATATTTTGGCATGAGCGAATAATCTTGAATCTTGAATAAGAGTAGCGCAAAGAAATGCTTAAATACAGTATGTTTTAAAGGTTAAAACTAGTTGTTTTTTTCTTGTCCATTAAAATAGTTCATCAATATAAACAATCAATGAAGGTTTTCACATGGTATTTATTCCATTTTAAGTGGGAGCGAACAATAAATATCGGTAAATTGGATAATTTATAAATCTAAAATAGTTTTATGTTTTTAGTTAATAGTATAACCTGCGATGATTTAATATTAGGATATCCAGTGGGATTTTCATGATTAACATGTTCAGCAGCATATTTATCTCATCTTTGTGGTAGGATCATTGCTCATATTTTTCTTCTCCCACATCGTTGTCCATTTACTTTGTATAATTAAAGTTAATAAGAAATAAGTAATAAGACAATGAGTCCATGCCATAGAGCATATAAAATTTGTATTTGGGTAAAGTTTATGAACCTTCCTCTCAAAAAAATAAACACACATTATTTTTAATGAATATTCATTAATTTTAAAATGTTAAAAATGATGGAATATAGAAAAGTGCCTTTTTATATAGAAAAGGGCGTAGAAGAAACTAAAATTGTAAACTCTAATCTTTATATTTATATTATATTATATATTATGTAGACACTCTGTTTGTACGTGGGAAAACCCCAAAGAACAAATAAATATTGTTATTATTATTATGCAATATAGTTGACCTTAGAAATTGATCCAGTTGAAATAGAGGTACTTTCAGATTTTGTCAGTGCAATTGTTTATGTTCATATACCTAAGTATTACTTCTTCCAAAGGCACCCACAACTATTTAAACTTCGTTAAAATATTAAGTTTACCCATTCCTTTTTTTGATTAATCCCAGGTGAAACGATAGTGCTGATGTTTCATAAACTTGCCTAAGTTTTGAACCACATACTTCAATCTTCAAGAGGCTAACAGAATAACTTTCAAATAACCAATCCTAATAAAAAAAATGTATAAGTGATGGATGAAATACTATTAAATTTTGCATTTAATGTATTGGAAATACATGATTGGGTAAATGAAAACATTTAAAATTTACAATAACACAACTGTTGATAAGTGAACTTTTAAGCTGTTCATTATTATAATTATTATTTTTTATTTTTCTAGACTATATTTTTGAAATCGTTCGTCGCATTCTGAATAAAATAAGTAATCTTACCTAAGTTAAGAAAGCTCAATATCTATTTTGGTTCGTCGATAAAATTACAATAGGAAATATTTTTAGTTGCTCTTAGTCAATGAGGGCTGCCCTACCTCTTTGGGTACCAAGAGAGAGGTTTCTGTCTGTGCTGCACTGCATGTTAATTGTGTATTAATTAATGAACTTTTAGTAATTATTAATGCCAACTAATTGCATGAGTAGTAGCAGTAGTTAAGTCAGCTTATATTTTTTGTAGCCTGGGCATATTGTGCTTAAATTATTTTGTAAAGTTATTTTTTTTTCTTCGCTTGTTTCAGTAGAGTAGTTTTTTTATAAAGTTAACTTTGTTTTGTTTTTGTAGTTTTACTTATTTTAATATTGTTTTTCTAATCAGTTCATTTTATTTGTACCTGCAGTTGCATTGATTTAATTTTTTTACTTTTATTTGAGAAAGACAATTTTTGTAAATAGCTATTTCTTTTGATTAAAGGTTTGATTGATCTTTATAATTAATGCAGTATTTATTGAGTGAACCTTATCAGATTCCCTTACAGATTTAATAAAATTACAATAAGAAAGATTCAGAGTTCAGTATAGTAGATTTTTAGTAGAATAGCAATAATAGTATATAGTATTTAGACTATACTACATATTCAATTACATAACAAAGTCGATCGTGGATTGTTTTGATTCCCACTTAACATATATTATAAGTACAATGCAAGTAAAAATAGTACCTTGTTTTAGTTAGGACAATCAACTTATTTAATTCTTCGATTTCTGTTATAATTTCAAACCTCAAAATGGTACAAGATGAGTTATCGATCGGTATCGACTTCGTTATCAGGCAGCGAGCGCTTCCAGCAATGACGAAATTTCCAGATGAAGTGAAAAGTTTCGGCCCGATACGATGGCTATTAACCTGGTTACTGCCCTAATTGAAAATCCTCTTTGCCGCTTCCAGTATCAGGATTACCGGACGAATCTGGCCTTTTCAAACGGAGTAACAAATAACCAACATCCCATTTCAGATAACTGACATATGGGAAGTCATTAGTAAGATATAAGCAAATTTAAGAAACAAAACAAAAAAAAAAAAAAAAACTGAAAAAGAAAAAGCTTTGAATTCAAACGAAGAATAAATAATAAATGTTTTTTTTATTCTGTCCTGTTTTAACGGCAGTTTTTTTTTCTTTTTAAGCTAGTAATCGAGTTTCTGTGATAGCTTTGAGTGCATTCAATTTATTTTTTTTAATGTTTTTTCTTTTAAACGGCAGTTTTCCCTTGCAATATTGAATCTATTAAAAAAGTGATCATTCAGATGCTTTTTTTTTTTTTTTTTTTTTTTTTTTTTTTTTTTTTTTTTTTTTTTTTTTACCAGGTACAAAATTTATCGAAATATGTGATCAAATTTTATATTTTATTTTCAAGATTGTGGCGTTTTCGTAGGAAGGGCAGAGGAGGCCCCCTCTAGAAAATATGAGAAACAAAAGCAACAAATTAAATAAATCGTATTCATTTACTAAATTTATTAAAGTATATACATACTTACATTATAATTTACAGTACATTGCAACATTAACGTAAATTTAAATAATTTTGATAACGCAAAATACTGGCACGAATACAACAACACAACCACATGCTTCGACGTTGAAGAGCCCCTAGTCCATCGCATCTTATGTTTAGTCCGAAATGGAACAATCCCGAAAGGCCTAGATCATTCTAAATCATCTGGTCAAGTACTAATTCATGAATGTAACGGTTACAAGAAGTGTACTATTCTTTTCAATATAACAGAACTAATCATCCTTTTTGGGGTTATTTTTTACTTTACCCACATCACTTACTTTTTGAGAACTGGTATTTTATATGTTTATTAAATAACTGGTGTTATTTAATAAACATATAAAATACCAGTTCTCAGGTCAAGTACTAATTCATGAATGTAACGGTTACAAGAAGTGTACTATTCTTTTCAATGTAACAGAACTAATCATCCGTTTTTGGGGTATTTTTTAACTTTACCCACACCAGTTACTTTTTGATAACTTGTACTTTATATTTTCATTAAATATCAACAGTTATTTAATAACATATGTCTATTTTAAAAGAAAGAAATACATACATAAAGGAGGTTACCTCCTAGATTTTAAGAAACGTTGAAGTTGTTTTTGTTAATAATAAATCTGATACAACTGAGTTGTGTTCTTAAATCAGAAGAAGAGGCATTTAAGACATTTCAAAGTTTCGGAATATTGCATAAAATTCGCAAGGGTAGAAGAGGACATTTTATGAGGCTTGCTTTTCACCAAAAATATCTACAGCATTTAGATGCAGTTTGAGAAGTTGCAGAGAGGAAATCGTGGTTATAAATTAAACTATCATTTTTGTTTACATTTGGAGCTTGTTAAATACATTACTTTAATCGTCTGTTCTTCATTAGTATTAATTCAATAATAAGATAAATCACTGTTTTAGAAACAAGTAAATGGTGTGGGTAAAGTAAAAAAGGCCCCGTTTTTCTTTCATACCACAATATTTTAATTTTTTAAATATGAATCAGTTTCATTTGAAATATAATTTGAGACTTAACACGTTCACGCCGGGACTGTAATTCATTCTCCCAGCCCATTGGCGGCTGAACTTAATGATTTTCGCTCTATCGGACGGGAGTTATTCAAGGGCCCTATGGGGTATTGAGAATCCAACAATAATAATATAAACAACACAATCCTACCTCGTTAGGAAACTTTTATGATTGGCTAAAGTATCGTGCGGGCCACCGGTGGCACACGCCGCATAGTGATTCGATCAATAGACAAAAATCGAAAAATCAAGTTTTCATTTTGTTCTTGAATTTGCATTTAAAATGTTCCTAAAGATGTAAATGATCATTAATTATAATATTTACATATATTTGTTAACTCAATTGCTATTAAAATTAAGAAATGTTTCGAAAAAAACAGTGCTAGTGACCACTTACTTACTTGTATTAGTCGAGAAGGGATTTTAGATCGAAGGTAAATACAAGATGTAAACATTGGTTGTGTCGTAATCTTTTCATTTAGTCTTCTTTCTGTTTAGAAGAGGTATACTGTGGACTTCATTTTAAGCGAAAGTCGAAATTATTTTGGAAAATATGACGCAGAGAAAGAAAAATTTTTGACTCTCTCGATGTTCTACTAACTTTAAAGTGAAATATTTCAAAATGTCCGCAAAACACCTCTTTCATTTTTTTAAAATTTGTAGTCTAACTAATTCAGAATAAAAATGTATAAAGATAATCTGCGATAACCTGCGACTCTGACTTTGACATATGTTTTTCAAATGAAATCAGGCACTCAGCGCTTGCTTGAAAACCAATTCGCATCTACCACAATGAGATTAGCCATTCTTATTAGATACATTTTTACACTCAAATCCATAGAAAATATTAGTTTTTACTGTAAGTAAATTGACCAATATCAATAATATTAAGCAGTGCCTGAAATTATGCCCTAATTTAAAAATAATCAAAGTAGCTCCTATTTATTATTTACATTTATTTAATTTGTGTTTGGAAATTTTGTTTACTGCATTAGACTATAAAAGTAAAATTTGACTTTTCAATTAAACACAACTCTCATCTAATTATGGAACTGAATTTTTATGAAATTGGCCCAATAGTCATAAGTATATTTTTAAGTCTTAAAAATCGAGAACTCTTTAAAAAGTGGATTTCTGCGCCTCCCAGCTTTAAAAAAAAATGCCGTTTTGTCTCATTTATTAGAAAAAAAATTAGAATTGGAGTCTGATATTAAAGATTGTGATATAAAATATTCATTATAAGGAATACATTAGAAAGAAAATCAAAACACAATGATGTTCCAATTGAACAATATTTAATATGTGAACGAACTATCAATAAGCTGACAGAAACAAGTTTAGATTTGTTCACCGATATGAACTTAAAAGATAATCTTAGGAGCGAATATTTAATTGAATCAGATTATATGGTTATAATCAATAAATAATCTGATATCAGATCAGGTTATAATTTCTTATTAAAATTAAATTAATGTTCAATTTAATTTGAATTAATTATAACATAGTTTGAAATTAACTAAACTTATTTAAATAAATTTAACATGGAAATTTTCGCCATTGAACCAGAAGATTCAGCTTTTTATTTTAATTTCTATTTAGATTTCTCTTATGTAGATACTTTAAAAAATTATTTTATTTATAATGTAATAAACTTATGTAAAATATTATTTTTATAAGTAGACGAAGAAATTATATCTTGTATTTGATATGTTGTGTTTGTTTAATTATCTTATTAAAGATAAATTTTGATCAACTAACCGATAATGATTCTCTAATTTCCCTCAAAATCTAAGATACTTTGTCAAAACCATGATTTGCCTCTTTTTTTTTGGCTCTAACTTGGTCAAATATTATTTCCGACCCCGCCATGGTCAAAAGATTTTTGTCAAAAACTCCATATACACGAAGCACTGTGCGCCGGCGTGAAGATGTTGAGTAGTTAGAAAACCTGGATCCCGCTTAAGGTGCCTTTACACTCTACGAACTTTGCCATCGGACAGCCTTCACGAAGGTTGTTCGGGTGTTCTAGGTACTTCATCTGTTCGCCTGTGTTCTGGGGTAGTGCTAGTGTCACTTTGATTTGGGTTTTTCCCGAGTGACAGGAGTTGTTTGTGATACTAGTACGCCGTTGTAATTCGTCTCCTATTAATTTATTTTTCAGAAAATATAAAATATATTGATAATGGAGATTTTTTCTTCATCATAAGCTAGCGTTGGGTGCGTCAGCCATATTTCTCCGCTTCACGTCACGTCATGTATAAATGGCTGTTCGTGTAACGCCGGTTCGGCAAGGTTCGGGAGAGAACCTGTTCGAGGGTGAGGTTCGTAGAGTGTAAAGGCACCTTTAGATTACCAGGATTGCTGACACCAACCACTTCGTGAATTCTTTGTACTTTTCCGCAACACGCCTCTTTTTAGTTTCACTTACCTATATATGAAATATATAGTAAGGAAAGTATTGCGATCGTGAAAAATTTCGACTTCCGGTTTTCAACGGAAATACATGTTTTGGGGTCCCCTGAGTCCAAATAACCAAGTCCCGCGAAATGGTCTGTATGTGTGTCTGTGTGTGTGAGAACAGACTAGCTCAAAAACCATAAACCGTGCGAACCTGAAATTGGATATATAGTGTATGTATATGCCCGCGATGTGACATCAAAAATTTCATTAAAATTAGTCAAAGGGAGGGGGTACTTTATTTAATAACTTTTTACGTTTTTTGGATTTTCTGAAAAACGGCTCTAAGGATTTTGATTAAACTTAGTATTTGATGTATCAATATGCCCGAGATATGACTGTAAAAATTTCATCAAAATTGATCAACCGCAGGTGGCACTTTATTTAATAAATTTTGTATCATTTTCACGTGTTTTTTTTATTAACTCAAGAACGGCTCTCACGATTGTGATCAAACTGGGTATTTGATGTATGTATATGCCAAAGATGTGACAGCCAACATTTCATCAAAATTGGTCAAACAGAGGGGGCACTTTATTTATTAACTTTTTTCCAATTTATAGCTTTCTTTAAATTATCTCAAAAACGGCTATAATGATTTTGATCAAATTCGCCATGTTTAATGAAAATAAGGTGCTCTTTAATATCAGGTAAGCTTTATCGTTATTAAAATGTTCTGAGGGGGCTTAAATGGGGAAGTGGCCTTTTTTGTTTTCCTGTAAAGTACCTTTGTTTTTGTTTATATGGAAAAATTAACTGTCTCTCATTACGCCTAAAAAAAAGAAATGGTTAAATATGAACTATGAAAAAAATCAAGTAAACATATACAGGAGAAAAAAAGAAAAATATTCCGTCAACTCACAAAAAATACGTCGAGCACACGCATGCGGCGGGTACGCCTTTAATGACAGACCATTCTTCATAATTAAAGCCGTTCTGTTCATTTAATAGAAATTATTTGTTTCATGGTAAATGAAGACGAAGTGGAGTATTATGCTTGCATTGCCGAATTATCAAAAGTAAAAACTTTATTTAATAATAAAAAAAATAGTGTTTTTTATAGAGCAAATAAAAACAAAAATAAGAAATGAATGTGAAAAATGTGCTTTGAGAAGTGGCAATTAACAAAACACATGAAATTCTAATTTAAGTAAGTTGGTAAGTGAAAGTTGTGTGTTGCGCGCGCGCACCAGATTTTTTTATTTTCAGTTCGAGATGCAGATGACCGACTCATATGTTTCCGATCTGACCCCTCCTGATTAAAGAAGAACGAATTTCCTAAAATATCATTCCTAATAGAGATCTGTAAGTGTAGTATAACATATTTTTTTAGATACATGTGCCTTACCATCCGAATTGCCACACTTATTCCTACCGATTTTAACGATCTATGGCTGTTGAACTTTTTTTTCTTTTTGGTTCCTTCCCTTTCTCGCATGTTAAGGCTATACGGGGTTTACAGGGCCAGGGAAGAGGGTGGGGGATTAATACCGAATATTATTAAATTTTCCCTGGCTCTGGGTTTTGAACTTGTTATCTTCGGGTTCCCAATCATACATTGCCATGGGCAACGCGTATTTCCTAACGCGTTTGTCCATTCCCGCCACCCTATGGCTGTTGAACTATTGTTTGACAAAATTTAGCGTGATGATCCTACGTTTAGGTTGAATAGAGTTCCATTTTCTTAGCCGTTCTACAGCGGCTGTTTCCCGGAACTAGAGTAATCTTCCTAATGACCAACCGTCCAAACGAGTTTCCACCCAATCTTCATACATTCAAAAACCGATTCTCCATCTCAGGAGAGGTAGTGATTTCCTTGACTTTCTAGCAATTTCCTGAGCCCGAGGGTAATGACCCGTTTAATAAAATCTTCAAGAACGGTCGGTTAAACTATAGCATAGATGAGTAGGTGAATTAAAAAAAAGCGCAGAGCTTGTAGCGAAACATTGCAGTCTGTAATGAGAATTTAATGTTGGGTATTTCTTTTAAACCGACTTATATTGTCCCTGCTAATTATTTTAAAAATGATTAATGCTCGCAATGTCAGAAGAAATTATTAACCTTAATTGTATTTTTTATTAAGTTAATTTTAAAAGTACAACATTTTCCAGCTGAATTACCATCTTTAATTTTTAATACTGCAATAAACAATCTAAGATGAAAATTTAAAAAAATAATAATAAACTCTCGTTTTTAACATTTTTTTAGTTCCAATTAAAAATTTATAATTACCATTTATAATGTATTTTTTTTAGATCAAACCCCAGTTTATAGGTTCTACTCTCAAGCGCTGAGTTTGTAGCGGTCTGTAATGAGAATTTAATGTTGGGTATTTCTTTTAACCTGACCGAAATTGTTCCTGCTAAATTATTTTAACAATGAATAATGCTCGCAATTAAACTTAATATCAGAAGAAATAATTAACTAAGATTGTATTTTTTATTAAGTTAGGTTTAAATTAATTACACCATTATCCAGCTGAATTATGGAATATAATTTTTAATACTGCATTAAAAAATCTAAGATAAAAATGGAAAAATAAGATAATGGTACGAACTATTTTTAGATCCAACTAAAATTTTATAATAACCATTGTTAATTTTTTTTTCTTTTTAGCTCAAATCCCCTTTTTAAAGGTTCTACTCTCACAAAATTAATCCAATGTTTTCTTTTAATGCATTCCTCACAGCACATTCCTAGGATTAGAATTATGGTAAAATTTATTTTATCTCATTTTATACTATAATCAGGCTAATCAGAAGATGCTCTAGGTACAGTGGGAGTCCTAATTTTTTGCCTATTCAGTGGTAATTAGGGTAGGGATATTTAATGAGAACGTGAACTCGCATAGGCTTCGAACCGTCATTCTACGTGCCCTCCGAAGGACGCATGTAGTAATAATTGAATATTTTTTACTCCCTAAAATATAAAAAATTCTAGGGCCACCAACCTGACTACGGAACCGCGATCTTTGGTTTAGTGGATTGTTATGGTGAGAACTTCAGCAGAGGTGACCTTGTGTTATTTATAGATAATCTATTTGTTTCGTATGCATCCAAGTATTCATGATTTATCATATTCATAGCACATGGACTCACTACTTCATTAATGTTTTTTAGAGTAATTAGGTAGTAGGGAAAAGTGCCCCATTATGGGATGTTTGCCTAATATGGGATATGTGGATATCTCAGGCCTCAAGGTAAGTGGAATTCCCTAAATCATTATTTTATCTTAAATGTTGAACAATTGATTACAATATTTGCTAACTGCTTTCTTTTCTTTATTGCATACTGAAGCCCAATAACCTCTAAAAAAGAAGAAGCAACATCCCCTAATATGGGATACCCATTACTTCCTATTATGGGATATCCCATATTGAGGCACCTTTTTATCACTGAAATAAAAATAGTTATTAATAGATTAAAATGATATTAATATAATATTACTTTAGACACTGAGTATTTAGAAACGTGTATGTTTTGTGATAAAAATTTAGAAAATGAAGAAACTAAAATTCAATGTTCCTACTGTGAAGTGTCTTTCCATGAGAGCAGTGTTCAACTCATAATCCACAAATTTTCATTGTAATTTGTGAAAAAAAAACTGCAAACAAAAGTCTTATCAAATTTTGATTATTTAAATATTATTTGAAAATTATAAAATAAAAAAAAATTGTGTTTTTTTGTAACTTAGTAAACATGGATTTATTTGCAACATATATCTATTTATATACTTTTGTTTCCTCCCCTTCCTCGCACCTTAGGCTATACGGGGTTTCCCGGGCCAGGGGTTAGGGTGAGGGAATTAATGCCGAGTATATTATTAAATATCCTCTGGGTCCGAGTTTTGAACTTACGTTGCCATGGGCATTTACAACATATATTTCTGTGAATATCTCCTGCATAATAAACAAATTTTCCCTTATCTATTTCATTTTATATTGTGGTCCCTAATATGGATATTTATCCCATATTAGGACACCCCCCCTATATCCCATATTAAGAGCCCATCTTCAAAAAGTATAAATTTTACTTTTCTCACATTAATCATGATTACAAATTTCAAAAAGGAGATATGGGTTGTTTTATTTTTGATGTCGTCTACTCCTACTGCTAAATGTATTACAACATTTTTTTAATCGTCTAAGAAATTTAGAGCCAAGCAATTAAATATTTAAAAAAAATATTCCATAATGGGGCACTTTCCCCTATTCTTTATAGCATAAAATCAAATCAATGTTTTTGTTTTATTTAGACTTTACAACATGGTATGTTGTAAGCTTGGCAAGCTATTCGGGCGTGAGCTAAAATCATTCAAATTTAATAGTGAAAATTCAGAAACTATTTTATCTTAAAATGTTTTTCAGAAAAGTCCCAACAATATGCTAATTTTCTGGCAAAAAACAAAACAAAACTTTCCACCATAATTTTAAAATTATTTCAAAAGATATACAATCGAACGACTGAATTGCATATTATAAATTGATCTAGATTATTCCTCGATATCTGTCTCTCAGATCTATAATACTAAAAGTTATGAATGAAAATAGGTATTTTCACTCACGCTTATATATATATATGATAGTAAAAAAAAACTTAGTCTTTGCTTTTATAATTAAATTAGTACGCAAGAAAACTGGAGTTTAACCAATTCGATTGGCAACATTTTTCCGAAACTAATTTTCAGCATTCAAGCTAACTCCCTTCTTCTTATTCAATGAAAACAAAATATTTTTCAAATAAATGAACATCAGCTTAGATTTTGAAAAGAAATACAATCGATAATTTATACCAATAAATATTATATATCCCATACATATACGAAAACAAAATAAAACTAAATTGGAAAAGCTTTCATAAAGTATAGAAAAAGAAACTCCCTATTTATTCAGGCAATGATTTACGAACTTTTTTCTTCTTTCTTACAGTTATCTCCTAATTATTCCTACAGCTTTTACTCGAGTTGGGTTCGCGCATTAATTCTTATCTGACGGGAAACTTGAGAGTACATAAATATTCATATGAGCAAACTACAAGTTATGGATTCGGAATCTCCTAATGTTTTTATGCCATTGACTTGGAAAGTTCAGTTTTAGAATAAAAAAAAAAGGAAGATTCTTTTTTTTTAATTGTCCATTAAATTTGTTGTTAAAATAATGTTGATCTTTAACATGATAAATGATAGACCTAAAAGACATTAGTTGGGAAAATAATTGGTACACATACATACATATAATAATAGCAAATAAGAGAAGAAAGGAATGATAGAAAATAATGAATAATGCATTTTATTGGTTCTAAATTTAAAACGTAACTAAATCGTTTTACTTTTTTAATATCATATTTTATGCATAGGAAAAATATTTAATTTACCTCAGAAGGACTTTACAATTTCTTGTCACTTTTTCCAAAGTGCTATTTTTATTTTTATTAAATTTGTTTTAAAAATATTATATACTTTTAAAGGTCACAAAGCGTTGTTAGTTTGCTCGTTAATTCTTGAATATTCAAACTCACTAACCAAAACCCGACCCTTCACTCAACATATCTGCCTTAACATTATAACTTTTCTTTGTGATACTCGTTTGGTCAAAAAGATATAGTAATAATGTAAATATTTTCCTTCCGATTTGACAAAAAATACTAAAGAGCATACTTATATATTAAATCGTGGCGTGTTTTTAATTTTAACAAAAGAGCAAAAATAATGTTCCTGTTACCATTAATGTTAAGGATCACGGGTAAGGTATTGTCCAATTGTATTCTGGTAATTTAAATAATTAGTAACGGGGCAAAACCTGCTGGCTGGGCGTAAACTTCATATAATTGTCTATACTTTGACAAAATATATTAATTTCTTAAAAAGAACAATATCCCAAAAATTCTAGCAGTAAATGATTATTGTTACGTTTTTTAACGATTCTCACATCCTTCATATCTATAAGTCAACAGGAAGAAGATTAGAATAATATTAACAGAATACAACAGAAATCAGATTTAATTTATAGGCCCACGGTTGGCTCAGTGGTAAGAGTCGGAGATGCAGAGGACCTCAGTTCAATTCTCGGCCGTGGTTCAATTCAACCTTTTCTCTTCCATTAAAATTATTATATATATATATATATTTTCCAGTTGGCGCAGTAGGCCTAATGAGACCTTTGGCCGCGCAGTGTGGTCTTCTTACAGACATTTTTGTTGCTTGCGGGAGCACAGACAGCATGGAGGGGGCAGCCCAAACCTCACGTTGCTGCAAACCATGGACACCATGGTGCAGCGGCAGACTGCCCATAGCTCCATAACCAATCCCATTGGGGCCAATTTGGCAGTGTCCTTCCCACCGATGGCGTCAGCTCTCTCGGGTTCAAGGACAGTGTCAAACTGGTCTAGGTCCAAGGATTATGGTAGCTCAGAGTCAGCAGGCCCCGAGGAGCTATATTTCTTTCCCCGAAGCATACCGTCCTTGTACCAAACCTCCGGGCAGCAGCGGCTGGAAAACCACACCACGATTCTCGATGAGATACAAAGCGAAGGTTCATCACTCCTACGCCCGGTCAGTGTGAGTCGCCTCCAGTAGGCTGACGGGCCTCACATACCCGGGGGTGAGGGTAAGCTTGGACTGCGTGGTGTTCATTGGCGGGTGGTCACCCCAATGGAGGGGTCACCCATCCAAGTACTGTCGACGTTGCTTAACTTTGATTTAAGCACTATTGCAAGTGCCTATGTCCACTCGGCCATCCCGGCCCCAATATATATATATAAAGTATATATTGAACAACATTAACATTAACATTGCTTCTCGTATTTAGTGGAATGACGATAGGAGCTCATTAATCAATTTCAGATTAAAATGTTTGACAAGGCAGGATCTTCTCTTTAAACTCAAGACCATATCACCCAACACTTACTGTCTAATCCTTCAATCTTTCCTCTTCCATAGATTTTCCTCTGACCGGCATGGATTGGAAATTTCTTCAATGGATCCAATCTTGGCTGGAGTACTTCAAGGTTTAATACTGGTTCCTCTAATTTATAACAAACACACTTGCGACATACCTGTTAACAATGACACATTGAATGCAACTTACGCTGACGGTAAAGAAATCCTCATTATGCATGAGATTCATACAGAGGCTTCACTAAATTTAAATCATCTATAGTTACTAGTAACATAACAACAACAGTACATAATCTGTAAATATATATATATATCCTAAACTAGCTATAAATTACATAAATGTTCAAACTATGCAAAAGTAGAATAATTCTCGATTAATCTAAACAAAGCACAAATACTATTCATAGAAATACCTTTCATTGTTATCCTGTAAAATCATCTGAAAAATTGATCTGGGACGTACCGCCGACAGAAGACTGACATGGGTTCATGTTAAAATGAAACGAACGACGCTTTAACAAAGGCAAACTAATGTATCCCTTTTTTTTCAAAAACTTTTCTACTGAAACTAAAATAGATATTAATAACGTATAAATACTTACTAAAACCTATGTGGTAATACTCCTCACAGATATAAATTCAGCTGAAAGACCCTCTTGAATTCAAGGGTTCCAATAAGATCTATTACGACTCACTACAAACGCACTCGTATGGTACGTGACTAACCAAACCCTACATACTGACCTCCGCCGACCAACATTTGACCAACACACAACGAGCCTCTGCAAATGATTTCCCACTAACTTGGACGGACATAACAACCGCCTAACAATGGACCCGGCGGGTCTTTTTCGTTTAATGCACAATTCGGTAATTAAAAAAAGTAACTGTTATTAAAAAAAGTAACACGTGATTAATATAAAGTAACTATAATTGCTAACACAAATGATATGGTTTATTCTAATTTCCAAAATGAAGCAATATCTGGTCAACCGTCGTCAATTTCGACGGTCATACCATTTCCTCCTATTGTGATAGGTTTTTTAAGTAGCGAATCAGCACAAACCTCCCTCAAATATTTTTTTCCAATTTGTTGCTGTTTCTGCAGACATACTCAATTCGTCTTTACCAAATAACGTTGTTGTATATTTCTTGGTCCATGAGTAAATAAAAAGAATTGCATTATTCAGAGGATATTTTGAACCGTTGAACCACGTACCTTCCCTGAGTCCTACTTCCATAAGACAACTTGCATTGTGATACCGCCATCTGTACCGGTCATCTCTCTTGCGCAACTTCATAGAATGTCCAGTCCGGCATAGTTTTTCTTTATGGATGAGGCCTTTTTCTTGCAAGAATGCAATGGTTCGGTCCAAATCTTTAAAATCTTCGTATAACCTGAACATAGCCATTATGAGGTTTTAAACGAAACAAAGAAATGTAGTCATATGTTCTACTGATATGGAGGTTGTAATTATATCACGTGTTACTTTTTTTAATAACAGTTACTTTTTTTAATAACCGAATTGTGCATTAAACGAAAAAGACCCGACACGGCTACATAAATACAAGGAAGAAGGGAGATCTCCTTACTTAAACAGCACAAATAATTGATCAAAAATAGATTATTTTCTGCTTCATATCAGATAATTTACTAGATACTATATAATTGATAGTTTAAAGAAGACCTGGATTGGTGGCTCGAAACGTTAGCTACTAATAAAATAGTTTTTTACTACTTATTGACCACCATCCCAGACCAATTATTTTCTTGATAAATCATTTTTCATACGTAAAAAAATATTATAAAACCAGCTGACCAGTGCGAAGCATTCGCACACTAACCTACTTAAATCTCACTTAATTGAAGTACCTACAGGCCGTATATTTAGTATCGTAAAGAGCGTATTTAGTATGTCATGGGAAAAGGTGAGGGTTGGAGTAAAGAATAGATGTGTTTAAGTTTATATTATTTATTTTTGAAACATAAGTTCAATGTATCTACATAGTATTTGCAGAACCTCTTTGAACACTATTCTTGAAGTTAGGATATGGTCATCTGTAATTGTTGGTGGGTTTGTTTTACACAGGCATAGATGTCACTGAAAGAGCTCACCTTGGAAAACGGCACATTCTTAAATACACGTATCGGTTTCGCGGTAGGCGAGTGCACTGATTCCACTGACTTAAATCGCATGTTTTTGTTTGTAACTCGCAAACGACGACGAAAATCGGAAAATTGTATATAACCAAAAATGTTCGTCTCGAAAAACTGAATAAAAATGACACCTTCGAGAAAGCCCTGCGACCATTTTCGTTGAGAATAGCAGTTTTTCGCTTACAACTCGCAAACGAAGGGTTTAATCGAAAAAATGTATATGACCGAAAATGTTCTCCTTGAAAACCTGAAAAGATTGAAATTATTTAAAAACCTCTACTACAAAACCTGTATTACCAAAACCGCGGTTTTGCGCTTATAACTTGCAATCGAAGGAGAAATGAGTGATTTGTATATTTTCCGGTGTAGCGGTTAAGGAAAGCTTTAAAATGATCCCTCATTCATGAAATTTGATGTATGTATTTAGGAAATTATGGCGTAATGAAAAAAAAAGGCTTTGAGAAATAATATATTGTATGATTTTATATATTAACAATTGTCCACCTGACGTGATCAGCTGTGATGTAGACCCAACTACAAAAGAGAAGGTCGTAGGTTCGTAGCCTGTTAAATTTTTAGCATTGTCCGATTGTTCAAAGTAGCATAAAGGAACGTTAAACAGATAATCGTATAATACGCAAACAAAACATTTTAGTTTTAATTATATAAATCTAAAAACTTTTTTATTTTACAAACATTCTTTTCCTCTCTAATAAATTACAATGAATAATTAACGTCAATACTATATAGAGAATCATAAAAGGGTAAAAGTTGAATTATTAAATTTAGAAAAAATGTTCCAATTCAATTCATTATTTTTCTTTCTTGCTGGTTTTTTCTCGATCGTTTAAATTTGTATCAACTCATTCGAAGGTACTACGGACGAATGTCAAAACTCAAACCATACTCATAAATCAAACTACTTAAACCTGAAACTTAATTTAAATAAATTTGAATTATATGTATCATTCGAGATGTGGAATTTGTCCCACTGCTTACAGCATTACATAACCGGACGGGAACAACTGACCTGATTTTACCTGCTGTTGTCGCAGTGAACAATACCGGTTTTAATAGTCACATAACTTACTCTTAATATCCTCCAATAAACTTATATTTATATAAATGTAAAATTATAATTTACCACTATATTATTTTTTATTTTTCAATTTGAAGGTTAAAATGAATATTCAGTATTCAAATCATGAATACAGACGATTATGTGTAGTCAAAATACAGTTTCCGAATGTTTCAATAATCATTATCATAAACCCGTAAGTATTTGGCTAAAATTCTTTAACTAAATTTGAATTAAAAAAATAATTAGATTTTAAAACGAATATTAATTCGAAATTTTTTAATGATTCGAATTAATGTTTCTTTTTTTATTTTATTTTTTTTTTTTTTAGACTTATGAAGGCTATCATAGATTTGAAATCGGTGGTTTCAGATACATTTCCTGTATGTATGTTTATTTTTCCTGTGTCTAGTGTTCTCTAACATAAATAAATAATTTTTTTTACATTGCTATATTTATCACACAAAATTCTTGGAAACAGACCTCAATAGTTAGTATACTAAGCCCTTTGTATATTTTTTATTCTCAGATCATAAATATTTAATATCAATAAAATCTACTACATGTTAAAAAATTATTATTATTTTATTTATTGAACGGAGTGAGTAGTGGATCATTTTATATCAAATCAACGAGGGTCTCAACCAATTAGCTCTTGGGTTCCATTCTCATTCCACGTCAATTCAACACAGGCTTGAGCCTCACCGTCTCAGATTTTTTTGGTGTAATTTGGAATGGTGGTGAAATTTGGTATATGTGTACTACTTGTGTCTACTAGAACAATTGTGAAATATCACTAAGATATCTCTACCCGTTTTTGAATTATTGGTCTCTAAAGCTCTCAAAAATAGGTCCAGAAACAGAATAAATCATGATTATCAATAGCTGTAGATGTTTTCCAAATTTGACTAGGAGTATGAGATTGGTGTCGTTTAACAGCGCATTCCATGACGTTTCATATGATAAACAACAATGTATAGGTTGGTATTAAAAAAATTTTCTTAAAACTAAATGTAAAATTTTAATTTCGATTTTCTCAAACAGGGCATCTTTTAAAAAAATTATATTCTATTAAAAAATAGGTAGTATTATATATATTCATACGACAAAATATAAAAGTGGGATGAAAGTTTCTTCATTACTAAAAAAATTGAAAACTAATGATAAAATTCCATAAATCTAGCATTTTATTATTATAAATAACCTATCATGTTTTCCTAATTTGACTAGGACTATGAGATTGGTGTCTTTTAACAGTGCATTCAATGCCGTTTCATATGATATACAACAATGTATAGGTACAGCCAGTATGACCTATTTTTAAATATATGAATTTTTTTTTAAAATGCCCTTTTAGTGAATTTAAATTTAAATTTTAAACTTGGTTTTAAGAAAGTCTTTAGTAGCAACCTATACATTTTTGAATATCGTAAGAAATGGCACGGAATGCGCTGTTAAATGACTCCAATCTCATTGTCCTAGTCAAATTTGAAAAACATCTACATCTATTTTTAATCATAAAATGCTAGAGTTATGGAATTTGAGCACTAGTTTTCAATTTTTTCATTAATGAAGAAATTTTCATCCCACTTTTATATTTTGTTGTATGTATAGATACAATACTGCCTATTTTTCAAAAAAATATATTTTTTTAACAACTGCCCTTTTTGAGAAAATTGAAATTAAAATTTTACTTTTAGCTTTAAGAAAATTTCTTTAATACCAATCTATACATTGTTGTATATCATATGAAACGGCATGGAATGCGCTGTTAAACGACACCTATCTCATACTCATAATTTGGAAAACATCTACAGCTATTTTTGAGAGCTTTAGAGACCAATAATTCAAAAACGGGTAGACATACCTCAGTATTATTTCACAATTATTCTAGTAGATACAACTAGTACACATATACCAAATTTCATGAAAATCTTAGATGGTGAGGTTCAAAATGATATATTTTTGTGTTGGTTTGACGTGGAATGTCCCTCTTGTATTTTGATAATTTGATAATACCTGTGGTAAACATCAAATTAAGGAAAAAACAAGATTTAAGATTTTTAAGACTTAATAGTTTTAAATATACTAATTTTCAATAATTAAAAAAAAAACGGAAGTTATTATAAACAGTTTCTGGGATACGTGACCTTATCCAAAAAATATAAAACCTTTATTTAAAAAAATAAAAATCTCTTTTTAGATTTTAATAAAACACCCCATTTGATTTCTTAAAATAAAAAGCATGTTAAAATTATAAAAAATGTTAAATTTCTAACATATGAGAGATTCGTGTTTGAAATTTTGGACAAGAAAATAAAACATTAGAAGGCTGGTACAGGTGCACTCTTTTTCAGATTTCTATGCTCTTTCTTCCCATATATTTGAACCAGAAGTTTTTGAGATAAACTTGAAAAAAAAAAAAAAAAAAAAAAAAAAACTAAAATCATCTATCTTAAATTTTGAAAAATTTAAAATTTAAAAAAATTGCACCCCTTTTGATTTTTTGTTTTATAATTATATGTTTTTATACCATATGGTGGCTAAAGGTGTGCTGAAGATCACAATGTGAAAACGATGCGTTCATAAGAGGCAAAATAAATATGTATAATATATAAAAAAATATTTCAATATTTTTATCTTGTGAAACCATCGTTTTTCCACTTTGAAATTTAGGACACATTTCGCCACAATATGATGTTTATTTTGTATACAAATAATGGTATTATTTTCTTAATCTGTAATCTTTGAATTCAAAAAGAAGTTCTTAAGGTTTTCAAATAGTTTTGAAGATATAACCAAAAAACTATTTAAATACGCATCGTTTAAATCGCTTTTTTTTTATTCATTTATAAAAAATCTCAAAAACCTTTGCCCAAATATTCTAAAGTTTCGCATTTTTCTTTATATTGATCCATGCAACAAACAACCCAAAAATTATCAAAATCCACGACCAAAAGGTTTAAACACTCGTTGATTTGATATGGAATAACCCTTACAAAATACTTTAAATAAATAAATTTAAGTAAGTACAAAATATTTAATAAATATTTGACGGCTTCATAGGCAGGAAAGGTCATCAAATAAATCATTTGAATCGAAATCGTAAAATATTGGCTGAAGTTACAGACTTTTAAGAGTTTATAACTCATATTATTCACGGAATTTTTATTGGAATATATTAAAAAATAAGTTGAATACAGACTTTAAAAATAAATTAATTAATTATCATTAACCTAAATATAATTTAAAAGCCAAATTATAACCAAGAATAACTTTCTTTTAATAACTCTCTGATAACAATATATAACAGGTCAAATAAATATTAATATAAAAAAAGAAAAATCTTTATTAAAATTTCTTCTTTTGTGCCTGAAAACAAGATTAAAATTTAATTTAAAATACCATTGGGGTCACCTGTGTGTTGATAGTTAGCATAGCATAGCATATATATCCAATGTCATGGGTACCTTACCCTACCACAGCAGATATTTTATGATAGGTGTTTTTAATGGGAATAAGGAATCCTTGGATATGCCGTCCTTCGGAGGGGACGTACAATGGGGTCCCGTGCGATGTCAGGTACTCGTTAAAGATCCCTATCCTAATTATACAATGATAGACAAAATGTATTAATATCACAGTAGCATCGTCCGATTAGCCATGAATCCATAAACTTGAAGTTAGATTAATAAACAAACAACAAATTACTTTAAAAAAATATATAAAAATCATTAATCTATAAATAATAAAAAGCTAGTATTCTACAGAATTTTGTAAATAGGAATGGTCATAAAAATGATTTTACTTCAGATAGTTATATTTTCATTAAATATAAAAAACTCATAACTAATTAAACTCTTGTAGTCAGATAAAATTATCTAATTACAGTTTTTTACCAATAAAATATTAGTGATTACCTGACAAAACAGAAATTCTTTGGCATTAAAAAATTGTGTATATATATATATATATATATATATATATATATATATATATATATATATATTGTTTTTTCTTATAATTAAAAAGTGTATAAGATGCTGTAAAAAGAACAATAGATTTTTCTGCCTAGCTTAACAGGAGATATTATCAGTATTCTTTATTACCTTTGCAATAATTTATGGGTAAAGTAAATTTTCAAATAATAATTTTCATATAATTTTACTGTTTTTTCCGAGATTTGGAAAGAAAAAACGTTATTTTAATCATTTAAATAATCCACAAAGTGTGCGGTTGATATAAGTTAATTTTTAAATAATATTAAACATTTTAAAAATTATTATTTAAGTTGTGTACTTTTTCAAGATATAAACAGAGAAATGCTAATTTTTATCTAGCTAATTAAAAATAAATAATGCATACCTTAACAATTATAAGATGAAAATATATTAGTAGAAAGTAATGGTCTCAATAAAATAACAATCACATAGATAAATAATTAAGTAACATGCTAAAATATTAATATAATTAAACATACAAAGTAAATAAAATTTGTGATTTATATATAAAAATAAATACACATTTGTTACTTTTAATAATACTACATATCTAATACATTCATAATAGTATTATGATCACTGTGGTTAGATGTAACAAGTTACTTCTTAAACAGATTACTCATAAAGTGACAGTTATCAGTCACTGCTTTGATATCATTAACAGCTCTCAGATCATCTTTAAAAATATAAGTAAATATTGCAAATTGACAATCAGATGAAATTGATATATCGTGTAAATGATTGTTATTTCCCCCCTGTCAAACGTGACAAATTAGCTGACTCGCAATCTAGGCTGCGTAATGGCTCACTTACGGTTAAAATAACCGTTAATAATATCAATTTAGTGACAGTAGTTATATATATTAGTTTTATTATAGTTATTACTTGCCTGTAACGACGAGGGCAATGAGAGAGGAGTGGTGTCGGCAGGCGGCTGCTCGGGCTACTGGAGTCCGGGGCCCGGGGCACTCGCGCGCATGCGCCTTCTCCGAGCCTCGCCACCTAACTCCGCTCAAGATTTTGCAACTATTTTCGCGTGTACCTTTCCAAAATTATGAAAGATTTTATACTTTTTTACCAAAAAAAAAAAGTAGACCAAAAGTTAAAAAATCTCTACCATCTCAGATTAGGAAATTAATAAAAAAAAAATAAATCGAGATTTCGCATAACTTGCTTCTATCTTAAGACATCTTATAGCTGTTTACAAATGTTTAAAAAAAAAATTCTTTGGTACCAGTGATGAAAATAACTATTTCTACAGTTACCACTTATATTCAGTCCACTGTACATCATAGTACAGACGATTGAATACCTAGTGGATCAAGCTCTCCTTATTGTTGGTATACTTAAAGGGGGAGTGGAGTAAGCTCTATTTATTTATAGGATTCCATTGATGAGGATTCGTTTGGATTTTTATGTATAAACTTTTTTTTTTTTAGTAACTTAAATTAAATTAAAGCAAATTATTTACGCTACTGAACAGTCCGGTTAAATGCCGTTTTACTACGTTACATCGCGAGCGGGAATCGATAAAAGGGATTTACCGGCCTGTGATTTGGAACTTATTTTTCGTAAATTGAGCGCTTTAATCTTCTTTAAAAAATACAAGATAGAGACTTTGAAATTATAAAGGAAAGTAATTTGGATCTTCGTCTCTACAACTGTTTATTATATTTTGTACATTACAAACGTTTCGACCTCCAGGGCCGTCTTCAGTGTTTCTTAAATTTCTGCATCATCCTAATCATATTACGGAGGTCGGGGCGGTTGTAATGTACAAAATATAATAAACAGTAGTAGAGACGAAGATCCAAATTACTTTCCTTTATAATTACAAGTTTAATTCTGCTAATGTAGGGCCTGTAAAAATTTCTTTATTTAAATCTATTGTTGTGAAAATTGGTCTTTTTTTTCCGTTGGCTTTACAGGCCTTGTAGATCTTTAGCCGCCCGAACCAGTCTTCTCCGCCTGTTTTGGGCTTTTTCTTTCCAGTTTGTTACTTGCACTTCTGCAGTGACTTTGTAGATTATACCTATCCCATCTGCTTTTTGGCCTACCATAAGGTCTCTTGTCAATTATTGCAACGTTCATTATCTTATATAGGGTTCTTGATAGTTACATGTCTCCTGTCCATCTTAACTCCTCACCTTCAGATCATGATTTACGGATTCACCAGTTTCCGGCAGAAGATTATGTGATTCGCCCAAATGTTTTCCGCACTGGAGATCAATTTTATTTTCTACCAGTTTTCCCAAGTAAATATTACTAAAACTTATACAAAGCGTGAAATTCATTTCCATAATCGTTATTATTCAGCTAGAATACATTCATGGCAAGCTTAGTCTAAGCCGCGTGTAGGTGGAAGCTTTTTTCTTTTCTCTACAGCCGTATAAATTTAACATAAATCTTTTATACAAAGTTTGTTTTATACAGTAAGTATTTAAATTTATTTTTTCAACCCCAACTTTAATCATTTATCTCTGAACATATTTTTAATCTTTAATACATCATCAATCGAAACCTTAATTTTAATCCGATCAATCCAGAATAAAGCCCAGTTTAAGTTTGATTTAAACAAGAAAGAGAAGAAAAAAAGAATAAGAAGGTCAACTATTAGAGATTATATATTTATTCATTAAAATATTTGCAACAACGCTATGGTTTTTTTTTTTTTTCAGGTCCGATTTCTTTAAATTATTATTTTTTAAACTTATATTATATACTGTTTGATCTCTTGAATAGGGAGGAGAGTAGTAGATTTTTTATATGGTTTTCAAAAATATTTTTCTAAGCAGTATTTATTTTTTTTATTACATGGGTACATGTTAAAAACCGAAATGTGTGTTCTTTTGTTTTTCGAATAAACAAGATTTTCATGGAAAGAAATCATCCCTCCCCAGTGGTGATAGTTATAGCTAATAATTTCTAAAAACATTTTAAAAGAAGGTGGTTAAAACCTAAGCTGTAGAGTTCAAAGTTGGCCTTGAGATCTATTAAGAGGAACAATTTCAGAGAAGATGAAACAAACATTTAATAAATTAGACGAAATTCAGTTAGTATTATCTAAGTTAAACGGAAAAGTTTTGACTTATAATGTAACAATTGAAACCTACAGTTTAGCGGATCTCGCCAATTAAGGTGATAAATCACGGAGAGAGAACTTAGCAAGCTGACATATTACACAAGCCTTTAATTTAACTTACTTCCAGCTATATTATAAATAAATTACAATTTAGTATAAAGCATAAAGTATAATTGAGGCATGTAAATAGAAGATGCTTTAAGTGTTAGAAACCGACAAAAAGAAAAAGTATTTGGAAAATTAATCAAATTCTATCGTCAATTTAATTGAATATAACAGTTTCCTTTTTTTTTTTATTTAAAAATATAAGTGTATTTCTACAGGTTTACTTTAACAAACACTGTAAGTTCCATCAACTAACCAATGTTAGGTCACCACATAAGTATCCATACTTCTTTCTATAAGATACTTTTCCTAAACTAGCGATATTATTAGATATAAATTATCAATGCTATTTAAAAAAAAATATCAGACGCTACAAGTAGCTTTCACATCTTCTGGACTTCAGATCATCACTCATTTTAAGAAACTACTAATTTACACAATTATTCTAAGACCTGTTTGTCCATGCGGAGCAGAACGTTGGGGTTCCGCGAAACACGTCCACATTAAAAAAATACAAATTTTTCAATCCAAAATTCTTAGAAAAATGATTTTTGCACTATAGTTTATTTAACATCATACATCTGCACAATGACATGAACATACCGACAGTAAAATCTTACATACAAGACAAATACCAAAGATTCCACTCTTCAACGCTACATCACCCTAACCCACTCTTCGATTCTCCTTTCCTCCTACCGGTTACCTGGTTGAAAAGACAGTGGCCAAGAGACCTTTTACTACAATAAACTCAAATATTATAAAATGCATCAAGAAACTCAAAGCCAAAAACAAAAGTGACCATATTTGCTTGATGCACCACTGCGCAGCTGCAAGAATCTACAAGCGGAACAATAATAAAATAAATAAAGTAATAAATTTTCATAATCATATTTGAAATTATATATTATTTATAGTATTATTTTATTTTATTTTTTTTTTACATCTGAGAATCGACAAAACAGATGTGATGCTAGGAGGGAATTTTGGGACATTAACGGCAGCCTCTTCCGCCATCAAGACCGGCATATGCCTCTACTAGAACTAGCTTCCTTACTCAATAATTTTATTTAGCCTCCTCCATTAGAGTGGCTGTACTCGGTTTTGTTATTTCAAATAAATAGTTTGTTTTTTTTAAAGACATTATTGATTAAACCTAGAAGACTAAGGCTACGTATGATTTTCATGAAAATCGGTTGTCAGAAAGAGAGAAGATAAAAGTGATTTATTAAACCTTCCATAATTAGCTATATTTTATATACAGTACCAGTAAAAAGTTTAGACTCACTTGTATTTAATTCACAATCTTCAAGTTTAATAAAATAATTTTAACTCAAGAGGTAGAATATGGTGGATATCTTCCACCATCATTAACTCAAGAGGTAACATTTTAAACATTATATGATTAAGTTTAGAATAAAATTAAAAATCTGGTGCGTGCGCGCAACACACAACTTTCACTTACCAACTTACTTAAATTAGAAATTCATGTGTTTTGTTAATTGCCACTTCTCAAAGACACATTTTACCACATTCATTTCTTATTTTTGTTTTTATTTGCTCTATAAAAAACACTATTTTTTTTTTATTATTAAATAAAAGTTTTTACTTCTGATAATTCGGCAATGCAAGCATAATACTCCACGTCGTCTGATTTTATAATTCTCTATGTAGTTGTTGAAAACTTCATTTACCATGAAACAAATAATTTCCATTAAATGAACAGAACGGCTTTAATTTTGAACAATGGTCTGTCATTAAAGGCGTACTCCGCCGCATGCGTGTGCCCGACGTATTTTATGAGTTGACTTTTTTTCTACTGTATATGTTTACTTGATTTTTTTCATATATCATATTTAACCATTTCTTATTTTTAGGCGTAATGAGAGAAAGTTAATTTTTCCATATAAACAAAAACAAGGGTACTTTACAGGAAAACAAAAAAAGGCCCCTTCCCCATTTAAGCCCCCTCAGAAAATTTTAATACTGATAAAACTTACCTGATATTATTGAACACCTAATTTTCATTAAACATGACGAATTTGATCAAAATCATTAAAGCCGTTTTTGAGATAATCGAAAAAAAGGTAAAAATTGGAAAAAAAGTTATGAAATAAAGTGCCCCCTCCGTTTAACCAATTTTGATGAAATGTTGGCTGTCACATCTTTGGCATATACAAACGTCAAATACCCAGTTTGATCAAAATCTTTAAAGCCGTTATTGAGTAAATAAAAAAAACACATAAAAATGATACAAAATTTATTAAGTAAAGTCCCCCTTCCGGTTAATCAATTTTGATGAAATTTTTACAGTCATATCTAGGGCATATTAATACGTCAAATACTTAGTTTAATCAAAATCGTTAGAGCCGTTTTTGAGAAAATCGAAAAAAACCTAAAAAGTTAATAAATAAAGTACCCCCTCCCCTTCATCAATTTTGATGAAATTTTTGCTGTCACATCGCGGGTATATACATACACTAAATACCAAATTTCAGGTTCGCACGGTTAATAGTTTTTGAGCTAGTCTGTTCACACACACACACACACGCACACACACACACACACACACACACAGACCATTTTGCGGGACTTGGTTATTTCGACTCAGGGGACCCCAAAACGTGTATTTCCGTTGAAAACCGGAAGTCGAAATTTTTCACGATCGCAATACTTCCACTTACTATATATTTCATATATAGGTAAGTGAAAGTAAAAATAGGGGTAAACTAGCATGGCAACCTAATATACTAAATAACGCGGGTTCTCGTCTCGAAATGGCCCTAGAATTTTTTAATGGGAGTAAAAAATCCTTGTCTATGCCGTCCTTCGGAGAGGATGTAAAACGGGGTTCCCGAGCCTGTACGATGTCAGGTACTCGTTAAAGATCCCTATCCTAATTATACCTGGATAGGCAAAATTTAGGACTCCCACTGTAGCATCTTCTGAGTAGCCTTAGTAGAATAAAGGGACATTACAGAAACAATCAAACAAATTGTAAATAAATTAAAAATAAAATTATAGTTTTTATGTTGTTAAATAAATAAAATGTTTTTATTTATATATTTTACAAAACCAAGGGTGAGTCTAAACTTTTGACTGGTACTGTATATATTTTTTCAATTCCAACACACTTAGACAATTCAAAATATATATTGTGTAATAATGTTTTATTACATTTCTAATAATATGATTAATTAATTCATACACCTACAAAAAAATGTTACTTAGTGGTACTCATCAGCCTTGAAACAAAAACACGTCTCAGAAGAAAAAACAACGTATATACAGCACATATATACAGATTGCTTTTTTCAGGCATATTAGGCTTTTAGTAATAATTGAATATCGGCATCTTCTTGTTATGGAAATAACCTTAAGTTGAGGGAAGGTTATAAATATAAGTATCTAGAAAATTAAAAAAACTTAAATGTTAATACATACTACCTTGTGAATTACTGCGAATCATAATAGTACACATTTTGCTCTTTCCATGGAGTATCAACTCATATATTTTATTTTAAAAAAAAAAAGATATATAAATACGAAATTCTTGAAAATTTATTAATATTTTTTTGTAATATTAAAAAGGCAGGAGGTTTAAGGTTCCTTAAATAAAGATGTAAAGGAGAGAGAGCCCAACAAATCCCCAACTTAAAGTCATAAAACCATCGGTACACCCAACTAAGCACCGGGGCCCCAGAGCTTCGGGCAAGAGCTTTTCCGCTTTACCGTGCTTTATTTTACTTTTCCCAGCCAGGATTCACTTTATCTCTAGTTCCCAGTTGTTTGTAGTTCCTTCGAGCTGTAGTTAACTTCGCAGTCAAAACTAAAGCTTCAGTTGCTGTCTGAGGGGAGAGAGAGAATGTTCAAAAAGGGGGTCACTCTATTTACATTAAAAAGCAATAAAATTATAAATAAAACAAACGTTTATTTATGTTAAATAATGTAGTAGTCGTCGTTTTTACTTTCACTTACCTATATACCAGGTCTGCAAGTTTAAAATGTCGTTTTAATTCCAATAGAATGCGCTCTTAGCCTATTGAAGGATTTGCTTATCTCTAAACACTATTTTGTTTGTTAGTCATTTGTTTACAAAAGTCAGTTGTTTTTAAGTCGTTTACGTGGACGTATCATACCTTTCTTTGGTGTTAAAAATGTCTAATTTTAAGCCAAATAAAGAGCATTTGCGGCATGTCATGATTTTCTTATTCAATCAAAAGAAAAAGGCATCTGAATGTCATCGAATTCTTGTTGAGAGTTATGGCGATCTTGCTCCAACCGTCAAGACATGTGAACGTTGGTTTCAAAGTTTCAAACGTGGTGATTTTGATGTTACTGATAAAAAACGAGAAAATCGACCAAAAAAGTTTGAGGACGTCGAATTGCAATCTTTATTAGACGAAGACAATACCCAAACCCAACAAATGATGGCAGAACAGTTGAATGTCACTAGGCAAGCCATTTCCGATCGCCTGAGAGCTATGGGAAAAATTCAAAAGGTTGGAAAAACGGTTCCACATGAATTGGACGAACGACAGATGGAAAAACGAAAAACTGTGTGCGAAATGCTGCTTTTACGCCACGAAAGAAAGGGTTTTTTGCATCGAGTTGTAACTGGCGATGAAAAACGGATTTATTTTCAGAATCCCAAACGAATAAAATCATGGGTAACGCCAGGACAACCATCCACATCGAGTGCAAGACCGGATCGTTTTGGGAAGAAGACAATGCTGTGTGTGTGGTGGGATCAGAAGGGAGTAGTCTACTACGAGCTTCTCAAACCCGGCGAAACAGTCAATACCGACCGCTACCGACAACAAATGATCAATTTGAGTCACGCATTGATCGAAAAACGCCCAGAATGGGCTCACAGGCACGCCAAAGTCATTCTTCAGCATGATAACGCTCCTGCACATTCAGCCAGATTGACTAAGGAAACGATTTCTTCGCTTGGTTGGGAACTCCTACCCCACCCGCCGTATTCACCTGACCTGGCGCCTTCTGATTATCATCTCTTCTCATCGATGGGACACTCATTGGCTGAGCAACACTTTAACAATTTGGAGGATGTAAGAAAATGGCTCGATGAATGGATTTCAAATAAAGATGAAGCATTCTTTTGAAATGGTATCCATAAATTGCCCGAGAGATGGACAAAATGTGTAGAAAGCGAGGGCCAGTACTTTGAATAAAATATATTATACTTTTTTTTTAAATTACTGTGTATATATTTTAAGAAATAAACGACATTTTAAACTTGCAGACCTGGTATGAAATATATAGTAAGTGGAAGTATTGCGATCGTGAAAAATTTCGACCTCCGGTTTTCAACGGAAATACACGTTTTGGGATCCCCTGAGTCGAAATAACCAAGTTCTCAATCATTGGAGCATGGCGCGATTGGTTGTAACTGGTAGGAGGAACGAATTCGGAAATCATTTATAAGGAAAAAGACTTCAATATTCTGTCAAAAAAAAAAAAATAAAAAAAAAATAAAAAAAAATATATATATATATATATATATATATATATATATATATATATATATATATATATATAAGATAAACCTAGCAAGTAGTTATTTATACGCAATTAGTACGTGGGCCAGACCCCCCTACCGTGCACCCCCCCCCCACATCCCTATAAATTGCATATCGTTGTGTTCCTTGTGAAAAAAGATTAAGAAAAAGCCAATGTTCCCAGAAAAAAAAGTGGCCGCACTAACCGAAAATGGCGTTCAAACATGGCGGAATGACGACTTTGATTTTAGTTCGTTTTTTGATTACTGACATTCACCATTATGCTTAATTTCGCCATAACTGGTATTTTATTAAAGATAGATAGTTCTAGATTCAGAATAAATAAACAAACGTTCTAAAATAATTAGTCTTGACAACATAAAATACATTTAAAGTCAATTTTTTCAAGTCACTAGCGTAAAAGTTAAAATTCCAAGTTAATTTGTGATTAAACGGCCATCGTTAACGAAAAACACCATGAAATAAAACATCTGGAGCAATTATTCTTCTTTAAAAATCAGTGGTCTAATTTCAAAATATATCAACTAGTTTCATAGAAAACGGACCTACAAGGCGAAAAGGCGCCGGTGACTCGGGCGCATCCAGTCCTCTGCCACATCGTTCAGTTCTCATACATCATATAATTACAGCGAGTTTAGGATATTATTTTGAATGTATAATCGAGCCTATGTAACTGCAAGTTTTTAATTTACAGAAATAATTAATATAACATTTTTTTTTTTTTTTTTTTTTTTTTTTTTTTTTATAAATCTGATAAATGAAGGATATAAATCTAATAAATAATAATGAATTAGTCGCAGATTGCACATTATCTAAACCTCACTTATATTACATAAACTGGTTATCTTGAAATTAAATAATAATGTTTAGTGGTTATTTACAGATTTAAAAACAACCCAAATAAAAAAGATAAATAAAAAGTTCTTTTTGTTCGTTGATATTTAGAAATTATTCGTAATACAATTTAGGAAGTTTATACATAACACAATTTAATAGTTCACAATTATTATTAGCTCATAATTAATGAATTAACAGTTACACGATGTGTGTTTGTGTATACATATATATACACTAACACACACACACACACACACATATATATATATATATATATATATATATATATATATATATATATATATATTTACATACATATTATGATTAATTTAAAATTAAACCACTACTGGAGAGGAAAAACAATTAAAACATGTAAGTATTCATGCATCTAATGATCTATAATCCACGAAGTTGTGGCCTTTTTCGGTTTCTGGTATATAATTACACATCAAAAAGTTTACTTTCTCTTTTTTTCGAAAAAAGGGTATACTAATACAAATAAAATGAAATATTTGGAGTTGAAATCGGATTAGTTATTTAGCCAAATTCGAACATGAAAGATCGGTAATTTTTATCATGTTGGTGAAAACTCATGTTCCCACGCCTATAACTCGACAATATGTACTCTAAATCAAAAATGTTACATATACAGTTTTAGGACATGAAATGTAGCATAAAACAAGCCCATTTATTTTTAAATTAACTTATTACTAAGTAGAGATACAAATGAAAACGTGATAGTATTCGTAGCGCTCGATTCCTTCTTTCTGCGAAACCTAAGAGGATATGATATAATATTCACAGAACTAACTATTTAGGTGGGCTTATTTTATGCTAAATTTAATGTTCTAAAACTTTTATCTGTAACATTTCATTTAGAGTACATATTGTCAAGTTGTAGGCGTTGGAACATGAGTTTCTACCAAAATGGTAAAAATTACCGATCTTTCAAGTTCGAATTGGGCTAAATAACTAATCCGATTTCCACTCCAAATATTTAATTTTATTTGTATTAGTATACCCTTTTTTCGAAAAAAGGAGAAAGTAAACTTTTTGACATGTAGATATATGAAGGAATGAAGATGTAGTTAAAAGAATGAAGTAAGCGCTACAAATACTTACACTTTTTCATTTGTATCTCTACGCAGGAATAAGTTAATTTTAAAATAAATGGGCTTACATTATGCTAAATTTAATGTCCTAAAACTTTTATCTGTGACATTTTTCATTTAGAGTACATATATTCGAGTTATAGGCGTTGGAACATGAGTTTTCACCAAAGTGATAAAAATTACCGATCTTTCATGTTCGAATTTGGCTAAATAACTAATCCGATTTCAACTTCAAATATTTCATTTTATTTATATTAGTATACCCTTTTTTCGAAAAAAAGAGAAAGTAAACTTTTTGATGTGTAGTTATATGCCAGAAGCAGAAAAAATTTCATGGATCATCCACAATTTCGTGGATTATAGACCTTAGATGCATGAATACTTATATGTTTTAATTTGTTTTCCTCTCCAGTCGTGGTTTAATTTTAAATTAATCATAATATGTGTGTGTATATATATATATATATATATATATATATATAATGTATATATATATATACATCGTGTAACTGTTAATTCATTAATTGTTGAGCTATTAAATTGTGTTAGGTATATACCTCCTAAATTGTATTACGAATAATTTCTACATATCAACGAACAAACAGAACGTTTTATTGAACTTTTTTATTTTGATCATTTTTAAATCTGTAAATAAGAAATACCTTGCAAAAATGCATTTATTTCAAATTTCAAATGAGAACATTATTATTTAATTTCAAGATAACCAGTTTATGTAATATAAGTGAGGTTTAGATAATGTGCAATCTGCGACTAATTCATTATTATTTATTAGATTTATATCCTTCATTTATCAGATTTATAAAAAAAAAAAAAAAAAAAAAAAAAAAAAAAAAAAAAAAAAAAAAAAAAAAAATGTTATATTAATTATTTCTGTAAATTAAAAACTTGCAGTTACATAGGCTCGATTATACATTCAAAATAATATCCTATACTCGCTGTAATTATATGATGTATGAGAACTGAACGATGTGGCAGAGGACTGGATGCGCCCGAGTCACCGGCGCCTTTTCGCCTTGTAGGTCCGTTTTCTATGAAACTAGTTGATATATTTTGAAATTAGACCACTGATTTTTAAAGAAGAATAATTGCTCCAGATGTTTTATTTCATGGTGTTTTTCGTTAACGATGGCCGTTTAATCACAAATTAACTTGGAATTTTAACTTTTACGCTAGTGACTTGAAAAAATTGACTTTAAATGTATTTTATGTTGTCAAGACTAATTATTTTAGAACGTTTGTTTATTTATTCTGAATCTAGAACTATCTATCTTTAATAAAATACCAGTTATGGCGAAATTAAGCATAATGGTGAATGTCAGTAATCAAAAAACGAACTAAAATCAAAGTCGTCATTCCGCCATGTTTGAACGCCATTTTCGGTTAGTGCGGCCACTTTTTTTTCTGGGAACATTGGCTTTTTCTTAATCTTTTTTCACAAGGAACACAACGATATGCCATTTATAGGGATGTGGGGGGGGTGCACGGTAGGGGGGTCTGGCCCACCGTGTAACTATTTTTACTTTCATTTACCTATATATGAAATATATAGTAAGTGGAAGTATTGCGATCGTGAAAAATTTCGACTTCCCGTTTTCAACGGAAATACACGTTTTGGGGTCCCCTGAGTCCAAATAACCAAGTCCCGCGAAATGGTCTGTGTGTGTGTGTGTGTGTGTGTGTGTGTGTGTGTGAACAGACTAGCTCAAAAACTATAAACCGTGGGAACCTGAAATTGGGTATTTAGTGTAGGTATATGCCCGCAATGTGACAGCAAAAATTTCATCAAAATTTCCCAAAGGGAGGGGGTACTTTATTTAATAACTTTCTAAGTTTTTTTCGATTTTCTCAAAAACGGCTCTAACGATTTTGATTAAACTGAGTATTTGATCTATTTATATGCTTGAAATATGACTGTAAAAATTTCATCAAAATTGATCAACCGGAGGGGGGACTTTACTTAATAAATTTTGTATCATTTTCACATGTTTTTTTTTATTTACTCAAAAACGGTTTTAACGATTTTGATCAAACTTGGTATTTGATGTATTTATATGCCAAAGATGTGATAACCAACATTACATCACAATTGATCAACCGGAGGGGGGACTTTACTTAATAAATTTTGTATCATTTTCACGTGTTTTTTTTTTTTATTTGCTCAAAAACGGTTTTAACGATTTTGATCAAACTTGGTATTTGATGTATTTATATGCCCCAGATATGACTGTAAAAATTTCATCAAAATTGATCTACGGGAGGGGGGACTTTACTTAATAAATTTTGTATCATTTTCACGGTTTTTTTTTTTTATTTACTCAAAAACGGCTTTAACGATTAACAAAAATAAGATATGAATGTAGAAAAATGTGTGACTTTGGGAAATGATATTTAGCAAAACACGTGAATTACTAATCTAAGTAAGTTGGTATGTGAAAGTTGTGTGTTTCGCGCACGCACCAGATTTTTTTTTTAACGTTAGCGTACCTCTGTGGAATAAATTGACTTAACCCGTAGTTAATAGCGTCAGGTCACTGGCGACGCGAACATAAATTTACTTTTTGCCAGAGAAATGAATATTAATAAATACTTTTAATCATTATAATTATTTTTTTAATGCAATGTAAATAAAGTCGTACAATGAAATGTCAAGGTTATATTTGGACTTTTTACTTTCGCTTACTTACATGTGAAATATATAGTAAGGGAAAGTATTGCGATCGTGAAAAATTTCCACTTCCGATTTTCAACGGAAATGCACATTTTGGGGTCCCCTGAGTCCAAATAACTGACTTCTCCTGAAGGCTGCTGCGGCAAGAGCTATCCCACGGCTTCACGGTATTTTTTATTTATTTCAGTTTACTTGGTGGGCTTCCTTTCCTCATAATTTGCCATTCTTGTTTAATTTTATCTCAGGGGACGCGCCAAATCGGAGGGCGATAACATTGCACATCCTCGGCCTGGTAGGCTGTTAGCTTCCTTTGCCGCTTTGTCCGCAAGTTCGTTCCCGAAGATTCCTGTATGTCCAGGTATCCATAAAAAGTGAACAATTTTTCCTATTTACCGCATTATTGATACGTACTCTTCACACATTATGTTTTTTATAGCTGGAAACTTCTAGATTCATGGTTCTAATTCGCACATAAGGAGCGATGCACTGAAGATTTAGGCTTCCTCTGAAGCTCTGAATCATATAGTTATTTTTGTGTTACTGTATAGTTACAAGTTGATACTTTTTGTAACCTTTTAGTTATTTGAGTTTGTGGGTCTTTTTTACTTTACCCACACCAGTTAATTATTTCTAAAAGAATGATTTATCTTATTATTAAATTAATACTAATGAAGAATGTAAACAAAAATGATAGCTTAATTTATAACCACGATTTCCTCACTGCAATTTCTCAAACTGCATCTAAATGCTGAAGATATCTTTGGTGAAAAGCAAGCTTCATAAAATGTCCTCTTCTACATTTCCGTGTTTTTGCAATATTCCGAACCTTTGAAATGTCTTAAATGCCTCTTTTTCTGATTTAAGAACACGACTCAGTTGTATCAGATTCATTATTAACAAAAACAACTTCAACGGCTCTTAAAATCCGGGAGGTAACCTCCTTCATGTATATATTTTTACTTTCACTTACCTATATAAGAAATATATAATAAGTGGAAGTATTGCGATCGTGAAAAATTTCGACTTCCGGTTTTCAACGGAAATACACGTTTTGAGGTCTCTTGAATCCAATTAACCAAGTCCCGCGAAATGGTCTGTGTGTGTGAACAGACTAGCTCAAAAACTATAAACCGTACGAACCTGAAATTGGGTATTTAGTGTATGTGTGCCCGCAATGTTTTTTGTTGGTTTGTTTCCTATAGAGTACCTTTGTTTTTGTTTATATGGAGGAATTAACTGTCTCTCGTTACACCTAAAAATAAGAAATGGCTAAATATGAGATATGATAAAAATAAAGAAAACATAAAGAGGAGAAAAAAAGAAAAATATTCAGTCAACTCATAAAACTCGTTGAGTCCACGCATGCGGAGTACGCCTTTAATGACAGACCATTGTTCATAATTAAAACCGTTCTGTTCATTTGAGAAGTGGCAATAAACAAAACGCATTAATTTCTAATCTAAGTAAGTTGGTAAGTGAAAGTTGTGTGTTTCGCGCACGCACCAGATTTTTTTCTTTTAATATAGACATATGTTATTAAATAACTGGTGTTATTTTTTAAAAATATAAAAAAAAAACAGTTATCAAAAAGTATCTGGTGTGGGTAAAGTAAAAAAGACCCGAGTTTGTATTGTTTGCACAAATGTTGAGTTATTCTTTTCGTTTATTAAATATTATTAAATTCACAATATTGTAACAATGATGTACACAGATCTAAATATGTTCCTATTAATACATAAAATGGTAATTTCTCACAAAATATTGAAGAAAACCCTTGATACAAAAGGGCACAGAATAAGAAATATTTATATGAAACATTTTCTTCAACTTCATAAATTCTTTATACCTTTCACAAAGTCACGCTAACAGAAAAATATTATAAAGGTAACCAGACAATCTTATCGGAAAGTTCAATGATATTGCATTTTTTTCTAGAGTAGGAATTGGATCAGGTTATACTTAACCACAATGAAAATATTATCAGCAATGTAAACAATATAATTATAATATAAAATAATAATATATATTTTCCATAAAACTCCAAATTATCATAAAAGACACACACAATGCGTTGTCATCTGCTCGTTGCTGAATTAATAAATCCGTATTATAATCAGTCAAGAGAGATCACCTGAAATTAATATTTATACATAAATTAAAATGGCCGAATAATTTAATATTTTTTAAAATATTGAATAATACTAATCAGTAAATAAACAAAAAAAAACATTGAATGCAAAATCAGCTGACCTGGGTTCTCGATTTTCGACGCGTCTTTCTTGTTTCCAAAAACCAAAGGGTACCGAAATAGAGGAACTCCAGAATACTAATTATGCTCATTCCGCAAAAAAGTCCGAAAACGCCACCGCAGTCAGCTAAATTTTGGGGAAAAAATTATTATATTAATAAAAATCAAAAATAACTTAGAACCACTAAAATGTATTCTTAATATAACATTAATTGTGGGTAAGTTTGGGGTGAGTATGGTTCCCTTTATCCTAATTATATCCGTTTATATATATTTTTTAAAATTAATAATACCATTGATATAATGTCGAGCATAATAGAACCAAAAAGCAGTAAATTAAACATATTAATACTAACAAAGAAATGAATATGATCTTCATGACTGATAACCAAAAATAATTATAATAACTACATCTTTACCTGAGGCGTGTAGGTGCAAAAGGAGCAAAATCCAAAAATTATTATTGACTATTATGAGTTTTATATACTACATCAGAAACAAACATACCTCTGAATATCGTTTAGCTTTTTCAAATACTAAATAAAAAAAAAAAAAGAATAAATTGGATTTATCCAATTCAGCGAAAATTAAAAAAAAAGTCAGCAATACAGAACAAAGAATCAATCTAGGGGGAAAAACTCCTGACCATGAATACATTTATCTATTTTATCAATTTTACATTGGTATTTATCAATAATTTAAAATATAAATAACAAAAAGACAATTTTTTTGTATTTTTTAAAGTTCGTATTCTCCCAAGGTGATTTGTGATTTTATTTTAGATTATTTGACAATTTGATGATTTGTGATTTCGTTTTCATATGATTTTATAACAGCATGCAATATTAATTAAACATAATGAGAAATTAAAAGTACATTATTCACAATTTTAGCTAGATAGGAACCCTTCAGTTGTCTCTTATTTACGTACTCATAGAAATTAAATTAGAGGGTTTAAGTTTGTAGAACCTTGAATAGGACAGCAAACATTTGGAAAACATTTAAAATATTTAGAAAATGCAAAAATGGATTCACTCCATTTGCATCTTGATGCCTTATATCGTTTTGTATACTTGAATTGTTTTCAAAATGTATCTAATGGCGGAGGTGGATATTTATTCCAAACCAAATTAAATTCATAAAAATAAACTTGCAACCCCCATATTTCAGTAAATAAGGAGCTCTAGAGGAACGAAAAACCATGAAAAAAAAAAACGCCAAAAACTCAACAAAATGCCCGTATGTTGTTTGTTCTGTGAGGGAAGGCATCTGAAACACTCGATGCTTTAATTCTATCGAATGATGTGAAGAGGTGCTTCAAACAATAAAAATTAAGTACAATAGTTTTATTTTGACAAATTTGAAACCAACGGTACTCAGGTATATCAGCTTAATCAAATACAACCCGACTCAAGTGCCCAAAAATTTGTTGGGGAGGGAAGAAGAAAATATATAAAAGCTATACCTGAAATATAAATCATACCTCTCCGAAGGTCTCTTAATCATGTTCTGAAGGTTCTAAAATCGGCACGAGTATAACTGTCATCCGCAAGCCCCTCCGAGTGACCTTTCACAACGCAAAAGTCAATTGTTTTTCTCAAGTGCGAGTTGTAGACAAATAAATTGATTCCAAAACTTTAAATGTGAGCTATTAATTGGGAACTTGGGAGTTATTAATATTGTCATTTACAGAAGTTAAAAAAAAATAAAAGTTTGCTACTTAAAATTGCAAGGCAACAACCCCCTTTATCTTGTTTTATCTCTCGTAACTTCTTCTGATCACTTGTCGGTGGCTGATTTATCTGCGTTTGCGTAATTGAATTATTTTCTGTTATTAGCGACAGAAACGCTACAATAGTTTTTACTGTATCAAGAACTGCAAAACAAAATCCGTTGTGATTGTGTTGTCATGGTTAGAAGAAGATATTCCAAATAATTCCTTAAATGAACATGATTTAAACGCTACAAGAGGTTGAGGGACCAGAAAACTAAATGGTCAACATACCTATGAAGTCGACGAGGCTGTAAGCGGCCCTCCTCTCGCTCTTGATGTACTTATCGTCTGTCGAGTACACGACGATGACGGTCTTGTTCATACCCTCGCTCGCCCTGCAACAAATTTAAATTCTGAATTTAGTTAAAGGATTTCCGGCAAAATTTTATGCAAGTTCTTCACCAACCTTTCGTTCTTTATAGGCCTCACGTTGTACCACGTCTTCGAGTCGTACTCTAATGCGGTGCATGTAGGGTAGCAATGGCACTCGTGTTTGTTCTTATCCCATGAATCTAATGCGGAATTAAATATTAGTTATATACATTATAAATATATATACTTATAAAAAGATATTCAATGAGATTAGTAATTACCAAAGGCATGATGGATACACCTCATAGCATAATCTCCAGTACATATCTTGGACGTGTTTGTTTTATCATGGTCCCATGCTAAACAGAAACAGTCATTAAGTAATGGGTGATAAGCTATACAATAAAACTGCTTAAATAGAAAAGAATCATCACCGAACATTATGAAGGCCGATTTCAGAAGAAGGGCACAGAAAGATGTCGTAGGAGAGATGATGTATCATAGTTGAACATGAATTTTTCGGTTATAATAAATTGTTGTATGAAATGCGTTCAGTGTATTCAGTACTGGGTAAATCATTTGGGGCCTGGAGGGGGAATTAAAGTTTAATAATTCGTACAAAAATAAGTAGTAAAAAAGAATGCCTTTTGATTGTTAAAAATCAAACTGGGGTTCCCAGTTGTGTATTAGTGGTTAGCATGACTACCTACTAAACCATAGATGGGGGTACCCCTAGGATTTTTAATGGGAGTAAAAAATCCCTCGTTATACCGACTTTCGGAGGGGACCAAAAAGGACGTAAAATGGAAGTCCCAAGTCTTTGTGATGACAGGTGCTCGATTATGATCCCTATCGTAATTATACCTGGATAGGCAAAATTTCTAATATAAGTAAGCTCGTAAGTGAAACTTGTGTGTTGCGCGCATCGCACCAGATTTTTTAAATCTTGTTCTAACTCTTAGCATGCCGACATATAGTTAAACAGAATCATATTTTTAATTCTAAGTTCTATTACGAGATACATATTAGAGAAAATAATTTAAGTACAGAGTATTTCTTAGTGCAAAAGTAGGAATTTTTTTTTTTTTTTTCGTTTTCCCATAAATTTCAATCGATGGACATTTCGGGCTTTTCAAAAGACTGTTTCAAATTTAAGTAACTTTAATTTTTATTCTTATTTAAAATTAATCATTTCTTATTTTACAATTGGACGTGCATTCCAATGATTAAATTAAGAAATCCGGGAAAAAATCTTTACTTTCAGGGTAACGAAAACGGCATGTAATGAACTATTTTATATATATTTTTTTTACGTTAAGAATTAATATTATTTACATTGCTCATTCCTGCTTTAAATCATAGTAAATCGCGACATGATCTCATATCTTTAAATCAATGATCAGCCACTAAATGACACTATGTACTCTAGTTTTTTTTAATTTTATACTTTTGTTTTTCTTGTTTCAAGTATAAACTTTTTATTTGGTTTCTTCCTAATGAAGAAAAACGTGCTAGTGACACAGGGCGGTTTTATGATTAGGTAGTTAATATGAGGTAAGATACTTATTCAATACAAATAATTCCTGAATCTCTTCTTTTGTTAACGTGCTTATTAAATAAGATCACTGTGGAAAACTTATAACCTCAAAATTATCCTTTAAAATTTCTAATACAAATCCATCGGTTTCAAAGGATTTCAAAGGAGCTGCCATTCGCTTTTGAACCTTCGCTGAAATCTCAATGCTTTATAAAGGTATCGCTCGCCGCCTTCTATAGAGCTTGTGATGAATTTGCTGAATATTTCTTCATTGCTGCCTCATAAAATGTCATCAGTCAAATCCGGAGTGAATGATGAAGGAAACTAATCCGTTAGACTTTGTTTAAAACTGAAAAACTGCATCAAAATTAAATTAATGAGCTTCAACCTTAAAATACCTAATATTCTAACTGGGTTTATTAGATTTCCTTGCCTATAGGCTAGACGGGATTATGGAACAATGTGGTAGCTTTATGCTGTACATTTTTATTTTTTATCAGGCGGCTGAGATCGTTGAAAGATAAGCTTGTCGCGGCTGGGATTGGAAATAGCTCACTCAGGTAAGAACGCTGCGACGGAGATTCAAAGGATGCGATCTTTTCTCTCTAGTTAAAGTATTTAACAATTATATAATAATTATTTAAAAATAATATAAAAAATAATTTTTAACAAAAAATAGAAAGAGAAGAAATCTTTTATTTAATGTCACACGTACAATACCAAATAATATTTTACATATGACTACCGATTTCATCCTTACAATCAACAATAACATTTGGTTGGTGAAATCAAGTGAAACAATAATGACTCATATAGGATAATTTTTAGTTGTTAAAGTAGGAAAAATTTCAAAAACCTCACACAAAGTAAAACAAAATATATTTTTTTATTATCAATCGTTCGATTTTCATCTTCCAATGACTAGTAAACGGTTTCACTTTCCTTTAAGTATATTGGCCGAAGGTCAGATAAGTGTCTTATTTGAAAAAAGTTTTTGGTATTTTAAACTGAAAATGCTTTACTCATAGACCACAAATACGAACGTCTGTCATAACTCTTATCGGTTGCCATAAAACTTTATAGGTAAACAAAATATTACATCGAGCTTTTTTTCAGTTTTTTGCTTTTATGGCGAAAACAATTCATCGCAGTGAAAATTTTGTCCTTGAAATTTCCCGGAGCGTGAGTTACGTAAAGTTAAGTCGGCTCAAGGCCAAACTAAACGGCCTGAATTTCTCGAAAATGGCTTGAACTTCTTATTTCATTAACAAAACCATTAAATAATTAAAAGCAATTTTTTTTAATAAAAAAATTTCTTATTTATTTATATTTCCATCAAAGGCTTGTGTCAGATTATAAACTTAATGGTGGATGGCAGTTCATGGAGACGTCCTAAAGCAACACTACCAATAAATACAGAAAGCGAAGAGGGGGATATGATAGAGTACTTTTTTGTAACGGAGTTTTGAAAAAATAATTTACTGACATCCAAAAAAGATCTAATTGCTGTTTCTGGTTTATTGTTCGGAATGAATACAGGTACTAATTCTGTAGAATATTTGGAGTTCATCAGAAAATCCTGGAAACCATATTTTTCTTCTGATTTCTTTTTTTATTTTATATATATTGGAATTTATTTGATTTCAATTCAACCCATCGCTATTTCAAGGTCTCGCATGATTATCAAGATAGCTACTGAAATGTAGACCATGTAATTAAGGGTCGTTGTACCAGTTGTCTGGCGTGTTAATAATGACACCACCTACAATTACTTTGTTGTTATCCTCTACAGTTAATGAGGCAATAAATATGTCAAGCAACTTTCACATGTTGGAAAGCCATTTGGGGTTTTAAATGAGAACTCATTCTCATAAAGAATATCGTGTGTACAACAATCATTTTATGGAGCACTTATTTGCTTTATTAAAATTATTTTAACATACTCGTAGATTGAAGGGGGTAGAAGATGAATCACCTTAGAACAAGGGTGGGCCGAGGGGGGGGGGGGGGGATTCGGAAGGGATTTAAATTTTGATATAAATAAACAACAATGTATGTCCTAACAGTTTTTTTTTTTTTTTTTTCCTCGTCCTCCCCTTCCTCGCCTGTTAGGCTATACGGGGTTCCCCGGCCAGGAGAGAGGGTGGAGGGGATTTATGCCGAGTATTATTATTAAATTTCCCCTGGCTCCGAGTTTTGAACTTGCTATCTTTCGGTTCTCAATCATACGTTGCCATGGGCAACGCGTATTTTCTGACGCGTTTGCCCACTCGGCCATCCCGCCAACCGGCTTGTCCAACATAATTGTTCCTGGTTTGAAAACAGCAAAGTACCTCTATTAGTAGACAATATGTATTATTTTCTACAGATTAATCCCCATTCCCTGATTTTTTTTTCAAGGACCGCCCCTTCTGTGGACATACTTTTTAAGATATCATAAATTACTAAACCTTTGTTTAGTAATTCATTAAATACACTACAGATTAGAGTTACATATGTATTATATCTCAACTTGAAGGGGAGACAACATCAACTTGATATTTTCTAAACATGAAAAGGTAGAGGCTTTGTTAAGGCCCCTTCTTTAATATGCCAATTGTTTTCTTTATCCTGTTATTATTTTTTTTAATAATTAACAGTACAGTTATTATACACATCGATGGCCTAGAATGATAACCACGTCACTTAACACGTTAGGTGCGGCGGCGTATTTCAGGGATATCGTGAATTGACGGTATCGGTCTCCGGACCCCGGTTGCTAGCATGAGCCACAGACGATATCGGACGTCGGGGTCCGATGGGAATACTTTGACGAAAGCGTTATCTTTTGATTAAAAGGGAATCAAATGAGCGTCTCAAGGGTATTATCTCTTGGTAAGGATTGGAACTAGACATAATAGGCGCAGGACAGGCCGATACAGGATTTACGCCATTCTTTATCGAAAATCGGACCTCGGAGTCCGATTCTAAAAAACAACAGAATTTCAGCTGTTAGCAACATTTTCTGCACTAAAATGCAATAATCTCATTAAAAATCGACTGTTGTTGGGGCCAGGGGCGTTTCGCAATTGAAACGCCAACCTTCCCCGGTGAAATTTTAAGTCTTCCCCTATTAGCGGGAAAAGACGAGTAAGTGGACTGTATGAAATATGTGGTGGGTAAGGTGGGTGTCTATATACCTATAGGAATAAATTCAATAAAGGTAAAAGGAAAGTAAAAGGCCCTTCCAAATGTTAACAAATATATATATATTGAGGAAGAATAAAACTTAAAATTAACATTAAACCCATCAAAATCATAATATAACTTAATTATGAAAGTAAAGAAAAAAGTAAATTAAATAAACTTAAATTTCTAGGAATTAAAATTAAAAAGGGATAAACAAACTTCAAAAAAAATCTTACGTGAGGTATATACAGAAAAATAAGTAAAGTAATTGTCCATCAGTGAAAGAAAAAAAAAGATGAGGTTCTTGTATCCTTGAAGACTCAGATGGTGAAAGTATATATATATATATATATATATATATATATATATAAGGTACCTTATATCAGTGTGTAGCTGAAAATCCGCCTTCTTTATATATCATGAGATGCATCGAAATAATTGTATTTTCCAGGCTATGGTGTTACAGTTGAGATGAGGTGGGTGAGGGAACGGTTGGTAACAGTGGTGAGTCGTTCCCCGAGCAGCTACCAAAACACTAATGCCACCGGCCTATCGCCGTGTTCGTTGTTCACTTGTTTTTTATTTACAGCTGATATAAATATTATATGATTCTTGTAACCATATTTAAAAAATAAAAATATGATATTTACGATTTAATTTACATTATACATAAGTGAAAAACGTCTTAACCTACAAAAAACTATACATAAAGAAGATAAAGATAATAGAAATTAAAGAAGAAAAAATACAACCAATAACAAATAAAAGGGCCTGGTTCAAACGGTGGAAAAATGACATAAGAGAAAAAAATAATAATACACTAGGGCTTTAACATCGACTAAATTGAGTATTTGAAGTGTTCGGCCTTTCAGACATTTTCATGTGAAATTCGGCTGTTAAGAAAGGAATGTAAGGCATCGGACCCCGGGGACCGATGCCGCACCCAACGTGTTAAGAAATGCAAAATTTACAGGAAAAACAAATAGCGCACCAGCTATTTAAAAGTTTTGATACTTAAAAGATAGTACCTAATTAATTTATACTTTTTATATTTTTTTAAAGAAAATATTTTGGGATATGAGCTAATCCACCAAATAAAGCAAAAAAAGTTGTTTTTGTTTGAGATAGAGGCTTCCATTCTAGGTCATCAATATAATTCAGAGGCCTTGAGGTGAGAAGTATCATTTTTATTTTATTTTTGAAAGTTGAGGTTTCCAAGAGAAGTATATTTTGAAATTTATGCCATCTCCTTAAATTAACATTCATATACAAGAATATATCATTTTAGCATGTTTTAAAAAACCTTAAATTTTAAGTATCTTTCACTAATAAGCTATAAATAATCACCATTTCCTCTCTATATTATTACTACATAATATTCAATAATTGCACGGAAAGTTTGTTAGGGATGAAGCAGCACTCCATTTATAAGATTTATTTTATTTTATATCAAGGAATTACAGTCTAAACTTAAGCCTGTATGGCTGCTTGTCTGATGAATTTAAAACCTGAAAAAAATATGAAACTTATACCCAATTTTAAAATTATATTATACCCTGTACAATAGTCTTCATATGCAGCAATATCTGCAATCCCCAACCAACTTTCCCTGCAATCCATATTATACTTCAGCAATATCTCCACCATTGTTTTAATTCATATCTATGAAAATAATACTTGGCATGTAGAAATCCTTGCATTTGCAGATCTCCAAAGTCTTGTTCGTCAGGCACTCGAGATGACAGTTGTTGTAGGAGTAATGACGGAAATAAGCTAGATTTCTCTCCCCGGGGAAAAAGCACTGCCTCTGGTTGATGTTATAGATGTTGAGGTGTCTGCTAGCCACGATCTTTCGGGACCGAACGTCGATCAAAATCTATTTGGCATTGGAGCAATATTAATGAGGGAAGATGAAATGGTGAGAGAGGTTTTATATTTTATGTATTTTCCACATACAACTGTTCATTGGCATGCAAATGTGTTTAAGCAGCTGAAAGGTAAACAATTATATACCCTGTTACAGAACTACATATATTCAAGCTAACTGAATTAAGAACAGGATTAGTTCTTTTGAAACAAAAGCTTTTATAGAGAAGGGAAGGATCCTTCCCGGGTCCAGGTTCATGGAAATTGGTCGCAATTTTGGGAGTGTTAGAGGAGAAATCAAGTCCCATTTCCTTTGCTGAAGTGTTGAGTATTTATTTGATCCCAGAACAAGCATAGCATACGGCAAAGGGTGGACATCGTCTGTGCAAAATTATCACTAGCTACCAGCAATAATACTAAGACAAATTAGCAACTGAATCAAACCAATTTCAAGGGTATATACATTTCCAGCCATTATCAGCCTTATTTTTTATTCTCTTTTCCAATCTGAGTTAACTTAAGGACCCATTGAAGAGCATTTCAATTAGGTCGGTAGTAGGCCTTTCAAATATTATTTATCTTTCATAGTTTATTAATTCAATGATAAATGTATCTAAGTAAAATTAATTGTTAGTTATGAATTAATTAATAATTACTTTAATTACTTTACAATGACTTTCAAAAACTTTGGAAATGAGGAAACCACACCTCTAATGTACATATGGTATATTCCTGTGATGGGCTGAAAGCCTAAAAAGATAAAAGTTCTTAACATCCACTGAGGCTACATTTTTAATGAACATACATGTAAGTTTTAATAAAATTGTGGATCCATATTACCAACATGCCAGTACATGCAATTACCCAGTTGTGCTGTACTCTTGGCAATGTAGCTATTGCCGTTGCTGAGCAAAGTGGTTAAAACACACATTAAAACAACTTGAAACTACACTTCCGGTCAAAAATATCGCAACACCTAAGAATTTCTGGAATTGAAAATAAAATGGAGAGTGTGTCTCCTGATTCCATTACAGTGTGAAGTATGATAAGCATTAGGAATATCTAGGAATCTTATGAAAGGATTAGGGACTTAAGAAGGCCTTTTTTCAGTGATAATTCACACATTTCATTCAGTGCTTACATGTATTTCATTGTGTCATATTGTGAATAATTTTGGCCTTGTGACTGTATCCAGACATTAAAATGAACAGACCTTTGCATCTCAATCCAAGGGAATCCATTTGTATTGTCATTTTAGCAGAGGAGGGCCTTTCTGTATGTCAGATCGCATAGCGTGTAAATTACCATTATTCTACAGTCCTCAGATGCATCAAATGGCACAGGGAGACTGGAAGGCATTCAAGAAAGCCAACTGGAGGAAGACCTGCGCCATCGACGACCTCTTTCTGAAGGTTCAATCTCTCCTTAGACGGGAATCGAAGAATCCAGAGCTCAAAATCTACTCCTTCAGGTGCGTAACTTAAGCATACCAAGACGAACTGTTGGGAGGAGGCTTAATGAAGTTGGCCTAACCTCCAGAAGGCCCGCGGTCAAGTTAAATCGTGTAACAAGTTAAATTGGACCACGGATGATCGGAAGCGTACTCTTCTCTGACGAAACGAGAATCTCTCTCCATAGTACAGATGGTCATGGCAGACTCTGGAGAAGGCCTCATGAACGGTTCAGCCAATGCTACATCAGTCCCCATATGCTTAATGGAGGACGCTTTTTTATGTTCTGGGTAGGCATCTTCTTGGGAGCTTGTACAGAGCTTCTCCTGGTGCCTGGTGGGGTTCTGACGGGCCCCAGGTCTGTGGAGGAAACCATTCAAAAACATGTCATGGCATTCATTGGCCCAGACTGTTTATGACAATGCAAGGCCCCACACCGCGAGCTGTGTCACAGACTAAGCTGAAATTGAAAGACTTCAATGGCCTTTAATGAGCCCTGATTTAAATTGTATAGAGCATCTATGGGACATGCTAGTAGAGTATGGTTAAAGCCTGAAATCCTGCAACCACAACTTTGCCACGGCTGGAAACAGCAGTTCTTGAGGAATTCGAGCAAATTCCATAGGAAGCCCTTCCAGACCCCATTAGAAGCATGCCAAGGTGAATGGAAGCATTAATCAGAGCTAGAGGAGGAAACATGCCGTAGTAAGAATATTCTGCATACAATCAAAAGTTTATTTACTTCAATAGTTCTAATTTGATTTAAGTGCTGATTTAGTTTTTGTTTATTTGTTCGTGAAAAATACTTTTTTATTGGCCCAATGTAATTAATAAACCTTGTTTTCTTCTTCTACTTTGTTTTTATAACTGGCCCAAATCCATAGAAGCCAAATTTTTCAGTTAAAGTAAGAATATAATATGTAGGTGTTGCGATACTTTTGACCGGGAGTTTATATCACAGGATCCATAGATCCTAAAGACTGTAACATTTTCCAACGATATAAAAACAGAGGAGTTGGTAGATATAGCATACATTGAGACAACTAGCCTAAACAAGAATCACTACAAATTTTCAGGAAAGGTAAAGAAAGGAAATATAGCGTGTGCCTAATAGTTGACATGTTTTTTTTCTGTTAGAATGGCTAATTAAGTACCTACAGGGGAGGTGATAATATTCAGAGTAATTTTAGATCTCATAATTATTCTGCTTCTTGTTACACACAAAGACTCAATCTGAGAGTTTGCTTCACTTTTTTTTTTTTTTAACTTGGCTATAAGTAAGGTGTTTTCTGTTAAAAAATGCAGGTTTGTTCCCAATAGCATATGGGGTAAATGGAAACATTGTGGGGTAAATGGAAACAGGCTCTCATTTATTCCCAATTTAACAACCGAACAATGAATTGGTACCATGGAAACCAATAAATCTTCTAAAAGTAGTTGGATGTTAACAACCGAAGATTGAAATGTTTGATGGTTGATGCTAGAGCAAGGAAATAATTTTAAGACAAGAAATAGCATTTGGTGATACTGAAATAATATTAATAACATATTGCTCTTTTTAAAAAAAACAATAGATGAATTGTTGACATGAACATGATTAAATATATCAAATATCTACCATCACTGAACTCTTACCTTACCATATGCTGGGATGTCAATATATTTATCAACTGTTCCACGATCTTCCTAAACATATAAAAGAAAAACATCAATAATATGTGTTACCTCAATCTGTAGCTCACATTACAAATCAATTTTATAATATTAATTAATAAGATAATATATATTTGTTTAAATAATTCCTTTTGTGATAAGAAATCACTACAAAATGTGTTCTCTTTTTGTTTGTGTCACATTTATTATATATAGTTATATAAAGTTATAGCTCTGAAGTAATTTTCTTTTGTCATCAGTTAAATATCGTAGAACCAATACACAAAACACAAAGTAGGGAATATATAATTCTTAACTTTAAAGATTAGGTATTCAGGAAAAATCTGAGTGTTTTCGCACAAAACTAAAATCCACTTAAAACATTAAATAAGTAAAGAAAAATGTATGAATTTCAAATGGGTTTATTTCATCAAATGATTTCCTTAGGGAATTTACAATTTCTTAACCACAAATAAATTAAACTACAAAGTATAAGGTGAATTGGTTATATGTGGTATATATGGAGTGCTAAGTTCAACTTTTAAAAAACAGCATACAAAAGTTAAGTTTATGTATTTTACTGCATTTTAAACCATAAACTCTATTACTTTTTGCAGTACGGTTGATATACCTACATCCCGAAAATTGTCATCAAGGTGAAAGAAAAATGGTTTTAAGTTTTAAGATTTAGGCACTTGCCGCACCTGACAGATATATTAATCACTTGGATAATCATATCATAGCCTCTTTTAAATGCAATTGCAGAAATTGGATTCTTTATTGGGTTAAATGCAAATGTAAATAATTCCAACCAATGGTCACCTTGAAGGACAGATTACTTGTTTACTGAGGCAATGGACTTAAATAATATTTAATAACTCCTTCAACCAACAAGAGTGACTATGTATTGTCCCAGTAAGGTAAAATCTTGCAATAGAGTGCTTTAGTAGATTTATGTTTGAAGGTATGAGGTTCGCACTTGATACCACATAAAGCTGTTGATGTGATAAGAGCACATATTAAGAAATAACTGACAAATGCACTTGTTCCATTTCACCCTGAGTTTTATAATATTAATGCAATTATATTCATACCAGCATTTATTACAATGTATTAATACAAAATGGTGAAAATTGAATACCTGCAAAGGAATCCAAGGGCTCTCTCTGAAGCCCACCATCGGCAGTTCATGAGGACTGTGCAATATTACCTTGAAACCATGGTGAATAATATTTAAATAATAAAAATAATATTTTTATATAAATAATAACTTCTAAATATTATTTTAAAAAGGTTTTTGTCAGTGCGCCATTTGATCGGTTTGATACTTGATCATATTCAATAATTGAAGTAGAATTTTAAAAATTTCCTTCCCCTATAGGTGTGAAAAATAATCATATCACTCAGTAAATAAAAGAATAATCTATTTGCCCACAACTAAAAAACTATCGATTTTTTCTTCTTTTTTTTTGTTATTATAGAAGTGCAAAAGCGAAAGGTCTCTGATTTCCCTACAAATTGAAGAGAAACATCATGAAAATGTAATGAGTCTTGCTACAGACAGCAGACTGCAGTCATTATGGCTTTAATCAGAAAATATATCTCTGCCGAAATATTTTTCATGTAAGTAGCCAAAAGCACTTACATCCAAAATGCTCTCTGAATAGTCTGCTATTTAGTCAATTTTTTTCAGCATTTTATATGCTGATAAAAGACAAATAGAGATGTTTTTAAGTCAAAAACTAAGAAAATGTGAACTGATTACTACAGAGTAGTATACCAGATCTTCTATTATATTATTTCTTGGCAATATTTCAAAAATGTTTTCGTTTATTAAGGAATCATTTTAAAGATCTCCTTCCCCTCCAAGCAGGAAAAATAGTCAGATCCCCTAGAAAACACCAGGAGAAGAGCTAGGAATAAAACTTTTTAATGCTTCCAAATTTTCCAAGGCGATTAAAACTAATACATTTAGTTACTAATTTTAGGTAATTAGGCTAATGCCAAATAACACGAAGAATTGAATAGATGGTGTTATTCATGATAAAGCGATGATATGAAATAATTTTAACATTTGCTCACAATTCACAAGTAATATTTTTTGTAGCTCTAGTATATAATGAATCTATGCCTCACCATACCTTAAAACCATCGGATTTTGCAGGACAATATCCTGGTAATGTGTTTATCTCATGAAAGATGTTTAGAATTATAGCATTCTTAGCCCTCTTGGGGAAAGGTCCAGTCTTCATGGCATCTGAAGCATTAGTATCAAACCTAGCGGCCTTCGGAACAAAACCAGTTTCTAGGATCCAGTCAGATGGTCTACCATGACGACCATGGCTTGTTAATCTGAAAAGAATAATAAAAAGAATGAACTGACATGAATTAAAAATGAACATATATTGATCATTAACTCGGTTATCAAGCTTACTAGTTAAAAATTGTTTTTGTGATCATGAAAACATTTAGTTTGTTTTTGCTCAGCACATCAGCCTGAGCAAAACTTTTTATTTTGAGCCTCCCCCCTCCCCCTCCCTGTATGGTTTACTGTAATCCATGCCCCCCTATGTTTACAAAACTGCATTTTTTATTGCTATTTTACTTTTACTGGCAATCCAAGGTACATGGTGTATTACTGTGATTTTTTCCAATGGCAAAATATATTTTTTTTAATAATTACATATCATGACACAATTCACCACAATATTAACTAAAAATTTAGCTTACTGATATAAAAAATTCTGGTTATTGTATGTTCAGCTAGTGAATTTGAATGATAAATGATTTAAATTGGATGAATGATCTATATACTTGCTCTATTATATTTTAATAATATCATATTAATGAATCTACAATAATTTTACGGCAAAATAAGGCAATAAATGGCTGGTGAAAATGTATGATTTTCAAAGTGATGAAATGAACTATAATTTTCTTACAATCTTCAACTTAGTGACCTTCCCTTGAATGCCCACAATTGCTGTAAAATATATATATATATATATATATATATATATATATATATATATATATATATATATATATATATACATATATATATATGACATTATATATATGTATATGACATATTGAAACATTATTAGACCAAATTATTGGTAAGGTATAGATGAAGTCAGGTCTTAGATGTGCATTAATTTGAAATCATTATTTAGAGATATATCACTCGATTTCCTCTACCTTAATTGTTTCAATACATTTTGTTTCTTCTGATAAATTATTTTTACAGAATGGAGGTTTTCAGAAAATAAAATCTTATAAAAAAAGAAAAGAAAATTTTATAAAACTAAAAATACATAAGGAGTTTAATATACATACACATGATCCTTGAATATTTCTCGTGGATCAAACATGTTGAAGGTGTAACAGACCCCTTGGTCTGTCAATGTTCTGACCACCAAATGTTCACAGTTTGATATTAATGGATCATCCATCTTTTTATCATCGGAATGTAATTCGCAATCGAAAATCATAGGTGGTGAAAACTATAAAAAAAAAAAAAAATATGCAAATCTCTAATTTTAAGTAAACAAGTACCTATCAAAGGTAGATAGTGATGTTTTTAAACAGTGATTTTTTTATGGTATAAATTATAATAACATAGTTAATGATTCCACGTCAAATCATCCAGCAGAAGTTCAAAATTTTACCTTCCCCTTTCAGATTTCAATAAAAATTTGTAGGTATTAAGTATATACAGAAATAAGAAGTAATGCCAAATTTTACCCAATTCCAACAAGTAGTTTCAGAATTATGGTCATTTTTGAGATATTTGAAGTTTCGATGACGACTTGAGCTCAAAACCAACTTGTAGGCGTTAAGACTTTCCTCTGATTTTGTTTTTTTTTTAATTCAGTATTTGTTATGAAGTCATTATAGGCGAATCTTAATTGGGGAATTTGGCAGTTGGAAGTGGGAAAAATTTGGCACTATTTCTTATTTCTGTATGTACTTAATAACTACAAATTTTTATCAAAATCTGAGGGGGGAAGGTAAAATTTTGAACCTCGGCTGGATGATTTGACGTGGAATGGCCCATACTTATTATAAATATATTTTGATAAAAATAAAATTTCAACTGCAGGATCAGATAAAAATGTTCAAGCTGTGCAGAACAAATACAATGTAATCCTTCATTCACAGCTTATACTTATTTAAATTGAAGGGATAAATGTACTATAATATTACAGATCAATAATGGAAGAAAGCAACGTAAGAATGCTCTCTGTTATCATTCAATTTGTTAATAAATTAAATTTTGTATGTAATTGTAGCCCTACCTGCCCATTTATGACATATGGGGAGGGGGTTAGGTTCATGTCAATTAGCTGCACTGTAGTGACATGCCGTTATAACAAAAAGCCGTTTAGTATAGCTCTGATCCTGGGGTTTCGTTGTTCCTTTACAGCAAAGCAAGCAAAAGCCGAAAGCAGTGATCTAATAAAGGTTTGTTCAGCATGGTACAGCTAAGATACATGTATCACTGACATAGCCGGATCCAGGGGGAGGACTGCGGAGGCTGCACCCCCCCTTTGGAAATTTTTTTTCATTTCAAGATAGAATTTAACTTTACTAAAATTAAGGAAGTAAGAGAACATGCAATGTGCTGGACATGTAGAATTTTAGTTTTAGTTGTAGGATAGGAATAAAATGGTAAGAAAGCTGATTGGCAGTTCCAGGGGGGGGGCTGTCCCCCCTTTAGCATTGCAGCCCCAGCCTTTACAAGCCCATGATCACAGATGAAACAAAACTATTCCAACCAAGATAGAAAAATCAAGATTTTTATTTTTTGTAGGCCCACAAAATATATTTCAACCTGTCTAGGATGTAATTGAAGCACCTTCACTAGACTCAAGAATGTTAAATTGGGCAAGGCTCTGACAAGCTCAGCCATCATAGCCCCAAACATTTAGATCTGATACTAGGGATCGAGCAAAAGGTCAACACTTCCTGATGAGAGCAAGAATTTACTAAAGAACAAATCTCGGAATCCTCTTTATATTAGCATCATACCTATTGTAGGGTTAGGGTTTGATAATTATATCATTTCTCTGAAAAGAACTATCGCACTTTTTTTCCCAAATCACTCATCACTCATGCAGATCAAGGAAAAGCCCAACAGGGTGGATATTATAAAATGGAGTCATTAGTTGTGATAAGGTTAAATGATAATAAAATTAACTGATCAAATTAATTATTTATACAACCTCAATGAAGTCTTCAATTGTATATTTGCAGTCTTGGATTCGATCGTCTCCGCACAACATGTAGAGAAGGTTTTGAATCTTCCTGTATAGATAATACATTTTTTAATTAATGATTAATGAAATTAATATTAATAAAATATATATATTTAAAATAAATAAATTATTTATTCAGACAATGTAATCATTTGAAATATCAATTAATGAATTACTTTAATGAAAATCAAGTGCCACTAGCAAAAAAAATTTACATTGAAATAATAAATGATGAGGAAACATCATATAGAAAGAAGTTACAGACATTGTGGGTTATGATAGTATCCATCAATTGTCAGGAGGTATGTAAGGTTTATGAGTTATGATAAATTTAATTTTTTATAATAAATTTAAAAACTAAAGAATTCAACTTAGTTTTTAATGCTGTGAACTCACCAAGGATTAAAACCCTTTTTTCCTCCCCTGAGACATGCCCCTCCTAACATGCACAGCCAAATTAATGAAATATTATAACGGTTAATTTAGAGCCAGGAATTTCAGTCACAAAAAATTTTCTTTATTAAAACAGCGTACATTTCAACTCAAACATGTAGATATTAATTAGAGCCATGGGACTGAGAAGTCTCGAATTAAAGACTAAAGTTTGAAAATAAATTTTGTTTGTTCAACAATTCGCTAATAACTACAATATTTCCAAACTAATATTATCACTTATTATTTTATTATTTATTATTATTTTATTTCAAATTTATGGACATATGAATTCATATGTTTTGATGCCCTATGTATTTTTCTTTCAAGTTTAGATGTGACAGTATGGAGTATGGAGCTGTTTAGGAAACAATCAAACACCATTAAAATGTTTATAACTTTAAATCCCCCTAAAACCTTTGAAAAGTCCACATCCATGATGGGGGGGGGGGGGAGCACTATACCTAAACATCCAGTATCCTACAAGCTATTGATTCTCTACATTATATTGAAATTTACATCAATGAAGTCTTAATTTTATACAATCATGTCAGAATTAATTTTACTAAGTTATAGCCCTAGGTTTTCCAACTCCCTTTGGATAAAAATAAATCCCAAGCCCTATAATCTTACTGCCTCTCCTCCCTCCTCCATCAAGTCTAAATAAAACTAATTACGCTAAGATGAACCCTGTGCCAAAATCTATATTTGGAGAAAAATGAAGTTAAAGTTACTCCAGAAAACAAATTATTTGAAAAATAAATTGGAATTATTAAAATTTTCAAAATTAATTAACCTTCAAAATTGACCCCCACAGACTGAATACCTGCAACAGAACTGCAAAAACTTGACCTCAACTCCCACCACACCTAGGGATGTTTCGAACTTTCTTTTTTGTTTTATTTATTTTTTCTCCCCTTCTTCGTTTTTGTGTTCTAATCTATACAGGTAGTATGCCTTAGGTAGGATGCCTTACTGTAGAATTAGAAATATAGGACCCTCCCATAATAGTATATAGTAGTGTTGTGTTCACTTCTATTGCTTTTGAACCACAATATATTTAATTTGCCTCTTACATTATTCAAATACAAAGAAGCATAATTTAAAAAAATTACAATAGGTAATGTTTTTAAAACGGTTTGACACTTAGACACCATTGATTTATTACAACAATTTGTAATTTTTTTTTTTCTGATATCTGATATCTGATATCAATAAATATTTCTGTCCATGGGCATCTGTCTGCAAGGGAGAGCAGCCCTCCTCCGAGAAAATATGCGAAAAAAACATAAAATCAAACACATCCGTATTCAATTGATATATTTATAAACAAATAGTTTAATTTTCAAATATCAATGAGTTTTATTTTAAAAATTAATTAATTAATTATAGTCAGATTACTTCGATCGTCTTCCCCGTTCATAAGAATTTTACCATTCTGCCTCCCCCCCAATCCTAGACGAAATTATGCGAACACTTTTGTCTCTGTCTCTCTACTTTTCCTTCTTGAGCGTACGTCTGATGACCAAGTCTTCGTCAATTGATGGACATGGATCAGGCCTTGATTCGATTCCAAATAATTATTAATATTGTGTATTAACATAGCCGCATAGTATACTCATTGGCGGTACCATTTATAACAAACCCTTGTAAGCTATACCAAGCAAACAATAAACCTATTTCACTAGCAATAAATATTGCAAAGCTCGACATAATGTTATAATTCGGCGGTAATAATTTCTCTGCAAATACCATTTTTTTTTTTTTTTTTTTTTTTTTTTTTTTTTATGGCCTCTGCTGTTTTTGCAGATCGAGTGAGTGCCTCATTATTCATTTTATCATAATCAATCAATTGGAGCACTTACGAATTCTCTGTAGTATCATTTCGGAAAATGATCTTCCTGTTGTCGCAAATGGTGAAGGCAGGGAAAGGTATCTCCACCAAGTCCTCCAATTCCTGGTAGCTGTCCACCTCGATGGCCGTCTGTGACCACTTGACGAACTGCCGGGAAACGTAGTAAGCAGCCGTGAAGAATCCCAGAAGCACCACGGATATCCACCAAAACCTGGGCATGTGTGATTTAACCATGAATCGTGGATACGTTTACTGAATAAATGTTTTTTTTTTTTTAATTTTCATAATAAAAAAATAAAATGTCTAGCTGTAACTGAATCAGTTATTATAGAAACCCTACACGTCCGAAAAAGTCGATATTATTTTTGATTATTTTCTAGTAAGCTGACAATCATAATGCAAGAGAATTATATTTGTAATTCCAAGTTCTACATTGTAATACATGTAGGAGAAAATAATTTAAGTTTAGAAAATTTCTTAATGCAAAAGTAAGATTTTTTGGGGGGCTTTTCCATAAATTTTGATCTGTGAACATGTCTGGTTAATGTGTCATATCCCTGATTTAAGTCATAAGTAAACGAGGTCATAACTTCAAAGAAGATAATATGGCCAAGAATTGGGCACTGTAGCTATTCAATTCTTTAAACCCAATTTTTTTATTTATTTATTTTTTATAGATATTATAAAGATATTTAAAATTAACTTATATTTGTTTAAAAAAAAAATCTGGTGCGTGCGCGCAACACACAACTTTCACTTACCAACTTACTTAGATTAGAAATTGACGTGTTTTGCTAAACATGATTTTCCAAAGTCACACATTTTTCTACATTCATATCTTATTTTTGTTAATCGTTGAAGCCGTTTTTGAGTAAATAAAAAAAACCCCGTGAAAATGATACAAAATTTATTAAGTAAAGTCCCCCCTCCCGTAGATAAATTTTGATGAAATTTTTACAGTCATATCTGGGGCATATAAATACATCAAACACCAAGTTTGTTCAAAATCGTTAAAACCGTTTTTGAGTAAATAAAAAAAACACGTGAAAATAATACAAAATTTATTAAGTAAAGTCCCCCCTCCGGTTTATCAATTGTGATGAAATGTTGGTTATCACATCTTTGACATATAAATACATCAAATACCAAGTTTGATCAAAATCGTTATAACCGTTTTTGAGTAAATAAAAAAAACATGTTAAAATCATACAAAATTTATTAAGTAAAGTCCCCCCTCCGGTTGATCAATTTTGATGAAATTTTTACAGTCATATCTCAGGCATATAAATAGATCAAATACTCAGTTTAATCAAAATCGTTAGAGCCAGTTTTGAGAAAATCGAAAAAAACTTAAAAAGTTATTAAATAAAGTACCTTCTTCCTTTGAGCAAATTTGATGAAATTTTTGCTGTCACATCGCGGGCTTATACATACTCTTAATACCCAATTTCAGGTTCGCACGGTTTATAGTTTTTGAGCTAGTCTGTTCACACACACACAGACACACAGACACACACACACAGAGACCATTTCGCAGGACTTGGTTATTTTGACTCAGGGGATCACAAAACGTGTATTTCCGTTGAAAACCAGAAGTCGAAAATTTTCACGATCGCAATACTTCCACTTACTATATATTTCATATATAGGTAAGTGAAAGTAAAAAACCACTTAATTAAAAACCTAAATAACGATTTAAATAAGTACTGAAGAATAATTCTACAATAGAAAATTATTGATGCATTTGTTCAATCCATAATTAATTTCATTCATGTATGGAAACATTAAATATGTAACAACTTCAGAAAATGTAGACTTTTAGAATAACTTAATTTTGTGTGCATTTTATTCGGGTCATACTATATTGAATTCACTCGGTATTCAAAGTTTTCGATCTCCTTCGAAAATTGATGAACTTAAAAATTCACCACTATTATAAAGGAATATAATATGGCCAAGATATAGGCGCTGTTGGTTTTTCAATTCTTTGTCTTTTATTGACAGTTTCATATTTTTTTTTACTTTCACTTACCTATATATGAAATATATAGTAAGTGGAAGTATTGCGATCGTGAAAATTTTCGACTTCCGGTTTTCAACGGAAATACACGTTTTGGGGTCCCCTGAGTCGAAATGACCAAGTCCCGCGAAATGGTCTGTGTGTGTGTGTGTGTGTCTGTGTGTGTGTGTGTGTGTGTGTGTGAACAGACTAGCTCAAAAACTATAAACCGTGCGATCCTGAAATTGGGTATTTATTGTAGGCATATGCCCGCGATGTGACAGCATAAATTTCATCAAAATTACTTAAAGGGAGGGGGTACTTTACTTAATAACTTTTTAGGTTTTTTTCGATTTTCTCAAAAACGGCTCTAACGATTTTGATTAAACTTAGTATTTCATCTATTTATATGCCCGAGATATGACTGTAAAAATTTCATCAAAATTGATTAACCGGAGGGGGGACTTTATTTAATAAATTTTGTAACATTTTCACGTGTTTTTTTTATTTACTCTAAATCGGCTTTAACGATTTTGATCAAACTGGGTATTTGATGTATTTATATGCCAGAGATGTGATAGCCAACATTTCATCACAATTGATCAACCGGAGGGGGGACTTTACTTAATAAATTTTGTATCATTTTCACGTGTTTTATTTATTTACTCAAAAACGGTTTTAACGATTTTGATCAAACTTGGTATTTGATGTATTTATATGCCCGAGATATGACTGTAAACATTTCTTCAAAATTGATCTACGGGAGGGGGGACTTTACTTAATAAATGTTGTATCATTTTCACGGGGTTTTTTTATTTACTCAAAAACGGCTTTAACGATTAACAAAAATAAGATATGAATGTAGAAAAATGTGTGACTTTGGAAAAAGATATTTAGCAAAACACGTCAATTACTAATCTAAGTAAGTTGGTAAGTGAAAGTTGTGTGTTGCGCGCACGCACCAGATTTTTTTTTTTTTTTTTTAGATATTACAAAGGTATCTCAAATTATCTTATACTATTAATTAAAAACTTCAATTTTCACCTCATTAAAAACACAAATAATGATTAAAGGGATCAGTAAATAAAGATAATTCTAAAAAGGAAAAATATCGATGCATTATCTACATTAATTTAAAGAAAGATTACATTTGCAAAAATCATGAAAATGTATACTATTCGTTCATAACGTTATATATAATTGAGTGCGTTTTTCGGGCCACCCTAAACCGAAATCACTCAGTATTCAAAGTTTTTGATCTCCTTCAAAAATTGGTGAATCTTAAACATTCTGAACTCATTTTGAAAATTGGCTTTTTCTTTTCACATACAATATTAATAAATGACCTTGCAGCCTTAATTTGAGGCTAAGTATAGTATAAACGAAAGAAATTCCTTTTTTCGCCATGTAAGCTATAAAATGAACAACATTAAAAGGAAATGACTTCGTAACTAATAATCCAATGTTCATGATTCTTTTTCATTTTGAATGGAATGCAGAGACTTTTCAATTTTGTACTTGTATAATCGACTAAAAAATAGAGATTTCCGTAGTGCACAAATGAAGGATTCTTTTGTCATTGCTCTTCGACAGGTATTTTCTTGGGGACCTAAAATTTTTCCCTCCTGGAGAGGAAGGAAATGTCTAAAATGATATCTCAGTCATCGAATATGATTTGGTATAAAAAACTTATACCGTGTCATAAAAAAAAAAACACCTTCTAAAAGTAATAAAAAGATTATTAATAGCTATTAAAGGTTAATTAGGCAGAAGGTACCTCTCTAGCCAAGACCTGTTGGGTTCGGCCAGGTACCGCATCCCATGGATGGACGTACTCCTGCAGAACTGGCCCCAGTACCTCCTCGAAGCTAACGACCTGCTCTTGATCTTCTGGAGACTGGACTGGTTTATCAACCGTTTCAGGCCCCATTTTCTGAAAACATTAAGGATAAAAGTGATGTCAATTGTTTAAATATTATTAGGAAAATTACAAAATGACGTTTTTAGCATCGATAACTTTTTATTAGATATGTAGATCATTCACCAATTGGTTAATAAAGAAAGAGATGGTACATGAGTCGGCCAAAATTTGTAAAAAAAAATATTTGTTATTTATTAACTGCCGAGGTTTCCGTCTATCTACTTCTATACTTCATTTATTTTTATTTTATTTTTTGTTTGGATATTTTAATTTTACGTTTGTCTAAAATATATAAAAAAGGGGGGATCTAAATTTAGAATTGCCGTTATTTTCCTCTTCATTGGACCTCGAATTCAATTAAGATCAAAGATGGAAGGGTTCAAAGATGGAAAAAATAAATAAATTTTTTCTAAGTCTATACTTAAATTCCTTTCATCAAGATTGGGCACAAGGAAAATTTTAAAAGGTGTTAAAAATCTATTTTTTATAATATTAAAGAATCACCAATAATTTAATGTGAGTGAGTTTAAAAAAAAAAAAACAAATTCGGAGGAAAATTATCATTTGAGGCATCTACTTCCAAAATAGTATAATTTTTTTCAAATTAACTTTATAAAAAATTAAAACATGGATAAAATAAATCGTTGGTAAAAACTTAAGTCAGCCTGGAAAATACAAACCTATAAGAAAGGCTGAATTAAATTTCAGGAATTTAGTAAACAGCCAAGTAGAAAAGAAGTAACCCAAAAATAGAGTAGATATTTTATTGCTTTTCTATGTAGCATCTTAAGGAAAATATCACAAATAATTGAACGATGTCATTAATACAAATTTTTTTATTTACTGTCATTCTCTTTGGCAGGGCAGTATATCAATGAGAAACTTTTTATTGACATTGAGTTATGAACTATTTCTGCAAAGTTTTAGAATTAGGATTTATCCCACATTATACGCTTCATTCGTTTTATAAAATTGAATTTACCTAATATGGCTCGGACTTTTTATAAATTTTTTTTTTTTTTTAAACTTCATTCGTATATCCGCGCCTTTCAATAATATATAGACAATCAGCAGATGTCATGGCCGTATACAATTGCAAATGATGACATGTCAGGCATGGGGAAGGATTGCACCCAACAGTACCTCTTGTCTGGCTTGATCCAGATATTCAGGTCGGTTTGTTTGTTTAACGTCCATTTTTATGCTACTAAGGCAAATCGGACGGAGTCCTAAATTTTGCCTATCCAGGTATCATTAGGATAGGGATCTTTAACGAGTACCTGACGTCGTACAGGCTCGGGACCTCCATTTTACGTCCTATCCGAGGGACGGCATAGCTAAGGATTTTTTACTCCCTTTAAAAAATCCTAGGGCCACCACGGGGCGCGAACCCGCGACCTTTAGTATTGTAGGTTGCCATGCTACCCACTACACCACAGGTGATCCCGATTCAGGTCGGTTAAAGAAGGAGATCTCTCATCCAACGCCTTTTTAATCTCCTTCTCACATTCATCGGCATTTCATTTGTGGTCATATCTTTTATTAGTAGGTTTATAAGTCCGTGTAGGTTAGTGTGGAAAAACGTTCGTAAAAAGCCTTATGGTGTTGGTCGACTATTGGAATGCTGAAGTCAGTATGTAAGGTTTGATTAGTCGCCAACCTAACAACAAAACCAAGGTGCTTTTGAAATGAGTCGTAATAATTTTGACTGAAAGGTCTGAAGTTTTTGTAAATGTATTTTTTTAGCAATTCCGTAAATCTGTGAACAGTAAATTAATATATTAGGTTAAATAGCTTAATTAATAAATTAGGTTTGTCCCAAAAGTACTTAAAACATGTTGGCAAATATTTCGCATGCGCAGTAATAAATTTGAAATTGAATAATCGAAATCAATGAAGGATTTTTATGAGTTTCCAAGTGATTTATATTTTGAAATGAAAAAATTTGGGGTAAGAAGGAAAGATAACCAATATTATTATGTTGTTTGTTTTACAATTATCACTTTTCAACATTTTTTAATGAAAAAATAAAAAGTCTTAAAAAAATCTTACAAACTAAAGAACTTGTCATATATTCAGTATGTCACAGGAGAAAGGATATAACCACCATTGAAATTGTTGAATGTAGAAGGAAATGAAATGTGTAAAGGGACAGCCATAATAAATGTCATAATGAAAAGGGAAAAATGTGAAATAATAAGCTGTGTTTTCGTCACGGCTGTTGGTGCTTTGTCCCACTGTACGGCGCAGGGTAATACCATTCCGCACAACACAGATAATTCATTTCCTCCCAGGGGTAAAAATACATTAATATGGATTTTTTTTTTTTTTTTTTTTTCTATTTTTATGTTAATATATGTTTAAAAATTATTCCCCTCTGGGACACTGATGAATACCCCATTTTTTTTAATTAATAAATTCTCCTAATCAAAATTTTACATACTAAACATTTAAAAAGTTCTTAAAAATTTATTTTTCATGATATTCCTGAGACACGGATAATTTAATGTTAATTTGTAAATTTCACATTACTGAAGTGCGCATTTTTGAAGTTTTCAAGTTCTCGGAAGCATTTAAACTGTTTGACATTTTTAAAAATAATGAAGAACCTAAGCATTAATTAGAAATAGAAAATAGAATTTTTCAAAGTCACTAAAAACATACTGTAGCGTTAAAAAAAAAAACAAAAAAACAAAACATATGATTTAAAAGTCCCAGACCTTTTGTTAGAACAGACTAACAGTTGGAGCGAACTGCCATAGCACGTGTTTGTGACTGGGATGTTCGAGCACCATCCACGCCGTTCCACGAGGTTCCAGGAGGTTCTAGACTATCTCCTCACGAATATATATAAGGAGCCTGGGCAGTTTTAGTCTTGGTTGTGAAGCTTATAACCATATGATTATTTATGTTACAAAGTGATAATTTTTGTAACATGTTCTAATATTTGTGTATTTATAATTAGTGTTGGAAATTGTTACTCTTCTTTGAATAAATATTGTTCTACCCACTAAAGTGTTACAATACATAAAAAAAAAAATGTAAACATTCTTTGACATTATAAAAAATAATTTAGAACCTTATATATTCATTTAAAAATCAGAAATTTTACACTTGAATGTTACTAAAAATCTGGTGCGTGCTCGCAACACACAACTTTCACTAACCAACTTACTTAGATTAGAAATTTTGAAGTTTTGTTAATTGCTACTTCTCAAGTGAACAGAATGGCTTTAAGTATGAACAATGGTCTGTCATTAAAGGCGTACTCCGCATTCTTTTTTTCTCCTCTATATGTTTTCTTTATTTTCATCGTATCTCACATTTAGCCATTTCTTATTTTTAGGAGTAACGAGAGAGAGTTAATTTCTCCATATAACCAAAAACAAAGGTACTTTACAGGAAACAAAAAAACAAGCAAACAAAAAAGGCCCCTACCCCATTTAAGCCCCCTCAGAACATTTTAGTAATGATAAAGCTTACCTGATATTAAAGAACACCTAATTTTTATAAAACATGACGAATTTGATAAAAATCGTTAAAGCCGTTTTTGAAATCATCAAAAAAAAGGTAAAGATTGGAAAAAAATTATGAAATAAAGTGCCCCCTCCGTTTGACCAATTTTGATGGAATGTTGGCTATCACATCTTTGGCATATACATACATCAAATACCCAGTTTTTTCAAAATCGTTAAAGCCGTTTTTTAGTAAATAAAAAATATGTACACGTGAAATTGGTACAAAATTTATTAAGTAAAGTCCCCCCTCCGGTTGACCAATTTTGATGAAATTTTTACAATCGTATCTCGGGCATATACATACATCATATACCCAGTTTGATCAAAATCGTTAAAACCGTTTTTGAGTAAATAAAAGAAAAACTTGAAAATGAGACATTTATTAAGTAAAGTCCCCCCTCCCTTTGCGCAATTTTGATGAAATTTTTGCTGTCACATCGCGGACATATACATACACTAAATATCCAATTTGAGATTCGCACGGTTTATAATTTTTGAGCTAGTCTGTTCACACACACACACACACACACACACACACACACACACACACACACACACACACACACACACACACACACACACACACACACACACACACACACACACACACACACACACACACACACACACACACACACACACACACACACACACACACACACACACACAAACACAAACAAACACACACACACACACACACACACACACACACACACACACACAAACACACAAACACACAAACACACACACACACACACGCACACGCACACGCACACGCACACGCACACGCACACAAACACAAACACGCACACGCACGCACACACACACACACACACACACACACACACACACACACACACAGACACACACACACAAACACACACACTCACACACACACACACACACACACACACACACACAAACACACACACAAACACACACAAACACACACAAACACACACACAAACACACACACAAACACACACAAACACACACACACACACACCATTTCGCGGGACTTGGTTAATTGGACTCAGGGAAATGAAAACCGGAAGTCGAAATTTTTCACGATCGCAGTACTTTCCTTATTATATATTTCATATATAGGTAAGTGAAAGTAAAAATTAATAGCAACAATTTTTTATTATTACAATCCCCTAATCAACATTTTGTATGCGAAACATTTTATTTTTCATTATATTTATGAAACATCAATGATTTAAGATGAATTTAAAAATTTAACATTTGTAAAGGGTGCATATTTGAAGTTTTCAAGTTCACAGAAGCATACTTTGAAAATTTTTAAATATATCTATGATATTTTAAAAACACGTTAGAATCTGTAAAATTTCTGATTTTTTCAATAATATACAAGATTATAATTTTTTTTTTAATGTCAAAGAAAGATTGTTTAAATTTTGTTAAAGTACGTTTTTTGTGACTTTGAAAACTCCCACTGTAGCATCCTCCGATTAGCCTTAGTGGCCTAAAGTGACGTTAAACAAACAAATAAATAATAGATATATAATAATAATTATAAGTTATAGATAAGTTATTTAGACAAAAATCCAAAATACGATAATTAACATTTTGCTTACCGGTTGGGAGCAGTAGCTTGACCCTCCGCCATCTCTACATCGACTGTTTGTTGTAGAACATTTGTCAATTAACATTAGAAGCTATGAGACATGCGAGCATGTGTAGTATCATTAGTTGGGGTAATTTCAAGTTATGTCGTGAGCAGCTCACTCCCATGATTATAGTATATATGTAATATGTATGGAACTCTATACCATTCATTTAGATCGAACTCTACGGATGAGCTCGATGAAAACCGACTGTTATATGGGAACATTTTACTTAGAATTGTTAGGTCAGTCATTAATCAAATAGAGCTCCATATTTGACTTGCCAATTGTCAAAATGAAAGGCGTTTATTTTATTATTTTTTTTCATCATTGATTAGAATTGATCATAGATTCAGTCGCGAATTTTATTACTAAACGTTTATCAGTTTAAAACCATTAACTAAATGCATTTCGGAGCCACCGAAACATTTATTACAATTTTTAAAAACTTTTAAGTAAAAATGTAATTTTTGCAGATGCGTTAGTTTATTTAGATTATGCAGTTGGAGCAGCGAAATAATGTATGTAATTAAACTTAAATGTACAAAAAAAAAATTAATTTGCACAAATATTAAATAGTAGTTAGGCGGTCATCTTTGGTGTAGTGGTTTCCATAGCTACCTGCAATACTAAAAGTCGCAGGTTTGCGTCCCAGGGTAGCCCTAGGATTTTTAAAGGGATTAAAAAATCCTTGGCTGTGCCACCCATCGGATAGGAGGTAAAAACACTTTAACATTGAACCGAAAACTTAACTTTACCTAAATATATCGCGTAATGATCATAGAGGTCAATTTTACAATGATCCCTATGAAAGTTCTCTATAAATTATATGGTAAAAATAACTATTATTTCTATTCAGATATAATTGAATGGTTTTTAAAAAATAGTCAAAAGATAGTTCTCGAGTCTTTTAAGCTTATCTTTCGACGTTTTGCTGTTCTTCAGCATCAGGAAATAAAAATACGAAATCCTATAATCAAATTAAATCGATATGGGTGCCGAATCCATTGACTTCAGTGGTAATTGTCGTAAAGAATAATTTCATTAATGAATCTATTATTATTTTTAAGTGTTATTTTGTAATTTTAAAACAACAGTGCAAATTAAAGTTTGCTTTTGCTGTAAAATCATAACAAAAAATAACTTTATTCCTTTTATTAATATATTGCTCCCTTTTAATGTTTTTATTAATCTAATTTTTTCTTAAGGAATCACGAACTCTAATTCGCCATGGGCCCCTTAATGGTATAGCTTCCCTAGCCAACTTTCCATAAAAAAGAAATGTACTATTCTTATAAAAGTGTTCAGAAAGGAAGATGAAGTTGTATCAATAAACATTTACTTTTTATTCACTCCTGAAACGTCACCTTCAATGACTTCTTCATAGAGCTATCACTCCTACATGGGGATATAACATATTATAACATGGATAAAACATGCTATTATTGCATAATTAATTAAGATTACTAGGGGTCACCTGTGGTGTAGTGGGTAGCATAGAAACTTAAAATTCTAAAGGTCGCGAGTTCGCGTCCAGAGGTGGCCCTAGGATGTTTTAATGGTAGTAAAAAACCCTTATCTATGCCGTCCCTCGGATAGAACGTAAAATGGAGGTCCCGAGAATGTACGATGTCAGATACTCGTTAAAGATCCTAATTAAACCTGGATAGGCAAAATTTTGTACTCCCACTGTAGCATCGTCCGATTAACCTAAGTGGCGTTAAACAAAGAAATAGAATAGCAACCTATACGACCCTATAGGTTTAAAATAACTAAACTGAACATTAAATTATAATTAACGAAACCAAATTGCAGATGATAAATAATCCATATGTCAAGCAAGCCATGTTAGAGAAATCCTAAATGAAACCCAGCAAACAGTTTTTTACATTTTAACAAGAAGTTTTTCAATCACTCAATTAATAACACAGGTCTGCGTTGAAAATAATGTTTCAAAAATTTTTTAGCGATTTTAATGGTTTTTGCGCTGATTACAGAAAAAATAATGAAAAAATTCCACCACCCTCTGTTTACCCACAAATCACTCATTAAATTATTACTTTTCAGGTTTCTATATAACACAAAAATAACTGTGATCTTTGTGAAATAAATTTACATAAATTTTCAATTATAATATATATTAGCTACACACGTTATTTTACTTATGTAATAAAACTAAATTAAGGCTGGAAACATGAGACAGCCTCTCTTTTGTTTAAGAAACTGTACAGTAAAAATATTCTACTTCCGCTACTTCAAATCAAGTTGGGACTAACGAAGCAATCAGTCAAAGCATTGCCTGAAGAAGGAGAGTGTTTCAGATATCTCTGTGAGCAGTTTCCCGGTCTTTCTGAGGCAAAATTTAAAGAAGGGGTATTTGTTGGTCCGGATATAAGGAAACTTATGAAGGATGAAGACTTCGAGTAGAAAGTGAAAGACCAGGTAAAGAAAGCATGGAAGTCTTACAAACAAGTGGTATCTGGCTTCAGTGTTTAAGTCCATTTCCTACATTCTCATCTGGACCATTTTCCAGAAAATCTTGGAGCAGTGAGTGAGGAACAAGGAGAACGATTCCACCAGGATATAAAAGAGATGTAACGCAGATATCAAGGACGCTGGAACGTTAACATGATGGCTGACCACTGCTGGATGTTAAAGAGGGAAAATCTTCAATCCCACAGCAGGAAAAGTACAAAACGAAGTTTTGAAGAAAAAAGGAAACGTTCCTACAAAGACTTGTAAATGTTTGGTATCAAAGCCCTATTAACTTTTCTTACTGTATTATTAAGATTTAGAGGTCTTTTTCATTTTAGGCTACCTGTTACTAAGTTATGATAACGGTTTTTTAAATAATAACTAAGGTTACATTATTATTGAAAAATACACGATTTATTTACTATCTAACTTATTAACAAGAAATATTGCCATAAAAAAAAGGTTATTGTTCTGGAGGCCAATAGGCTTTCATTGCCTCGAGAATTTCTATGAATAAATCCTTGCTGCACAGTTTCCTCATGTAATTTTTCCAATCTGTGATGATAGCAGCTGACATGCCTAACTCTTTCTTACAAAAAGATGTCGTATAACCATTAGCCCATGAATATATAAATAGTATGGCTTTATCGGCTGAAACCCGGCAGTTTTCGAACCATGTACCTTTATATACATTTTATATATACTTCTGGATTGGTTACATCTCTGTCTTCGGCATCTCTAAATCGGAACGCGTTTCTTACTGTAAATTATTCTCTTGTAGTGTCTTTCTCTGCATTTCATTTTTCCATGTAGAACACCGATTCTTTGTCAAAATTTTATAGCTAACAACTAACAACAATTCTAACAGATTCATTTTTAAAATACAGAGCACAGATTAGCTTTATACACCAACTCACACTACGATAATAACCTTTAGAGAATTTCAAATATGAATTCATATGATTTTTTCTGTTAAGGTGCCTTTACACCTTACGAACCTCACCTTCAAGTTCTCCTTCGAACCTTGCCGTACCGACGTGAAGCGAACAGCCATTTATACTTCACGTGACGTTAAGCGAACCAATATGGCTGACACACCCAAAGCTAGCTTATGATAAAGAAAAAATCTCCATTATCAATATATTTTATATTATCTGAAAAATAAGAAAATAGGAGACGATTTACAACGTTTCACAAATTACACCAGTATCACAAACAACTCCTGTCACTTAGGAAAAACCAAATCAAAAGTGACACTAGCGCTACCCCCGAACCCAGGCGAACAGATGAAGTACCTAGAACACCCGAACAGTCGACGTGTAGGCTTCACGAAGGTTGTTCGAGGGTGGTGTTCGAAGGTAAAGTTCGCAAGGTGTAAAGGCACCTCTATAGATAAATCACTGTTTAAATTCATAAAATATCCGTTATCATAACTTAGTAACAGGTTGCCTAAAATGAAAAAGACCCGGATTTAGTTATGTTTAAAGCAATTTTAATAACATTGTACATAAATAACACCGATATAAAATATGTCATTTTTATGATTTTCGCTAGATGTTTCACCTCATTTTGTAGACAAACCTTACGTGATAGAAAAAAAAATATATTATTTTTGAAAATAAGCACTAAAAACTACACAATAATCAGTCATAAAAACTAAAACAATTTAAAAAAATATTGTTTTTGCAGGCTTGTGTAATCAAGTATGATGCATGGCTTGAAAATGGCTCTAGGAGCCGAAACGTTGCCTAGCTAAATAAACTTGTGACTTTTTTTTTTTGGTTAAATAAAATTGGCCTAATTTTATTTATTTCATCATATGAAACTACTGTTTATTTTTAAACAAGAGAGAAAGTAAAGTGAAAATAAAGCTTTATCGAGAGGACCCAGTATTAGAGCGAGTGATTTAGTGTCACTAAGAGTGAGAACCTAATACTGGATCGTCTCAATAACGCTTTATTTTCATTTTACTTTCTCTCTCGTTTAAAAATAAACATTAGTTTTATTGCAGGTAGAAATTGGAATAGGTTATTAAATTTGTACAGGGTGATGTGGAATGTATAATATTTAAATTAGACATTAGATATGTGATATTTAGTGGGAGGGAATTCCATAGCAATGAAACAAAGAAACGTTGAAGGATTGCTGAAATAGGACAGATTTGTAATGAGGGGTGTAAATGTAAAAGACAGAAGGACGAGATCTTGTAGAAATAGCATAGGACGAACTACCTATGTATATTATATCAAACTTAGATTAACTTATCGATAAAAATATAGAACAATTCAATTCATAAAATTTGGAATACCTAGTTGAAGGTAAAAGAATAAAATAAATAACAAGATTATAAATTATGGGTATAGTTGCTGTTAACAGTATTGGAGCAATTACCAGGACAATCTCACAAATAACATTTATTGCTTCATCTACAACGTTTCGGCAATGTCGCCATTTTCAAGTCTAAAATTAGTTTAATCAATTAAACATTATTAAATAACAAAAGTTCAAATATAATGAATAACAATATTAAAATTGTAAAAATCTTTTTTCTTAAGATTATAAATATTATAATAGATAATATTTAAATATAAAGAAGTAGCCTTATTGATATAAACCCCAGGGTATATAAAAGAGGCTGTGGGAGGTCCTGATAAGGAATTAGCCAATGGGCTGTGAGATTGGTCCCTGCCGCCACCTGCGACCTTACCGCATACTGTCGCTACGCAACTCTACATTCAGTTATAATACTTAGCTTTTGTATTTGAAAATCCATATAAGTATATATTAAAATATTAATGTAAAGCCATCTATATATTGAAAAATTATGTACAGAAATCTATACAAATAAAGACGAAATTCTGTTTGTTCTATATAGAAATCCATACCGTTTGTCCTAAATTCTCCAAATTTCGCTCAGTGGTTCTTTCATAACAGGTGCGAACACCTGTCCATATTAAAATTGCATGACTTCAGCCAATCTCTGGGTATATTCTTTGTTGTTATAAAAATCGTTTCGATCTCGCTTTACATTGGTTTTTACGAAATCGACCGTTTGAGTCGATAAAAGTCTCACTTGATAGATTTAAAAAATGAAATTCTCCGGGTGAAACCGGTATATACAGCTAGTTTTTTTATAAAAATGAAACTTTGAAGTTGCTTAATTTTGCATTTATCATTATCCTGTGTAAGAAATAAGAAAGGCAACTAGGTGCTTTTAACATATATTTAATATCAAGTTTTAAAAATACTTTTTCAAGTTTTCTTAAATTTATTCTTAAGTTTTCTTAATATTCAGGCACTCATAAATAAATTTAACCCAGGGCAGTGACTTTAAGATTTTTTTAAAAACAATTCCTGAAGATACAACGGTGTGATAGAGTAATGGAAAAATCCGTCTTCAGCACCTTGCAACATTACTAAGCTTGCTTCATCTGACCTGAAAGAAATAAAGGAAAAAAAAAATTCACAAACTATTTTATTTCCAACGGTTCTTTGCATAAATGAAACATTGCCTTAGTTTGCTTGGAAATAAAATATTTCTTAGAATATTTGCACTGAAGAAAAATGGATAGGATATTCAAATGGTTAAAAAATCCAGAAAAGCGTGAACTTAACAGGTTAATTTCAAGCAAGAATAGAATTTTAGCGAATGAAATATGCATATTATGTTTTTGGGATGAATAAATAACGAGACCACAAAGGGTTAATGAGAACTGCATCTCTAAAAGTCAGAGGGGCAAGCATGGCGAACATGGGAAGATGGCGTAAAGGTGTCTTTACACTCTACGAACCTCACCTTGGAACAGGTTCTCCCCCGAACGTTGCCGTACCGGCGTTCCACGTACAGCCATTTATACTTAACGTGACGTTAGGCGAACAAATATGGCTGACGCACCCAACGCTAGCTTATGATGAAGAAAAAAAATCTCCATTATCAATATATTTTATATTATCTGAAAAATAAAAAAATAGGAGACGAATTACAACGGCGTACTAGTATCACAAACAACTCCTGTCACTTGGGAAAAACCCAAATCAAAAGTGACACTAGCGCTACCACCGAACACAGGCGAACAGATGAAGTACCTAGAATACCCGAACAGTCGACGTGAAGGCTGTTTGAGGGTGGTGTTCGAAGGTAAAGTTTGTAGAGGATAAAGGCACCTTAAGGATTGATCTTCCGGTATTGGGTTTGGACGGCGAGCAATGGATGGAAGTGTATGAGAATCGAATGTATTGCGGCGTTGGGCCTTTTATTACAGTAAACCCTCATTATTACGAACTGGGATATAACGAACACCTCGATATAGCGAACCAAAATACTATCCCCCAAAATAACCATTATATTTCTGCTGAACCCCTCGTTATAGCGAAATCCCTCGGTTAGTGCGAACTACGAACTAAATTTGATGCCTGAGAATTATTTTATTCTGTTATAACGAACTGCTAGAATTTTTATTAATTTTTTTTTTACTGTATTACGTAGAATGAGCGCGGAAAGACGAAGTAGCACCAGTTTCTAGAATTGAGGTGTTTTTTTTTACTCTTACAAATCCAATTTCATTTTGCTCTTTCTCTCTGATTCCATTGACTTTTTTCTCAAAACTAGCTCAGTTCTGTTTCGAGTCCTGAATTATTCGAATCAGTGTTGTGTAGTCGTTTATACTGTTTTTTTTTTTTTTTTTTAATACACAATGAGTTATTTGGTAAACGTGTGTCACAAACGTAAATCCTTATCAATGGAGAAAAAATTAAAAATTCTCCAGGATATTGAATCGGGAATTCTAAGTAAAAAAATATGGAACTCACAAATCAACATTGTCAAACATTATAACAAACAAAGATAAAGTAGATTCAACCGCAGCCCAAGGAATACCAAGGAATACCTTCAGCATAAAATAAACGACAGCGCTCTGCGGTTCATGAATATTTGGAAAAAAAATTGATAAATTGCTTTAAACAAATGAGATCTCAAATACCAATCTCAGACCCTCTTATTAAAGCTAAGGCTAAAGAACTCTCAGGTGAACTAGGCAGGTAAATTAATGAATCTCATTGTTTAATTAATATGTAGTTTAACTAAAAATAAATTACATACATGCGTTTTAATTTAAATAGTTCTAAGGAATGAATTTCCTTCTAAATATGATCAAATTAGTGCGGCCATTGGCTAAAAAAAAGAAGAAAAAAAAAAAGAATCCTCGGTTATAACGAATCCCGTTATAGCGAACTATGTTGCGATGCGAACTATATAACCCCTACCAGTTCGCTATATCGAGGGTTTACTGTATTATCATTATTCTTATTACATTATCATATTCAATTTGTCTTGTATTTTCCAATATCCTTATGTATTGTTTCGTTAAGCTCTGATGAAGGCTTACGATTAGGTCCTAATCTTAGGCAGAAATCACTTTGTGTTTCCTTCCTAGCCATATTCTTAAAAACTCACTCGCTAAGTACAGTTTTTTATAAAACAAAACAAAAAAGAAGTTAATGTCATATATTAATTTTATTAACCACCATTGTCAAGATATAAACAATTTAAAGACAAAACAATTGTGTTTTTTTTTTCTTTCCTACATAGAATAAGACGGATTTTTCAGTAATTTGAGCCATTGTCTTGAATGATTAAATTTCAGCACCAGAGAGCAATGAATATCCAAATGCGAATAAATTTAATTCTTCCAAGGATAAAAAATGATAAAAGCATTGACCTAAATATAGAAGGACTATCTTTATCCTGGAAAGGTAAAGATAATTGGATCTGGAGAAGAAGTCTGGAAGGGACCTGCGCCCTGTGCCCTCAACTCTCCTGCAGACGCGGACCGGAAGCCTCGCAACAAGCTTATCCTCTGGAAGGTAACTATAAACATATATTTTTTTAATTTACATTCTTATAGTTTAATAATGAAAATCGTTCATAAAAAAATTAAAACTACACAAAACTTTTATATAACATCGAGAAAATTGATGTGCATAATGAAACAATTAGTGATCTTATCATTTACCAAGTTATGTGGTATGGTGTGCTTTGTATTGTACCTACTCCAAGGCCAATTATATAACATAATATAGCGATTATATATTGGAAAACTTACGGATATTATCAACGTATGTTAGTCGATCTCCATGATTAAAACCATTTTTCTGTGTTTGAATCCTAATAAATTCTTGCATTAAATAATATAAGGATTGACAAATCAGAAAAACTGACAACAAAATCAAATGATGGTTCCCAGTCTAAACGTACTTTTTACATAATCATTTATGGTTTGTATCTATCTACATCACCTTGACACACAGTCATGCCATATACATTTCGTGTTATCTACAAGTAATTAGTCATTTCAACATTGATTACTTTTTCAGTAAAATCTCGTGCAGCTTCTATATCCGATCCTACATTACCCACTAGTAATAATTTAATAGACACGATCTTATTACATCCAATCATGTTTATATGATGCAGGTAATTCAGCGTTTTGAAGTTCCTCGGTGTTAAATCAATGTATTTCTTGTCTTTTTTCGACTTAATATCCTTCACGATATTTTACTTTCTATCCAATTATGTAGGAAAGCTGTAGGAATATTATCTTATTAAATATTTTAAAATCGCCAGTGTTCAGGCAATGGAAGCAAGAAAAAAGTATTGTATAGCTGGATTAACTTTGATACAACGCATGAAAATAAAAAAAGTTTTAAGTGTTTATCTATAAAAAGGAAAAATGATATTCGTTTATCTATTGTAACTAATTAATTTGTAGTGATTAAATTAATTGACATATCTGCACTTGGGCCATAGATCTAAATTAATATAATCTATCCCTACTGAATTTTCGTAATAATTTAAATATAACCGCCCTAAGCAGGTGCGACATTTTTACGAATACAGTTTACACTCGAGGCGAAAAATAGATGTTCCCAACAGTAAGCTTTTTATTTTTCAATCGGAAAGTAGATATTGCCTCTTACAGAAGCCTGGAGTGTTTTCATACCAAATATCGAATACACCATACTAAGTTTAATTTAATTTTTTTTTAGATTTCATTAAATTCTTACAATTAAGATTCTTTTTACTTTCACTTACCTATATATGAAATATATAGTAAGTGGAAGTATTGCGATCGTGAAAAATTTCGACTTCCGGTTTTCAACGGAAATACACGTTTTGGGGTCCCCTGAGTCGAAATGACCAAGTCCCGCGAAATGGTCTGTGTCTGTGTGTGTGTGTGTGTGTGTCTGTGTGTCTGTGTGTGTGTGTGAACAGACTAGCTCAAAAACTATAAACTGTGGGAACCTGAAATTGGGTATTTTGAGTATGTGTAAGCTCGCGATGTGACAGCAAAAATTTCATCAAATTTGCTCAAAGGGAGGGGGTACTTTATTTAATAACTTTTCAAGTTTTTTTCGATTTCCTCAAAAACGGCTCTAACGATTTTGATTAAACTGAGTATTTGATCTATTTATATGCCCAAGATATGACTGTAAAAATTTCATCAAAATTGATTAACCGGAGGGGGAACTTTACTTAATAAATTTTGTATCATTTTCACGTGTTTTTTTATTTACTCAAAAAAGGCTTTAACGATTTTGATCAAACTGGGTATATGATGTTTGTATATGCCCGAGATACGACTGTAAAAATTTCATCAAAATTGATGTACCGGAGGGGGGACTTTACTTAAAGAATTTTATCTAATGTTTACGTTTTTTTTTATTTTCTTAAAAACGGCTTTGATGATTTTGATGAAACTGGGTATTTGATGTATGTATATGCCCGCGATGCAACAGCTGAAATTTCATCAATATTGGTGAAACGGAGGGGGTACTTCATTTAATAAACTTTTTCTTATGTTCACGTGTTTTTTTTATTTACTCAACAGCGGCTGTAATGATTTTTATCAGACTGGATATTTGTTGTATGTATATGCTCACAATGTGACAGACATTTCATCAAAATTTGTTAAATGCAGGGGGCTCTTTATTTCATAACGTTTTTTTTTTCCAATTTTTACATTTTTTGGAATATCTCAAAAACGGCTTTAATGATTTTGATTAAATTAATCATTTTTAATCAAAATCAAGTCATGTTTTTTATATTATTTATAAAAATGGCAATTAAAAAAACATGTCGATTTCTAATGTAAGTAAGTTGGTAAGTGAAAGTTGTGTGTTGCGCGCATCGCACCAGATTTTTTTTTCTTCTAAATGTTTTAAGTTGACAAACTTACGCATTCGTTCTATAAAATTACATTTGAACTGTCAATCCCCAAGAAAACATTAACTTTAACAAAGAATGCAAATCTATTTTCCTTTCATTACAACTCTATCAACCCGAAAGAAAACTGGTAAATAACAATACAATCAATTCTAATTATTATACCAATTTGTAGAAGGTTTTTACCTTCGTATCCCTTAAGGAGAAACACGCACAGACAAGTTGGGGGGCAAAGAGAATTAGCTGAAATCGAATTTCCACTCAACAGTGGCTCAGAATATGAGATTGGCTGACTTCCTGATCAAGTTGCCACTGGAGGGAAATTCAATGTCCAATATTCAACTTGCAATCTAAGTGAGTCAAGGAGAAAACTTGAATTGAATTCGAGAAAATGTTGTATAATAAAAAATCTGACAGCTTTATTATTAGATCCTGTTATAAATTGTAATATAAATATAATATAATTGTTTTTATATTTTGTAACAACGAGAAATTTCTTATTAATTATTAAAAATAATAAATAACATGTATGCCTATTTTTTTATAATAATAATAATCTTATTTTTTTCATTTCAATGATTAACATGATAAAAGCTAATGAGGTGGTTCAAGCTGTGCAAAAGAGTGCTGAGTTCTTCCTACGTTCCTAGGAAGATTTTAAACATCCTCTGCAAGGACCCCACAGAATAGGTAGAGGATGCTAAAAACTTGATAATTTGAAGATGTTGAGAGAATCATGGAGGGTGGACTGGGTAATAAGGTTTTGAAGGAATAACTGGCTTCTAATATATAATAATATCTTCTTTAAGACCATCATTTGCCAGATATTTTATGCTGAATTTATTAAAAAAGATTATTTTTATTAAAATTTAATCTCAGAATTTTAAATATAAACATTTACCTATTATTTTTTGCAGTGAACATGGCTGAAATACCAACCCAAAAATCTGTATTAATGATAGTTTATTGTTCCATTCTACTAGATAATCTTCTGCTGACAGTTGTGGGTAAGCTCGTGTTAACTATTATACTTACCTTATATTTTGTGTGTATACTTTTCTTCATTCTTTGTATCCTTTTTTTTCGAGTATTTAAATGTTACTGGTAGATTTATAGAAATAAAAATTAGAGATAAGACTCGATATATTTTAACCGCCAAATTTATTGATTTCTGTCTTAAATATTGATGAATCAAGAGTGTTTAATAATTACAATACCCTAGAACAAGAGTGTTTAATAATTACAAATTAAATATCATTTACAGTACCGATCGTTCCTGATTACCTTATATCAGTGGAAGCATTAACCCGAAGTATGAACCCACTGAAGCTACAATCAAATAGGTATCATACAAATTTAATGGTAACTTACATTTATATATTTTCAAAGTATAAAAACAAACTTTGCTTTCATTTCAAAGTACAACAGAAGGATATGAAGAGCAACTGAAAGAAGAAAATGGAAAAGTTGGTTTCCTACTATCTTCAAAAGCTGTGGTTCAAATTATTTTCAACCCCATTGTTGGATGTGTTGCAAGGTAATACCGGAAGATATATTTTCAGTTATAGTTTATAAATATATTTCTAAAAGTCAAACTCAAAGAGTAATAATCAGAAAAAGGATTTTATATTACTAGCGAATAATACACGGCATCCTCCTATGTAGAAATATTTTGGATTAATATAATTTAAGTAGTTTAAAATAATTATACTTTTAATAATTGCTGTATTTGTTTTTCCTGCTTCATTTCTCTTAATTTTACAATTACACAAGTATTACTTAAATCAGTGTTACTCAAACTTTTTTCTGTGAGCCCCCACTGTATGGTTTAACTGTGAAAACCACACCCCCTTTAGTGAATATAACTTTTTATATTTTATAACATTTTTAATTGTACTCGTTATTCTTAAATGACATTCCTTTGATTTTGTTTCTTAGGCAGTATCACTTTGAATATCACTGGCCTAAATAACTACTAAGCTTTACACTCTCACATAGCCTTTCATTGCATCCGCATTGGAGAAGCGTTCCTCACTTTGAGAACAGTTTTATTAAATTAAGTGATATATTTTATTAATAATAACCTTTTGTTTTTATTTATCATATTTTATTTTATATATAAATGATGACAAAGTTGGAAGACTGAAGAACAAAATCCTTCAGAAAAATAAGAAAAACCAATATGTTGTTTCCATTCATAAAATCATTTTGAAATTTATACCGTTTTTATTGCATAAAACCGTAGTATTTTTTTAAGATAAAAATTCAACTCGGAAAATAGGAAGATTGTCAAAGTGGTAGTCAATTATAAAAGTAAATTTACTCATTTATTATGACTATCAACTACTGTTTTTGTTATTGCTTCAAGAGTTACAAATATATTTTCAGATATGTGGGATATACAATACCTCTGTTTGTTGGTAACATCAACCTCTTGGCTTCATCAGCATGTAAGTGTGTTAACATTAACATTACTTTCATTGACTAATGACTCCGTAAAATAATTTAGGTTATACTAGAATACTATTAAAGTAATAACGAAGCAGTGTAACATTAACTAATATTGTAGTATTCATAAAATTAAGTAAGCGGTCATTATGTTATATATAAATTAGTTTATATCAACAATCATTAGTTTACATCTAAATAGATTATTCACAATCAATCTTTCAATATTTCATATCTAGACTTTAATTTATTAAGCCAGAAAGTTATCGAACCATAGAAAATAAAATAAATAATTGAACTCTTGAAAAATATTCCTAGATTTGGGTTAAACATTTGAAATGTATATCACTCTTCTTAAAGTTCAAGGAATAAGAATAAAACTATATCATTCAAGTTTTTAAAGACAATAAATATTAAAGAGCGGGTTTTTCTATTTATATGTAAGTATTCTTATAATCATTTTCAAACGATACAAATATTTGTATTAATTATTCACAGTGTATTCTCTTGGTGAAAGTTACTTAGCACTGTTCTTAGCCAGAAGTTTACAAGGATTGGCTTCAGCTTGCATTGGAGTTTCAGGTACATTTCTACTTTATCACATTATTATAATAAAACAAAATACAATTATATAATAATATACTCTTTGAACTGGAAATTAATTAGAACTTTTATAAATTTTAATTGATAATTATTTTTAATGCATTTCTCTTCAAATATGCGCCTCACAAGGTAGTCATAGATGAAACGAAAAATATTAATGAATTTTTTTAATATATACACTCAAGTAATTGCCTGATCTACTTTTTTTTCTGAATTATATAAGGTTCTGAAATCATTAATTAATAAAAAAACATTTTTCACTAGGCTCTATTTACGGAGACATTAATTACTTAACTACTATACTGTTTTAAGTCCTGACATTTCATAAAAATATAATAATTCTTATTGCAATCCAAAAGTTTGTGTAATCATTTCATGTTGGAAATTTGAAATGAGCCGCGAAATTCATTAAGAATGGCGGCATTTAACGAAAGTTTTGTTTCTTTCAATATTTGAATAGTTAATTAAAATAAAGATTTAATTTAGGTATTATTTCATGTAACAATGAAGAAAATTAACACTAATCCATTAAAATTACGGATCATTTTTAAAAAATGGAAGTCAAATGTTAATTTTACATCCTTATTATTTTACCATCGACCCTTTTCATATTCACAAATTTATAAACTCGACTTAAAAGTAATTAAAATTGTTATTTGAATTTACTTATGTACCTAACATTTTTAGTTTTATTTATTTCAACATTAGACCTTTTGATATTTGTTATCAATTTCTGCGATGTCAATATGAATCGACTTCGAACTATCGATTGACTTTTTATGTAGTTCTGGGCATGGTTAATCCTTGTCAAGTATTTCTATTATCGAAGTTTCTAAAATTAAAGTGACAGTGTTTTGATTGGCTTGGAAACGCTATAAAAATTCAAGGAACAAGCACCTACATTTTAAAGTTTTCACAATGTGACTGTTATGATACTATGAGTGTCATAATATTTATGTTTGTTAAGTGAAAAAGTTATTAATTTTAGTTTTGACATTTCTTTATTTTAATTATTGGAATTATAGCTAGTATTTTTGAAGGCTTGTAATTAATTGAAGTGAAAAACCTATATTTCCAAAATGTCTGAAAAAGGTCATGTGTCACCTCAACCTATTGTAAAAATTGGTCATTATATATTAGGGCAAACTTTGGGAGTTGGTACATTTGGTAAGGTTAAAATTGGTGAACATCAGCTAACCAAGCACAAAGTTGCTGTTAAAATCTTGAACCGACAGAAAATTAAAAGTTTAGATGTTGTTGGCAAAATCCGTCGTGAAATTCAAAATCTCAAACTGTTCAGGCATCCTCACATAATTAAATTGTACCAGGTCATTAGTACACCCACTGATATATTTATGATAATGGAGTATGTCTCTGGAGGGGAACTCTTTGATTATATTGTCAAGCATGGAAAACTAAAAGAGTATGAAGCTCGAAAGTTTTTCCAACAAATAATATCTGGAGTTGATTATTGTCATCGCCATATGATAGTTCATAGAGATTTGAAGCCTGAAAATCTCTTACTAGATCATAACTGTCATGTTAAGATTGCTGACTTTGGACTTTCCAACATGATGATGGATGGTGAATTTCTACGTACAAGTTGTGGATCTCCTAATTATGCAGCTCCTGAAGTTATTTCTGGTAAATTATATGCTGGACCAGAAGTGGATATTTGGTCTTGTGGTGTGATTCTTTATGCATTGCTATGTGGTACTTTACCTTTTGATGATGAGCATGTTCCTACACTCTTCCGAAAAATAAAATCAGGTATATTTCCCATTCCAGATTATTTAAACAGAAGTGTTGTAACGCTTTTATGTAGAATGCTTCAGGTTGATCCCATGAAGAGGGCATCAATAGAAGATATAAAAACTCATGAATGGTTTCAAACTGATTTGCCTGCATATTTGTTTCCGTCGCCTGTGGAGCAGGATTCTTCTGTCATTGATATGGATGCCGTCCAAGAAGTTTGTGATAAATTTGGTGTTAAAGAGCATGAAGTACACGATGCTCTTCTCTCTGATGATCAGCATGATCAACTCAGAATTGCGTACCATCTCATAATTGATAATAAGAGAATAGCTGATGAAGCCGCCAAGGCAGAACTGAAGGATTTCTACGCTGTTAGCAGTCCTACACCTGTAACTTTTAGTTCAACTGAACTAGTGCCGAGTCCAGTAAAACCTCATCCTGAAAGAATGAACCCAGCATTGCGAGAAAGAGGCGCAAGCAATAAGGAAGCTAGCAACAAGGATTCATCAGAAACTGGACAAATTACTCAGAAAAGAGCTAAATGGCACTTAGGAATAAGATCTCAAAGTAAACCAACTGATATAATGAATGAAGTTTATCGTGCTATGAAGGATATGGATTTCAAATGGAAAGTTATTAATCCATACCATGTACGAGTTAGGGTTCAGAAGTTCAATAACAAAGATGAGTTCATCAAAATGTCTCTTCAGCTGTATCAGGTTGATTATAAAAGTTATTTGTTAGACTTTAAAAGTCTTGGGAATGAAGAAGAAGCACAGTCGACAGATGGAGATATAGTTTCACAACACAATTCTACAGGGCATCAAATAATGGAGTTTTTTGAATTGTGCGCTTCCCTGATTACACAGTTAGTTCGATAAATTTTCAAAATGTATTTATTTATTACTTTACTTGAGTAAAGATGGTATTGTTAGACAATTCCAGCTTGCACTTAAGTATAAAAAATGTTGTTAACGCTTGAATACTTTCAGTTCACTTTTGCTCTTTTGCAAGTGTGATTTTACGGATAACTATTTGCTGTTATTTTGAATGTAACCAAAGTTAATGCTTTATTATTTTAATGCTAGTCTTATAATTGTAGCAAAGATATTTTTTATAGTTTATAGACAATTATTATATTATATTTTATTGTTACTTTTGTTATTATAACAATAAATTCCTATGTTCCTTTAATTGCTTCTTATATTTATACCTAATCCTCTTTAAAGAAAATAATTAAGACATTGCTAGTAATAAATTGAAACAATATAACATAATTGATTTCTGAGAATAGTATGAATTAAATTATTCTTGCTGTATTATGTAATTATGACCCAGCATGAAGAACGTACAAGTAACAATATAGGTTTTAAACAATGTTTCTTTGTATTTATTCTTAAACATTTAAATGAGTTTAATTTTAAGTATTTCATCTAATATCTAATCCAAAAGATATGTGCTTCATTCTGCTATTCACCTTTGATTAAAAATAATTATTAAAGTCTAGGGAAGTTATTGAATAAATCAAAAAAGAATTTGTTTGTTGTATCTACCAAGAGATAGAGCTAAGGATCAATTATTTGTTTGTTTTGCTCTTAATCTCTTAAACTCGCAACATTCTAAACTCCAATATCATGACTGCATATGAGAATTATAAGAATACTTGCTTTTTAGTTATTTCAAGATTTTTAAATTGGAGTCACTATTTGTAATGTTAAAGTTTGTCAAGTACCTAAAATATATTTTTGAGGTAATTTCATGAGTATTTTCTTGCTGAGAAAAATATTTCTTCTAAAGAACTTAGCTTTATAATTAAAAATTAACAATTATAACAAGCCCATTAAATGACTAGTTCATCAGATCTTGTGAGAATATTTATCTATTAAATCTTGAAAAGCAAGTGTAGGTTTTCTGAAGTAGTTATCTATTTTATTCATATTTTTAAAATATTTCAAAAAGCTATGCAAAGCATAAGGTGATAAACTTGATAATATTTTCAGGTTGGTGTTCAAAAATCTACAAATAGTATTAAACTATTTTATTGTAGCCAATGTTTCGTCTCAACAGTGCAAGCCTTCTTCAGGGCTAAATAAACAAAACACAGACAAAAATAAATACATAGAACAAAGAATATTAACTAACTAGATAACATTCATCATATTCTTAATATGATACTTAAAAACATATTATTTGTTCTATGAATTTATTTTTATCTGTATCTTGTTCATTTTGCCCTTAAGAAGACCTGCACTGTTGGGTCGAAAGATTGGCTACAATAAAATAGTTTAACAAAATTTGCAGATTTTTGACAGCCATCCTGGACTATTCTTATATTTATTAAATATACGATCAACCATCATTCATCCAATTTGATAGTATTTTATTTTAGCAAAAATTATTTTTCCTGTTCTGTAATAAAAAAGCTTTGTTCTTTATACTAAACTATTTTATGCTATTAAGAAACGGAATAAATGAAACCTCAATTTGAATAATTTCAACGCTACTAACTTTAGATAGATGAAAATAAGTATACATTCTAGTACCATTTGAATAAAAATTGTCATTATATCATTAATTTATTCATAACATTTAAATAATCCTTGTTTATAGTTGTGTGGTATCTAAGCAAATAAAAAAAAAAAAAAAAATATGGACAATTAGGCGTTGATGACTTTAAATGTTTTACGCCTTAAAGCAAAAACAAACAAACAAAAATATGGACTTTTTAGACAACTCAATTTATTCAATTATGTTTCAATAGTATAGATTATAAAAAACTAGCTAGGGTGCCCGGCTTCGCTCCGGTAGTTGTGTGGTAGTTTTAATAGCAGAAAAAACTTTTAAATTAAAGGAAATATAGAGCAAAATTAACACTTTCTTGAAACTTTTAATATTTTATCAATATTAAGATTCGAGACCTGCAGAGTCCGCCCAAATAAGGAACCCTATATACTTTATAGGGGGTTAAAAATGGTGAATGAACAAATAATTTTGGTGCAACTTTGTCGAGTATTGCATCGTTTTTGATGGTTTCTGTGATTCTGAATCTTATAAGCCCATTCCAAGCAGTCAGCAGATAATTCGTCATTAGATTATAGTTAAAAAATCTATTAGTTAAAAAACTATATATTAAAGAAAAAATTATTTGGAGTACAACTTAAGCGCCGACTACTGTGATGGTCCTATTAGATCCAGAAGTTTAGAAACTACCGAAGATTCATAGAAACTTTTTTTTAAGACCTTTCTTCCAGTTCAACCTCCCTTAAGTTATCCCCCCCCCACCCCGTAATTTGGCCGGACTCTGCACCTACTATTATAAAGTGAAAACCAAAATATCATGAGGGCACAATTTTTTCATCATATTTCTTTTTATCCTGAACTATAAGGGGTGATAAAATCTTATTGAAAAAATGCTGTATTGGAGTTAGTCATTTGGTCAACTGGAATGATCATCGTACATAGTAATAAAACCATTTTTCATAATTACATACAATAAGGACACTTCAAACTTTTTATTTTCGATTTATAATCAGTCAATTCAGCTCTTCTTTTTTGTTTTATATCTGTTTTTATTCGCTCACTGTACTACTAAAAAATGTTCACTCATATTGCATTAAATTTACTTAAGTATATGTTATATATTGATTAAATGTAATGTGTTAATCAATTAGCCTTCTTATGAGAAAATTAATTTTGTAAGGTATCCAGTCGGTTTTCTAATTTATTGCAGATATGTAAAATCATTATTTTATTTTGAAAGAAAAGGTGAAACTAATTATTTTCGCTTGATTTTTTAGTAATATAAAAAGAACAGCTGAAAAAATATATACCTAACCTTTACAAACTGAACGGAATGAATGAACAATAAACATTGAGTGAAACACACCATAGCGCTTCCTGGTAGCCTGGAGCTCGAACTAAATTTTTCATTCATAATCTCGTATGTCATTCTCAGGTAGGTTAATTCCATGGTGCGAGAGGCTTAAAATTCCAGTCCTTTTCTCTTCAATTTTACACCCTTAAAAGAAAAACGGAAACCTTCTTCTCCGTTAGGGGTTATATAGCAACATGCTAACATAACTTTCTTAAACCTACGTTGAGTCGTTTTTGAGCCTTATTGTACACTTTGCTTTATAATATATATTGATTTAAAATGGGTGAAAAAACTAGTAAACTGATTTTTGCTGTTTTTTTTTTCAACCATGATTATAAATAATTGATTCTCGGTTTATTCATTTTCTATTTATTGTAATGTTCATAGGAATGTGCTTAGTAGCAGAACATTATCAAGATGAAAGTCAAAGAAGTCGTATCATGGGTATAGTTCTTGGAGCAGTCGCACTGGGAGTATTACTCGGATATCCTTATGGAGGATTTGCTTACGATTTCCTTGGCAAAATGGCTCCCTTCTTAGGAATCAGCTTATTTGCCATTTTGAATATTGGTAAGAAAACTTATTACTAGCCAAGTTTTTCCAAAATATTTATAATAAAAATCTTTTAACTGTGGAATATTCAAAAGTTGTTTTCTTCCTTTACATTTGTCTTTAACATTGAAAAATAAAACAGGATAACAATTTCTTGTTAATTCTAATTGACATATAACATCGGAGGTTCGAATCCTGGTGAAGGCCAATCTTTTCTCTTCATAAACAAAATATTTAAAATTATATATATTAAGGTTAAGAGTTGCAATATTATAATGAGCATTTAAAATTTAAAAAAAATTACATGATTACCATGTCTAAATAAAATACAAAATTTTAACATGTCAATTTAAAAAAAATCTTTTTTTCACTCCTGATTTTGAGATACAATTTATTTGCTTTGATCCTCTGATATTATTATCTTTTGTTTTAATTATACTCTATAATTTTAACTAAACTCAAAAATTAAATCAATTGATGATGAAACCTGGTTTGAGTTTGAACTGTTCTGAACCAAGAAGTTGTGATCATAAAATTTAAAATATTTTTTAAAAGCTTTAGCCACTTTTAAATTTTAATAATATCAACTTTTCAAGCATTCCAATTGGTCTTTCTTAACATGAAGCCCCCAAATTATGAGGTAAGAAAAATTTATTGATGTTGAATAAATTTATTGATTTTCAATATAGTTTATTATTAGCTTTAGATGTTTCTTTGTTAAATAAGGCGAAATGGTTTTTTAAAAATGCCTACGGTACCACTGTCTTTTTTTAAACAACTTATGTAATGAAAATAAAGAAAATTGTATTACAAATTTAAGTTTCCATCTAGTTCAAACGATCAATGAGTTTTTGACATTTCAGAAATCGTCAATCAATCACAAAGTATCATCTTGAACTAATTGAATCCTGTTAGTTTTCTGTTTTATGATTTTAGGTGTGTGTGTGTGTGTGTGTGTGTGTGTGTGTGTGTGTGTGTGTGTGTGTGTGTGTGTGTGTGTGTGTGTGTGTGTGTGTGTGTGTGTGTGTGTGTGTGTGTGTGTGTGTGTGTGTGTGTGTGTGTGTGTGTGTGTGTGTGTGTGTGTGTGTGTGTGTGTGCGTGCGTGAGTGCCTGCATGCTTGTTATGTTATTTATTAATTTTTTTTTTAATACTTGCATCATTCCCCCGTTTTATTCAATTCACAATAAGAATATTTAATGGCTTTATTTTCAAATTACATTCTATTTGAGTCTCATTATTATAACTCTTATAACCTGTTGGTTTGAAGCAATACAACCCTTGTATTGAATTAACTTTCTTTATTTCATCTGCCCATCTTCAAAGATCAACAATATCCACTTATTTACATTTGGTGTGTAATTGTAAAACTAAAAATAAATAAAACTAAAAAACTTGTATGATCTAAGAACATCATACCTTAATTTATTTTATTTTATATTTAAATATCTATATATTTATCTATACAAATATCTATGTAAAATATAAATATCTATATATCTATATATTATATATATTTTTAAACAAACATTTCTTTTTACTTTCACTTACCTATACATGAAATATATAGTAAGTGGAAGTATTGCGATCGTGAAAAATTTCGACTTCCGGTTTTCAACGGAAATACACGTTTTGGGGTCCCCTGAGTCCAAATGACCAAGTCCCGCGAAATGGTCTGTGTGTTTGTGTATGTGTGTGTCTGTGTGTGTGTGTGTGAACAGACTAGCTCAAAAACTATAAACCGTACGAACCTGAAATTTGGTATTTAGTTCAGGTATATGCCCGCGATGTGACAGCAAAAATTTCATCAAAATTGCTCAAAGGGAGGGGGTACTTTATTTAATAACTTTTTAGGTTTTTTTCGATTTTCTCAAAAACGGCTCTAACGATTTTGATTAAACTGAGTATTTGATGTACTTATATGCCAGAGATATGACTGTAGAAATTTCATCAAAATTGATTAACCGGAGGGGGGACTTTGCTTAATAAATTTTGTATCATTTTCAGGTGTTTTTTTTATTTACTCAAAAACGGCTTTAAAGATTTTGATCAAACTGGGTATTTGATGTATGTATATGCCCGAGATATGACTGTTAAAATTTCATCAAAATTGATTAACCAGAGGGGGGACTTCACTTAATAAATGTTGTATCATTTTCACGTGTCTTTTTATTTACTCAAAAACGGCTTTAAAGATTTTGATCAAACTGGGTATTTGATGTATGTATATGCCCGAGATATGACTGTTAAAATTTCATCAAAATTGATCAACCGAAGGGGGGACTTTACTTTATAAATTTTTTATCATTTTCACGGGTTTTTCATTTACTCAAAAACGGCTTTAACGATTAACAAAAATAAGGTATGAATGTAGAAAAAAGTGTGACATTGGGAAATGATATTTTGGAAAACACGTCAATTTCTAATCTAAGTAAGTTGGTAAGTGAAAGTTGTGTGTTGCACGCACGCACCAGATTTTTTCTCTTAGTAATATTAATTTGAAAATGTTGATTGAATTTTAAATGATACAGGTAGAGTAATTCTTTTCTCTTTGATACAATAGTATTATCTATAAAGATAAAGATGAAATTCTATTTGTTTGTTTGTTCTTAATAGAAATCTTTATCGTTTGTCCTAAATTCTCCAAATTTCGCTCAGTGCTACTTTCATACATGGTGCGAACACCTGTCCATATTAAAATTGCATAACTTCAGCCAATCTCTGGATATATTCTTTATTGTTATAAAAATTGTTATGATCTCGCTTTACATTGGTTTTTTACGAAATCGACCGTTTGAGTCGAAAAAAGTCTCATTTTATAGATTTTAATAATGAAATTCCCAGGGTGAAACCGTTATATACAGCTAGTAAAATATATAATATATAATACATATGTAATGCTCTATATAATATTATGTTTCTTTTAAATGAACAATTAGACTTTTATAATAAGCGTATGTTTTATTATTTTTATTAATATTAGCATTTCAATAGGCACGATCGACTAATGAAGGTTCCAGTTGGAAGCAACTAATGTCAGATCAACTTGTAATGATGACTGCTGGAGCCATTTGGCTCTCCTCTTCTGCCATGGCAATATTAGAACCATGCCTTCCAATTTGGCTGATGTCGCATATTAAACCACAGGTTAATGGTATTTGTAAATCAAAATATTTTTATGGTGCACAATGAATCACTGATTTTATTATGAAAAAATAAAAATACTGTAATCAAAGTAATTTATAGTTGAATATAATGTGTCAAATAATTCACAGCTTAAAGCTTTTTACTGAAATCTGATTTAAATGTTTTTATGAAACTATAAACACTCATTTAAATTATGAAAAGAATGGTCAATTTTGAAGACATTTTATTCTTTTAAAGATTATTGAAGATTTCGTAATATATTAAATTTTGTTAAAATGTGACTTCTATTTATTTCTTATTTTATCAATACTCCAATTTTTAAATTACCTAAGCAATGGTGTAGTGTAGGGGCCCCCAGAAGAAGGAATTGCATGTTGCATATTGTGCCGTCAGAAGTTGTGACATTTTTATAAGGTGTTAAATTTGTTAGGGAACATTTCTTGCTTTGAACCCAGAACAATGTGGACCACAGCCAAAGGTAAAGAAATCGTAAATAAATTTCAAATTTTAATAATGCGACTTTCATGAGCATCATTTTTTAGAAGAGAGGTGCTACAAAACCCATCAAAAGGTCACAAGTCTAAAATGTCACAAGATAGATTACCTCAAAATCTAAGCACTGTACGAAAAATCTCCTTATATGTAGAAAATAATTATTTGATAAAAAAAAGTATGACCAAATTCTATGAACTACATTCTTATAAAAAAATGAAAAAAAAAATTGTTTGCCGATAAAAATTTGTACAAAATGGTCCTAAAATCATTGAGCTTTTGTTATTTTGGCTCTTAAGTTTAAAGTTTTTGTAAGTCAGATTTGTTAACAAAATATTTTTTTTAAACATTATTAACAATGTATAATAATTTTATTTATTTTTTTATCATGCCATGATAAAATAAAAGAAAACCTTTTTCTCCAAATTACTTTTTGGTTTTAGTAAATACTTATTCTTTCTTCTATTATGAGATTTCTTATAGAGTGCATGGCTTCTGAAATATTTTCACTTGAAGAATAAGCGACTATACAAAATCTCAGTAACTTTATTTACGGATGATAAAAAATGGTTGGAAAGAAGAATCATATATGTTCAATTTCATTTTTATTCTTTTTTCTGCAGCTAATCCCTTAAAAATTGTAGACGTTTTATAATGGAGAAAAATATCAACGATATAGTTTTTTTATTTAAAAAAAATAAATTTTCAATTGTTATTTGGAAAACATGTAGCATCTCAAAGATATTGGATTTTATTTCAAAACTTTTTTGGAATTTCTAAGATTTGCCAATTATCGAGGAAGATAAAAAACTGAATACTCAGTGTTTTCGGTTTAGGGTGGCCAGATACTTATGTTTGCAATTGTACATAATTAAATTGAAATATTTATAATAATAATAATATAATAACATAATAATATTTTATTTTTATCACACAGAAGTGGGAACTTGGAACCGTTTTTATTCCTGACAGTGCTGGTTATCTCATTGGAACAAACTGCTTCGGAGGAATAGCATACAGATATGGAAGATGGAGAGTTGCAATAGCTGCACTGATATTATTATCCATCTCAGCTTGCACTGTTAGTATTTTAAAAATGTTTAAGAAATTATTCATGGTTATATGAATTTACTTAATTTAGTTTCTTGAATAATAGCTTCCAATGGCCACTTCAATGAAAGGATTGATAATTCCACACGCAGGTCTCGGGCTCGGAATAGGTGTAGTTGATGCAGCACTAGTTCCTCTGCTTGCAACTCTTGTCGATACCAAACATCGTGCTGACTATGCAACTGTCTATGCCATCCAACAAACTTCGGTCAGCCTTGCTTATGCGTTTGGTATATATATTTGTATAAAAAAAACAGGATAAAGTTTTAATTAAAACTATATTCAAGTATGAATCTGTTCAGGTCCAATGTTCGGAGGCGAATTGGTGAGGGTGATGGGATTCCCGTGGTTGATGGTGGCAATTGGGATTGTAAATCTGCTTTATTCACCACTCCTGGTATTCTTATCAGATACGGAAAAACAGGTATAAAATCATTATTTAATTAATTACCAGTTCAAAAAAATAATTAATTTCTGAAGTTGTCTGGAATGAATAAAATGAAAACTATGTGATGGAAATGGCTGTGGATGCGGTCAAATAAAACAACACTATAAGTGTAATAACATGTATTGTGCTGATGTTTTGATCCGATATTCAGGTCTCGCTGTTGAGTTCACTAGTAAAATACTAGTTTTAATGGACCTATCCCAACCAACTTCAGCTATCATTTCTTATGAATATGATTTCTTTAAATTTATATTCTTAAAGTAATACAATTCTTAGTTCCCAAAACGTGATTTTATCTTGTGAGTTCACTATTATTTTGAACATTTATTTTTTCATTGTCTGCTATTACCATAGGATAGGTAGAGTGGTCAGTTATTTCTAAGTATGAAAGGCTGGAGTGAGGAAAATCAGTCCAGGCAGTCTCAATTTTTTGTTGAAAAATAATTGACACCTACCTCAATATGATCTTCTGGTCATGCCAAAAAGAAAAGAAAAAACAAAGAAACAATAGCGATAGGCACACTTTCCAGGTCAATCCTGGAATAAGATACTTAAAGTAATATTAAGGTATTATTGTGCTTAACTTTACAGATACATACCAGGTCTGCAAGTTTAAAATGTCGTTTTAATTCCAATAGAATGCGCTCTTAGCCTATTGAAGGATTTGCTTATCTCTAAACGCTATTTTGTTTGTTAGTCATTTTTTTACAAAAGTCAGTTGTTTTTAAGTCGTTTACGTGGACGTATCATACCTTTCTTTGGTGTTAAAAATGTCTAATTTTAAGCCAAATAAAGAGCATTTGCGGCATGTCATGATTTTCTTATTCAATCAAAAGAAAAAGGCATCTGAATGTCATCGAATTCTTGTTGAGACTTATGGCGATCTTGCTCCAACCGTCAAGACATGTGAACGTTGGTTTCAAAGTTTCAAACGTGGTGATTTTGATGTTACTGATAAAAAACGAGAAAATCGACCAAAAAAGTTTGAGGACGTCGAATTGCAATCTTTATTAGACGAAGACAATACCCAAACCCAACAAATGATGGCAGAACAGTTGAATGTCGAAAAACGCCCAGAATGGGCTCACAGGCACGCCAAAGTCATTCTTCAGCATGATAACGCTCCTGCACATTCAGCCAGATTGACTAAGGAAACGATTTCTTCGCTTGGTTGGGAACTCCTACCCCACCCGCCGTATTCACCTGACCTGGCGCCTTCTGATTATCATCTCTTCTCATCGATGGGACACTCATTGGCTGAGCAACACTTTAACAATTTGGAGGATGTAAGAAAATGGCTCGATGAATGGATTTCAAATAAAGATGAAGCATTCTTTTGGAATGGTATCCATAAATTGCCCGAGAGATGGACAAAATGTGTAGAAAGCGAGGGCCAGTACTTTGAATAAAATATATTATACTTTTTTTTTTAATTACTGTGTATATATTTTAAGAAATAAACGACATTTTAAACTTGCAGACCTGGTAGTCTGAAAAAAAAAAAAAAAAAGTATACAGAAGATCATTGAGTCTTACATAGAGTATGTTACCCTACTTATCAACCATGGCCTTTCTAAAAGATTATAAAATACAGTAGAACTTCGCTTATCCGACCATGTAGTCACCCCCATTGAGTGCTAAATATTTCTGGAACTCTGAAAACCTCTTTAAAACATTTTCTCTTTAGTTTTGTTTCGAAAGTGTTCTGGTTGTGTTACATTACTTCTTTTAAATTACAGATTGTCTTTGCACTAAAGATTGTTCCCAAAATGGATAAGGGTAATTGGGTAAGAGAAAACTCCAGGTAATAATGGTGAAGGAAAAGATTTCTGTTCTTGACTGGCTTGATAAAGATGAGTTTTTGATATTAACATTGTGTCTATTTTTTGTATTTATGAATGATGCTTGCATAACGTTATAAATTACCTATTAATTATGAATTTGAGCCTCAAGAAAAACGCAAAGAAAAAGGAGTCGGGGTCTGGCTATTTAAAAGAAAAAAATTGCAATCATAATACTATCTAATAAAACAGTCTTTTTTGTGCATGTTTTATGAAAATAGATGTAAGTTGGAATGGCATAAGGGCGTCATGTGATGTGCAAGTCCAACTTCAACAACGCATAAAAAAACCAGCTATCAATACTGGTTAATTTTTTTAATGCATTATAAATAATTTATAATTATTTTAAAGCAGTATAGTTGATTTTTCTATATATTTGTACTAAAAATTGCTACTAGGGTGAAGAAAAAATAGTTTAAAGTCTAGTTTGCGCATTCCCTACCTAAAGGAGGGAGCTCATAATCCTATTCTAAAAACCATTCAAACCAAAGACAGTGATTTATTTTTAAATGTGAAAAGTAAATTAATTTATTTATTATAATTGGACATTATATTACATCAGATCTATGTAAAATAAATTTATATGCTTATTTTAAAAAAATGAAATTATTGATTTTAAAATGGTGTTCTCCTTTTAGGAAGTGCAGACAGTCATCGGCGCACATAAGGTGAGCTACAAAGCTACGGAGAGCCGAAAGTACAACAGATTTGTAGCATCTGATGAGAGCGATTAAAAAATAAACATGAAAATTTTCATTTATAATAAAAAGTTAATACCCACCAATAGTCCAAGTAATTTGAAAAATAACTTTTAATACCAATCACAGAGAAATGAAAAAACAAAGCAAAAACAGCGCCATTTAAATATATTTAGTAGAAGATTGCCTCATCAAACATTTAGAAATGTTTTTGGCTTGAATTAAGAGAATCATTTCCTCAATAAGTAATCTTCAATGAAAAATTAAACTAAAAAAATTATTGGGAGGGAATGGGGGAGGATTACTGTTAAACCATTTGGTGGGGGACGGGGGCTCAATGAAAAAGTCTGAGAACAACTGCTTTGGCCCACAGCAAAAATAATTGTTTATTTTATTACATTATGAAAAAAATTTAACAAAATCTTTTTTCATTCACTACATTGATGAACATGAGTTTTTAGTAAATGATTTAGATTCTCCAAGTGATTGCTTTTCTCTGTTATAAAATATAAGATTTATTCATTTATCTTTTAATATTCTTACAACAATTTAAAAATTTTACTTTGTTTTATTTTCTATAAAAAGTATAATGAAAATTACTTTTCATGACACATAAGGGTAGTGTGAGAGAATGATTAAACCACATTATACGTTTATAAGTTTTAAGTTTATAAATTACAAAAAAATGACGAACACTGTACTTGAATGGTCAAATTATACATTATCATTCAGTTTAGAATTCAAACTTTTAAAAATAGCAAGTCTGCAATGTGTATTTTACAGAAAATAATATGTAATAAAATTTTATTAACAGAAAAGTTTTCGTAAATAAGATAAAATTTTAAGAAACTTTTTCAAGTTTTCAAAAAAAAAAAAAAAAAATTGAAATTATTAAAAAAAGGTAATGGGTGATATAAAAGTAAATGAGCTCACATTTATTATGGATCATGTATTGCAATATATATTCAATGAAGAAAAAGCGTTTTGACAAATTTGTTTTTAAATTAGGTATCTGTACATATGTAACTTGTAGTATATACATAAGCTTGCGCTATATACTACTTAATACTTAAAATTATTGGGAGGGGATGATTCACTCTTTATTGACATATTCTTATCGTTCATTTAAGCTATGATAGTTGAAAAAAAAAAATGTTAATAATAGATCACAAAATATTTTTATTTCAGAACATTAAATTAATCAGACAATAATTCTAATACCCTGAGAAGGAAAAAAATAAATACAAAAAGAAAATTATTATATACTGTAATAGGTATATCAACATCGAAAAAGTTCTACAAAAATTTTCATTCATATTCTAAAAGTATACAGGTACAGAAAAGAAATAAAATTAAATACTGACCATTAGGCATATTTATCATTTGCTAAATGGTTCGAAAATAATTTCTGTAATTTTGAAAAAAAATATATATATGTTTATAAATGTAGAAAGCAATGTATCTAGAATAATAAAGAGTTTCAATATAATCAATCAGACATTTAAAAAAATATTGATGATTTGAGCATTTTTTTAATACTAATTAATATTACTAAAACTAATAAAACATTTGTTTCATTTCCATACACATTACTAGATCGCACGGTTTAGTGTAATAATAATAATAACAGCAATAGAACTAAACTATAACCACCAATATTCAGCATTACTTAAAAAATAACCGTATTAATTTCAATAAATGATGATAAATATGTTGTCAGGCATCCATTGTTTGGACTAGGCCCACCGAACCTTATAAGCAGATGGTATATCGTAATTTGCCATACATATTTAAGATACTACTTTAAGTGTTAAGTTCAAACAACTACTTCCTTACACAGCTGAATACCAAATTCTGAACCTAAATTAAAACCACAAACCTTATATAAATTTTTGTAACCAACAAAAGATAATTGAATTCTCTGAATTACTTAGATAAAAATAAATTTATACATATCAATTAATAACACCTATTCAAAAAATAAAACTAAATGTATCAATAATCATTTAAAGTATAGATTCTTTTTTTTTTATCTCACAAAACTGATAAATAATTCAAACAAGAAAAATTATTAACAATGCTTTCTACAGTGTGATGTAAAGTTATAATATAATATGTATAGTAATCATGTATTTTCAGAAATTTTATCAGCTTACCACCATACAACTTTTAAAAGATAACTAAAAATTTTATTTTTACAAGACCTCATTAAAAAACCTACTTTGTAGTAAAGAGATTCAATATGCTGAAATAAAATTATAATTTCTTATTGAAAAGCCGATTAATAATTTTAAAATAAATTATCCAAGTGTGGAAAAAACACATTAGATTTTCCCTAATTATTTGATTTACTGCTTGTTTTCTCCATTGGAATAACCCTATACATGGGGGAGTATTTTCCGAATTAAGAAATCTTAAAAAAAATATATAATCCATTCTGGAATATCTAAGTAATAATTTTTATTTAACTAGAATATTGAATCTCATATCATTAAAATTGCTTCAAAATATTAGAGAGTAAACTATATCAGATTTTGCAATTAAATGGTAGATAGATGAGTAGGATACAAATTTTAGGAATTTTGCAGTTACAGTGAAGTTCATTATTACAATTATGGGTTCTTAATCATGCTTCCATGGACCCCTGAGTGTTGCATTTAGAGTAAATTTATGTAGATCTCAATTAACCAAAACAGATTGTCACAACCAACTAAAATTTTGACTTGATTCATTTTTTCGCATCAATCACTAGGATCATTAAAATTATCGAAAATTCTTGGATTTAAAAATGCTGAGCTAGGATTTTCTCTCAATTTTGGTTTTACTACTAACGAGGTCCAAAGAAAAATGTTAAGAATCCTTGATTGAAGTAAATATCTCAACAATAAGTTTTTTGTACTTTTTTTTTTTTTTTGTAGGGCTTAAAAAATAACTTAAAAGTCAGATTGAACGATTCAATGAATTAGAAAAGAAGAATTTTAATATTTTCCCCTATTACTCATTTGAGGTACAACAGCAAAATGGCAAAATACTACACACGGCTGCCCTCGAAAAAATAAAATGCAAAGCATCACAAAAGTCAATAATGTTTAAAAAATAAATGAAAATAGTGAAATTTGATAAAAACCTATGGCCTAAAGGTAGTATAAATATATATTTACAATAACACTGATATTTCTCCGTAACAAGAGATGTAAATTTATATAATTTTCCTCTTGTAATATATCATAAAAAAAAGGAACCTCTTCTGTGCTTTTATCTCTTAAAGACTCGTAATAAACAATATCATAGCTAGGTAATTAACAGTTCACAGGTTGTACAGCATAAAAATAACACAGCAACAACCCTTGTTCTTTTTTTTTTCCTTAAAAAATACTTCGCAAGCAAATCAAAGTTCAATGCAAATGCGTATTAATTAGAACTATATATAGATCAAATGACTTACACTAAAAATTATAAATATAACTTCAACTTTCTTCTAACAAAATAAATGCACCATATTTTTAGTTTACCACACATTTACAGTTCAAATATTTCAGGATCTTATCTTTACTAGCAAATGAGATTCTCAATCATGCAGGAAATTTCATTTCACATTCACTAATCTCTGTAAAAACCTTCTCTAACACCAAGATGAATTAATTCAATTATTATAGATCATTAACGATTTACAAAGGAGTTAAAATAGTATTCAATGATTTAAGAATCGGACCATTTTCAATAAAATTGATTTCTTTAAACACCGTATTAATATTTCTTATATTATTATAAGTATATATGTACATTTTTTCTAAGTCAGTCAATGCAAACTATAAGGCTAGAGGAAACAAACATAATATCAACTGAAATAAAAAAAAAAAAATAACACATGCTAAAAAGAAAAGAAGTTTTTTGTGATGGAAAATCATATATGAAAATATTCAAAATGTATTAGATATGTTTTGAAATAAATGCTTCATTATAACTATCAGTATGTTAACAAAACCTGGCAATAAAAATACTTTTTCCACTAATATTTTTTCCTCTCACTTAGAAGATAACAATTTATGCGTTGTTTAACAATGAACACTTTAAAATAGATGAAGCATTGAGTTAAATCAAACTACTTTTCACATTGAGCATATAATAAATTTTCTGTGTGAAAAATGTAGATAGTATGTGATAAAAAAATAACAGGTTATGTATAAAATGGAGTTTTTTATTTTGTGAAAAATTTTTCTTTTGTACTCAAATTCAGTTGACAACGTTTAATTATAAGTGACAACGCAAAAGATTGAAATCAGTAGTAAATAAATAAATTAAGAGTATGGCAAGATAATGTAGATATAATAATATAAAGGATTTTTTACAAAGTAAGAAGAATTAAAATGAAGCCTCATTCAAAATACTTTATAGTCCATGTAGGATACAAGAATTTAAAAAGAAAAAAATTAATTTCAAAACAATAATGAGATGATCCTTTAAGAAGTAATAAACACAGCTTGGGCGTATATTTTTCAGGGTAAACAAATCTTTTTCTGGGTATTTTCATAGAGAAAAAAAGGAAACATTTTGAGTAGTCACTTATAACAAGAAGGTATAACAAATGAAAGAAACAAAATACATGAATAATGAGTGTCAATAAATTTTAAAAGCTATAATAAAACAAACTAGAAAAAACTAACAAAATATACCATGAGATTCTTTTTAACAATATGCATCATCTTAAATATAATTATTATCACTTGTAAACACAACAAGCAGATTTCATAATAATAAAAAACAAAAATATCAGGTCTAAAGGCAAAATAGGCCTTGAAAGCTATTCTTTTAGATTTCTAAGAAAAACTTTTATAGTTTGTTATAAATTTTGTGCACTATATTAGTTCACTTATGATTTTCTTTTCTTGTTCTATTTTTTTTTTTTTAATTTTTAGAAATACTTTTTCAATTTTTTTTCTTTTTCCATGGATTTGGAGATAAAAAATAACTATTATTATAAATCTCAATTTAAATATTAAAGAAAATTATATAATAAATCAAACAGTCGTGTCATAAGTAAATAGGTAATACCTTTTCAGTAGCTATTTTCGAAAATTAAATATGATATAAATATTGAACAATTACAAATGAAATTAATAGGTAGGTAAGAAGATAATTCTGAAGTTGATCGTTAAAGTTATGGACCATTGTTTCAGATCAATCGTAAGACTTAACATAATTTAAATATGCAATTAAAAAAACAAAAAACAATTCAAACATAGTCTCTGAGATATTAAAGAAAACATTTTTAACAAATAATAAAGCTATTAATAACTATTTAACAACAATTTAACTTATTACAAATAATGAATAATAGATAGCAAAATTTAATATACTGGGTACGTATTTAAAGAATAATGTACCGATTTATGAATCTTGAATGTGATTACTCAGAATGAAAGGTCAACTGCAAACGGAACAATCATTTTTGAAAATTTAACAAGTATTAATAAGTAAATTATATTTACGATATAAAAGAATAAAAATAAAAAAAGAGGCAAATACTGGATTTCTTTCCTTATAACAGGAAAGGATTTGAGGAAATAGGTAACTAAACTAACAGATAGTTCCGATCGAAGCCCTATTATTGAATATAATGAATCATCAATACAATTAGAGTTAACTAGACTATATCAAAATCTCTTCCAGAACTATGACTTATTTTGAATTATATTGGGAGAATAAAGAAATACATCTCTGTTAAAATTGAAATTCTACACCAATTCTTGTAAATAGGGGAGTTGATTTGAAAAAAATAAATAATAAATAGAAAAATAATTAAGGGTGTTTTCTTTCTCAGTGAATACCAATAAGATCACTTTAATATAATTATTCTAAATGACATGAGATTTATTAAATGCATTTATGAACTATAACAGTAATAATATATAATTATTTAATGAATACTTTTTTAAGAATATTTTGTCAACAGATCCTTTTCAATTTTATAAATTGACTTTCTCTTTCACGATACAAATTCAAAATGTTCTTCATTTCATCCTCACATGAAAAAAAAAAACTGAGTTGAAAAAAAAAATAAAAAAAACAAAGATAGCTAAAAATGAGGTAAGAAACCACATGTGCGAAACGAAGACAAATTAAAAATCGCTTCTTCACTAATTCCATAAATCATACTGTTATAAGAAAATAATTAAATGTTTAATAATATATTTTTCTGTTGAAAGACAGTAATTTACTCATTTATATAAGAATGTTATAACAAAATCATAATATTTTTTTTTCGAAAAAAAAAAGAAGAAAAATTATCTTATTCGATATTAAGATAAAATAATGAATTTCAATCTTAGAAGTAAAAAAAAAAAAAATGTAAAATAAATAAATAAATTAATTATAATAAAATAAATAAACTTTCATGGGCTATGAATAGAGCCCAATTACTAAACTATAGAACCATCTTAAAAACTAGCAAAATGTCTTACGACTGAATCTTCACAATGTCATGGATCAATGAGGTAATAAATAATATGAGAAACTAAAGAATACCTATGTACAAAATAACAAAACTAATATACATAAAATAAATATTTATGTATGTACATACAAATACATTAATTATAGAGAAAAAAAACAGATCACAATAACCTCGCAAAGCTCTACTCAAAAGTCATCAAAGCTTTTGCATCCACTATCTCAATCATCATTCTATTTTCCAAATGCAACCTGAAAAGTAAACCAAAGCCTACTCAATTGTCCAAGTATAAAAGTGTTTTTGTTTTTTTTAGGTTTTCCAAGTGAAATTATTACATAATTGGTAACTGAGACAGTTTTTACACAATAGAAATAAACTACCTATTTACAACAGTTGAGTCAACTAAAATCTAAAATACATCGTCATTTGACTGATTATTTTCTTTAATATATATACACATACCCGTTTAAAAATGTGATGCTTCATTAATATCCTTTCAAATACATTTTAAAAGTATAATTATTATTAATTAATATATTGACATGTATGTATACATAAGTATGTATCAAATGAATAATTAAAAGATAATGTTACAAATTTAACGTATGTATACCAATATTACCATATTTAATTTTGGCACGATTAACTCTTGGCACATTTTTCCGAGTCGAACATATAGTTTCATCGTCGAAAGTTTTAATAGGGAGCTGAGAGATATTAAAAGAGTTATACAAATAAATAAAGAGTTCATATCTTGCTGGTAGAATTTGATCAGCTGATTTCATTCTTCGGCGTCAAATAGAGTTCATCTATTGGAACGGGCATGCTTCGTGCTGACTGTTTCTTCTGAAAATTGTTAGTTAAAAAAAAATTACACTTCAACTCAGGATTTCGAATAGTTCATAAATTCTTTATAGTTAGGAATAAAGCCAATTAATAAAATATAAACAGCAAAGCAGCCTCCTGATGATTTGCTGCTTTGTTATCAACTATTCGATAATTAATTAAGGCACTGAGGTGGAAAGTCAATTCATTAAATCTTTACTGTTTAGTTAAAAAAAAAGAATTTTCTTAAGCTCGAAGTAATTAAAATTAATAATATTATCAATAGTGATTTGACTATTTCAATATAATTTAATATAAGTTAACAAAAATAAAAATAAAAAATAATAAAAGTTGACAAACGTATAAATAACAGAATAACAAGCAAAGAGTAAAGTTAATTTGAAATGTTTTTTAAGCTGCTAGCCTCAACGTCATTATTCTCTTAAATTTAAATGGTTGGCAAGAAAAAAATGTATAGGCCGCTGCATTTTATATAAGGTTTTGAGTACTATTTATTTAAATTTTCTAAAAAAAATTTCATACTACTGATGTATTCTGTTTGTTTAACATATATATAAAAAAGACAATGGATGATTGACATTAAATGACCCATGTATAGTATAATAATTTTCATCCAAAATAGCAGTTATTTTAACTATCATATCCCACAAAACAAGAAGCAGGTGTTTTTTTCGGATCTCTATATTCCTTGGACATGTTAAATTAAAAGATTAAAAGATATGGTAGAAAAGAAAAAGTTTACAGATTATCTTCACATCCAAGCCCAAAAATGGTGAAAAACTGTGAATAATCAGTTTCAACATGAGATTAGTACTTATGTTTTTCAAAACTTTTAACTGATTATTGCAATTGATTGTAACTGGGTTCCCGAGATAGTTTGCCACAGAGGTGTTCAGGTGTTGAAAAAAACGTAATTATAAATATTCTGTATACAATAAATCATAAAAAATCAACTTATTTATTGCTGATTACAAAATATGAACTTGTAATTTACTATGTACTAAGTTCATAATGGATGTTAAGCTACACTGGAATTACGATAAATCATCGGGACACCATTTTATGTTATTTTTAGTTTAAAAAATCAATCTATAAATTTAAAATGGAGATAATCATTCATAATGGCAGTTATCTGTAAAATTATTACTGAATTATCTGTAAAAACATTACTTTTAAAAATTCTATTGGAGTAAAACATCAGATTATAAGTAAAATAACTATCTCTTTATTAATAAAAATTATAAAAATACAAACAATAAAACAATGGTGGTATAAAATATTTTACAACAATGCACAAACAAATAATTTAAAAATTTCTAAAGACAAGCCTATTCAAAACTTCATTCTTTTTGCTAAATAGGAATAAATAAATTTAATGTTAGTCCACAAACGAATATTTTATAACTGCTCTGACTATTAGAAAATAACTATAAGGCTATGATGTATTAGTTTGGCTACAATGTTCCGACATATATGTTGGCAATTGGGATTTGGTGACAACATGACATCCATGTCCCAGACTGCCCAGTTCTGCTTCAAATAAGACATCGTTAATCAATTTTTCGGCAAATATCGACTGAAGCCTATCTAATTTTTCCAATTTCATTGCCCATATTCTAGGTAAAATATTGTAACTACTTTCTAGTGGAAGATGCTGACACGTTTTAACTATTCCTACAGCATTGCTGGATTCCTTTGGATATTTCATCTCTAGTAGAGAGAAAGGTGTAGACGATGAAGAAAAAAATTCAGAAGAATCTCTGGAAGCAGGGTAAGATTCGGAAATAACTTCGATAGAATTTAGATATTTTATGGGTTTAATTGCAGCACTTTCCTTTTCTGAGCTTGTACAATATTTATCTTCTTTTTCTTTCTAAAATTAAATGCAACAAATAAATAAATAATTAATCTTTAGCTGCTATCTTTTCGAAAAAGAAAAAAAATAATAATAGAAAATAAAAATATCCCCATTTAATAAAAAATAAATCAAAATCAAATATCAATGATGAAGTCAGCAAGTGTAACTTCTAATAAAGACCTTTATTTGTTCATTATATTTCATGTTGACGATATGAAGATTAAATTATCTTTACTTATATAAACTTACTTTTTATTATAAACGTTTAAAATATTTCACCCAAATTTTTTTGTTTCACAAATGTTTATATTATATTTTTTTATTGAACAATAGATATTTTGGAGGTTCGAAAATAATGTGGGTTCCACCATCCTCTCTTTTGCCACGGATTTAATGGTAAAAACAGTAAAATTTAAGTGTTCCAAGGTTTTGAATAAATAAAAAAAAGTACAAGTGCGCTTTTTGTCAAATTTATTTTTATGAATTTAAATTGCTGCTCAAACTAGATGTGACATTAATCGGTCAGGGCACTGTTGACAAATTTATTGTGCTATGTTGTATACAGAAGTTCCATAGTGGAGATTTTGACTAAACACCAGGAAGGTCATGGCAGCCATTCTGCAGTTCACAGCTAGCTGAGATCAATGGTGGAAAAAGACCAACCAAAACCACTAGAGAACTAGGCAAGAACCGCACTAGAAAGCAAATGGTAAGGGAAAAATCTGGTTTGTGCGCGCAACACACAACTTTCACTTAACAACTTAATTAGATTAGAAATTGACGTGTTTTTTTAATTGCCACTTCTCAAAGTCACACATTTTTCCACGTAACGAGAGATAGTTAATTTCTCCATATAAACAAAAACAAAGGTACTCTATAGGAAAACAAAAAAGGCCCCTTCCCCATATGAGCCCCTCAGAAGATGGATATTGGAGGCCAGACCAAGGGGGCAGCGACCATTTGGCAGGCCGAGAACTACATACAGCCAGTATATGGAGAGACTCGGGAGCGAACGCGGCTTGTCCTTGACTGAAATTAAAAGAATGTGGCGCAAGATAGAGATGCCTGTAGAAGATGGGTTAAATCTACTCCACGCTTAACAGCACGAAGGAGATAGGGAAAGAAGAAGAAGAAGTCAACCACCCAACCCTGGCGTCAAATAGGCCATGCCCAGCAGTAGCCACACTTCTAAAGTGTGTTTATTTTATACAAATAAACAACAACAGAAACCGCATGAATTAACCCTTTAACAGCTAAGCACTCGGAACGAAAGTTGCACTGAGAAGCTAAGCCGGTCTGCCAGCCCCAAGCTAAGGCGTGCAGGCCACTCTCCGCCGCTGACTGCCTCAACTTCTATAACTCCTCATAACCTTCTCCGACTATTTCTTAATGTTTTGTTTATTTTTTATGATTCTATAATACCTTTATCATTATTCAAATAAATTAAAATGCTAGATTATCGATTACAATAACAGATTACGTGAGTGAAAAAAAAACACAGTAAATATCACCAAAAAAAAAATCGAGGACTATTGCTCTGAGAGTCTAGAACTCAAAATGAAGAATAGTAAATATGTCCTTTAAGACCTCTGACAGTAGCTGGGGGGAGGGATAAGGGAGAGAAAAAAAAAATTAGCAGGTAAAAAAGGGGTGAGACGGGCTTACCCAAGCGGAAGACCCAGATGATAGGCAGTTACCCAAAACAAATATTTCCGCAATAGAGACAACCCTGCAGCCTAGGGGCCACTAGATGTACTTATTAAGTCTTTGTGGATCCGCTAGGATGTGCCTCAGTCACAACTTATCTTGTGTGAAGCTGAGGACTTTAAATAAGTAGAAAACCTTATCCGCGAGTCGTTAGCTTGTGGGGACCAACTTTTTTTCGCGTGATATATCGTCTGGAGCCATGAAAGGGTTAAGAAAAGAAGCAAAATAAACAAATAAAGATAAAATAAAAAAATAATAAAATAATCAATTATAACACAAGAAATAAGAAAATGAAGGTAACAGATGATGTGGGTAAGAGGGTAGGTTGCGATCTGGCCTGATTTCCGTGAAGTATCAAAAGTTTCCTTTGCACCAAACAGCTTTTATTAAAAAATAAAATCTAGAAGAGACCATTGTCAATTTCAATGAAACAAAAACAAGACAGTAAAATTAAAATAATATTATCTTATAAAATAATTAAAATAAAATTTTACCTTTCTTCTGAATGGGAAACAACCTTTCTTTTCTGGCTGAGGTACTGCTTGTAATATGAGGTCAGGAGATGGGGTACCGCAAGGGCCAAAAACATTTAATTCTTTATAGCATTCTGTTTCGATCATCTTAAAAATATAAAAAATAAAACAAAATTATAAATATTGAAAACCAGTTTAAAAAAGAAAATTTATGCTAATAATTGTTAAATTATTATTTAAAATAATATATTTTTATCTATATTTATATTTTATATATCATCTATATTTATATCCTTTTTTAGCTATATTTGTATCTTTAAAAAGGACTATTTACGCGGTCAAAGTTTTGAACGAAACGTTATTTTTATTTCGACCACCAGGGACGATTACAATGGAAGAAATAGACATGTTAATACAGAGTTAAGTTTTTTGATCAATCTTGGGATGAAAAAACTTAACAGTATAAAGATGTCTCTTAGGTTCATTATAATCGCCCAGGCGGTCAATAAGCTCCAACTTTTGTTCCCAAAACGTAACCGTATAAAAATTAAATACAAATTTAATACAATTCAAATTTTTAAATACAAAATAAATCCAAAACACAACCCTAAGAGAGATGTCAAGTTAGTAATATATTAACACGTTAGGTGCGGCGTCATATTTTAAGGGTATCCTGAATTGAACGGTATAAGTCCCCAGGGTCCAACTGCTAGGATCAGCCACAGACGATATCTGGCGTCGGGATCCGATGGGAATGCTTTGACGAAAGTATTATCTTTTGACTAAAAAGTGAATTAAATGAGCGTCTCAAGGGCATTATCTTGGTAAGGATTGGAACTAGACATAATAGGCGCAGAACAGGCCGATACAGGATTTAAGCCATACTTTATCGAAAATTGGACCTCGGAGCCCAATTCTAAAAAACAAGAGAATTTCAGCTTTTAGCAACATTCTCTGCATTAAAATGCAATAATCTCATTTAAAATAGACTAAGTTGAGTGTTTGGACCTTCCGACATATTCATGTGAAAATCGGCTGTTAAGAGGGGAAAGTAAGACATCGGACCCCGGGGACCGTGTTAAAAAAAAAAAATATATATTCATTTTTTATAGCTAGGTATTCAGTATAAGATAAATTTAAAGTAAAAATTTATTAATGTTTTATCACTTAACAAGCAGACCCTATGCCACGCGTTGCTGTTGATAAAAACGTTTCAGCTAATCTAAAAACCAATGGGATTTCAAATAGAACTTTAAGCCAAATTTAAAATTGTTTAAGAATTTAGATGGGCTAAAATAAAATAAAACGGTTTTTATAGTTATTAATTAAATTCAGAATATAACACATGATGGTATGAGATATCTCATCAGGAGGTTATACTAATAGATGCACAATGATTATGGTTAACTTGTCTTTTGCAAAAACTAATCGATTCGATGGTTTCCCCAAACGTGAAAAGACGACACATTGTCCATGGAAAAAACACGGATTTTCCTAGTCCAAGCCGGAAAAAATTAGATTTATTATTGATTTATACGTACCCTCCCAAAATATCGAAAGAAAATGAAGTCTGTTGAAAATTTATAGAACTTACACTCAACTGTAGTATTATAATAAGCATTTAATTTGCAAAAAAAGAAATATTGAGGCCAATAATCGAGATAAAAACTATCCTATATTTTAAGTTGGACAAAACTACACACAATGAGCCAGATATTATCAAAACCGGTTGAGTAGTTTCTGATTTTACCTCCAACAAACATCAGGAAACAAGATTTTTATATATATAAATATTTGGAGGTTAAGTAAATGTAATTTAAGTAGTACTTTAATAAAATAACACCCAAAACATTAAATGCCAATTTAAAATCTTAAATTTTTTTTTTAATTGGATTGGAAAAAAAAAGAAGACAATTTTCATAAAATATATTTTTCACCTCATGTTGCCAAGGAATCGAGACAGATCCAGTATTGAATTTTGAATAAAATGTATCATCAGTAGCATCTAAGTTGACGCCCTTCACAGTAGAAAACTGCTCAATGTCAAGAACGTCTTTGGCATAAACTGCATGCGGCTAAACAATATATACATGGTCAAATTAATTAAAAGTTACAAGCATGTATTATTAAAATAGATTAGGTTTCATTTTATTTTATGGGAAATTGGAATATACTACATTTCAAATAATTAATTAGTAGTATAAATTATGTAACTCCGCCATTGCCTGTCCCAAGCCAGGATGAAAAAGGAAGAGGGGGAGGAGTAACAACCTCGTTAAAAAACCTGGGTTCAGCTGGCCCGGCTGATAGCACCCAGTTAGGGCTCCTTTCTAGTGTTACAGGACTGGTCCTCCAGGTTGGGGGTTGGGCGGAGGGGTCAGTTGCTCCTCTCTCGGAAAAACTCTTGTGGCTGTGAAACGTCAAGGAAATTGCCTCGGATTTGGACAGTCTCAACGGTATCGACCCGGCGCTCTCAAGGAATTTAAGTTGGCAACATGGAATGTTCGTTCAATGTACAGAGCTGGAGCATTACAAATACTCCTAGATGAACTTTCCAAATATAAGACGGATATTACGGCACTGCAGGAAATGAGATGGGTAGGATCCGGTATCATGGAGAAGAAAGGTCATACAATCTATTATAGCTGCCACATGATTCAACATGTCTTCGGAGTAGGTTTTGTAGTGAGCAGTAATATGAGGGAACATGTCATGGATTTCAAAGCGGTTAATCAGCGGTTATGCATGCTGAGAATTAGGGGTAGATTCAGAAATTATTCATTATTTTCGGTCCACGCTCCAACTGAGTTGGCAGATGAGCAGGCTAAGGATGATTTCTACCAAGATTTGGATAAAATGCTCTTTGAATGTCCAAAACATGATGTGAAGATTGTACTAGGTGACCTTAAGCCCGGGTCGGAAGAGAACCTGCTATTTTGCCTATAGTAGGAAGACATAGTCTTCACACGGAATCCAATGATATTGGGATCAGACTTGTGAATTTCGCCGCATCCCAGGACATGGTTGTTGGTAGCACTATGTTTGACCGTAAAAACATTTACAAGGCCACGTGGGTTACACCAGACAATAGGACTTATACGCAAATTGACCATATTCTGATTAGTAGGAGACAAAGGTCAAGTCTCATAGCGGTCAGAACCATCAGAGGAGCAAACGTAGATAGCGATCATTATCTGGTCGTAGCAAAGAAAAAGAATATCCTACTTGAACTGATCCATTTGACGGAGCTGCTGATGGCAGGATCGAGGTGTCAGGTGAGAGTACAGGGAGACCTCTCAGAGACATTTACGACCACCAGGGGCCTGAGACAAGGTGATGGCCTATCATGCCTCCTATTCAACCTTGCACTAGAAAAGGTGATAAGGGACTCTGAAGTGCAAAGAACTGGTACGATCCTCACTAAATCTGTACAAATTTTAGCATATGCAGATGATGTTGACATTATAGCAAGATCACAGAGGGACTTGGAACAGGCCTTCTGGGCAATAGGGGCAGCAGGTCAGAACATGGGGCTCCAAATTAACCAAGTTAAAACTAAATATATGGTTGCCAACCCTCTTAGATCACCACCACATACTGTCACCTTTGGGGGATACACGTTTGAAAGCGTTCCCAGTTTTGTGTATCTAGGGTTCCTAGTTAGCACGGACAATTTGCCTAGCCAAGAGGTGCAGAGACGGATAACGACTGCGAACAGGTGTTATTTTGGCCTGGCTAAAATATTGAGGAGTCATTTACTGGCAAGGAACACCAAGATTGCTCTGTACAAATCGCTGATCAGACCTGTGCTGACATACGCATCAGAAACATGGCCCTTAACACGTGCAGACGCCATCTGCCTGCAGGTTTTTGAGAGAAAAATCCTGAGAAGAATGTTTGGTCCTATAAAAGATGGCACCCAGTACAGGACGAGACACAATGCAGAGTTGTACCAAATTTACTGGGAACCGGATGTGGTGCACTTTATAAGGCTCTCAAGATTACGATGGGCTGGGTATGTTGCAAGAATGGACGGTGACTCCCCAATCAAGAGACTACTATTCGGATATGTGGATGGAAGAAGAAAGAGAGGACGGCCAAGACTTAGATGGGTAGATGAGGTCGAAGCCGACGCGCTGAAGCTCCTGAACACCCGAGCTTGGCAGAACCTGGCGCAAGACAGAGAAGAATGGAGGCGACGACTTGACGCGGCGAAGGCCCGTAGCGGGTTGTAGTGCCTGTGATGATGATAAATTATGTAAGACTAAATTATATGAAATAAATTAAATATTGCTTATGCTTTTGCTTCATCTTACATCAGGAACGAATGGAGGATCGACCATGCCAGCTTCTAGCCTCTTCCAGTTGATGGTTTTGAAAAAGTCATGCTGCTTCACTTCCCTAGCTCCGTACCTACCACAGTGGCAACCCAATCGAGATTTAACTGTCTTCTTCAATAGCTATAGCAAAGAAAAAAAACAAAAACAAATGATATGTAAATATAAACAATAACTTTCAAATCTTCAAGATTTGTAGTAATAAGGTATTATTATTAGTTTATGGAAAACTATGAAACTGTTCGAAATTAGAAAATGGAGAAAACTCAAGGAGAACAAAATTAAATATGGTTAACTTGCATATTAAATACGGCTTAGTTTCATAGTTTCATTCGTGACAATGAGACAAAATTAAGTTTCTATACAAATTTCTCACTTCTTTTTTTAAAATTTACTTAGGATTCTTATCCCAGGAAACCGTTATGAAACACTACGATGCAAATCAAGATAATTTTTAGAGCCAATAATTGTTAAAATTATTTTTAAATAGTGATTCTTATTTTCCAAGGGAGCGGGGTAGCTCATTGAGCTGCTATGCTCAAGGTTATGAGTTCGAATCTGGCTTGGCAGGATAATTTTAATATTCTGTCACAGATCATTCCTGGGTGCGAGATAACCCCCTGACGCAAAAGCCGGCCTCTTTAAAGTGTATATTTAATTGGAAAATTAAGTGGGAAAACCCAGCGGATGAGTGTGATCACGGTCAAATCACTTCCCTGCACTATCACTGACCATGAAACTACTTGCACAGTACTGCACCAAGAACCCTTTATGGGTTGGAGTGGTTAAGTTTTTTTATTTTATTCTTATTTACCAATATATGTATGTAATTCTATTAAATAGTTTTCTCACTTCATTTTTAACCAGCTTTCAATTTCACAAATAATTTTCACCTTTGATTTTTTTAAAATAGTTTTTCGGAAATTTACCTTGATTTTTATTTTTATTTATGTAATTAAATGTAAATTTGTATTCAAATAGCAGAAGGGGAAAGTGGGGCTCGTTAGGAAAGTCTTATTTCACCTTCTCTGAATGCGATGTTGGGTGCTTGTTTGCTTACTAATTAATCATAGTATAGTTTTCCACCTTCCATCCAAGCACATGGTTGAAGGTTAGTAATATTTTGTCTTCTGTTTTTCTAATTGAATATTTCTGTCAGTCTGATGGTTCAATTTAAATGCAGATGATGTCTACTGATATGGACTAATAATGTAATGCTTCGTTACAATAATGATCAACATTACTACAATTTCATTTTGACCTATTTTAGAACATTTTTTGTTACAAATTATCCTCTAGAAAATGTATCCTCATAGAATAGGTTCGAACGTGGTGAGGGCACACCAGACCAATGTCGAAATGTTCCACACTTTTGAAACATAAGCTATCTGAACCCGTCCCATCTTGTGTAAAAATTGATAACACACTTCTTTTCTGTCAATAATCGTGAGGACCACCGAGAAAAACAAGTCACAAAGTAATTATTTTGTAGTATTATGTTATTATTGATTAGGTCACATTTCCAGCCTTGCCAATGTTATATATGCACATATGTATGTGCATGTATATTAACTAATAAGTATTTTGATCAACCATTTTTTATTTATCCTTGGAACAACTCCTCATTAACCCTGATAATTAAGTTTCTACTGTATTCTAATTTGTAAACGTACCTGTTTACACAGAGACTTTGCTTCTTCAGGAAATTTCGATGAGTACTTTTCCTGGTCCGATTTAACCCTCCTGTCCACTTCTTCCCTCTTCACTTTTTCTTTTCTTGCCCTAAATGGAGCTTGCCCTTCAATCATCTCATAAACTAGACATCCGAAACTGAACCAATCAGGACTGAATGTATATCTCTCATTGTCGATCACCTCAGGAGCTTAAAAATAATAAAACAATCAATATGAATAAATTATTAGTGCTACTTCTTAAATCACTACTTTTTAAAAATAAAACTGCTAATAAAACATACCCATGTAACCTACGGTACCGACTCGACCCCTCACCATTTCACCTTCAGGTATTTCTACAGCCAGACCGAGATCCGAGATTCTAACATGACCAGCATCGTCTAACAGAATGTTTTCGGGTTTGCAATCTCTGTAAACTAAGCCTTGATAATGGAGATGTTCCAGCCCACAGAGCACCTTGATAATTATATTAATAATTAGATAATCAAATGCAAAATTAGTAAAATTCATTTCTCAAACTCACAAGAAAATAATATTACCTCAGCAGCATAAAACCTGGCGCGAACGATGTCAAATCCTGGTTCCCCACCCATATTGTAAATATGGAATTTCAGATCACCACCATTCATTATTGTCAAGACAAGGCATAGAGCATCCTTCGTCTCGTAAGCATATGCCAAACTCACCTGAACAAAAATTACAAGACTAATAAATACTTTGTTACTTACTATGTAAACAATCCATGACATCATGAGCACTTTTGAATAACTGAAGCGTTAATTTGCTTTTATGTTGGTATTATTATTTTTTTTTTTAACTAACCACACTAAACGGTTATGTCATGGCTAATGATAAATATGATATTCAGACATCTCAGACAGATAATTGTATAACAAGGTTAGAGGTTAGTTTTATAATGAAAAATAAGGTCCTCGGAATGTATCACGCTTAAACATAAATAAAATAAGAATACTGATTTTAGATGGTTAGCCATGGACACATCGAATGCATGAGAAAATCTTAGTCTAATATAGAAAGTATCTTTGTTTCACAATTATTCTTAGTTCTAGAGTCAAAGATATTCTTCCTTTCACCTTAAGATACAAATTAAACACCAACAACGGTTATTAAGCGGACCTTACACGATCAATAATATTGTCAGTACTGTCGTTAAGCCTTGAGGGCCCACCGTCAATATCGCCACACCGTAGACAGTCAATATTATTGACAATAATTATATCAATATATTATCTCAGGGCATTTGTTTCCACCATTCAGATAAGGGCTTTTGAAGTGAGTTCTCGTGACATTGAGTGTTTGAACACGGACAAACGAAAGGAAGCTTGTGTAGCCATAAGTATGACTATCGGTAGTACAGTAGTATTTGATGAGCTCAAAGAAATCGATGGATGAAAGAATGGTTGAAAGAACGTGAACAATACTCTCATATGAGACTGCTGAAGGAAATCAGACTGACAGATGATTTTCACAATTATTTCAGAATGAAAGAAAGGACGTTCATAAAATTATTAAAAATGGTGGACCCATTCTTGAGGAGGCAGAACACAAACATGAGGGAATGCATCCCTGTTAAAGAGAGATTAGCCTTAACTCCATGGTACTTAGCTACAGGTAGAAATTTTGAAGATTTGAAATTCTCTGTCACCTGCAACTATCAGCGAAGCTATGAGTATAAGAAATGAATACACATGAAAATAAGTGTTTTAAATAATTTTCCAAATATTATATCAGTAAGGCATAGTACCGAACCTTTTTACTAGATATAATGAGTTGTAAGCAGGCCGTCCCGACCTTATGGTGCGCCCGATTGCGAGAAATCAAGATGCGCTCCCTCCCACCATAAATAATATAATTCCCCTAAAATATATATTACCTATCGTCCTTATACACAAATTTGAAATTATTGACATATCTTTTTTTTCCCAAAGTTATGGCAGTATAAATTAGAGAAAGGCATATTAAACAATTCAAAGCAAACAAAATAAATTACAGTCTTTATTTATATTATTAACAAACTCAAAATGGTCCTCTGTTTTGAATGAGTGGAAAAAAGTCGCAATTGTTAACTTTTGATTTTGGTCGTTGATTTGTTGTGGGTTGCCACTGGGATTAGGAGAATTGTAATTAAATGTAGTGATGCCTGAAGTGTCACCACCACTTGTTCCTGAATTGGTACTTAATTTTCAAATTTCTCTAGGAAACATAGAGCATAGAATCTCTAAGCTGTAGGTTTGAACACCTCATCTGGGCCATTTCCAGACCTTTTCGATGAGGCTATCTTCTTCAACACTTTCCTAATATTTGTTCATAGGCTGCTGATTTCCTACTTTACGTCGCCTCTTTTGGCACCCGGCTTAATCATCACTAAAAATGGGATGATACTGTCAAAAGCAACAATTCTGGATGTTTTATTGCTGTAACTTCGGTCTGCAGAATTCCAAAGCTCTGGAGACAACTCAAATTGCTCAATAAATTACCGAAGAGCTTCCTCTTCCGAGAGTTCAGTCCCCTCGAGAACATCATCAACCTCTACTGAATCAATGAAGTCTTCAGATATCGTATCAACGTCACTAAATACAAGAACCATCTTGTACGAAAGCTTGGCACCAACTGAGTATTGACAACTTTAATAATGCATCCCCTTACTCGCTCAATATTATTGATAATATCCCCTCCACTTTTGGATATAGACACTCCGAAATCAGAATATCTAGATTTTCATCAATATCACCATCAATACTCAGATTTTCACCTTACACGATCAATATTATTGTCAATACCATACTGTATTGTCAATATTATTAATAGTGTAAGGTCCGCTTTAGTTTATAAAAATAATAATAATCATTTATTTAAAAATCATTATTTGAAATGAACAAAGTAATCTTATATCTATTCGATGTTCTTAACTTTGTTTTAACATAACAAAAAGCAAAAGTAATTATAATGATGAGTATTTAAAAAAAAGGTGGGACGTATTGATTTAAGAATGGCCTCAGTGAAGATTTTCTGATTTTATTTCATAGGAAATGCCCGAAATCCACTTATTAACAACATCCAGGTTAAAGAGATTAACCAGCCTCATAAGGATATCTTTAAAACAACCATTAAAATAATAAACAAAGCTATACTGAAAAGTTTTAAATTAATATACTAAAATTAACTGTAATAAGTTCAAAGAAATAAGAAAACTCATAAATTGATGACATCAAGGTAATTTAAAACAAATATTCTTTTAAGGCTAGTGATCGACTGTCCTACTTTTGGGTAATGTCTATTCTCTATATTCCTTTCATGAGAATAATTAAACCTAAGTAAATTATTAAATGTCCCTCTGTTAAAATATATAAGTGTGAATAGTCTTCTAGCACTCATAAAATTTATGGAGGGCCTGGAATTAACTGTTGTTAAAAGTTTCATTTGAACGTTTCCTAAACTGCACTTCGATTTCATCATTGGCCAATCGAAAAACTATTGTTGGGGTTCAAGTTAAGGGCTTTATATAACCCTGCATATATTTTATTTAATACTAGCTTTATATCCCGGTTTCACCCTGAGAATTTCTTTTTCTAATAAACGTGAACAATTCTACAAACAAAAAATGGAACGAAAATAGCACTTATAGAATATTATTCCAAAGCTTTAGGATATACTATATTTTTAGTTATACCCTCTGGGGCATATATAATTAGGTCTTTAGATGAACCTACTCTACATCATGCAACCTAAAGCTGACCATGAGAAAAACATGGGGATTCAAAGTTGATACCAGCTGCCCTTTAGGACCCCTCAGTGATGGCCCTTTAGGACAGTAGAGAGAGCCAAGAGCGAGAAGCTAGTAGCGAAAAAGGAGAAGAAAAGGACTTGTTTATCCTTAAAACATGGACCCTGAACCATTCCAGAAGAACGGCCTTAACGGGCCTTGTTGGCCTCTTCAAAATCTATAAAATGAAACTTTTCATCATTCATAGTTAGAAAGATAATCAGTATAATGAACACTGTAGTTCAAAATATTGTAATAGAAATAATAAACTACCAAGAAGCATAAGTTTTAAACACAGTGGCTTATTTCTCTCAAACTTAAAGAGGATATATCATACGCCCTTTTATGTAATTTAACAATACCTGTTACTTGAAATTAACTTACCACAAATTTAGAGTTTATTTTCTGCAAAATTTGCTTTTCGATTAATACCATGGCTTCACCTTTTCTTTTTTTTATTCTCTTTTTCTCCAACTTCTTGCAGGCATACATTTTCCCAGTTGCTCGGACTTGACATGCACAAACTTCTCCAAAGCCACCTTTACCGAGGACTCTATACATTCTAAAAGTTTTGTAGGTCACAGGTTGACTAAAATGAAAAAAAAATAAATAAATAAATAATTACAGTCAAATGAAGAAACTGTTTAATTGTTTTCATTTAAGTGCAAGAATCAAGAAGTTTCTTCACACACACATATTTCTACACTTTCACTTACCTAAATATGGAATATTTAGAAAGGGAAAGTATTGCGATTGTGAAAAATTTCTAATTCCGGTTTTTTAATTATAGTAAAAATACCTTTCGAGCCATTTCCATTGTAAGTATCGATGAAAATACATTGAATCCTCAAAGAGATGGAAAGGTTCACCAGCCAGAAACGTTTTGACTGTCGCCTTCATGTCATCAAACAATTCGCGGTTCCCAGAGGTCAGTTTCTCCTTAACTGCCTCGATCAATGACTGATTCAAAACATCTATCGGTGACGGTGCCTATAATAGTGTCAAAAATAAATTACAAGGACTGCAAAAAAAAAAAAAAAAAAAAATGTTTAATTCTAAATTAAATGTAGGTTAATAATATTTATAAAGCGTAAGTAATTTGGGGGGGGGGTGCAGTCACAGATGGCATTTTGACTACACTCCCCAGCTATTTCCACTTCATTAATATCTACAGTCAATTATATTCCATCATTAATAATAATTTGTTATCATCTGAATTATAAGATAAAGTCTGAATAAATTAAGTAACCAAATATTTGAAAAGGAACTTAAGTCAAATAAATGTTCAAATTTTATCATGACGAATTAAGGTAGATTGAATTTCCAAAAATAAATTATTTTTGCAATCAATTATCAATCTCGGTTAAATATTAAGGGCTAAGAAGAAATATGCAATTGCAAAAGGTCTAGTGAATCACAAAATTCATTGTAAACAACAGAAGAGAAATAGAAATAATTTTTTTTTTAAATTTCACTGTATTTCCAACAGGCTGAGTAAAATACAAAGCAAAGCTACTTAAAATACTTAGGCCAGCACCTTCATTAACGGACTTCGAAAGAGGAGATTACTCAATTCATTACATATGTAGTATTATTTTTTTTTTGTTAACATGCTTTTGGTAGGTCCATTTATATGAAGAAGTGAACATGAGAACAAGTGCCATAAGAAGACATGGAAATTCTAAAGGGATCTAAATTCACTTTCATATGAGTCAAACGACTGGTCAGTCAGATTGCATTTGATCATAAAAATACTTGAGGAGGTGTCAGGTGAAACACGTGGTCATGAGTCAGGTGTTAGTTGTAGTGTGTAACCCTAAATACTTATTCTACTCTAAATACTTTTTATACCATCTCAAACCATGCTCAACAATGGAACCACAATTGTTACAACATTAAGGTACAATGAAAATAAGTAATAAGTAATTATTTTTATTATTGAAACACTCATCTGCTATCTGTGAAATTAAAAAAAAAATCATCAACTTAAAAACACAAAGTTGGTAATCTAATCTATATTCTGGCCACGTTATTTAAAGGTAATTTCTAAAATTTCTTGTAATACAGAATTGTCTTAAGTAGCAGTAGATGTATTATGCAGCTGTTAAAACTTTGAGCTCTTCCATGTTGCAAACTGTTCTTCAGTGCTTACGTTTTAATCTAAGAAAAGACTCGAAATCATGAATCATGTGGGTCTACCATTTCAATGAGCGATTTAAATGGCAAAAATTTGATAGTTCCATTGATCAGTTTCATCTATATCAATATTTTTGATCTTATCATCAGCACAACTGACAGACCCGTCGGATAATAAACTCCAATAGTCAGACCCATATGATGGAGTGTGGGAAAAACTGATAATAAGGAAGTTGACAGGCATGTCAAATGGTTACTGCAGATTAAATAAAATTATTTTCAACTATAAGTGTGCGAATTTCTCAATTGAGATTCTACAGCTTGCTGTCAACATAATTTGACAATGTTTGGCATGCTAAAAATGCTAAATGGATTCTAAGCTCTTTGAATCAATGAATCCACTGAAGCTAGGGAACAAGTAAAAATCGTTTTCAGTTATAAATAAAGATATATATATATATATATATATATATATACAGAATCTTTTAAACTGCCTACTAACAGATAAATCTATTGTTTATATTAATTTCTACTAATTCTACTAAAAGAACTATATAAATCCAGCCATGCATTGTAGTCGCTTAGTCTAATATTAAATTTTAGGGAAGTAACTAAATATATCCTCCATTAAATTGCTGTGGAATATGAAAGGGTCACAAAATGTTCACTGACTTTATTTGATTTTTATATATAAACTTAGTTACACACATCCACTGAAAGATGGAAGGAACTGTAAAAACGTCAAGTCAATCCATCCACTACTTTTCTAGTAGTTTCTTCGATGTGACAAACCTAAAAAAGGTCATAGCTCTTTTAATAATTGTCCTATTATTATTTTTCATTTTGTAGCGGAAGAAGAGACCTATCAATTTTTACAAAAATAACGGACTCAAACCCCGCAAAAATTATTTTTCCATTCCGACATTAATATAAAAATAGATACTAAACAGCAAAGTTGCATACAACTTTCAATTTAATCAATCTGCTATTTTCCCGAGTTTTGATTAAACAAACATATGGGCATTGCATTTTATATATATATATAAAATAATAGCAAGAAAAAATAAATTCGATCATAGGTAGATAAGGCTAAAACTCAGTTGATAATTGTCCTATTTCAATGATAAACGGATACTACACTACAAAATTCATATTTGTGTTGGAAGAAAACTATCATTTAGCACCAAAACAGAAAAACAATCTTTTTCTTCTAAATTATTTATTCTTTATGACATTTTTCTATTAAGGCTATTAACATAGAAAGTAAATACTGACACTATTTGTCTTAACAGTAATGTTGTGTAAAACTTTTAAGTCAATCCATTTACCATTTTCTTAGTTTTGATGAAACAAACCTACGGTCTTAATATTTTTATAAATAAGATGACAAAAGCAATGATACGGTAATTGAAACCGCAACAAGTTCTTATGAACAAAATAATAGAAAACAAAGCATATCAACTAAGCTAACACACTAGAATATTGGGACCGTTACTGATTTCTAGAATTAATGTGAATTTAGCCATTTTCATCTTAACCATCATAGATGTTGCCCACCGTCCTAGATTAATAACACATTTTCCCGAAGTGATAGTATTTCTCTCCCTTTGAATTAATTCCAAAATATTATTTAAAACTTTAACAAAATGAAGCAGCGAGATAGAAACATAATGTGGGTCAAGAAATGTCAGCCAAAGCCATGTTCGCTGTCTGGAGTTCATTAATCAGGCTACCTCTATAATTTTAAATAACAGTATTTAATCAGCAGGAGACCGCAGCCCATCTTTCACAAGCTATCAGCCCATGTCACTAAGGCTGGAGAATCGATCAAGAGATAAAATCTTTGAAAATATTGACAACTCTTTTAAATATAAATAATTAATTAAATGTTTTTTTATTTGTCATACTAACATTTATATTAATTTGGAGTCCGTAATTTGGGTTAGATATTTCAATGAAATTTTAAGTGATAAGCTGCACTAATTTCACCTTCTTTTCAATAAAATTAAAGAAAGAAATAATAATCAGCATTAATTGTTGTGGTTGTTTTCTTCCAACAATTACCAATGAGTGGAGAATTGATAAATACAAAATATTTCATTAACTAGATATTATCACACAAATTTATGATACCACAATTATACCACTAAAAAAATAATTGAATATAACTTTCTGTACTTCTACGATAGCATAATTGAATCGGCTTTTAAAGCAATAAATCAGGACTTTCAGAAAACTAAAAAAAACCTTCAATTCACACCTTTCAACAGAAATTATATACTTTGCTTTCTATATTTAATTTGAATAAGAGGCAGCAAAAATGCCCTTTCAACAGATATGGTTATGTTAAACCATTACTAAAAACTAAAAAAGTGGAAATCTCAAAAAATGTTTTCACTCCCTTTGAACCAAAACTGATTCAATTGTGTAATGTATTTTTATTTCTCTTTTTCAAGTTTTAAAATGTTGAATCTAACTATTTTTAACAGACAGTACCATCGCTAAGGTAATCCCTCTCATCATGAGAGACCTGGGTTCTGAATACTAACAACCTTGGAACCAAATGTTTTTCAGAAGTCTGCATAACAAACATTACAATGATGTAATATAAATATTTTTTAAAAATGCAAGGTGGAAATGTGTAAAAAAAAATCAATAATGTGACTACATTTAATTTGTTTGTTTTTTTCAAAATACCGTTAATGGCAATAGTTAGTCAATATTTTTAAGACAAATAGGTGGATATGATAATTATATAATAAATAACAAGGTCAACCAATTATTAAAAAACTTCAATAGTTTTACAAAAGTCATACAAATAAATAATGAAAGATAAAAGTAAAAAAAGTTGAAAGTTAAATTACTAAGAATAACTAAATAATACACGTGATAATGACTATAATTTTAGTTTAGGAGTGTAAGGGAAAAATACTAAGGAGCTAAAAATAAAATAAGTAAAAAAAAGAATTGTTTTACATGCTATAAATACCAGAAAACAGTAACAACAAAAATAACGATTAGACAGAAATAGGAAGAAAATAAAATTCTGACTAAACAAAACAATGAAATATTTATTTTATACAAGTGTACCACAATTTAACAATAAAAAAAAAATGAGAAACACAAGGATATAAATTAGCTTGAAAGCAGTCCTTAACCAATATAAAATGTCGAATAATGGAGGTAACTTTGAAAGAATAAATTATACCATTATTTTTTAAGTTTAACTCATAGAACACTAAAAAGCTAGTTCAGACACTGTTCCAAAATTTATAATAGAAAAAGAAATCATTTTAATGCATGACACTCACGTGATTTTTCAGGTATCTGTCATATATGTTTTGTGCTTGATCCACCCTATTCTCATCAAATTCCACTTCATACTTTTCCTTTAAATATCAAGATACAATTAACTATGCAATAGATATGCATAAAGGAACTAGAAAAAACTATAAGAATACTTACAATAGAATCGAGGAACACATTATATCTATGATATTTCGGTTTGGCTTCCTGACAAAATTGCCTGAACAAAAGCCTACCGATTGGCTGCTGATCAACAACATAGCTATACTTTACATCTGCAAATAAAATGTATGGCAAATAAAAATAAGACTGATAAGATTCCACGATACTCATATTTCAATCGTGACTATCTAGAGCTCACCTATTTTGTTTTTTAAATGCAAACATTGAGAAACATGGGGAAATTGTAATATTTTCTTCCATTTTTTGCTTTTTCCCTTGTTACTATCTGCACCACCTAAAATATTTTAATCATTAAAAGGGAAAAATTAACTTTATTTATTTATTATCAGACTAAAATGAATCCAAATCAAAATGATGATTAATAAAAAATAAAACAGAAAATCAAATGCAAATGGTTTCTGAGTATGAAGATACAAAATTAAGGTCAAAAAATATGTTTCAAATCAACACATTATTTTTTCAGGTCAGATATTGCCAGAGCAAACATTAAAATATGTAATATGGAAAGAATTCCCAAATGATAGAAATATGCTTCCACAAATTCAAAAAAAGAGAATGTGTAATGAGTGAACATAACCTAATGCAGGCCAGTATTATTGTGGCTCTTAAGCAATAGCCAACTAATGAAATGATCACCCCAAAATCCTCTGCACTTTTTACATAACCCAAATAAAATCACTAAACAAAATAATTTTGAAGCACATGTAGTAAACAAAAACATAAATTAATAATTGGTCGTCAAAAAGGAAGTAAACAAATATGTAAACATGAGATCCATTTATTGCAGCTTTATCTGAAGGCAAATATGTTTAAGTGTGTTCATTAAAGTAGATTAGGAGAAGTGTTTAGGTGGTTTTTAATTTAATGCTGGCCCTGTATACTGTAGGAAAGGAGCTTTTAATGCTCTGTTTATTGATTTGTCAGGGAGTGTGTGTGTTGAGAAAAGGAACCGTTCCTTACCTTCCCTGGCTTTTAGATAAACCGTATTGGCCACAATATTCTCCAATTCCATTAGTTCCAGTTTGATGGATTTCCCGTCCCCCGGGCCGATGACGACCCGTTCCCATTAAAGAGGTGTATGACTTGATTTTAAAATACGATGGGGTGTGGTGGTGTCGGTCTCTAAAATGGCGACAAGCGGGCACTGTACTGTGAGCTGGGTTGCAGGTGCCCCTTCCCGAAGACCGCGGGTCCCTCAAGGTGCCTGAGGACAATACGAAGAGAAGAGTATCAACTGGGGCTACTTGGGCCTCATCGCACACACCTACGGCACTAAGCTATCTCTACCACTGGTGGGGCCAAACTGACCGGGAGCGGGATCCATTCACTCGGCGCTGCCAGCTCGTCGATAACCGTTACTTCACTAATAAATTATATTTCTTTTTCAAGCTTATACATAATTATATTAAGAAATATCTCACTTTTTAATTCAAATTAATAAATCATAATTCGTATTTGTATTCAGTGCATTAATTATTAAGATTTATTACGACTCTTATGTCAACCACTGCTCCCATAACATTTTTTTTTCGTTTTGTCGTCAGCACTGGTTTCAAAGAAATTTGGAATTTTCTAATTTTATAATTACAATTGTACTCTACAAATAAAATTATGCTTAATTTTAATCAACCATTGAAAGGCACAATTAAAAATTTATGTAATAGTATTTATGTTATTTAAAGGTTTAAATCATTTTAAAGTATTTAATGTCATTAAGTAATAGTGCAATCTAAGATATAGTTTAAGTAAGCTGTGTTGCAGTGTAAGTTAGCAGCAATTGGAAGAACATTAGTGAGATATACAGGAAGATTTCACGTTTCTCACAATGGTGGTTAGTAATTTTAAATTTTACTTTTCAATCTTAGTTAATTTATTTCATTTTCTTATTGCAATTTTAAATTAAGGTCTTTAAATAATTTCTTACAGTAGTTGTTATAAACATTTAAATCTTAATTAAAAAAAAATTAAAGTCATATCTTTCTAATTAAGTGTCATAGTAGAATGATGTTTTACATTTTAACTGTTTAATTCAAGTATTCAAAGCAAGCATCGTCACAGAAAAAACTTCGGAAGGTAGGGGGCTTGGTCGGTATAAAAAAACATAAAGCTAACACACAGTACACTAACTTATTTACAGAAGGAATTGGAACTTTATTGAATTCATTTACTTAAAAACTACTGTACCAGAAAATTTGAAAGTATTAGATACCTAAATTTATTCCACAAGTGTTTTTTCTTGAACTTTCTGGAAGTACCTCCCCTGAGTCACAGGGTGCTATGATCGGTATATAAACTTGCACCTATTTGAAAATAGATTATAATTCGTTTAATTAAAGAACTACTGTATATCAAATTTTATTTTATTTTGTTTACACTTAATAATTTAATATATATTATTACATTTATTTACATGTAATATAAAAAGACATACCTATAGTTATGCATATTAACCAGTTCAAATATAACAAAATTCTTTGGCAATTCCAGCCGATCGGAAAGGGGGGGCTGCAGCCCCACAGCCCCTTATTTGGATCTGCTAATCAGCTTTTTTACCTTTATTTTCCTTTCCCACAACTAAAATTCTACTTGTTCTGCACATTATTTGTTCTTTAACTTGCTTCCTTACATTAAGGAAAGTCAAATTCTATCTTAAAATGTCGAAAAATTTTCCGAAGGGAGGGGCTGCAGCCCCCACAGCCCCTCCCCTGGATCCGCCAATGGTTAAGGTTAAAATAATATTTTAATCAACGCTTTCACAAACCATGTGTTTGATTGAGATAGATATCTATTCATATATTTCGATAAAACTTTTTTTGTTGAGTTTATCGCAAAAAGTTGTTAATTAACTTATCATAAAACTTACCATGATTTGACCAGCTTTCCACAGAAAAATGGAAATACTGCGAATTTTAAATTTTAGCTACTCCTGGAATCTACTTAAATAGCTTTTTATAATAAATCTACGATGAAGATACACTATATACATAAGTTAAAATAAGCTAATTTTTTAGCTTCATTAGCAAATACTTTTTAACTACTAATCCTCCACCTTCTAACATTTCTATATAGTGGCCAGAAAACTTTTTTTTTTTTTTTTTTTTTTTTATATGTTCCGGTTAATCCCTTATTTTACCTCACTATATGAGGTATGTACACCTGAAAAAAAATCAAATGATTTATGCTGTCCTAAGCATCCTGTGGAACCATAACATTTGTCTCCCCCATTTTTATATTTATTTTATTTTTATATTAGGTATTATTAATTTTAATTTTTTTCTAAGTATGATTGATAGTCAGGAATTTCAGTCACGATTTTTTTTTTATATTGCGTTTATTTGTAACAAGCAATTGATTTGACGTTCTTTATAATTTCGATTTCGGTTATGAATAATCATTTTTTTATTTTTTTAATTTCATTTGACCAAGAATATGAACGTTAATTCGTTTTAAAATACCTATTCAGGGTTAAAGACCAATCAATTTAGTTTCAAATAGAGTGGAAACCTAGCAAATATTCCCATTTTAATGAAAATGGCTACCTAGAGAAGTTTTGTCCAAAAGTAGATTTGTTCAAATTTTCACAAAGGAGCGTTAGGACGGGGAAAAAAGAAAAGGTTGTCAATAACTCGAAAACTATTTATCTCACGAAAAATTGAATTAGCTTTATAAGGTAAGAGCATAAAATTCAAATGACTCATTTGAAGATAAAATCAGTGTAGTCGTTTCGCCAAAATTCACCATTGATTTAGATTCCAGCATTCCAATTCCGCTTGCTACGCTCGCTTTTCAGAGGTTAAATAACCTCAAATGGATCATCCAATTCAGTTTAAAAAAATGCTTGTTGGCCACGCCCAGAAGTAACATAGCGATGCTATTACCAAATTACGTGTTGATTACAAATCTTCAAACTTTTTTTATACTTAACACCAATTTAGCGAAGTACCTACCTATCTACCTAAATAGTTAGTTCGAGGTAATATTTTTTCATAGTCCATGAAGTAATCGGTACCATATAGAAATAACATAACGATGCGAATACCTATCTTAGTAGGTATTGTAGCATCTAAATGAAAAAAATTACTGTAAATCACCTTCATATTTTTTTTTCTTTTTGAAACTTCGGGTTAACGACTACTCCCCAAGTCTGAGGAATATATTTTTAAGTTTAAGGAATATATATTTATTTTAATTATTTTTAACTTTGCTCTCGGCACCGTTTCGGACTTTACCTACCGGCAACTCGACGCAACTTATTCGCGAAAACTTACACCTCGAAAACGTAATATTATACAGTAAAATTTTAGAACCAAGTAAGGAACTGTAATGAAATTTAGGTTATATTTATTTGTGAAGCTTCAAGAACACATAGTTACAAAAAAAAATTATTTTTTTAAATTTATATTTTTTTTATAATTTCAAATTTTTTTTTAATTTTATATATTTTTTATAATGTTATTATAATATCTATTTATAGTGTAAAATTTTTGATAATTAAGAGAATCGGAGAGGATAACGATGGAAATCCCTTAGATTTCACAAAGGTTTCACCGTTTCATATATATAAAAGCATAAAAAATCTAATTGAGGAAGTAAAAACAGTTAAAAAATTACGACATGGGACCCTTTTAGTTGAAGTTTTCTCAGATATCCAATCAGAAAAGCTCCTAAAATGTGAAAATCTACTTAAAAACTTCCCGGTTAAAGTAGAAGCACATGGGAAACTAAATCACAGTAAATGGATTATTTGGTGCCCCGAACTAAATTATTGTGCAATAAGGGAAAAAAAAAGATGAATTAAAACTACAAAATATAGCCGATGTTAAATGATTAACCTACTATAAAAATAATGAAAAACACCGCGAGCCGCGACCTTCATTTATCACCAAAAGCGAAATATCCTGTAAATAGTTTTTATGTCCTTATATGTTAAAAACTGAAAATTATTTGCATTGTCTCCGTTATGGAGCCCTCGAGTTTGAAGACAAATTTTAAATGGCTCCGCTCCGAAGACCTCAAGTGCAAAGGGTTAAATATGATTCTTTCTTTGAAACATTAATTCGTTATCCTGTTTTTTTGATCTATTTTCATCAGATCTAATTAAGGATTTGTTATAGAGGGTAGTTTAGAGTATAATGGAGATATTGTGGGAGGTGATTCTAGATATTCTTTCCAACAAATAAGTTCAGTTGATGCATTGTCGGACTCCCAACAGAAAAGGAGTAAAATCCATTACTGTTTTATTTATTACGTTTCCTGAGAGAGATTGGTATAAGAGTGTTAATTCCCTTTTAGCTGACGTAATTCGCAGTTATCAGAATAAATTAAATAATTTGCTGATATCACGAAAGTTTTAGTGATTTCAAAAAAATGGAAATGGAATGTTGATGGAAAATAGAAACCATATTAGGCCATTATTTAATTTACAGACAAATAATATATACATATTATTAATATAAATCTACCAAATATCTAATTTGGTGATTATATACACGTAAAATAACCAATGCCCATTCCACATTGTATTATTATTGCTCGCGGATGCCTTACTAATTCCAGTGAGTTAAGTTGATATCTCGGGATTGTTTATTCAATGAGACAATCTAATTATCTGCTCCTATAACTATTTATGAATGAATGATAATTGCGTGGTCCACCACACAAAATCGAAATTGCTTTGATTTAATAATTCTACTATTGCATTTATCAAAATTTTAAATTAATCATTTTTTATGATAGTTGGTCATAAATGTGAGTTCGAATTACGGATATTATTCGAATCGATTTTAACAAATTTTTTTTTTGTTTTTTGTTTTGTACCCTTACCAATGGTACCCCGTACGCCATGTGTGGCGTACGGGGGTTTACTCTAGAGGTGTAACCAACCTATTCTAACCATGGTGGGATGGTCGAAATTTATTCCGCTTAAAACAAATATTAGATATTTAAAAAAAAAAAATTAAAGTGTAAATTAGAGATTGCCTATTTTCCGCCTTCGCGCTTGCTTATTGAAATTGCCTGTTGTGAATAATAGAAAATCGCATAATAATGCATCTTTCGTTCCTTTATGACCTTTACTAGGAATATTTTAGGAAAAAGATTGAATTTTTAAATATATTGAATAATTATTCATACGTGTATTCTCAAAAACACAATGAATTGTAGCGATAGATAAATACAATTGTTTTTGGAAGTTCTTTAGTTTGCGAGTTTTAAACTCTAAAAAATGAGTCTCTTTACAGTAACATTATTAATTTTATTTAATATGAAATAATATTATAAAGGAATTATTTAATTTTTTTAAAATTAGTCAACAACGTCATATCTAAAAATTTTGCTTTTTTTAATTATGTTTAATAACCAAACCGTGTGTAAATTTTATTCTATGTTTAAACTTTCAATCCACTCTGTTGAAAAATCACGTCTTTTGAGATATGACGTTGTTGAAAGGAGCTAGCGATATGTTGAGACTGATGATAAATCACACGTTTATCAAGTCATGTGTTTTATATAAAGATTAAGTATAGTTTTTCGTTCTGTTCAAGTCCATGATATTAATATAGTTTTTGTTTAGACACCACTGGTTCATCTTAAAATGGTTAGTTATGAAAACGTGTCAAAATCTCACTTTGGCTTTTAAAAAAAAATACAATTTAATGTGTATTACTTTTTAAACGCTTATTATAAATAAATTTAAGAGTGCGGTAATTTAAAAACTAATTCTTGGATGTTTCGGCGGAAGTAATATAGCGTACCTTCTTGTATCTTATGTTAATTAATTCAATTATGCTTGTTATATCATTTCATAATTAAGAAAATAAAAATCAGACGTATTCTATACCAACTTGTAATTGGCCGACTCGGTGTATTCATGAGCACAAAGGCTGTTAATAAACAAGAGAAAGTTATTTAACAAAGATGAGAATAAAAAACCTGTGGGAGTTTAATTATTCTTGGTGCGTCTTTCCGTGATGGGTCCCTTATCTGACGTGTGAAATTATACATGTTTAATTGAGGTGAGTTTATTTTTAGTTACAACGTAATTTGCTACTGTTTGAATCAAACAGGTAAGTAATCCATTTCTGGAGATGAAAGAGATATTAAACCGGAGGTTCGCCCAAGACATCTTGTCAGGATTAAATTTCTTTGTTCTGACGTAGAATATTAATTAATCAAATTAATTATCAGAATTAATGGATAAAATGTCAGTCGTCGTGGGTCTGTAGCTAAAATTAAGACAAGCTGTGGAGTTTGAGGAAAATGATCAAACTGTGTGCTCCCTAGACAAAGGCAATTCTCCAGATTCAGCACACAACCTAATCGATAGGCTGTACCGAAACCAGGCGAGATCTTAACGGCTGTGGTTTCAAGATTCAACGTTCTGTACTTACTATGTAAGATTATATTATTATTTTTTTTTTTTACTATTTACGATCTACAGGAATTGTTAAATAATTTTAACTATGTCCTCAAAATTACTTGAATTTTCAATATGATTTTCAATATGATAAGACAGTGGAATTTATTATAGTTCATGGTTAAGTTTCTACATACCTGCTCCCAGCTCATTAACATTCGATTGCTGCAGTTTTATTAAATTATTATTATAAATAAATATTAATTAGATATTAAATATATATTTACATTAAATAAAATAAATGTATCAATATTAATTCCTAATTATTACTTTGTAATTAAAGAACCCTATTTTAAAACTAACTGTATATTTCTTTCACAAACATTTCTCACCCGAAAATTCATATGTAAAGTTTTTTAATAGTATTTTTAGAGTTGTTATTAGTATTTTTAAAATTTTGACATTTACACAAATAACTAAGACAGTTTTGTCAAATCTGAAACTTTTTTAAAACTCCTTTATTCATTTCAAGCCAAACCAGTAAAGTCGAGATCTTAGCTAATAGCTGTCAGTAAGATATCGGATTTTTTTTTTTTAAATTTCGAAGTATAACCCATTTCTTCTGTAAATAACTAAACAATAAGCGTAAATCATTGACCCTTTTCAGAAATTTCTTTAGATTGATACAGAGTTGGGCAAATTGTAATCTGAATAATGATTAATGAATATGAATAATTGTAATCATAAAACAAATGAATTATGAATAACCATTATTCATAATCAGTGCGGAGTATTTTTAATGATTACTGAGTGTTTATGGTATTCATGAATAAAATATATTCATCAGCTAGGATTAATGCAATATTCATCAATCATGAATAACAAATATTCACCAATCATCAATCATGAATATGATATATTTATAATCATTATTCAATTAAATTTAAAAGATGAGGATGCATTTCTGAATTAAAAGTTGTCCTAATGAGCAAGGACAAGTTCTATGAGTGGGTGTAGTGAACTGAACAGCATTTGAAGTCACAAGTAAGGAATTAGACCCTAATTCCAATGGGTATTAGTAAAGGTCTATTGACAAGAATGGAATCATGAATACGATCATCATCATCAATCATGAATATGATATATTTATAATCATTATTCATTTAAATTTAAAAGAAGAGGATGCATTTCTGAATTAAAAGTAGTCCTAATGAGCAAGGACAAATCATATGAGTGGGTGTAGTCAACTGAACAGCATTTGAAGTCACAAGTAAGGAACTCAGAATTGTGATTTTTTTTGTAATCATGATTAATGAATTTATATTATTCATGATTAATGAATGATCTGTAATCATGAGTAGTGAATTCCCATTTGTCATGAATAATTAGTAATGAGTAACCATGAATAATGAATTCTTCTTAATCATGATTACTGACTAACATTTAATCATGAATAATGGTCATTCATGATTGTTGAATACATTATATAATGAATATTCCACGACTAGTGATTAATACAATTCATGATTCCGCGCTAAAAAATGATTTGTGAATGATGACTACAATCATTATTCACTTTTTTGATTATTAGTCATAATTATGATTAAATTTTTATTTAAATATGCCCAACTCTGGATTGATATAACAATGTAGATGAAAACCTCATAACAGTTTTTTAAACCGAATTCATATCAAATTCACATTCTACGGAAAAAATAATTAGTGAATGCAAATTATTTACAATTTACAAGGAGCTACATGTTATATCCAACTAAATTAATGATTTTACCTTTTATAATTTATATTTATAATGATTCGCGTTTAAATATTACATTAACATTAATTTAAATTTTCCGAAATACCTTGGAATCGTACTGTAAAATTTTATAAAATAATTAGTTACTTCAGTTTTTAGTTCTATTTTATAAAATAATAAGTTACTACAGTTTTTAGAGATAAGTAAAAATAGCTCTCGCGACAAATCGTAAGGTATTGTGTTATGTTATACATCGCTTTATAATGTTATTTTCACGCATAGTGTATTGAGAGGTGATGGTGCGACTTAAGTATATGCATCCATTGCAGGGTCAATGCAACTTAAAAAAAAAAAAAAGAGAAAGTGCCTTGTGACTTGTTCTCACATTGGGTGGAGTCATAATGTCAGATTTTTTTACTTTCACTTACCTATATATGAAATATATAGTAAGTGGAAGTATTGCGATCGTGAAAAATTTTGACTTCCGGTTTTCAACGGAAATACACGTTTTGGGGTCCCCTGAGTCCAATTAACCAAGTCCCGCGAAATGGTCTGTGTGTGTGTGTGTGTGTGTGTGTGTGTGTGTGTGTGTGTGTGTGTGTGTGTGTATGTGAACAGACTAGCTCAAAAACTATAAACCGTGCGAACCTGAAATTGGGTATTTAGTGTAGGAGTGTGCCCGCGATGTGACAGCAAAAATTTCATCAAAATTCCTCAAAGGGAGGGGGTACTTTATTTAATAACTTTTTAAGTTTTTTCGATTTTCTCAAAAACGGCTCTAACGATTTTGATTAAACTTAGTATTTGATCTATTTATATGCCTGAAATATAACTGTAAAAATTTCATCAAGATTGATCAACCGGAGGGGGGACTTTACTTAATAAATTTTGTATCATTTTCACATGTTTTTTTTATTTACTCAAAAACGGTTTTAACGATTTTGATCAAACTTGGTATTTGATGTATTTATATGACAAAGATGTGATAACCAACATTTCATCACAATTGATCAACCGTAGGGGGGACTTTACTTAATAAATTTTGTATCATTTTCACGTGTTTTTTTTATTTATTCAAAAACGGTTTTAACGATTTTGATCAAACTTGGTATTTGATGTATTTATATGCCTGAGATATGACTGTAAAAATTTCATCAAAATTGATATACGGGAGGGGGGACTTTACTTAATAAATTTTGTATCATTTTCACGGGTTTTTTTAATTTACTCAAAAACGGCTTTAACGATTAACAAAAATAAGATATGAATGTAGAAAAATGTGTGACTTTGGGAAATGATATTTAGCAAAACACGTCAATTTCTAATCGAAGTAAGTTGGTAAGTGAAAGTTGTGTGATGCGCGCACGCACCAGATTTTTTTTTTGTTAATTCGTTTGAAATATAATAACAAATCTGGAAATCAACTGAGTACGCTGCAAAATATTTAAAAATAAAATAAAATAGAAAGTATGTGACATAGAGTATGATGTACATTGGTTCATTGGTATTAAAGATTTGGAATAGAATATAGCTATTTTCATCAGCTGAAGGAAAAAAAAATTGAACAAAATTTTGTTTTATTATTCCATTTTGTACAAGTTATTCAAAGGTATAGTATTAGTACTGCCTCCCAACAGGTGGTCCGCGTAAGATGACTCAGGGGTACGCCACTATTATAGAATAATGTTTCGTTCGGGAATTTGACGTGACTCCAACCCAACCTAGCTTAATATTTTAATACTACTAGCTGACCCGGCAAACGTTGTTTTGCAATATAAATTATTTCTAGGGAATTTCTAGACTTAAATGTTTAATGTTTATGCGTCTTGTCCCTTCCAGAACATTATCGGATATTGGATAGCGTCATATGAACTGTGTGTATCAGCAATGAACTAAAGATTATTATTTCTTCTACGAATCACAATTTCTTGTGCACCTGTATGATCCCCAACGATGATTCTAGCAACCTCGACAACAACAGGTGCATTGAATCTACGAATGTGCTCTCCAGCCGGTGTTTTATTAAGATTAATGAAAATAGCGCGATTATCGCTTTGTAATCGCTTTGTAAGTGCATGTGTGATTTGAATATTTTCAACAATTCATTGTGTTCATTCAATAGAGCGTCCAGCTCGCCAACGATGCATTTGGCAAAAAATGAATCAAGGTTATTGTAGTCACACATTCACAGGATTGGTAAGTGCGCTTCCGGAATCCTCGCCGCCCATAAAGTAGATCTTTAAAAAATTATGTGGTTTGTTTGGCTGTGGCAGCAATGAGCCCATTTTACGATAAGCTTGGCCTCTGATTTTGAATGGAGAAATGTATTGTTGACCATTTGTATTAGTATTTCGAACTATTTCTGTTGCTCCAAATGATGTCATTTGAAAGCATGAATTGAATATTCGAATTGGCTTCAGGAACAGGTTAGAATCTGGATCCGTGCTGATAAGTAAACCGTTCAATGGTTCAGGTGGTGTTTCAATTTCAGGTAGTTGTACCATTCCTGACGCGCAACACATCCCGGCTGGCTAATTTTTGAATTTGAGAGCATACAATGCGGGCATTCCTTGTTCACAGCACCAATTACCACTTTTGAATGAGCATAATATTCAATATCGGACTCATACTGGAATGCTAGACGCAGGAATGAATTAGATGTAAATGCTGTACCTGCATAATGTAAATGCTGTGCTGTATGATGTACCTGTTGGCGTTGTTGGTCATTCGTTGTGTGTCTATAGACTGTGAAACAGCGCGATTGTCGTTGTTCTAATCTTATTACTTCATTGCGTTCAGCTCAGTATCCTCTGGAAGTCCTTGATGCAATTGCGCCAGGATCACACACGCATCAATATTTTGTTGCTGGATTTGTTCTTCGGTTCTTTGAACTCTTCTATTTCGCATGCTTCTAGATCTACTTGTATTACGGCTCAGATTAGTCCCTTTGCGTTTTGTTGGCATTTTTCACTGTACAAAACACACATAAATAGAACTAATTGAATTACTTAATGATGAAAAACATTATAGTATTAATGTATTTAATCTTTGATAGTACACACATAAATATACATATACATGTAAATGTTAGACTGTTTTACGAAAGCGAAACATTTTATTTATAGAAATGGTGGAAAAAAAAATCTGTGGAGTTAGAGCTCTTAAAAGAGAATACAATTTTAAAAAAAATTGCCTAATTGTAGTAAAAATCTAACTTTCACCGATTTTTTTTTTTTACCATTTCCAACAACAACTTTTCGATATATAAATTTATGGATTTTATAATAAATGCATAAGAATAATTTATACTTACAACACAAATGCCGCGGGGAAAACTTACCAATTGTTAATTTATCAATTATCGAGCGGGAAGAAAAATTATTAAATAACTATTAAAAAATAGAGGTTGTTGATAGAAGGGTGAACATTTAGGGTCGTATGTATGTTTTGAGGCCACATTATAAAAAAAAAAATGAAAGTAAAAAAAAATGTCCCAAAAAATAAAAAAATATTTTAGGGCTGGACAACCCTCATCACTTAGGGGTATGAAAAATAGATAGCCGATTCTCAGACCTACTGGATATGCATATAAAATTTCATGAAAATCGGTCAAGCCGTTTCGTAGGAGTATGGTAACTAACATTGTGACACGAGAATTTTATATATAAGAAGATTTAGCCGTAAGCATATAGTTTTTAGAAAAAGAAAAAAAACAGATATTTATGTCCAAAGGTCCCACGAACGCATTTTTAGCGATTATTTTACGCGAGGACCCAGACTCTTGTTATAACTAATTTGAATAAATTTATGGTCTCATTTGATTCAGAAACATAAGAAATATTTAAAAAGCCCACATTATTCGACGTGCTGCAATACTAATGTTCTCACCTCTCTCCAACGCTTTTCAGCAAGCAACGTTTTTGTCCCTTTCAATTTGGGCGTGTTGTGCGGATCTCGATTTTCTCCACTGATAAGAGGTTATGGCCAAGGTGTGGCGGTTCAAATTTCTTTTTTGTTTTTGGAAACAGTGGAAAACCGAACACAATAACCGAGTTTTAGGGTAAGAGGCCTTCACACTGTGCGAACCTCACCCTCGAACAGGTTGTTCGGCTGATTTAAATAAGACACGAACTCGAACAGGTACTTTATCTGTTCGCCTGTGTGTTCGGGGATAGCGCTGGTGTCGTTTTTGAATTAGTAAAGATAAGATTCTGGACTTTATTTTATCATTGCTTATAGATGTTGATTTTTATCCATAATAAGTTAGAGCAAATGTCAGAACAGCGGTTATTTCCAAGTCAGCTGCGTTTGTAATGAAAATTATTGTATTGGTACAATAAAATGAAAAAATATTATGTTTACTAAAATACATAAAAAATCAAGGTGAATAGAGACAAGGTGGGCTCACTTGGGTAGGCAAACCCGCATAACCTCTTCCCGCTACGTCACCGGACGCATGACTCAGCGCATGCGTATTGAATTCTCTTTGAATACTATAATTTCTCGTTAAGGCGCCTTTACTCCTTACGAACCTCACCTTCGAACAAGTTCTCCTTCGAACCTTGCCGTACCGACGTGAAGCGAATAGCTATTTATACTTCACGTGACGTTAAGCGAACCAATATGGCTGACGCACCCAAAGCTAGCTTATGATAAAGACAAAAATCTCCATAATCAATATATTTAATATTACCTGAAAAATAGGAGTCGATTTACAACGTTTCACAAATTACACTAGTATCACAAACAACTCCTGTCACTTAGGAAAAACCCAAATCAAAAGTGACACTAGCGCTACCCCCGAACCCAGGCGAACAGTCGACGTGAAGCCTTTACGAAGGTTGTTTGAGGGTGGTGTTCGAAGGTAAAGTTCGTAAGGTGTAAAGGCACCTTTATAGGTTAAAGTGAAAAACATTAATATGTTCCATTATTTTAAATTCTGATTTCACAACTGAGATTTTATTTCCGCAAACCCGACCATTATGGTATTCACGAACCTCAGACTTTTATCACATAAAAATTAGGTTTGGTATAGATTTTTCTTTTCATAATACTGAAATAAACTTGCAGGTACATACCAATTAATTATAATTTCCCAGTGGTTATTTATATTTGGTGTGACCACTCATTGGATTTTCGCTAGTGAATTAATAATTTCAATCAGGAAAGATTTTTTAATTAAAATGAATAAAAACATAGAAGTTATAGAAATAGTTTTTATTTATAAAATTCATAAAAATCCATCGTAGGTAAAGAATCATCAATAAAATGTATTGCTTATTAACGATAATGTAGAAATTAAAAAAAAAAATAATAATGTGCATTAAATAATTTATTTATATAAAAATATATATATTACATGAACATACAATACAATACAATAAATAAATCAATTTTATATTTCTTAAGAGTTCAAGACTCTATAATGTGTGGCTTACCTATGAAATGACAATTGTGGTGAATTTATTTGGGTGTTCTTGCATATAGCGACTGCGCATATCTTCTACCATATAGTTATCAAAAACCACCTACTGTAAAATTATTTAAATCTTTACATCAAATTAATAACTAAAAACGTAATTAATTAGGTTAAAGAAATTATAATACCTTATTTGATAATACACAATTAGAACATAACCAATGGAGTAATGCCTTCCCACTGGCTATCCAAGGTTATCAATTCATTGATAAATTCACAGATGCGTCCAACTACGCACAGGTCCCGGGCAGCCATATTGCCCCTTACAAAGTGAGCCCACCTTGTCTCTATTCACCTTGATAAAAAATAACGTCGGTAACAGTGAGGTAGCAAATATTAATGATCAGTAGATAATAATGATTATTTAATTTTAGATAAAGCGCTTTTCTGCAAAATGTTTAAATTGGAGTTAGTCATCCTTCAATTGAAAGGCTCATTTAAATGGTTCCCCATTAATTCGTTTTTTACTTTTTTTATTTGTGATTTTATTTTCAATATCTTAGCTTTTATGCCTATACCCTTCGTATTCATAACTCTTTCTAGGTCTATTCAATTGTCTTTTATAGATATTTGTTTTAAAAAAAAGTTCTTATGTTAGATGTTTTATCAGAAACCCTTAAAGGTGTCTGTACGAACTTCACCCACGAACAGCATGCTCCGAATACTGTTCAGAAATCTAAAAAAGACCCGAACATGTACTTTATATATTCGCCTGTTTGTTCGGGGATAGCGCTAGTGTCGCTTTTCATTTTGTTAGATAAGCTTATAGACCTTCTTTTAGCATTATTCTGACGTTTTTTCCGTAATAAGTTCGAGCAAAAGTCAGAACAGCCGCTAGATCCAAGTCAGCCCTCTTTTTAATGAAAATTATTGTATTAAGTGGCATAGGTGCGTGTAAATAGCAAGTTTAAGTGTAAATAGCTGTCCGTGGTTCGGTAAGGTTCGAGGGATTACCTGTTCGAGGGTGAGGTTCGCATAGTATAAATGCACCTTAAAATGTTCCATAGATATGTTATAATTTCAGAGTTCATAAGTTTAATTCCCTATTTCTTTTATTTTTTTTTTGTTATCTTTTTTAATGAATTAAGTTGATTGTGGTCACTACTTTATTCCAAACTGAACAATTTTTCATTACATAGACTATTAGGCCTTTCGACAATTTTTTTTTCAATTAAAATAAGGGAAATGATACGATTTTTTAAGTTCTCATTTTGGTTACATTTCTGAGATCATGAAAAATCTATAAAATATTTCTTAAATATAATTTTATTATTTATTAATTTTTTTTTGGTCCAGCTTGGATACCCATAAGGAGGGGGGAGAACTTAAGGGGCATCAAATTCCTAAATGATTTTTAATCTTAAAAAAAAAAAATATTCCCTTGATTACTCTTTCCAGGTCTATTCAATTGTTTATTTTTTTTTAATAGATATTTGTTTTTAAAAAAAGTTGCTATGTTAGATGTTTTATCAGAAACCCTTATAGGTGCCTTATAACACCTTATAACAGCCTGTCCCGAATACTGTTCAGAAATCTAAAAAAGACCCGAACATGTACTTTATATATTCGCCTGTTTGTTCGGGGATAGCGCTAGTGTCGCTTTTCATTTTGTTAGATAAGCTTATAGACCTTCTTTTAGCATTATTCTGACGTTTTTTCCGTAATAAGTTCGAGCAAAAGTCAGAACAGCCGCTAGATCCAATTCAGCCCTCTTATTAATGAAAATTATTGTATTAAGGGGCATAGGTGCGTGTAAATAGCTGTCCGTGGTTCGGTAAGGTTCGAGGGATTACCTGTTCGAGGGTGAGGTTCGCATAGTATAAATGCACCTTAAAATGTTCCACAGATATGTTATAATTTCAGAGTTCATAAGTTTAATTCCCTATTTCTTTTTGTAATTTTTTTTAATGAATTAAGTTGATTGTGATCACTACTTTATTCCAAACTGAACAATTTTTCATTACATAAACTATTAGGCCTTTCGACAATTTTTTTTTCAATTAAAATAAGGGAAATGATACAATTTTTTAAGTTCTCATTTTGGATACATTTCTGAGATCATGAAAAATCGATAAAATATTTCTTAAATATAATTTTTTTATTTATTAATTTTTTTTTTTTTTTTTTTTTTTTGGTCCAGCTTGGATACCCATAAGGAGGGGGAGAACTTAAGAAGCATCAAATTCCTAAATGATTTTTAATCTTACAAAAAAAAAATTCCCTTGATTACTCTTTCCAGGTCTATTCAATTGTTTATTTTTTTTTTTATAGATATTTGTTTTTTAAAAAAGTTGCTATGTTAGATGTTTTATCAGAAACCCTTAAAGGTGCCTTTACACTGTACGAACTTCAGCTCCGTACAGCCTGTCCCGAATACTGTTCAGAAATCTAAAAAAGACCCGAACTCGAACAGGTACTTTATATGTTCGCCTGTTTGTTCGGGGATAGCGCTAGTGTCGCTTTTCATTTAGTTAAGATAAGCTTATAGACCTTCTTTTAGCTTTATTCTTACGTTTTTTTTTCCGTATTAAGATCGAGCAAAAGTCAGAACTGCGACTAGTTCCAAGTCAGCCGTCTTTGTAATGAAAAAGATTGTATTAGTATAATATGTAATTAAAGTGCCTAGGAGCGGTCAGATATCATTGTTTGCCCGACTTAACGTACAAATGTAAATAGCTGATCGTGATACGCCGGTTCGGCAAGATTCGGGGGAATATCTGTTCGAGGTTGAGGTTCGCAGTATAAGATAAAAACTTTTCACCGATAACTTTGAGAATTACTCCACATTTCTAATCCTAGCTGATTACTAGTCAGATGTGAACATTGGTTTGACTATTCAAAGATCTTAACATGTCTGGCGATACAATTTTTATTTGTCTTCTTACTATCAAGCGTAACTGTTTGTATAAAATCTTTAGAGAATAATAAAATCATAGGCATCGATCTAGTTGAATTATCGAGCATGATAATAGTGTATACAGGAGATTCGGCGGGCGGGGGAGAGAGGAATAAATGTGATTTCTCGTGAATTACACATACCATTACCGTGTATTGCTTACCTTATTATTTATACTTGGACCGTGTTTGTCCTGTATATAATAGGGACGGTGTCTGACGGCACATTAATAGAGAGACGTTCGTGCTTGGAATAAATTTATACTTTTAGGGATGGTGACTATAGTTATGTTACATCTCCCGCTATTCACACCATTTAGTGAGGTGCGACACCTGCTCATTACACATCATAATCTCTTCTAAAATAGTTTAGTAAATTTGGTTAATTAATTAGTCAATAATGAATAAAAACATAATAAAAATCTGGTGTGCAGCGTGCATCAAAAAAACTTTCACTTATCAGCCTAATTAGAGCGTTTTGTTAAATGAGTAGTTAAGCGCCACTTAGCAACTTCACAGGAAACTCCTTTTTCCAAAATTTATTTACTTCTTTTTGTTTGTTACTTGACAGTTGTCAATAATTTTCCATTTATTACAATATACTAGGTAAAGTGCCCGGCTTCGCTCCGGTAGTTGTGTGGTAGTTTCAATAACAGAAAAACTTTAAAATCAATGGAAATATAGAACAAAATTAGCACTTTCTTAAAACTTCGGTTTTAACTTGGTATTAATATTAAGATTCGAGATTTGCAGAGCCCGCCCAAATAAGAAACCCTTTATAATTTATGGGGGCTGAAAATTGTGAATGAACAATTAATTTTTCTGCATCTTTGTCGAGTTATGCATCGTTTTTGATGGTTTCTGTGATTCTGAATCCTATAAGCCCATTCAGAGCAGTCAGCAGATAATAAGTTATCAGATTATAGTTGAAAAATCTATTAGTTAAAAAAATTATATTTAGAGTACAACTTAAGCGCCGACTACTGTGATGGTCCTATTAGATCCAGAGGTATTATAGAAACTACCGAAGATTCATAGAGACTCCCTTAAGATATCACCCCTCTGCAGATCTCGAATCTTAACCCTTTAACCGGGGAGTTCCCTTTTAAATTACGCAGCCTATAACGGGCGCAAGCTCTTTCACTAGGACGTGTATATGCGTCACGCCCGGTGCAATGTAACTTCATATTATTATTTTTTTTATTTATACTTAAAATAAATTGAAAGGCTATGAAATATATTCGTTTTCGTTTATTTATACATAAACATTTTTTTCAAGGACGTATACATACGTCCTGCCCGTTGACGCTATTGTTTAGGTTGGACGCCTATATACGTCCCGCCCGGTTAAGGGGTTAATACTATTACAAAATGAAAACCAAAATTTCATGAAAACACAATTTTTTCACCATATTTCCTTTTATCTTGAACTATGAGGGGTGATTAAATCTAATTGAAAAAATACTGTAATTGGAGATAGTCATTTTGTCAACTGGAATGTTCATCGTACATAGTACTAAAATCAACTTCTTTTTCATAATTAAATTAAGAACACTTCAAACTTTTTATTTTCGATTTATATTCAGTCAATTTACCTCTTTTACTAAGAAATGTTCACTCATATTGCATTAAATTTACTTAAGTATTGATTAAATGTAATGTGTTGATCAATTAGCCTTAAATGAGAAAATTAATTTTGTAAGGAATCCAGTCGGTTTTCTAATTAATTGCAGAGATGTAAACTCATTATTTTATTTTGAAAGCAAAGGAGAAACTAATTATTTTTGCTTGATTTTTTAGTAATTTAAAAAGAACAGCTGAAAAAATATATAACCTTTACAAACAGAACCGAATGAATGAACAGTAAACATTGAATGAAACGCACCCTAGCGCTTCCTTGTAGTCTGGAGAACGAACTAAATTTTCATTCATAAACTCGTATGTCATTCTCAGATAGTCCAATTACATGGTGCAAGAGGCTTAAAATTCCAATCCTTTTCTCTTCAATTTTAAACCCTTAAAAGAAAAACGGAAACCTTCTTCTCCGTGAGTGGTTATATGGCTACACGATGACATAACTTTCTTGATCTTACGTTGAGTCGTTTTTGAGCCATATGGGCACGCACATTGTACACTTTGTTTTATAATATATATATTGATTATATAGGTATTATATGTTTTTAATAGTCATAAAAATAGATCATAGTCATAGATCCTTACTTAATCGATAGCCGAGTTTTATACCGTTTTTGTGTAAATATAAAGTGACCAGGAATCTATAGAAGTGTTATTTATTCAACACAGTAAGTTGAAAGCTAAGTTGTCTTTGAAACAGAAAACGATTAATGTTCTAAAAGGACCACTTAATATTTCATAAATAAAATCAATCATAGATCTGAAGTTTGTAAACTAAAGTTTAATTCTAAGAGCAGACTGTTCTAAGTCTATCTTTATCGATTTCGAGGTAAGGGTAGATCGACTTTGCAAAGGTTCAAGAGATTTTTAATTTTTAATCAAAAGCCGAACTGTCTTTAGTCCAATGTTGAATAAGGGCAAAATAGTGTAAAAATGGAATATTACCTTGTACCTTATTTTTCTCACCTACAAAAACTGTTTTAAATATTCTGAGCACCTCGTGCTACATTAAGCATTTTCTCACTAAAGAACTATCTAGTGGTTGTTTAGTTATTAAAAATGTGTTATCTCTGACAGAATGACAATTCAAAAACATTATAGGTACTGCCTGGCGTGTAATTTAGAAATCTCTATTTAATTGTTATGAAAACTCTATTTGGCGCATAGCGATAAATAATCTCAGATAATCGTTAAAGTTCCATATCCTAACTATAAATGTATTGGCAAAATTTAGGATTCCTACTGTATCATCGTCCGATTAGCCATGGTGGCATAGAGTATTTTCGATTTTCTCAAAAAGGGCTTTAACGATTATGATTAAACTTCATATTTGATGTTTGTATGTGCCCGCGATATGACAGTCAAAGTTTTATCAAAATTGATCGATTAAAGGGGGCACTTTACTTAATAAATTTCGTCTCACTTTCACGTGTTTTTTTGTTTGTTTTTTTCATTTACTCAAAAACGGCTTTAATTATTTTGATGAAACTGGATATTTGATGTAAGTATATGCCCGCGATGCGACAGCCGAAATTTCATCAAAATTGCTGAAACGGATGGGGTACTTTAATTAATAAACTTTTATATATTTAATTTACTCAACAACGGCTGTAATGATTTTGATCAGACTGGATATTTGGTGTACATTGCCAAAATTTCATCAAAATTGGTCAAACGCAGTGGTCTCTTTATTTTTTCATAACTAATCATAACTATTTTTTCCAATTTTTACATTTTTTTTTCGAATATCTTAAGAACGGCTTTAATGATTTTGATTAAATTAATCATTTTGAATCAAAATCAAGTCATCTTTTTTTATATTATTTATAGAAATGGCAATTAAATAACATGTAAATTTCTAATTTAAGTAAGTTGATAAGTGAAAGTTGTGTGTTGCGCGCATCGCACCATTTTTACTTTCACTTACCTATATATGGAATATATAGTAAGTGGAAGTATTGCGATCGTGAAAAATTTCGACTTCCGGTTTTCAACGGAAATACACGTTTTGGGGTCCCCTGAGTCGAAATGACCAAGTCCCGCGAAATGGTCTGTGTGTGTGTGTGTGTGTGTGTGTGTGTGTGTGTGTGTGTGTGTGTGTGTGTGTGTGTGTGTGTGTGTGTGTGTGTGTGTGTCTGTGTGTGTGTGTGTGAACAGACTAGCTCAAAAACTATAAACCGTGCGATCATGAACTTGGGTATTTAGAGTAGGTATATGCCCGCGATGTGACAGCATAAATTTCATCAAAATTACTTAAAGGGAGGGGGTACTTTACTTAATAACTTTTTAGGTTTTTTTCGATTTTCTCAAAAACGGCTCTAACGATTTTGATTAAACTGAGTATTTGATGTACTAATATGCCCGAGATATGACTGTAAAAATTTCATCAAAATTGATTAACCGGAGTGGGGACTTTACTTAATAAATTTTGTATCTTTTTCACATGTTTTTTTTATTTACTCAAAAACGGTTTTAAAGATTTTGATCAAACTTGGTATTTGATGTATTTATATGCTAAAGATGTGATAGCCAACATTTCATCACAATTGATCAACCGGAGGGGGGACTTTACTTAATAAATTTTGTATCATTTTTACGTGTTTTTTTTATTTACTCAAAAACGGTTATAACGATTTTGATCAAACTTGGTATTTGATGTATTTATATGCCCGAGATATGGTTGTTAAAATTTCATCAAAATTTATTAACCGGAGGGGGGACTTTACTTAATAAATTTTGTATCATTTTCACGTGTTTTTTTTATTTACTCAAAAACGGTTTTAACGATTTTGATCAAACTTTGTATTTGATGTATTTATATGCCAAAGATGAGATAGCCAACATTTCATCACAATTGATCAACCGGAGGGGGGACTTTACTTAATAAATTTTGTATCATTTTTACGTGTTTTTTTTAATTACTCAAAAACGGTTATAACGATTTTGATCAAACTTGGTATTTGATGTATTTATATGCCAAAGATGTGATAGCCAACATTTCATCACAATTGATCAACCGGAGGGGGGACTTTACTTAATAAATTTTGTATCATTTTTACGTGTTTTTTTTATTTACTCAAAAACGGTTATAACAATTTTGATCAAACTTGGTATTTAATGTATTTATATGCCCGAGATATGACTGTTAAAATTTCATCAAAATTGATTAACCGGAGGGGGGACTTTACTTAATAAATTTTGTATCATTTTCACGTGTTTTTTTTTTTGTTTACTCAAAAACGGCTTTAAAGATTTTGATCAAACTTGGTATTTGATGTATTTATATGCCAAAGATGTGATAACCAACATTTCATCACAATTGATCAACCGGAGGGGTGACTTTACTTAATAAATTTTGTATCATTTTCACGTGTTTTTTTTTATTTACTCAAAAACGGCTTTAACGATTAACAAAAATAAGATATGAATGTAGAAAAATGTGTGACTTTGGGAAATGATATTTAGCAAAACACGTCAATTTCTAATCTAAGTAAGTTGGTAAGTGAAAGTTGTGTGTTGCGCGCATCGCACCATTTTTACTTTCACTTACCTACATATGGAATATATAGTAAGTGGAAGTATTGCGATCGTAAAAAATTTCGACTTCCGGTTTTCAACGGAAATTCACGTTTTGGGGTCCCCTGAGTCGAAATGACCAAGTCCCGCGAAATGGTCTGTGTGTGTGTGTGTGTGTGTGTGTGTGTGTGTGTGTGTGTGTGTGTGTGTGTGTGTGTGTGTGTGTGTGTGTGTGTGTGTGTGTGTGTGTGTGTGTGTGTGTGTGTGTGTGTGTGTGTGTGTGTCTGTGTGTGTGTGTGTGAACAGACTAGCTCAAAAACTATAAACCGTGCGATCATGAACTTGGGTATTTAGAGTAGGTATATGCCCGCGATGTGACAGCATAAATTTCATCAAAATTACTTAAAGGGAGGGGGTACTTTACTTAATAACTTTTTAGGTTTTTTTCGATTTTCTCAAAAACGGCTCTAACGATTTTGATTAAACTGAGTATTTGATGTACTAATATGCCCGAGATATGACTGTAAAAATTTCATCAAAATTGATTAACCGGAGTGGGGACTTTACTTAATAAATTTTGTATCTTTTTCACATGTTTTTTTTATTTACTCAAAAACGGTTTTAAAGATTTTGATCAAACTTGGTATTTGATGTATTTATATGCTAAAGATGTGATAGCCAACATTTCATCACAATTGATCAACCGGAGGGGGGACTTTACTTAATAAATTTTGTATCATTTTTACGTGTTTTTTTTATTTACTCAAAAACGGTTATAACGATTTTGATCAAACTTGGTATTTGATGTATTTATATGCCCGAGATATGGTTGTTAAAATTTCATCAAAATTTATTAACCGGAGGGGGGACTTTACTTAATAAATTTTGTATCATTTTCACGTGTTTTTTTTATTTACTCAAAAACGGTTTTAACGATTTTGATCAAACTTTGTATTTGATGTATTTATATGCCAAAGATGAGATAGCCAACATTTCATCACAATTGATCAACCGGAGGGGGGACTTTACTTAATAAATTTTGTATCATTTTTACGTGTTTTTTTTAATTACTCAAAAACGGTTATAACGATTTTGATCAAACTTGGTATTTGATGTATTTATATGCCAAAGATGTGATAGCCAACATTTCATCACAATTGATCAACCGGAGAGGGGACTTTACTTAATAAATTTTGTATCATTTTTACGTGTTTTTTTTATTTACTCAAAAACGGTTATAACAATTTTGATCAAACTTGGTATTTAATGTATTTATATGCCCGAGATATGACTGTTAAAATTTCATCAAAATTGATTAACCGGAGGGGGGACTTTACTTAATAAATTTTGTATCATTTTCACGTGTTTTTTTTTTTGTTTACTCAAAAACGGCTTTAAAGATTTTGATCAAACTTGGTATTTGATGTATTTATATGCCAAAGATGTGATAACCAACATTTCATCACAATTGATCAACCGGAGGGGTGACTTTACTTAATAAATTTTGTATCATTTTCACGTGTTTTTTTTTATTTACTCAAAAACGGCTTTAACGATTAACAAAAATAAGATATGAATGTAGAAAAATGTGTGACTTTGGGAAATGATATTTAGCAAAACACGTCAATTTCTAATCTAAGTAAGTTGGTAAGTGAAAGTTGTGTGTTGCGCGCATCGCACCATTTTTACTTTCACTTACCTACATATGGAATATATAGTAAGTGGAAGTATTGCGATCGTAAAAAATTTCGACTTCCGGTTTTCAACGGAAATTCACGTTTTGGGGTCCCCTGAGTCGAAATGACCAAGTCCCGCGAAATGGTCTGTGTGTGTGTGTGTGTGTGTGTGTGTGTGTGTGTGTGTGTGTGTGTGTGTGTGTGTGTGTGTGTGTGTGTGTGTGTGTGTGTGTGTGTGTGTGTGTGTGTGTGTGTCTGTGTGTGTGTGTGTGAACAGACTAGCTCAAAAACTATAAACCGTGCGATCATGAAATTGGGTATTTAGAGTAGGTATATGCCCGCGATGTGACAGCATAAATTTCATCAAAATTACTTAAAGGGAGGGGGTACTTTACTTAATAACTTTTTAGGTTTTTTTCGATTTTCTCAAAAACGGCTCTAACGATTTTGATTAAACTGAGTATTTGATGTACTAATATGCCCGAGATATGACTGTAAAAATTTCATCAAAATTGATTAACCGGAGTGGGGACTTTACTTAATAAATTTTGTATCTTTTTCACATGTTTTTTTTATTTACTCAAAAACGGTTTTAACGATTTTGATCAAACTTGGTATTTGATGTATTTATATGCCAAAGATGTGATAGCCAACATTTCATCACAATTGATCAACCGGAGGGGGGACTTTACTTAATAAATTTTGTATCATTTTTACGTGTTTTTTTTATTTACTCAAAAACGGTTATAACGATTTTGATCAAACTTGGTATTTGATGTATTTATATGCCCGAGATATGATTGTTAAAATTTCATCAAAATTGATTAACCGGAGGGGGGACTTTACTTAATAAATTTTGTATCATTTTCACGTGTTTTTTTTATTTACTCAAAAACGGTTTTAACGATTTTGATCAAACTTGGTATTTGATGTATTTATATGCCAAAGATGTGATAGCCAACATTTCATCACAATTGATCAACCGGAGGGGGGACTTTACTTAATAAATTTTGTATCATTTTTACGTGTTTTTTTTAATTACTCAAAAACGGTTATAACGATTTTGATCAAACTTGGTATTTGATGTATTTATATGCCAAAGATGTGATAGCCAACATTTCATCACTATTGATCAACCGGAGGGGGGACTACTTAATAAATTTTGTATCATTTTTACGTGTTTTTTTTATTTACTCAAAAACGGTTATAACAATTTTGATCAAACTTGGTATTTGATGTATTTATATGCCCGAGATATGACTGTTAAAATTTCATCAAAATTGATTAACCGGAGGGGGGACTTTACTTAATAAATTTTGTATCATTTTCACGTGTTTTTTTTTTTTTGTTTACTCAAAAACGGCTTTAAAGATTTTGATCAAACTGGGTATTTGATGTATTTATATGCCCGAGATATGATTGTTATATGTGGTTATATGGCTACACGATGACATAACTTTCTTGATCTTACGTTGAGTCGTTTTTGAGCCATATGGGCACGCACATTGTACACTTTGTTTTATAATATATATATTGATTATATAGGTATTATATGTTTTTAATAGTCATAAAAATAGATCATAGTCATAGATCCTTACTTAATCGATAGCCGAGTTTTATACCGTTTTTGTGTAAATATAAAGTGACCAGGAATCTATAGAAGTGTTATTTATTCAACACAGTAAGTTGAAAGCTAAGTTGTCTTTGAAACAGAAAACGATTAATGTTCTAAAAGGACCACTTAATATTTCATAAATAAAATCAATCATAGATCTGAAGTTTGTAAACTAAAGTTTAATTCTAAGAGCAGACTGTTCTAAGTCTATCTTTATCGATTTCGAGGTAAGGGTAGATCGACTTTGCAAAGGTTCAAGAGATTTTTAATTTTTAATCAAAAGCCGAACTGTCTTTAGTCCAATGTTGAATAAGGGCAAAATAGTGTAAAAATGGAATATTACCTTGTACCTTATTTTTCTCACCTACAAAAACTGTTTTAAATATTCTGAGCACCTCGTGCTACATTAAGCATTTTCTCACTAAAGAACTATCTAGTGGTTGTTTAGTTATTAAAAATGTGTTATCTCTGACAGAATGACAATTCAAAAACATTATAGGTACTGCCTGGCGTGTAATTTAGAAATCTCTATTTAATTGTTATGAAAACTCTATTTGGCGCATAGCGATAAATAATCTCAGATAATCGTTAAAGTTCCATATCCTAACTATAAATGTATTGGCAAAATTTAGGATTCCTACTGTATCATCGTCCGATTAGCCATGGTGGCATAGAGTATTTTCGATTTTCTCAAAAAGGGCTTTAACGATTATGATTAAACTTCATATTTGATGTTTGTATGTGCCCGCGATATGACAGTCAAAGTTTTATCAAAATTGATCGATTAAAGGGGGCACTTTACTTAATAAATTTCGTCTCACTTTCACGTGTTTTTTTGTTTGTTTTTTTCATTTACTCAAAAACGGCTTTAATTATTTTGATGAAACTGGATATTTGATGTAAGTATATGCCCGCGATGCGACAGCCGAAATTTCATCAAAATTGCTGAAACGGATGGGGTACTTTAATTAATAAACTTTTATATATTTAATTTACTCAACAACGGCTGTAATGATTTTGATCAGACTGGATATTTGGTGTACATTGCCAAAATTTCATCAAAATTGGTCAAACGCAGTGGTCTCTTTATTTTTTCATAACTAATCATAACTATTTTTTCCAATTTTTACATTTTTTTTTCGAATATCTTAAGAACGGCTTTAATGATTTTGATTAAATTAATCATTTTGAATCAAAATCAAGTCATCTTTTTTTATATTATTTATAGAAATGGCAATTAAATAACATGTAAATTTCTAATTTAAGTAAGTTGATAAGTGAAAGTTGTGTGTTGCGCGCATCGCACCATTTTTACTTTCACTTACCTATATATGGAATATATAGTAAGTGGAAGTATTGCGATCGTGAAAAATTTCGACTTCCGGTTTTCAACGGAAATACACGTTTTGGGGTCCCCTGAGTCGAAATGACCAAGTCCCGCGAAATGGTCTGTGTGTGTGTGTGTGTGTGTGTGTGTGTGTGTGTGTGTGTGTGTGTGTGTGTGTGTGTGTGTGTGTGTGTGTCTGTGTGTGTGTGTGTGTGAACAGACTAGCTCAAAAACTATAAACCGTGCGATCATGAAATTGGGTATTTAGAGTAGGTATATGCCCGCGATGTGACAGCATAAATTTCATCAAAATTACTTAAAGGGAGGGGGTACTTTACTTAATAACTTTTTAGGTTTTTTTCGATTTTCTCAAAAACGGCTCTAACGATTTTGATTAAACTGAGTATTTGATGTACTAATATGCCCGAGATATGACTGTAAAAATTTCATCAAAATTGATTAACCGGAGTGGGGACTTTACTTAATAAATTTTGTATCTTTTTCACATGTTTTTTTTATTTACTCAAAAACGGTTTTAAAGATTTTGATCAAACTTGGTATTTGATGTATTTATATGCTAAAGATGTGATAGCCAACATTTCATCACAATTGATCAACCGGAGGGGGGACTTTACTTAATAAATTTTGTATCATTTTTACGTGTTTTTTTTATTTACTCAAAAACGGTTATAACGATTTTGATCAAACTTGGTATTTGATGTATTTATATGCCCGAGATATGACTGTTAAAATTTCATCAAAATTGATTAACCGGAGGGGGGACTTTACTTAATAAATTTTGTATCATTTTCACGTGTTTTTTTTATTTACTCAAAAACGGCTTTAAAGATTTTGATCAAACTTGGTATTTGATGTATTTATATGCCAAAGATGTGATAACCAACATTTCATCACAATTGATCAACCGGAGGGGTGACTTTACTTAATAAATTTTGTATCATTTTCACGTGTTTTTTTTTATTTACTCAAAAACGGCTTTAACGATTAACAAAAATAAGATATGAATGTAGAAAAATGTGTGGGAAATGATATTTAGCAAAACACGTCAATTTCTAATCTAAGTAAGTTGGTAAGTGAAAGTTGTGTGTTGCGCGCATCGCACCATTTTTACTTTCACTTACCTACATATGGAATATATAGTAAGTGGAAGTATTGCGATCGTGAAAAATTTCGACTTCCGGTTTTCAACGGAAATTCACGTTTTGGGGTCCCCTGAGTCGAAATGACCAAGTCCCGCGAAATGGTCTGTGTGTATGTGTGTGTGTGTGTGTGTGTGTGTGTGTGTGTGTGTGTGTGTGTGTGTGTCTGTGTGTGTGTGTGTGAACAGACTAGCTCAAAAACTATAAACCGTGCGATCATGAAATTGGGTATTTAGAGTAGGTATATGCCCGCGATGTGACAGCATAAATTTCATCAAAATTACTTAAAGGGAGGGGGTACTTTACTTAATAACTTTTTAGGTTTTTTTCGATTTTCTCAAAAACGGCTCTAACGATTTTGATTAAACTGAGTATTTGATGTACTAATATGCCCGAGATATGACTGTAAAAATTTCATCAAAATTGATTAACCGGAGTGGGGACTTTACTTAATAAATTTTGTATTATTTTCACATGTTTTTTTTATTTACTCAAAAACGGTTTCAACGATTTTGATCAAACTTGGTATTTGATGTATTTATATGCCAAAGATGTGATAGCCAACATTTCATCACAATTGATCAACCGGAGGGGGGACTTTACTTAATAAATTTTATATCATTTTTACGTGTTTTTTTTATTTACTCAAAAACGGTTATAACGATTTTGATCAAACTTGGTATTTGATGTATTTATATGCCCGAGATATGATTGTTATATGTTGTTATATGGCTACACGATGACATAACTTTCTTGATCTTACGTTGAGTCGTTTTTGAGCCATATGGGCACGCACATTGTACACTTTGTTTTATAATATATATATTGATTATATAGGTATTATATGTTTTTAATAGTCATAAAAATAGATCATAGTCATAGATCCTTACTTAATCGATAGCCGAGTTTTATACCGTTTTTGTGTAAATATAAAGTGACCACGAATCTATAGAAGTGTTATTTATTCAACACAGTAAGTTGAAAGCTAAGTTGTCTTTGAAACAGAAAACGATTAATGTTCTAAAAGGACCACTTAATATTTCATAAATAAAATCAATCATAGATCTGAAGTTTGTAAACTAAAGTTTAATTCTAAGAGCAGACTGTTCTAAGTCTATCTTTATCGATTTCGAGGTAAGGGTAGATCGACTTTGCAAAGGTTCAAGAGATTTTTAATTTTTAATCAAAAGCCGAACTGTCTTTAGTCCAATGTTGAATAAGGGCAAAATAGTGTAAAAATGGAATATTACCTTGTACCTTATTTTTCTCACCTACAAAAACTGTTTTAAATATTCTGAGCACCTCGTGCTACATTAAGCATTTTCTCACTAAAGAACTATCTAGTGGTTGTTTAGTTATTAAAAATGTGTTATCTCTGACAGAATGACAATTCAAAAACATTATAGGTACTGCCTGGCGTGTAATTTAGAAATCTCTATTTAATTGTTATGAAAACTCTATTTGGCGCATAGCGATAAATAATCTCAGATAATCGTTAAAGTTCCATATCCTAACTATAAATGTATTGGCAAAATTTAGGATTCCTACTGTATCATCGTCCGATTAGCCATGGTGGCATAGAGTATTTTCGATTTTCTCAAAAAGGGCTTTAACGATTATGATTAAACTTCATATTTGATGTTTGTATGTGCCCGCGATATGACAGTCAAAGTTTTATCAAAATTGATCGATTAAAGGGGGCACTTTACTTAATAAATTTCGTCTCACTTTCCGTGTTTTTTTGTTTGTTTTTTTTCATTTACTCAAAAACGGCTTTAATTATTTTGATGAAACTGGATATTTGATGTAAGTATATGCCCGCGATGCGACAGCCGAAATTTCATCAAAATTGCTGAAACGGATGGGGTACTTTAATTAATAAACTTTTATATATTTAATTTACTCAACAACGGCTGTAATGATTTTGATCAGACTGGATATTTGGTGTACATTGCCAAAATTTCATCAAAATTGGTCAAACGCAGTGGTCTCTTAATTTTTTCATAACTAATCATAACTATTTTTTCCAATTTTTACATTTTTTTTTCGAATATCTTAAGAACGGCTTTAATGATTTTGATTAAATTAATCATTTTGAATCAAAATCAAGTCATCTTTTTTTATATTATTTATAGAAATGGCAATTAAATAACATGTAAATTTCTAATTTAAGTAAGTTGATAAGTGAAAGTTGTGTGTTGCGCGCATCGCACCATTTTTACTTTCACTTACCTATATATGGAATATATAGTAAGTGGAAGTATTGCGATCGTGAAAAATTTCGACTTCCGGTTTTCAACGGAAATACACGTTTTGGGGTCCCCTGAGTCGAAATGACCAAGTCCCGCGAAATGGTCTGTGTGTGTGTGTGTGTGTGTGTGTGGGTGTGTGTGTGTGTGTGTGTGTGTGTGTGTGTGTGTGTGTGTCTGTGTGTGTGTGTGTGAACAGACTAGCTCAAAAACTATAAACCGTGCGATCATGAAATTGGGTATTTAGAGTAGGTATATGCCCGCGATGTGACAGCATAAATTTCATCAAAATTACTTAAAGGGAGGGGGTACTTTACTTAATAACTTTTTAGGTTTTTTTCGATTTTCTCAAAAACGGCTCTAACGATTTTGATTAAACTGAGTATTTGATGTACTAATATGCCCGAGATATGACTGTAAAAATTTCATCAAAATTGATTAACCGGAGTGGGGACTTTACTTAATAAATTTTGTATTATTTTCACATGTTTTTTTTATTTACTCAAAAACGGTTTTAACGATTTTGATCAAACTTGGTATTTGATGTATTTATATGCCAAAGATGTGATAGCCAACATTTCATCACAATTGATCAACCGGAGGGGGGACTTTACTTAATAAATTTTGTATCATTTTTACGTGTTTTTTTTATTTACTCAAAAACGGTTATAACGATTTTGATCAAACTTGGTATTTGATGTATTTATATGCCCGAGATATGACTGTTAAAATTTCATCAAAATTGATTAACCGGAGGGGGGACTTTACTTAATAAATTTTGTATCATTTTCACGTGTTTTTTTTATTTACTCAAAAACGGCTTTAAAGATTTTGATCAAACTGGGTATTTGATGTATTTATATGCCCGAGATATGATTGTTAAAATTTCATCAAAATTGATTAACCGGAGGGGGGACTTTACTTAATAAATTTTGTATCATTTTCACGTGTTTTTTTTATTTACTCAAAAACGGTTTTAACGATTTTGATCAAACTTGGTATTTGATGTATTTATATGCCAAAGATGTGATAGCCAACATTTCATCACAATTGATCAACCGGAGGGGGGACTTTACTTAATAAATTTTGTATCATTTTTACGTGTTTTTTTTAATTACTCAAAAACGGTTATAACGATTTTGATCAAACTTGGTATTTGATGTATTTATATGCCAAAGATGTGATAGCCAACACTTCATCACAATTGATCAACCGGAGGGGGGACTTTACTTAATAAATTTTGTATCATTTTTACGTGTTTTTTTTATTTACTCAAAAACGGTTATAACAATTTTGATCAAACTTGGTATTTGATGTATTTATATGCCCGAGATATGACTGTTAAAATTTCATCAAAATTGATTAACCGGAGGGGGGACTTTACTTAATAAATTTTGTATCATTTTCACGTGTTTTTTTTTTTTTGTTTACTCAAAAACGGCTTTAAAGATTTTGATCAAACTGGGTATTTGATGTATTTATATGCCCGAGATATGATTGTTAAAATTTCATCAAAATTGATTAACCGGAGGGGGGACTTTACTTAATAAATTTTGTATCATTTTCACGTGTTTTTTTTATTTACTCAAAAACGGTTTTAACGATTTTGATCAAACTTGGTATTTGATGTATTTATATGCCAAAGATGTGATAGCCAACATTTCATCACAATTGATCAACCGGAGGGGGGACTTTACTTAATAAATTTTGTATCATTTTTACGTGTTTTTTTTAATTACTCAAAAACGGTTATAACGATTTTGATCAAACTTGGTATTTGATGTATTTATATGCCAAAGATGTGATAGCCAAAATTTCATCACAATTGATCTACCGGAGGGGGGACTTTACTTAATAAATTTTGTATCATTTTTACGTGTTTTTTTTATGTACTCAAAAACGGTTATAACAATTTTGATCAAACTTGGTATTTGATGTATTTATATGCCCGAGATATGACTGTTAAAATTTCATCAAAATTGATTAACCGGAGGGGGGACTTTACTTAATAAATTTTGTATCATTTTCACGTGTTTTTTTTTTGTTTACTCAAAAACGGCTTTAACGATTTTGATCAAACTTGGTATTTGATGTATTTATATGCCAAAGATGTGATAACCAACATTTCATCACAATTGATCAACCGGAGGGGGGACTTTACTTAATAAATTTTGTATCATTTTCATGTGTTCTTTTTTATTTACTCAAAAACGGCTTTAAGGATTAACAAAAATAAGATATGAATGTAGAAAAATGTGTGACTTTGGGAAATGATATTTAGCAAAACACGTCAATTTCTAATCTAAGTAAGTTGGTAAGTGAAAGTTGTGTGTTGCGCGCACGCACCAGATTTTTTAAATTAACAATTTTATTTGCTCCTGTAAAACAACAATAATCAAATTTTCAATAATAAGGAACATATGGCTTGGGTAAGCATGAAGAAGATTGCACCCGGAGTTGCATCCTCCTTGCTTTCATACAACTTACATTTTCAGACTAGGAGGTCCCTCATCCAACTCCTTTTCAGCCTTCCCGGAGGTGCCTCAGGAATATCACGTCTGGTCATATCTTGTACACACTTCTTGGCATGTCCATCTAGTTTGTCGTAAAACCGTTTCTAATTTATAGGAATATAATTTGTCACACATAGGAACGCAATTTGCTTAAGTCATTATGGAGGATCTCATTAGAAGTTCATAATAATTCTTAAGTATTGGGATTGAAACATTTGCATTTTTTAAATATGAGTCTTTTTGGCAGGTCTGTAAATATGGATAGCATAGACCCATATTGGTTTTAGTAAATAGATGTATACTTTAAGTTTATGTTTGTGGGGGCTTATTTTTAAATATGAACATTTTTTCATTCATACATTTTTTTTAATATTAAAATATTAACTCTATAAGTCTGGAATGGAAACAATGTTCAATGCTTTATAAAGGTGTTTATTTAAGTGTCTACTCAAATTTTTTCTATTTATTTTCTACCAATGGGAATCGTTCCCTAAGCGTTTTCAGATGATTTTATCAGCGTAACATCCTGTAAAGCTTCCATGACAGTTATCTGTAGTTCATAAGGATGTTTTGAAAGCTTAATATTTTTAAACACAAAATAGTTTCAAGAAACTATTTATTTAAAAATCAATGATTTTATATTTTTAATGATTTATTTCTTCGCCCCGGAGGCAAACAACATTAAGTCCATTTCTTTAATGAATTTAATTGAACACTCTGAATTTAAATACCACGATGAATAATTTGCTACATATGTTTACGTTTAGAACCTAATTAAGGAATGTTTTTCTCATAGTAATTGAAGTTGATAAGTACTTAATTGTAAGTATTTAACGTGGTATTAAAATACAAATTGAAAAATTTAATTAAATAAAAAATGAAAATTGCGTCCCTTTGTTAAAGATATAACTCTCGTATAAGGTTTAAGCTGATATTAATATGAAAAGTTTTTTTTTTTTTTCTTCAATAGTAAGATATAAGGTAGGTATTACAGAAACTGACATTACCAATTGTTCCTTTTATGAAATGCTCACAAGAACTCGTTATCAATATTCCGTTTCTGGGAAATTGAGATATGGTTCGCATTATTTAAAAGAGTATAATTTAATAATTTATTTATCCCTAATGGGTTTCTGTCAGAATATATAAGAGGAAAAAATATCTTGCTTTCCCGACTTCTTCATCCTGTTTACTCTCTCTCTCTCTTTCTCTCTCCCTTTCGAACCGACTCCTTTAACAAATTTAAACCATTATTAATTTTTCCTACTTATTTCTGTATTTCTTTAACATTTTTGTCTTCACATTTTTTTTTTATTCTATTTTTTTTTTTCAATTCCTTGTCCAGGTTATTCCTTTTCGTATTAAATAACAACCTTTCCCTTCAACCTACTTGTATAAATACAACCAGTCTAACTTAGAATATTTTTTTGTTTTTATTATTTAATTTTTAAAAAGGAATTCTCTTCAACCTAGGTATATAAATACAACCAGACTAACTTATAATATTTTTTTGTTTATATTATTTAATTTATGAAAAAAATAATCCAACCGCACTATACAGGTTCACAGTATCAATAATAACGAAAAGTACTCGTACTGTTGGTATTACATAACAACTCTTTAAGAATAGATATTGTTTTGACGCTTGTGTTTTTTTTTTTTTTTTTTCACCAGAATTTTAGAACCTATTGCGGATCATGGAAGAAAATAAATAATTTTATCATGAAGTGAATTTCTCCGGTAATCTAAAAATTTTAAGTATTGTTTTGGTAGTTATTTTTCAATTATTATTCATTATTATTTTTTTTTTTGGTTCTCTAAATTCTAAAAATTTATTTACAATTAATTTTTGATTGATTTATTTCACACTTCAACCCTAACCCACCCATCTATTCTCTTTCCTCCTCCCTGTTACCTGGTCAACCTCCACGTCGGCTGAAGCAACAGTGGCCAAGAGACCTTTTACATCAATAAACTCAAATATTATAAAATTCTTCAAGAAACTCAAACCCAAAAACAAATGTGGCCACATTTGCTTGAGGCGTCACTGCGCAGATGCAACTCTACAAGCGGAATAATAATATTAATTTTTTATTCATATTATTTTTATTATTACTTCAATTATCGTTTCATTTTTACGAATTCAGGAAACGTTGCTTAATTCCGATAAAAACATTTAAAATTTTGATTTTTGTTGTTATTTCTAAACTAATTTAGGATCTTGTATATTTTTAGGTATACCCAACTTTTTTTCTAATATATGTAAATAATTTTCTGTAATGAATTTGTGTTAACTCTATTTACTTAGTCCGGTAGCTGAGGGCCAAAAAGGTGCCTGATTTGAAGAAAATTTTTGTTCATATAGGCTGAAAGTAATCATTTCATCGACAACAAATGTGAATATTTGCACCTCAGGTCGAACAAAATCAACATTTTCGATCTTTCTTCAATTTTTCGCAAATAACTCGAAAACGATTTATCGCACAAGAAAATGTGTTCTATCTAAAATGAAAGGGCATTAAATTTGGCGTCGACTGAGGTCCTCATATTTTAAATCGATTAAGTCTTTTGGCCAAAACCGATTGTCAATTTAGCCAGTTTAGCGGAAAAATGAATTACGCTCATGTTCCCAAGCCCTCGTTTAAAGAGGGTTAATAGTTGTTGAATATCGAATTGTGTGTAAAACGATCTCATTAATTTTAAAATTAGTCCACTTCATTTTTCGACTTTGTAATATTATATGACGGTAATCATAGGACCAAGCAATCTCAGATAGGTTAAGATTTAAAATCCAGAATCCTTCCATAAAATGCAACACAAACCTTACGATGTCGGGTCTTGGAAAATACAGTACTGGAAGACGTGATCTGTTGCCCGATACGGAACTACGTGTTTTCCCATAGGAGGTAGGTACCTTCTGCGAGGACTGGAAGCCCCAACTTGGACCCGATGCCATACGGTGAGAACAGTGGGATCTGTACTTATGGAATGCATAACGTTCTTTTGATTAAAGCAAGCAATAAGGCTGAACAAGAGATAATCTAGGATAATGAACATTAATATCGAGAATGACAAAAGAATTTAAAAATGTTTAGAGAACGGGCCAATGACCCCTAAGGGTACAGACAGAGTAAAGATGTAAGTATACCGTATATTTATACGGCCAAATATATGTAAATATAAGTATACAGTTTATAAATATACCGCTTTACAAACTTTATTTTCCATCTTAGATCCTCCGACTTCCTCCACTCCTCTACCCCCTCTACTCTCCTTGCTATATCTACCCACATAGCCCTCAGGACAAATCAGTCTTGCAGTTACATTCGTTTCATTCTATATTAAATAAACGAGTTTAAAAACAATATTGGAGCTGTAGGTCTTGGATTTTGGGTTATTTGTTGCATGTATAATAATATAATATAAATATATATAGTACATATACATAATTGATTAGTTTGGTTATTATAGGTACACATGATTATCTTCCCAATGAAAGTTTAACTTTAACAATATGTCTTATTCTAGCATTTAAAAGAGTTCTTTTAGGTTAAAAGAGTGCTAAATTTTAAAGTGGAGAAAGAATGGGTTCAAAGGATATAACTTCGCCAAATAAAAGAAGCATTTTTGAAATAGTTTTTAGGCTAAATCTCAAAACCTTCTTAAGCTAGAAAGCTGATATAAGTATCATCTTTTTCAGTAATTTATGCTCTATATTTCAAAGTGGAGAAACACACAAGATATAAAATATTTTGACATATATGGATATGATGTATTGTTCAGAACTACATTATGTTTAGGTATTTTAATTTATTTAATGGCCAGGATGAAACATAATTTAAATGAATCACAAATATTATTGTAACGTGAAACACAAAACATATGATCCAAAAGAGTTCTAGACTTTTTGTTAGAACAATTACAAACTGTTCTAGAACTTATTCGTGACTGTTCGCGTATATTCTGTTCTAATCCAGACTAAATATAAGGAGCGATGGACTGGAGAGTAAGTCTTGCTCTGAAGATCGGATCATATGGTTACTTTTGTATTACAAGTTGATATTTTTAGTAACACTGTTAATTATTTGTGTTTTTATGTTCGTCTGACATTGTGAATTAGAGTTTCTATTCTTCCTGGAAGAAAGCGAGGAAATAATTTTTATTTAGTCATCGCATTAATTTATGCGAGTGACCCAGAAAGCTGTCAAAGTATACGGTCTGGACCAAAACCATGTCCGACAAATTTTATCCTAAACTGACAGTGTAGCAGCGTAAGTGAACCTCATAAATTTCACCGCTACCAAATCAGGAAACCGGTTATTAAATAAAATAAATTAATGAATCTTTAACAGGATAGCTGTATATAATTTGATATTTAAGGAGTGAAGTCCAAACTAATTTGCATCTTAATTAAATAATTCTTCATTTAAATATTATTTATTTCATAATAATAACTATAATAACATAAATTAAATATTAATGAACAAATAACTATATTTTCTTTCTGAGTTGGGAACCTTATATTGTTATTGCAATTGGTTAATGACGGGTTAGAATATTTTTATATTCAAAGGTGAAAATTAAATTAATTTAAAATCCAACGTACAGATACATATCAAAATTACAATACTGAGGATGCCCGCAACTGGCGAAAAGTTCAAAATCTTTTGTTTAAAGAATAGAAAGATTAGAGACAAAAGGCCTATAGATTTAGTATAATAACAATTAAAATGTAGTTAAAAGAAAAAAAAAAAAGAAGTAGATTTCGCCTCAGATATTGTATTTTTTGTTTTTCTATTATTAAATACACACCGTAGATAAATAGATAGATTTATTTATTGTTTTTAAGGCACATGCCTTAAAACAAGGAGTTGACATCAACAAACAATACATAAGATTACAATTTAAAACAAAATAAATTAAGTACAGAAAACACATAATAAAGATACTAAAGTCTAATGGTAAATTAAGAATAATATTTTAAAAAATAAATCAGTTGTAAACTGTAGTATTTCGGGAGTTTTTACAAATGAATATTTGTCAGTTTGCTGAGAAAGCTTGCTGAACCTAATAGTTGAATATCTCAGGTTGAGAGTTCAGCGCGTTACTGAGGCAAAATAAGGCACGTTGTAATGCTCAACTCTCAGGTAATAATGTGCCACTGAAAAAAACATTCCCCATCTAATCCCATGTGACATATTATCTTTACTGATATCTAAGCGCATATTTTCAATATAATTTTATCATTGAATTTGTTCAAATAAGTACTTATGCTACTATTTTTTTTCTTAAATAAATAAAATTTTATCGTATAAAATAATGTTGATTCAAAATCGGCAGTGCCATCCCGGTAGTGCGGTGACTATCGATTAGGCGAGTTGGCTGTTATCCCACAGGGGTTCAGGCTTAGTCTCATACATCTTCCCCTTACAAGAAGAATTCTAAATTCTTTAGAGGATTAAGTATATTTATGTGTGTTTGTAAAATTCAATAATACTGGTAAAGATAGGGAAATGATAAAACATAGGAAAAAGGCTATCAGTATTTATTTATTTTCTCCAGGATAAAACTACCAAATAAGAATAAATATATTTTAATTTTTAATGCTAATTATTAACCCAGAAACTTATAACTCTGTAGTTGAGTATCAAAATAGTTATTTTTATAATAGAAGATGAAAAATCCAGCAATATTCTTTATTTAGCAGTAACTAAATTATTAAATATCAGTGCTAAATACGTTTTATTCCACTTACGTCATATTTTTATCAACTGTTGATCTCATTCCTCCTGCGTATAATTACATCTAAAATGGGTTTGATTGTAAAGGGATTTAGGTTTGGTTGTTGACAGAGTCAATTGGAAGTATATTGTTAACTTTTGTTGGAGGTTTAGCTTTCGAACCATTATTTACGATAAATAAACTTTTTGCATAAATCGTATAAAAATATTGATGAACATAATTTTTGAAAAATAAATGAATTATAATATTATAAGTAGATTATTGCAAACTTTGTGACTGGTTTTTACTTTCACTTACCTATATATGAAACATATAGTAAGGGAAAGTATTGCGATCGTGAAAAATTTCGACTTCCGGTTTTCAACGGAAATACACGTCCCAACGTTTTGTGGTCCCTTGAGTCCAAATAACCAAGTCCTGCGAAATGGTCTGTGTTTGTCTGTGTGTATGTGAACAGACTAGCTCAAAAACTATAAGCCTCATATATAAGGCTTATACTTTTTTTTTGTGTGTTTTTTTTATTTACTCAAAAATGGCTTTAACGATTTTGAAGAAACTGGGTATTTGATGTATGTATATACCAAATATGTAAAAGCCAACATTTCATCAAAATTGGTCCAACTGAGGGGGCACTTTATTTGATGACCTTTTTTCCAATTTTTTCCTTTTTTTCGATTATCTCAAAAACGGCTTTAACAATTTTTTCAAATTCGTCATGTTTAATGAAAATTAGGTTTTCTTTAATATCAAGTAAGCTTTATCATTATTAAAATGTTCTGAGGGGGCTTTTTTTTTGGGGGGGGGGGGCCTTTTTTGTTTGTTTCTTTCTTTCTTATAAATTACCTTTGTTTTTGTTTACATGGAGAAATTATCTGTCTCTCGTTACGCCTAAAAATAAGAAATGGCTAAATATGAGATATGATAAAAATCAAGTAAACATATAGAGGATAAAAAAAAAAAAATATTCCGTCAACTCATAAAATACGTTGAGCACATGCATGCGGCGGAGTACGCCTTTAATGACAGACCATTGTTCATAATTAAAGCCGTTGTGTTCATTTAATAAAAATTATTTGTTTCATGGTAAATGAAGTTTTCAACAACTACGTAGAGAATTATAAAATCAAACGACTAGGAGTATTATGCTTGCAATGCCGAATTACCACAAGTAAAAACTTTTATTTAATAATAAGAAAAATAGTGTTTTTTATAGAGCAAATAAAAACAAAAATAAGAAATGAATGTGGAAAAATGTGTCTTTGAGAAGTGGCAATTAACAAAACACATCAATTTCTAATTTAAGTAAGTTGGTAAGTGAAAGTTGTGTGTTGCGCGCACGCACCAGATTTTTTTGAAGGGAATAAAAATAAAAAAATAATTTTTTTTGCCAATATTTAAAAAAATGAAAATTATAATCAACCTGCACAGAATCTTTTATTATTATTAGTCAAACGCTGTATAGAAGGACTAAGAAAAGTAATATTTTTAGCGGTTCTCACTATAATTTTTTTGATTAGATTGATAAAATCTAAAATTATCTGACGCTTTTAAACGATGTAAATAAAATAATGACGCAAAAGCGATATCAGTAGGGAAATTTTAATGGTGATTTCGTGATAAAAAAGAATCATCGAGATATATTCATTTCGACATTTACGTCATTTTTTTGATAATATACTTTCTTTTATTTGGAGAAAAAAAACCCTCTTTTTTTTTTTTTTATTTATAAGCGAAAAAAACAATTTACTAGGATTGGTCATAAAGAAGTCCTGTCCTGAAAGTAAGAATTTAACCCTCCTTATGGTGTCATGGAAACATTCATAAATAAGTTGCTCAAGTCCCAAAATTAATGGATCATATGGACATTTGGAGATCCCTTCACCTCTCGTTGATTCAATCATACACATATATTTTAAAATACAAGATGATAGCTATTCATGATTATTTTGATATAAAACGAAAAAGAAACCGCTCGATTTTAACAAGGATTTATTACATGTCGCAGATACGTATTTGGAATTCGCTCCAAAAAGATAAAAGATCTGAATGACCACTCGGGAATAAAAAAGGATGCCGAAAACTTGGAAAGAATGACTTTTAACGTCATAGCGAAACCGGATCCGAAAAAAAATTATGATCGCTTAGGATACAGCCAATAATGGGAAATCTGATGGACTCTCTGATTAATTATGGAATGACGTATTGCTTACTGTCAAACTGCTGTGTTGAGGTCATTTACTAATAATAGTAATTAAAATAAACAATAGGATTGTTTAATGATTCAATCGTTGAGAGAATAACCAAATCCAAGTATACGAAAAAAACCAGGGTTATGATTTTATCAAAATTTTCCTTGATTTTTTTAGGGTCATGCTTTTACTTTTAGGGTCAATGCAATTTAACTACTTTTGGATGAAATTCTTCAATCTAATGATAATCTAGCAGTAAGTATAAAAGGAATTTTGTAACAAAAAGCAACAAAAAAAAACTGTAAATATTATTTGGCAGGATTTGGCATTCTTTGTTTCAATTATTAAAGTTAATGATTTGCAAAAGGAGTTTAACCCTGTGGACTGGGGATCACCTGTGGTGTAGTGGTTAGCTTAGGAACTCACAATATTAAAGGTCGTGGGTTCGCGTCCCGAGGTGGCCCAAGGATTTTTTAATGGGAGAAAAAAAATTCTTGTCTATGCCGTCCTGTACAATGGAGTTACCGAGCCTGTACGATGTCAGGTACTCGTTAAAAATCCCTATCCTAATTATACCTGGATGGGAAAAATTTAGAACTCCCACTGTAGCATCTTCCGATTAGCCTTGGTGGCATAAAGTGACGTAAAAACAAACTAACAATGATTCAGTCTTTGTGAGAATAACGAAGTTTCAAAAGGACGAAAAAACTCGGGGTTATGATTTCATCAAAATTTTCCTAGTTTTTTTTTTTTTTTGTCTATTTTCAATGCAATTTAACTACTTTTGAAAGAAATTCTTCAATCTAATGATAATCTAGCAGTAAGTATAAAAAGAATTTTGAAAAAAAGCAAAAAAAAAAAAACAAAAACTGTAATTATTATTTGGCAATTCTTTGTTTCAATTATTAAAGTTATTTATTAACTGTAATCAACCCATTTTTTTTTCCTCCCTTTCCTCGCCTGTTAGGCTATACGGGGTTTCCCGGGCCAGAGGAGAGGGTGGGGGATTGATGCCGAGTATTATTAAATTTCCCCTGGCTCCGGGTTTTGAACTTGCTATCTTTCGGTTCTCAATCATACTTTGCCATGGGCAACGCGTATTTTCTGACGCGTTTGCCCACTCTGCCATCCCGCCACCCCAAGGAGTTTAACCCTGTGGACTGGAGGACAGATTTGTTTAAGTACATTTGAGAGTTAAACGCTTACTGACTGGCTGCAGACAATTGTTGTACCACTCTCCCGTACTACTTAACCACCATACAAAACAAGGAAAGTGCCCATTTTCAAATAAATACCTAACATATATGAAAAGATTTTATAATAATCTATTTTATCCTAATTTATTGTCGTAAGGTTTAAATAAATATTATCTAAAGAGATATGATTGTCCATGACAAGGATTCGAACCCGGGTATCTGTACCACCGTTGCAGCGCCGTAACCAGAAGGCTACTAGGGTCCTTATCCCTTGTTATTAATAAATCATCACGATAATTAAATTTAATAAATAGAAGATCTGCAATAACAATCTGTCAATTAGATCCGATTCTTAAAATAATGAGGAATACTTAACGATGCCAAGAGAGAACTCACTATAAAAACTAAATAACCTGTTTATTGCTTAATTTTTATTTTTTATATTTTAGGAAAAATAATTTTATTGGAATTTTTTATCAGTATGAACGTTGGTATAAACATTTGTTTTTACCCTGGTTTACTGATATAATAAGTTAGGGTTTTGTTAATAATTGTACCTATTAGCAGTCTGCTGATGCCTTGATTAATAGCGAGAAATTAACAACCTTTTTTATATTAAGTAACATGTTTTTCTATTGGAGAAATAAACTATTCAGAGTTTGGATTTTCTCCAAGATAGAAAATTAATAGGATATTTCGAAGTTAGTTAGTTGTTTTGACATCTATTTATGCGATTTTTTTTTTTTTCATCAAGTATTTGTAATGTCTCTTTTTTTTTTTTTTTATTGTCCCGTGTAAATTTAAGAAAAAAAAGAAAAAACGGTGCTTAAAGGAAAGAGAAAAACAAATAAATAAAAGTAAATACTTACGTATTGCGAGGGCGCGCCGCAACTTACACTGTTACCTCGTACTCTTGTTACTTCGTTTAAACTACCATCTTCCTTTCTTATCACGCTCCTTTTGTAATAACTTTGGTTCTCATGTTTCTTTTCACTATTACTATTTTTTTTTTTTTTTTTTTTTTTAGTAACATTGTTTGTGAAAAATGATAGTTATACTATCAACTGTGAGTTTCCAATCTATTTTCATTTGACAGCATTTTTTTATTAAGTTTTTCATTTCTAATCAAAGCACATTTAATTTCTATTTATTTATTTATAATATATATTATAACTATTTTTTATAGAACTACAGTATGATTTATTAATTTAAAGATCTTAAAATATTAAATATAAATGTGTGTAATCATATTTGGTATTTTTAATTTTAATAAAAAAAAAACCTTCTAGATCTTTCATTACATTTTTTTAAAAGCATTTAGTAATAAAATACAAATAAACAAAACAAAGAAATAAGATTACAAATATTGCTGTTTAATATTGTACTATTTGTTTGTAAATAATTATAATGAGCTAAAGTCTAAAGTGTGGATCTAATTGGGCTTCAACTGTAAAGGACGCTATGGGAGTTCGCTTATGTTACTGACACATAACTTTCCGAATCAGGCCACACTCAGAAGTGACAGCATTGGTTTTACCTAAAACCGTTCCATTTAGATATATATATATATTTTTTTTTTTGTCTATTTAACGTCACTTTATACCACTGAGGATGATAGGACGATGCTACAGCGGGAGTCTGAAATTTTGCTTATCAAGGTATAATTAGGATAGAGATCTTTAACGAATACCTGACATCGTACAGGCTCGGGACCTCCATTTTACGTCCTATCCGAGGGGCGGTATAGCCAAGGATTTTTTACTCCCTTTAAAAAATCCTTGGGCCACCTCGCTGTTGTGCTAAATACTACACCACAGTTGACCTCCCGCTTAATTTATTTAGTGGTAATATAATACATTGGTCGGCCAGTATTTTTTTAATAAAATAAAGAATTTAGAGACCAAAGGCCTTCTAATTTATTATGATACCTATAAAAACTAAAAGAAAAGATCTCAACTAAAAAAAAAAAAAATATATTATAACCGATTTGTTATTACCTCATATCTTTTTTCTAGGTTTTTTAAAGGTATACGAAGGCGTCCGTCACCTGTGGTATAGTGGTTACCATAGCAACCTACAATACTAAAGGTCGCAGGTTCGCGTCCCACGGTGGCCCTGGGATTTTTTAATGGGAGTAAAAAATCCTTGGCTATGCCGTCCCTCGGATAGGACGTAAAATGGAGGTCCCGAGCCTGATTAGTACGATGTCAGGTACTCGTTAAAGATCCCTATCCTAATTGTACCTGGATAGGCAAAATTTAGGACTCCCACTGTAGCATCGTCCGATCAGCCTCAGTGGCATAAAGTGACGTTAAACAAACAAACAAAAATATTTGATGAGCCTATATTAAAGGTATGTGGTACTAAGGAAACTTTATTATTTCTAAAAATATTCTTTAGGTCTCTTCTTTTCTTGTATACAAAGAATGCTTTGGCTCCACGGACTAATTAATAATTGCAACCGCCAAAAAGCTCTCAATACCAACACTTTAATTTTCAATAATAAATAATATACCTTACTCACTACAAGAACAAAACAAATCACGATTGAAAAATAATTTTGGTATAAGGTCAAAAAAATGACTGTAGGAGTAAGATAAGTGTCATTAGATGAGATGAAGGTGGCCTCCGAAAGAAATATAACCATCGCTCCTACACCTATCTTGGGTTGCCTCTTTTGAGTTTTCGAAAAACGCCCTCTCATTCAGATTATTATTATTGAGATTATTCAGAGCCTACAGATTGCAGTGGAGGAGTGGTTTGAGGAGATTAAGCTAAGAGGTCTCGCCATAAATCCGGTTAAGAGTAAAGTTATGTAAGTAGGTAGGGAAGAGACCGAGCTGAGAATAGTGTGTGATGGGCAACAACTTGAGCAGGTGGACAAGTACACATGGATGGACAGCAAGATGGATATTGGAGGCCAGACCAAGGGGGCAGCGACCAGTTGGCAGGTCGAGAACCACATACTGCCAGCATATGGAGAGACTCGGGAGCGAACGCGGCTCGTCCTTGACTGGAATTAAAAGAATGGCGCAAGATAGAGATGCCTTCAGAAGATGGGTAAAATCAACTCCACGCTTAACAGCACGAAGGAGATCGGGAAAGAAGAAGAAGAAGAAGAGATTATTCAGAAACCCCCACTAGTTACTTTTCAGAACTTTAACCAGTTAATTTTATTTTTGCTTAATAATTTAATAATTCGCGATTAATAATGAGATAAAAATAAAAAGGCAGAGAACATACGGAAGGCGGGCAACCATTTGGTTGAAGACAGAGCACGGTGGCAGCAGATGTTGAGGCAGGCCAAGGACTCCTGCGGTCTGCAGTGTCAAGAGAAGAAGACAAGATAAATTATTTTCATTTTAGTGAAATAAAATTTATGATATAAATTATGATTTTATAATTATAAAAATAGGTGTAATGTTCATACTTTCACGCCCTGGAAATTCTCAGTAATCGCGCTTTCATATTTTACTACACTCCAGCCATGCATCTTTCCTTGGTCATACTCTCGCGTCGTGATCGTTTGTTTGTTTGGATTTTTAGGCTAAATATCCCAGATCACCAACGCCTTGAATCTTCATATAGATAAGAAAAGGTTAACAAGATATGTATCTCGAAGTGAAAATAAAATCTAATATATAAGAAACAAAGAGTTCAATTTTTTGTTTAATTAAAATTTATTAGTGTAGGAAAAAAAGAAGAAATAATCGCTAGGATGTTCGTAAGAATGGCACGTTAAGATTAATACAGAAAACTAAATGGGTTGCTAAATGGCGTTTACATATTAATCAAAATACCTCGATTTCTACTCATAGTAGGTTGTTAAATGAAAGTCGTGTGTTTTTTGTTTGTTTAAAGTCACTTTATGCCTCTAGGGCTGATCTGACGATGCTACAGTGGGAGTCCTAAATTTTGCCCATCCAGGTATAATTAGGATAGGGATCTTTAACGAGTACGTGACATCGTACAGGATCGGGACCTTCATTTTAAGTCCTATCCAAGGGACGGCATGGCTAAGGATTTTTTACTCCCATTAAAAAATCCTAGGGCCACCGCTAGGCGAGAACCCGCGATTGTAGGTTACCATGCTAACCACTATACCACAGGTGACCACACGTGTTTTTTCTTGTGCTCAAGCATTCTCTTGCCTAATATTGAAGCATTGTATTGCTTAGGCCTAAACAATACTGCCTAAGTATTGTTTAGGTTTTTCCCTAGAGCATGATAAATACAATTGATGATAATAGTAATAATAGATATATTGATGTATATACAGTCGGCTCCGTTTTAACGGGCCATAAAGGGAAAATTTGTTTTGTCCCAATTAGGCGGAGGACCCAATAAAGCGGAGATCGTCTATCCACATGTAAATGCAAAAAAAAAAAAATCTGGTGCGTGCTCACAACACACAACTTTCACTTACCACCTTACTTAGATTAGAAATAAATGCGTTTTGTTAATTGCCACTTCTCAAATGAACAGAACGGCTTTAATTATGAACAATGGTCTGTCATTAAAGGCGTACTCCGCATGCGGGGGCTCAACAAGTTTTATGAGTTGACTGAATATTTTTCTTTTTTTCTCCTCTTTATGTTTTCTTTATTTTTATCATATCTCATATTTAGCCATTTCTTATTTTTAGGCGTAACGAGAGACAGTTAATTTCTCCATGTAAACAAAAACAAAGGTGATTTATAAGAAAGAAACAAACAAACAAAAAAGGCCCCCCCCCAAAAAAAAAGCCCCCTCAGAACATTTTAATAATGATAAAGCTTACTTGATATTAAAGAAAACCTAATTTTCATTAAACATGACGAATTTGATAAAAATCGTTAAAGCCATTTTTGAGATAATCGAAAAAAAGGTAAAAATTGAAAAAAAAAATTATGAAATAAAGTGCCCGCTCTGTTTGACCAATTTTGATGAAATGTTGGCTATCACATCTTTGGCATATATATACATCAAATACTTGATCAAAATCGTTAAAGCCTCTTTTGAGTAAAAAAAAACCGGAAGTCGAAAATTTTCACGATCGCAATACTTCCACTTACTCCAGATATTCCAAGCTCCAATAAATTAAAACAAGTTAAAAGGACCACAAAACAGTGGACAAGTGCCGTAAGAGAAAATAGGCGGGAGGAAGTGGTCTTGACCCGACTGAGGATCGGCCATACCAACCTCACTCACGTGCATCTGATCTCAAGGGAGAACCAACCACACTGCGAGGCCTGCCAGCGACCACTGACAGTACAGCATATCATAGAAGAATGCCCGTCGCTACAGCGTGCTTTCGAAAGAAATAGGGTGCCCCGCCGAAGAGAGCTAGCACTAAGTGATTCGAAAGAAACAATCGATGCCGTCCTGAAAATATTAAAAGAGATAAAAATATTTCATAAAATTTAAAAAACATGCAGAACAGAACATGAAGAAATCAAATTCAATCAATCAAATAGCTTAAAAGACAATCAAGTGTTGAAGTCCAAAGGGCGTAATGACCTTGAAGTTGATCGCCCACTAAAACCAATACCCTACCCTACTTCCACTTACTATATATTTCATATATCGGTAAGTGAAAGTAAAAACACGTGAAAATGATACAAAATTTATTAAGTAAAGTCCCCCCTCCGGTTGATCAATTTTGATGTAATGTTGGCTATCGCATCTTTGGCATATACATACATCATATACTCAGTTTGATCAAAATCGTTAAAGCCGTTTTTGAGTAAATAAAAAAAAACACGTGAAAATGATACAAAATTTATTAAGTAAAGTCCCCCCTCCGGTTAATCAATTTTGATGAAATTTTTACAGTCATATCACGGGAATATAAATAGATCAAGTACTCAGTTTAATCAAAATCGTTAGAGCCGTTTTTGAGAAAATCGAAAAAAACGTAAAAAGTTATTAAATAAAGTACCCTCTCCCTTTGAGCAATTTTGATGAAATTTTCGCTGTCACGTCGCGGGCATATACCTACACTAAATACGTAATTTCAGGTTCACACAGTTTATAGTTTTTGAGCTAGTCTGTTGACACACACACACAGACCATTTCGCGGGACTTGGTTATTTCGACTCAGGGGGTCCCAAAACGTGTATTTCCGTTAAAAACCGGAAGTCGAAATTTTTGACGATCGCAATACTTCCACTTACTATATATTTCATATATAGGTAAGTGAAAGTAAAAATACATAAATTCGCTTAATCACAGAGCATACTGATGCCATAAATTGGACATATTTGTGAGAAAAGCAAGTTAATAAGTGCATTTAGACGGATGTATTCTCGTCTATTAATTTAATGATGTGGTCAAAATAATACGATTAATTTAACTGTTAAAATGCATTTTTATTAGATAGGTCTTTTATAATATGACAAAATATACGAAATATACATAATTACACAAAATAAAAATAACCATTTGCTTATAATTTGAATTATACTTATAAAGAAAAAAGTTCGAAATAAGAAATGAATCAGAACACGTTCTTGTATAAATTTTTTTAACAGGAAAGAACAAGTGTGCATTGTCACACTTTAATTGTAAACTTACGAGCCACATAATTAGTGCACCTTTTTCGGGCGTCTAAAGGACTTTCCTTATTGTAAAAAAATTAAGAGACTACACGTTTTGATTGAGTTTCTTGCTTCTGATTGAGAAACAGGCCTGTCCTCATATACTTGGGTTATTCGATTGACACCGGGTTTCATAGATTTTTGCATAAGTTCCAGAAGGTTTTGGCCTAATTAAACGATGTTTCTTCCCAATAAAGCGGTGATTTTTTACCTATATTTGAATCCGTTTTATTGTGAATGGCTCGATCAAGCGATGGTCCGAATTATCAAATAACCCAATTAAACAGAGTCGACTGTACTTATTAATATACTTATTGGTAAATAAATACATCGAAATGCAAAACAAATTTCCGTAACTGCTATTTTCTAATTATTGCTTTATTCATTGCTATTTTATGTCTCCAATGAACCGTTAAGTCGATTAATTAATATCCATGGCACCGCAATATATTTATATATAGGGAGTAGCAATTCTTATTAATAAAACATTTCTTTCTCCTTGAATGAGGACAGATTCGCGATTAGCCGCCCACACGTTGGAAGGTGTCATTGTTCTCCAAGTCCACCTTGCCTCGCTAATTAGTCCCGATGGAATCAATTGACCTTAAAAAGTTGCAAAGGGTTCAGGGGTTAATTACTAGGACAAGTAAGGCTTTCTTCACGATCCTGTATCGCGGCCTGAATAATGTCAATCAGATGCTTTTGTTCCTGATCGGCAACGCTAAAAAAAATAACAATAATAAAATAAAACCTTTATATCAATTAAAATGACATAAAATTTAATAATATTGAAATTTAAATATCAATGAGATATTTTATAACCTATTGAAAACCAGATTGATTTAAAAAGTAAAATAAATGCTTGAATAATTATAATGGGATTTGAGGATTATAATGGGAAGTTTGCCCAGAGGAGGCACAAGACCAATGACCACAGCAACAAACTTAAAAATGTGATCAAATTTATGAAATTAAGTCTCTCTACGTTTACCCAATATTGATGAAATTTTCGCTGTCACACAAAGGACATATACTTACATCAAATACCTAATTTCAGGTTCGTACGGTTTCTAGTTTTGAGCTAGTCTGTACATACACAAACATAAACACACAGAGACCATTTAGCGGGACTTGGTTATTTGGACTCAGGGGACCCCAAAACGTTATTTTCCATTGAAAACCGGAAGTAGAAATTGTTCACGATCGCAATACTTGCATTTACTATACATTTCATGTATAGATAATTAGAAGTAAAAATATTATTCACTTTTGAAAATAGAATTAAATTATGAAAAATCACAACACATAACGTTCACACACCGACGAGGAATGTGACAACCAGCTTATATCAGCGACCACCAAATGCGCAAACAGATAAAGATCGATACCTTGGAGTAATATTTTACAGAAGGAGGACTTAGGGTCCTTACTATTACTTACAAGGGGAGGGCACAGCTATGGGGTCGTCGATCGGGCCCATTTTTTTTCTGGTGATTCTATATCGAAAAATAGTCGACACGTGTCCGAGCGTTCCGTCCAATGGGCCTTAGGTGCTGAGAAATAAAATAAAATACCTTGAAAATCCTTTATTTTTTATCTTGAGTTTGGAAAATGATATCGCCATGATTCTTTCACTAATTCATTTATTTTAGAGAGTAGATTAAATGAAAAATACAATAGTTAAAGAATTATTCACATTTCTTCAATTTAATTTAAAAAAAGCTTCAAGTCTTCAAGTAAACTCGCTTTATAAATTTTTTCACATAAAAAAGAATAGCAGAATTGAGTTCAGCACCTCAAGAAACCCTGATGTCTTAAATATCATCCAAAACAAAAAATAAATTGTTTTTCCTGTCAGGAGCAGCTTAAAAATGTTTCAGCAAAATTGTATGTGTAGTTTCAAAAGTCTGCATCTCGTGTTGAGCTGATCCGATTTTTACGTTCTTGAGCTCGTTGCATAGAAGAAAGCTTCCTTTTTCTAACCATATAAATAACTGTCGTATTATCTCGGGAAGCTCTTGTTAAAATGGTCCTCAAAATAAAAATTAAATTCAAACTTTTCTTTATATTATGTTGATTCCTGAACACGTAAAAATATCTCGATTAGGTAAAAATGTGTAACAATAGAGCCTTTATTTACCCTATAAATTTGATGAGAATCGGTAGAATTTTCTCCGAAATATGGTCGGATTTTTGGATGTTTAACGAAATTGTAAGGGTCTAGCCTTAGCGAAACTTTTAATGCAATTTTTAATTTTTTTTTTTTTTTTTTAATATTCCCAAAATTTACTTATAGGATTTTTTGTTTGTCCTCAAAACGAATCTGAAAACTGTTATGAAACAAAAACAGTTTTGCACAAAATGATTTTTTAATGTCAGTATTTTGCCAGAATATTCCATCAACATAACTCTAAAAAGTAATTATTTCCATCCTTTTCACGATGTTTTTATCACTAGTAAATTCATTTTACGGAGCCTATTTTGTTTTTCTTGGTCGGCTAGGAGAAAATGGGTTCATCCCGATTGTTTCACGTTCGCCTTACAAAAAATGATTTTGAACTTCAAACGAAACAACTAAAATTTAAAACTATTTTTTCTCAATGATCTATATGCAATGTGTTTTTTCTATGCCCTCGCCATCAACAGGTAGTACTTTTTTCTTATGGATATACTTCCAATGTGAAGGTGGTATAATGAAACAAGAGCGAACTAAAATAGAATAACGTACTTTGTACTCGTCAGCAAATACTCTTTGTTTACTTACTGGTGAGGGTAGGTGGGGGATTTTAAAACTGATACGATGTGAATCATTCCTAATTGTTATTTGTTATTGAAAACTCTTACAAACCTCTCTCTCAAAGTGATCGACTAACTTTTTATTTTTATTCATTCTTGGATTTTTTTTAAAAATTATTAATATTGTTTTTGGTTGTTACTCGGCTCATTTGTTTCATAACAGTTTTCAGATTCGTTTTGAGGACAAAAAAAACAACCTATAAGTAAATTTTGGGAATATTAAAAAAAAAAAAAAAATTAAAAATTGCATTAAAAGTTTCGCTAAGGCTAGACCCTTACAATTTCGTTAAACATCCAAAAATCCGACCATATTTCGGAGAAAATTCTACCGATTCTCATCAAATTTATAGGGTAAATAAAGGCTCTAGAGTTTACTTATAGGCTCTAAAATTTACTTATAGGTTGTTTTTTTGTCCTCAAAACGAATCTGAAAACTGTTATGAAACAAATGAGCCGAGTAACAACCAAAAAAAATATTAATAATTTTTAAAAAAAATCCAAGAATGAATGAAAATAAAAAGTTAGTCGATCACTTTGAGAGAGAGGTTTGTAAGAGTTTTCAATAACAAATAACAATTAGGAATGATTCACATCGTATCAGTTTTAAAATCCCCCACCTACCCTCACCAGTAAGTAAACAAAGAGTATTTGCTGACGAGTACAAAGTACGTTATTCTATTTTAGTTCGCTCTTGTTTCATTATACCACCTTCACATTGGAAGTATATCCATAAGAAAAAAGTACTACCTGTTGATGGCGAGGGCATAGAAAAAACACATTGCATATAGATCATTGAGAAAAAATAGTTTTAAATTTTAGTTGTTTCGTTTGAAGTTCAAAATCATTTTTTGTAAGGCGAACGTGAAACAATCGGGATGAACCCATTTTCTCCTAGCCGACCAAGAAAAACAAAATAGGCTCCGTAAAATGAATTTACTAGTGATAAAAACATCGTGAAAAGGATGGAAATAATTACTTTTTAGAGTTATGTTGATGGAATATTCTGGCAAAATACTGACATTAAAAAATCATTTTGTGCAAAACTGTTTTTGTTTCATAACAGTTTTCAGATTCGTTTTGAGGACAAACAAAAAATCCTATAAGTAAATTTTGGGAGTATTAAAAAAAAAAAAAAAAAATTAAAAATTGCATTAAAAGTTTCGCTAAGGCTAGACCCTTACAATTTCGTTAAACATCCAAAAATCCGACCATATTTCGGAGAAAATTCTACCGATTCTCATCAAATTTATAGGGTAAATAAAGGCTCTAGAGTTACACATTTTTACCTAATCGAGATATTTTTACGTGTTCAGGAATCAACATAATATAAAGAAAAGTTTGAATTTAATTTTTATTTTGAGGACCATTTTAACAAGAGCTTCCCGAGATAATACGACAGTTATTTATATGGTTAGAAAAAGGAAGCTTTCTTCTATGCAACGAGCTCAAGAACGTAAAAATCGGATCAGCTCAACACGAGATGCAGACTTTTGAAACTACACATACAATTTTGCTGAAACATTTTTAAGCTGCTCCTGACAGGAAAAACAATTTATTTTTTGTTTTGGATGATATTTAAGACATCAGGGTTTCTTGAGGTGCTGAACTCAATTCTGCTATTCTTTTTTATGTGAAAAAATTTATAAAGCGAGTTTACTTGAAGACTTGAAGCTTTTTTTAAATTAAATTGAAGAAATGTGAATAATTCTTTAACTATTGTATTTTTCCTTTAATCTACTCTCTAAAATAAATGAATTAGTGAAAGAATCATGGCGATATCATTTTCCAAACTCAAGATAAAAAATAAAGGATTTTCAAGGTATTTTATTTTATTTCTCAGCACCTAAGGCCCATTGGACGGAACGCTCGGACACGTGTCGACTATTTTTCGATATAGAATCACCAGAAAAAAAATGGGCCCGATCGACGACCCCATAGCTGTGCCCTCCCCTTGTTAGTAATAGCAAGTACCTTACAGAATACTTGCCCTTACTATATATCGTATTTCATGTATAGGTAAGTAAAAGTAAAAATATTATTCACTTTTGAAAATAAAATAAAATTATGAAAAATCACAACACATAACGTTCACACTCCGACGAGGAATGTGACAACCAGCTTATACCAGCGACCACCAAATGCGCAAACAGATAAAGATCGATACCTTGGTGTAATATTTTACAGAAGGAGGACTTAGGGGCCTTACTATTACTTAGTAATAGCAAGTACCTTACAGAATACTTGTCCTTACTATATAATCGTATTTCATGTATAGGTAAGTAAAAGTAAAAATATTATTCACTTTTGAAAATAAAATAAAATTATGAAAAATCACAACACATAACGTTCACACTCCGACGAGGAATGTGACAACCAGCTTATATCAGCGACCACCAAATGCGCAAACAGATAAAGATCGATACCTTGGAGTGATAGTTTACTGTAGGAGGACTATTAATTAAAACATTAAAATGAAAATATAGAGGCTAAACAAAAGACTTAAAATACTGTACTCGCTTTTTTATAAATTTTCGAAATTGAAAAATAGACAGGAGCTAAAAACATGGGCAAATTTAATAAAACCTATACGGACTTACACCTCACAAATTTAAGATTCCGTAGAAAGGATACCCAAAAAGAAACTGCAAACTTTTCAATCCAAAATTTTAAGACTAATAATAGACGCACTTTTTTTTTCTTGCAGAACTCTTTATAACGATTGTGACAATCAAATTTCGACCAATACATAGAAATTCCGTATTCCGGCTCATATATTGAATTGGACTGACATTAAAACAGACTTATAAACGACCTGGCCATCACGGATATGCCTTATAAAAGGCGACTGAAAAGAATTTGGAAGAGAGACCACTCCTGAATCAAGACGAATACGACTGAATAAGTAAGATCTCTCGTGTCCTGAAATGCCATATGTAACATAATATACCAAACCATAAGCTGATCGTAGATTACTGCGACGCACAGTGTTTCGCTTAGTAGGAGCTAGGTGGACAAAAGTATTTTTCGTAATTTTTTCATCTCTTTCGACTATTGAGGTAATTTAATTATAAAATTATTATATTTAATTACAAAATGATTATATTTAATTATAAAATTGAATATACTATTTTTAATATTATGTATATTTCATAAATTAAATATATTATATTAAATCATAAAATTGTTTTTCGTCATTTATTCATTTATTGAGACTTATTAAGTAATTTAATTATAAATTAAAACATTTTTACTACTTGAAAATCAAATTTAAAGCGATTCCCAGGAGATTAAGAAGAAAAATAAAAACAAAAGCCTATCTATACAAAATTCTGTATTCTTTATTTTTTTTTCTAATCCTTTTTACATGCATTTTTCTTTTTTCCTTCTTTTCTTTCTTTTTAGATGATCCTTTTTTTTTTTTTTTTCACATTAAATAAATATTTGATATTTTCACATGTGTTGCATGATGGTCAGATATCTATTTTTATATGTGCATAGCTGTATAGGTATTTAGCTCCAGAATAAGGTTATTTTTTTGAGAGCTTAACTCTGCAAAGATAAAAACGTATATCATATATTATGGCCCAGGATTGCGCCAAATGACAGTGCTGGTACTGCTAAGAAATCCAGTGGGAAAAAAGGAAAAGGCATTTTCTTAAATACCTGTTTGTATAAGATTTTCTTAGTCGGTAATGGCAAGAAGCCAATACCTGCCTACATAGACCGCATCCTAGTCTGCTTGTACGAATGCGCTGTAGGCTTAGGGTCCATGTAACAGACTAATTCTTCATTTCCACTCAATTACATAGCATTCCCCAAAGCAATAATTGATATCTTACACAATTTTTTGCGGGTATCATAGTGGTTCCTTGAAATTTGGAAGTTGGCGTTGAATCCTGCAATCATCTCAAAAACATTTTTTTATTGTGGTTTGATTAACAGATAAATTTACTGAATTTGTGTGAATTAGCACTCAATAGTCCAAGTGATATTAATCCTTAACAATCAATCTATAAAAATTTGGGAAAACTATAATTTTAATTATTGAAGTGATGCTTGGAATTTAACTAATTTATTCTATAACACCACGATTTTACAACTTTCGACTCTATTACTGATGAGGTGGAGTGTGTGAGACATAAATAAATATTAGAATGCTACGTTTTGATGTATTGTTTACATTATTAGAATACCGATTTTTAGAATTTCAATCATGACTTTTGTCCACCTAGCTTATACTAATCGAAACACTGTGCGACGGGTACAAATAAAAATTTGAAGATTATAAAATAAAATAAAAATTCAAGAAGTAGTATGTATATTCTATTTTAATTTTAATTTTATATTATACATAGAAATATTATACTATAAAATATTTTCGGTTTATTTGATTAACGATATAAAAATAAATTTCAAAACATAACAAAATTAGAAAATAGAAACTAGCATAGCGGTTTTACCCTGATTGAGTTGATACTATAAGGAAAGACAGCTTTTTTTAGGTATCGAAATTAATTATTTCTTCAGGTGTCGAAATCTATCGTCAAATCTCGTTTGATCCGAACGAATCAAAAGAGTGAGTCATTCAAGGATTAACACATCAACCCTGTTCAACAACTTAATCTTCGACAATCCAGGATTTGAGAAAATCATGAAGAGTCGTATCAATCATTTCAGGATGATTAAAAATCTGACGTCCCGCGATCCATTTTCTGATAATGCTTCTCTCCATCTGTCACTCAGAACATCTTTATAATACTCGGGAAGCGCCTTTCTTTTCTGAATATAGGATTTATAATGATAAAATTATGTTAATGTATACACTCTAATATAGGTGAATATACATATTAACATAGGTCTATGTTTATCATTTAATCAGTCACGCAAAATTAATTATTCGATAGAAGTATGCAAGGCTTACAACACGATTGGGTTATTGGGTCAGTTGTTTTAAAGTTTCAAAATTTTTAGGTTTGATGTTTAGAAAGCAGATAAATTGAAATTTATTTCAAAACATATGTTGTTTTATGGCTATGTTCAGTCGGATATTCTACGAGAAAAAACAATACAATTCTTTTTTGGGGGCTCACTCTATTACAATTCTTTTTTGGTCATTGATTCTTTTTGGACTAACAAATAACCTATTGTATTTTTATTAACATTTCCATTTTTTGAAAATATATTGGACATTCACTATTTTTTCTCATTGACATAGAGTTACTCGGTCGGGTTCCGTACAATATTTAACCACTCTTTTTGCTCTCCCGTAAAATTTGCTAAATGTGACTGAACACGTTCTTAGCGTGTGGTCTTCATTTGTATTTTTTTTTAATGTAAAAGATTTTTTTTAAAAGTAAATTGTTTGTGAACTTCAAAACTTCAAATATGCACACTCCAGAAATGTGGTATTTGATAATTCACACTAAATTATTGATGTATGGAGAATTTCATATTAAATACATTTTTAGAAGTTTTGTATTCTTAATCTTTATTAAAGAAATTAAATAATAAAAAAAAAATTGGGGCTAATTTATTTTTTTTACTTTAGAGCCCATCAATGTACCAGAGATTCTTTTCCGTAAATAGGGTTCCTGAAAGGCAGTAATTTTTTTAATATTTAAAACCATAGGTTTTTTATATAGAAACAGAAAGAAACACCAAAAAATCAAATTATTTCTATCTTTGTACATACCAATAGGTATGTACTTTCTCTACATGCCTTTTAATGACATTATTTTTTATTTACCATATTTCGTAGCCATTAGATTTTCTTAATATATTTTTCAATAAAGTTGTCAATTTTAATAACATAAAAACGAAGTTTCTCTTAATTAAAAACTCATCATTTTATAGCATTTCCAACTCTATTTGAACCTTTTCCAAGTCACTGTAACCCTTTCCAAGTCACAAGAAACCCTTTCCAATTCAAAATAAACCCTTTCCAATTCAAACGTAACCTTCTCCAAATCAAATGCAACCTCTTTCAACTCAATCGTCACCCTTTTTATTTAAATTGTAACCGTTTCCATATCAATTGTACCCCTTAAAAAAATCTTTCAAGTTGTAACTTCACCCATTCCAAAGAAACTGAAATTTTATGTATATACTTTTTTTCAAGTGTGACAATTGAAATGAAATTGGTTACACTTGAAAAATAAAGGGTGACGATTGAGTTTTAAGGGGTTATATTTGCTTTGGAATGGGTTACAACTCATTTGGAAAGGAGTACGTTTGAATTGAAAAGGGTTTCTTGTGACTTGGAAAGGGATACAGTTGACTTAAAAAGTGAAAATTGACTTGGAAATTCTATATCTCCCTTCCTGTATATATAGTCTGTAAAAATGTGCCATCTTCAAACACAATCAATCCTATTCTAACAACCCGGCTGGAAAATATAAAAAGTATCAAAGAGTTGATGCTAAAATATATGTTATAAATATTTAAATTTAATTAAAATTAATAAAAAAATATTACCATAATCTCTATATGATTTTACTGCAATCAATAAAGGATATTTTATATCACGGGATATTTTGATCCTCCAGAAGACCCCTTCTAACCTATTAAAACTATCAATTACTGCCTATAACCATATCTTATAAGTGCCTATAAATGTTTATTATACAATATAATATTACTATAGAGTACTTCGCGTTTTACTGTGGGGCTTCTATGACCTACAATATCTCACCTCCAATATATTTCAGACACCTTATAACAGTTTTCAATAAACTTCTTAGTCTTCTTATATCATTCATGTTTGGTCAAAAGGGCTTAAGTCATAAAAAAAAAATAATTTTGTCTCGTCTTCTTAAAATTCATAATTGACTATAATTTATTCGTTATTCATAACTTTTTAGAGTCTACGTTGAAAGAATATAGTTTCATTTATTATTCTGGAATAAAAAAATACAATCAGAAATAATTTAAAATAATTTTTAATAGCCTGGTGAATCGTTGTTTAAACTTTACATTTCATGACTTAACCCCTTTTGACCAAACAACAGTGATATATAACAGTAATTATAAATATAAATAAACATGTAGGAACATTGAGTAGCTCTGGACTTATATTTATAGTTTATTGTAGGACGATCTCGTCGGATTCTTCTGTTTAGATAAATGGCTTTTTGGATTTTTAGGTATGGAGTAAAACGCAAGGATAAAACAATTAGGAGTTAATTTTGAAAGTATTGGGTTCTAACACAAATCGGCAACAGTTAGAAAATGATGGCTTTGTGGATGATTTTATTTATGAAAAAATATGGAACATTTATGATTTGTGATTGTGAGGGTTGGATACGATAGGAATAAATTTGTATTCTATACAGTTTTTTTTTTTTTTTTTTTTTTCATTCTTGGGGAATTTTCGCTCATTCTAATGAAACAAAGCAAAAATTTATATTTCCCAGAACCTATTGAAAAAAATGGTTTTAAATAGTTGCTACTAAATTAAATTAGATACAATATTATTAATTTATTTTACTGTGCAATATTTATTTTTTATGGAAGTTTCTTGATTTAATCTGTTTTAGTGACCTTTATGTGTTTTTGTGAAGTAAGATCGTATGTCTTCTGACACACGATATGCAATGTTATGTCTTCGTAGTCTTCTTAAATGTGGAGATGCATGTTTTATTTCTTTGTAACTATTAGCCTGCAACATCTCATTAAAACTCAACACGGGAAATGAGCTGTGTTAACAGATTCAATGAGTACATTACTGGCCATCGAAAATACGAATTCCAAATCATCTTTAATAGTAGAAATAAGAAACTTTTGGTGGCATCTAAGGGAAAAAGGAATAGATATTATTTTCATATGGACACCCTCACAATGAACTAGCGGATCAAGTGGCACGACTAGCGAGAATTCCAGAAGCCTGCGAGGTGACAATAATAAATAAATTTCCTTTAGGTGACTTCTTAAAAACAATAAGACCTCAAGTCCATAAAATATGGAAGGTCAAATGGAATCAAGAAGAATCCAAACCAAAGGGCATAAAGAAGAACCCGAGTAAATGGACCACCTGCAACAGAAAATCGCGTAGAGAACAAACTGCCCTTTGTCGGCTAAGAATAGAGCACTGTTCTCACATGTTTACTTGATGAAAGGTCTTGAACCTCCTACAACAGAATATGTAAGGTGCAAATAACTGTAGAGCACCTACTACAAAGTTGTAAAGTCTATGAAAACCTAAGGAGAAAATTAGGTTTGGGATCTTTAAAGAAATTTCTTGAGAAAAATCTTGATGACGATGAGGCAGCAGTAAAAAAACAAAAAACAAATGAAATACTTGAAACTAACAAAGTACTATTATGAAGTATAAAATACAGATGTTCCCAATGACCCAGCAGAGTAGAGGAAATAAAAAAAAACCAAATAAATAAAAATCAATCGCTATTTAAATTTGATCTTAGTTAAAATAATAAAATGCGCCTAACTGTATTTGTAATGAACATGTTTCATTTTCTTCGTCATGATTTCCTCCTATCCACAATGCTGTCCTTTCCCTAATGTGCTTGACATCTTTATTTGTTTACGTAAACTATTTTTATAATTACATAAGCAAACCTTATATAGAAACAAAACAAATATAGTAATTAGATGCGAAAAAAGTTCGTTAATTGAATAATTATCAAGTTGGAACTAGTTTTGCTTTTCCTTGCGGAACGGATACAAGAACCACGGCCTTCCCGACTTCCGCACTCCATCTTTGTGCTTGGAGTCGGTTTCACAATTGCCGTACTTCCCAAGGCGCTACGGTATGCTATCCCTCTTATTTTCTAAGTCAAATTGCATTTATTATTTTTTTTTATTTTTTTTTTTTTTTAAATGCTCCAATTATCAAATTTTATTGTATAAAGGCACATGCTATAGGGTAACTGTACCAATAGTTGACAGTTTAAGAAAAAAAATTTATATTTATATTACCAATATATTGATGTTAAGATAATCGTTGTTATGAATTTAGTTAGGACATTCCCCCTAGAAAACTAAGACAATATCCTATGGTCTACATCTATGGTTTTTATAAAAAAATGATTTCTTAGAAACTTTTAAAATGAACCAATAGTTGACACATCAAAATGTAAAGGTTTGGAAAGTTGACACATGCATTAACATTTGATTTCCTACGATTTTTAATAGGTTATAAGGACTACAATAAAAGTTAATATTTTTTCTATTTATAAAGTAGTAAATTAAGAATTTCCACAAATTAATTATTTTATAGACAAATAGCTTAAATGAGACAAAAAGCAAAAAAAAAAAAAACATTGTTAAACAAAAAATGAGATCACCCAGTTAAGTGAGTATGATAAATAGATTTTAGTAATAGCCAAAGTTTCGTTTTCTTTTAATGTTGGGTTTGCTCAGTTTTCGGCTTTCCAATGATGAACTTCACTCTTCCAGTGCCCTTTTAGACAATTAAAGATGACCACTTTCATTGGTTGAATTTTGTAGCGTTTTGATAGATTGCGACTATTAGCATAACCAAAATAACCAAATAACCAAGTCCCGCGAAATGGTAGGTGTGTCTGTTCGATGTTTGATGTGTTTGATTAAATTCGGTATTTGGTGTATGTATATGCCTGCGATGCGACAGTCAAAATTCATTAATTGGAGGGGGCACTTTACTTAATAAATGTTGTCCCATTTTCACGAGTTTTTTTTTACTTACTCAAAAACGGCTTTAAGCATTTTGATCAAACTCAGTATTGGTTGTATGTACATGTGACAGCCAAAATTTTATTAACCGTATTATGAAAATAAAAACTTTTATTTATTAATAAAAAGATCAATTTTACTTAAGAGAGTAAATGCGTGATGCTCAAATTTCTGAAGCATCGCAGGTGTGTAAAAATATGGTATAAGATAATAGTATATAATTAATATAGGTATATTTTAGTCTAGAAACTTTTGTTCCAAATTAAATTTTTGAAAACAATATAAAGCGATTTTAGAGGAACATTAATCGTTCTTGATTTCCAGAAAGGATAAGAGACGTAAATACACCTATCGATTCACCTTCACGATGTATTTGCAAAAAGCAACTCGTAGTAAAAAACAAGCAAGCAGTAAAAAAACTCGACTGTTGATGAAATTAGTCCCTTCAAAAATAAATTAGCAATAATGAATCGAAAAGTGCTGAGAACTACCAAATTTTGCTATACAAATACTCTATAACTTATGGAGATATACAAATATAAGTATATACTTAAATGTGGAAAAATGTACGAAGTTGAGGATTGGCGTTTACATATTATCGAAACATGTCGATTTCTAATCTAAGTAAGTTCGTAAGTGAAAGTTGTGTGTTGCGCGCATCGCACCAGATTTTTTTTTTATAATGAATTGGGAAATTGAAGGTTTTTTCTTGTTGTGAAAGTTGAAATTCGCATGTGGTTCATAGTATTTTCAATCTTATGTTAGTCAATCTGATGTATTGTCTGTTTATAATATAGAGTCCTAGGTGTGGGATCTGTTTGACTATTCATAATTCACAAATAGTATATGAATAAACAATGTTTATAAAAATGGTTACGACCTCCGAGTGGAATGCTAGACTTGACTTCCAGCTAAAATACTTTCGTCTCATGTGACGCACCCACTGCATCCTTCATTCATTTATCAGTCTAGGATAGTAAGCGTCACAAAGATTAGATTGTACGCATATTTTTCAGAACAAGGGTAGCTTCCTGGGAGGAGGTTAAATCACCACTACGTTAATCTATATCGTTTATCTAGTCATCCATTTATTATCTTACTTAGATTTTTTTTTTTGAAACGGTTGAAATACTCATGTCTGGAACATATGATTTGAATTTTCTGTGGGTCATTTTCCCAGAAAGGGCCATTCCTTGTCTCCTCGCTTTACTCTTATCTGACAATGGAATATGTTAGAATTTTTCGCTTTCATTTACTTGTACATAAACTCCGTATAGTAACGGAAAGTATGGGATCAGAAATTTCGACTTACGGTCGGTACTTACAACGGAAACACATGTTTTGTGGTCCCCTCATTCCAAATTCGAAGCAGTACACCATATTTTAAAAAAGCTGTCAATTATATTTTTTTATTCGTTCATTTGTTTAGTCATTCCGTCATTAATGTGTGTCACTTATTCATTCTCTCACGGAGGACATTTGCTCGATTATTTCTCGTTCAGGAAATAAGTATACAACTGAGTTTTGGGTATGTACACATACTTACGATTTAAAATGAAAAGAAACACTATGAATGCATTTTGAATGGATAGTTAGTTGTATGCCATATTTTAGAACCTTTTCAGGAAAATGGATTTTTTATAGATCTGTACGGTTTTACGCTCAAATGTTATCTATATAAATAAAGTTGAAATTCTGTTTGTTTGTTTATTTGTTCTTTATAGAAATTCATACCGTTTGTCCTAAATTCTCCAAATTTCGCTCAATGGTTCTTTCAGACTAGGTGCGAACACCTGTCCATATTAAAATTGCATAACTTCAGCCGATCTTCAGCTGATATTCTTTATTGTTATAAAAATCATGATGATCTCACTTTACAATGTTTTTTATTATTTACGAAATCGACCGTTTCTTTAGAAAAATGGAATTCCCCGTGTGAAACCGGGATATACAGCTATAATCTATGTATATAAAGATGAAATTCTTTTTGTTCTTTATAGAAATCCATACTGTTTGTCCTAAATTCTCCAAATTTCGCTCAGTGGTTCTTTCAGACCAGGTGCGAACACCTGTCCATATTACAATTGCATAACTTCAGCCGATCTCTGGGTATATTCTTTATTGTTATAATAATAGTTTTGATCTCGCTTTACATTGGTTTTTACAAAATCGGCCGTTTGAGTCGATAAAAGTCTCAGTTTATAGATTTAAAAAATGTAATTCTCCGGGTGAAACCGGTATATACAGCTAGTTTATTAATAATAACACTTAAAATTAAATTTAAAAAATCGTTTAATTGATTGTGTCCTTATATACATGTATGTGAAATATATATTTCAAATATATAAAACTAAAAAAAATAATTATAATATAATATAATATTATTAAGTTGAAACAGGGCGGTATAGATATTGAGGGCTACACGAGTTAGGGATGGAATTCCAGTGCCCCGTGAGCGTTCTGGAATTCGTCATCAGCCGACTTCCATCCTGGAGATAAAATTAATCTTAGGGAGTAGAATTAATGTCTTAACAGTTTCGTTGTATAGTATCAATTCGAATATTTATAGATATCCTTAGTGTGAAGAAAAGGGCGAAAATATATCAATGGCTAACTTCAAATAGTTCTAAGTGCATTGAGAATTCTTTCAACGATAAATCTTGTTTTGTTCCATTGACTTAAAAACATTCTTCTTAAAGATAATCAACAGGGAGGTACCATTGTGAATCAAAGTGGTAATGTCATTTTTCCATCCATATCTCAGAAAATACATCAATTGATCTAGAAAAAGTATTAGATGTTTCAACAAAAACAATTCGGACTTTTCATGCCATTAAGTGTCCAATATTCTTATTTTTGAATAAGAAAAAAGATTAGATACCTATTTAAAAAAATATTTGATTTTTTTATTGACTTGAAGGAACTGTAGAAAGTAACATTAGTGATTCGTGTAACTGCGCTCTAAAAATACTCTATATTTTCAACAATTAGTGTTTAACAACAAATTTTCAGCTGACCAAACTTAAACTTGGCTTGTTTGGTATGAACTTGTAAAACGGTCAACACCGTTTAATATCTGCTTATCGCGAGATTATCCTGCATAAGTCCAAAGCAAATTTGCCTTTAATATCGCCACCTATCCAACTTGTGAAATATTCTCAGAATACCTTGCTCATTATTTTTCGATAAATCGATTTTTTAAACTAATAAAATTCCATGAAAATAAATCGCATAGCCACCTTTTGTTTCATACTACTTCATGTATACGTTACATAATAAAATATTATACAGAGTATATTTACAGCTACAGTTAGACTTAGGTACTTCCTCCAGGGTTTCCCTCTCCCTCGTTATTTGTAAAAATAAACCTAGTTTGTATATTTATATATGTATATTATATTTTAAATACTAGCAAATTTATATTATATTATAAATCCAGGTTTTATAATTTCCGTCCGAATTCTCCCGAAGATGGGTGTAAGCATCAATATTATTAATATTTTACTTTCACTTACCTATATATGTAATATATAGTAAGTGGAAGTATTGCGATCGTGAAAAATTTCGACTTCCGGTTTTCAACGGAAATACACGTTTTGGGGTCCCCTGAGTCGAAATGACCAAGTCCCGTGAAATGGTCTGTGTGTGTGTGTGTCTGTGTGTGTGTGTGTGTGTGTGTGTGTGTGTGTGTGTGTGTATGTGAACAGACTAGCTCAAGAACTATAAACCGTGCGAACCTGAAATTGGGTATTTAGTGTAGGTATATGCCCGCAATGTGACAGCAAAAATTTCATCAAAATTGCTCAAAGGGAGGGGGTACTTTATTTAATAACTTTTTAGGTTTTTTTCGATTTTCTCAAAAACGGCTCTAACGATTTTGATTAAACTGAGTATTTGATCTACTGAAATGCCCGAGATATGACTGTAAAAATTTCATCAAAATTGATCAACCGGAGGGGGGACTTTACTTAATAAATTTTGCTCAATTTCACGTGTTTTTTTTATTTACTCAAAATCGGCTTTAACGATTTTGATCAAACTGGGTATTTAAAGTATGTATACGCCCAAGATATTACTGTAAAAATTTCATCAAAATTGGTCAACCGGAGGGGGGACTTTACTTAATAAATTTTGCATCATTTTCACGTGTTTTTTTTATTTACTCAAAATCGGCTTTAACGATTTTGATCAAACTGGGTATTTGATGTATGTATATGCCCGAGATATTACTGTAAAAGTTACATAAAAATTGATTAACCGGAGGGGGGACTTTACTTAATAAATTTCGTATCATTTTCACGTGTTGTTTTTATTTACTCAAAAACGGGTCTAACGATTTTGATCAAACTGGGTATTTGACGTATGTATATGCCAAAGATGAGATAGCCCGAATTTAATCAAAATTGGTCAAACGGAGGGGCACTTATTTCTTAACTTTTTCTGCAATTTTTACATTTTTTTCGATTTTCTCAAAAACGGCTTTAACGATTTTCATCAAATTCGTCATGTTTAATGAAAATTAGGTGTTCTTTAATATCAGGTAAGCTTTATCATTATTAAAATGTTCTGGGGGGCTTAAATGGGGTAGGGGCCTTTTTTGTTGGTTTGTTTTTGTTTCCTATGAAGTATCTTTGTTTTTGTTTATATGGAGAAATTAACTGTCTCTCATTACGCCTAAAAATAAGAAATGGCTAAATATGATATATGATAAAAACCAAGTAAACATATAGAGGAGAAAAAAAGAAAAATATTCAGTCAACTCATAAAACACGTTGAACCCACGCATGCGTAGTACGCTTTAATGACAGATCATTGTTCCTAATTAAAGCCGTTCTGTTCATTTAATGGAAATTATTGGTTTCATGGTAACTAAATGAAATTTTCAAGAAGAACATAGAGAATTATATAAAATCAGTCGACCTGGAGTATTATGCTTGCATTGCCGAATTTTCTCAAGTAAAAACTTGTATTTAATAATAAAAGAAATTAGTGTTTGTTATAGAGCAAATGAAAACAAAAATAAGAAATGAATGTGGAAAAATGTGTAACTGAGTGAGAAGTGGCATTAACACAACGGCTTAATTTCTAATCTATGTTGGTAAGTGAAAGTTGTGTGTTGCGCGCACGCACCAGATTTTTTCAGTATATTATTATTAAATATGAAATATATTTTTACTTTCACTTACCTATATATGAAATATATAGTAAGTGGAAGTATTGCGATCGTGAAAAATTTCGACTTCCGGTTTTCAACGGAAATACACGTTTTGAGACCCCCTGAGTCGAAATAACCAAGTCCCGCGAAATGGTCTGTGTGTGTGTGTGTGTGTGTGTGTGTGTGAACAGACTAGCTCAAAAACTATAAACCGTGGGAACCTGAAATTGGGTATTTAGTGTAGGTATATACCCGCGATGTGACAGCAAAAATTTCATCAAAATTGCTCAAAGGGAGGGGGTACTTTATTTAATAACTTTTTACGTTTTTTTCGATTTTCTCAAAAACAGCTCTAACGATTTTGATTAAACTGAGTATTTGATCTATTTATATGCCCGAGATATGACTGTAAAAATTTCATCAAAATTGATTAACCGGAGGGGGGACTTTACTCAATAAATTTTGTATCTATTTCACGTGTTTTTTTTATTTACTCAAAAACGGCTTTAACGATTTTGATCAAACTGGGTATATGATGTATGTATATGCCCGAGATACGACTGTAAAAATTTCATCAAAATTGATCAACCGGAGGGGGGACTTTACTTAATAATTTTTTTTGCAATTTTTACCTTTTTTTCGATTATCTCAAAAACGGCTTTAACGATTTTCATCAAATTCGTCATGTTTAATGAAAATTAGGTGTTCTTCAGTATCAGGTAAGCTTTATTATTATTAAAATGTTCTGAGGGGGCTTAAATGGGGTAGGGGCCTTTTTTTTTTGTTCGTTTTTGTTTCCTATGAAGTATCTTTGTTTTTGTTTATATGGAGAAATTAACTGTCTTTAATACGCCTAAAAATAAGAAATGGCTAAATATAAGATATGATAAAAACCTAGTAAACACATAGAGGAGAAAAAAAGAAAAACATTCAGTCAACTCATAATACACGTTGAGCCCACGCATGCGCAGTACGCCTTTAATGACAGACCATTGTTTATAATTAAAGCCGTTCTGTTTCTTTAATGGAAATTATTGATTTCATGGTAACTAAATGAAATTTTCAACAAGTACATACAGAATTATAAAATCAGTCGACTTGGAGTATTATGCTTGCATTGCCGAATTATCTCAAGTAAAAACTTTTATTAATTAATTAAAGAAATTAGAGTTTGTTTTAGAGCAAATGAAAACAAAAATAAGAAATGAATGTGGAAAAATGTGTAACTGAGTGAGAAGTGGCATTAACACAACGCATTAATTTCTAATCTAAGTTGGTAAGTGAAAGTTGTTTGTTGCGCGCACGCACCAGATTTTTTTATTATATTACTATGGAAGTTTTTATTTCTGTATTTAATTTATGTCTAAGGTTTTTATTAATTTTTTTTTTTTTTTGGTAAATTTGTTTGGTTTTGTGTGTTTTTTCAGGATCCTAAATTTTAAAATTCTTATATGTAGTTAAAATATTTTTACTTTCACTTACCTATATATGAAATATATAGTAAGTGGAAGTATTGCGATAGTGAAAAATTTCGACTTCCGGTTTTCAAAGGAAATACACGTTTTGGGGTCCCCTGAGTCCAATTAACCAAGTCCCGCGAAATGGTCTGTGTGTGTGTGAACAGACTAGCTCAAAAACTATAAACCGTGCGAACCTGAAATTGGGTATTTAGTGTATGTATATGCCCGCGATGTGACAGCAAAAATTTCATCAAAATTGCTCAAAGGGAGGGGGTACTTTATTTAATAACTTTTTACGTTTTTTTCGATTTTCTCAGAAACGGCTCTAACGATTTTGATTAAACTGAGTATTTGATGCATTCATATGCCCGAGATTTGACTGAAAAAAATTCATCAAAATTGATCAACCGGAGGGGGTACTTTACTTAATAAATTGTGTACCACTTTTACGTGTTTTTTTCATTTACCCAAAAACGGCTTTAACGATTTTGATCAAACTTGGTATTTAGTATATGTATGTACCTGCGATGTGACAGTAAAAATTTCACCAAAATTGATCAATTGGAGGGGGCACTTTACTGAATACATGTCACATTTTCACGTGTGTTTTTTAATTACTCAAAAACGGGTTTAACGATTTTGATCAAACTTGCTATTTGGTGTATGTAAGTGCCCGCGATGTGACAGTAAAAATTTCATCAACATTGATCAAATGGAGGGGGTACTTTACTTAATACATTTTGTATCATTTTCACGTATGTTTTTTATTTACTCATAAACGGCAAAAATAAGAAATGAATGTGGAAATATTTGTGACTTTGTGAAGTGGCAATTAACAAAACACACCAATTTCTAATCTAAATAAGTTGGTAAGTGAAAGTTGTGTGTTGCGCCCACGCACCAGATTTTTTTTATATTACTATGGAAGTTTTTTATTTCTGTATTTAATTTATGTCTTAGGTTTTTATTATTTTTTTTTTTTTTTGGTAAATTTGTTTGGTTTTGTGTGTTTTTTCAGGATCCTAAATTTTAAAATTCTTATATGTAGTTAAAATATTTTTTTTTAACATGGAACTTTTATTTAAAAACTTTAATTGGAGTTTCTAGAAAATCATGAAAATAAATTTTTAACAACTTTTAAAATCATTCCTTCATACATATAACTTTAATGTAATAATAGAAAAAAAAATTGTGCTAATTTATTTATTTTTTCTTTTGACTCCATAATATCCCAGATTTAACACCTCGGAAGGAGCATTTCCGAAATATAGGGTTCCCAAACGGCAATAATTTTTAAATTTTCCAATCTTACATTTTTGACATAAATTAACATAGAAATAGAAAGAAACACCAAAAATTCAAATTATATCTATTTTGGAACGAAATGGATTGGTACTTTCCTCTGCTGTTCTTTTGCAACATTTTTGTAAATTTAGTACATGTTAGTGATGTTCTTGGTTGTTGTCTTGAATTGGCGAAGTGGTGACTTTTTTTTTTTTGCTTTTACAGATTCTTGTTTATGTATAAACTGATTGTTCCAATATATATACAGACAAAAAATTCCGAAAATTTGTCTTTAAAATTACCTAAAAAAAGTTCCTATAAAAGCACGGTCTATTGCCCTTTTTTCCAATAACCACGTGTTGTTTTTGTAATTTGTTTACTTTATTAAAAAAGTCTTATCGGTGTCGGATTCAGGTGGGTTAAGGGATCATGACACTCAAAATATTTTGGATATTATAATTTCGCTTTTGTAGCATTTTGATTTTCTAGAAATTCCAATAAGTTAGTGTAAATTTTCAAAATTTATGTTTTTAAACGTGCTCATTAGAAATTTTCATGTTAAAAAAATATTTAAACTATGAATTTTTTATAAACAGTTTAGACTATGTTTAAAGCAATAAATCATAAAGCGTATATATATATATATATATATATATATATATATATATATATATATATAGAATACGTCTCAGGCCGAACTGTGTATATTTACGGTCTAAAGAGAAAAATGTTAATAGGTAATGGATCTTATAACGTATAATAATGTAATTTTTTATTTTAGTCAACATTTCCAGTTTATTTTCTGTTCTCTTAGGCTGAACTAAGCTGACAGACCTAGTCCAAGCTTGAGTGTATAGGTGTGAAATTTAGTTGTTTTTTTTTTTATGTAAAAAATAGTTTAATAAATACACGTTATTATTATTAAAAAGATTACGTAGCCACTAAACTTTTCTGATGGTATGAAATAATCACATAAATAACTCCGGCATTCTTAGCGGACCCCCCCCCCCCCCCAAACTTGGTGCTAAAAATCTACTATTTTCTTCTTGAGTATGAATGTAAAGAAAATGGATTTTTTTTTTTTTTTTTTTTTACTATCCAAAAGGCCAACAAATTTTTCTTTCGGCAAACTATCCCCTACTACTTCCTCTTACCTTATTTTACCTTCAGTCTTTGCATCTACCTTGACTCAGAAGGTAAATATCAGATTCTATTTTATCTTGCTAACCAGCTACTTATTTAAATATTCATGTATAATGCTTACCATCTTTTATATTATTACCTGTTCTGTAAAATATTCATTTATTGTCATCAGATATGATACTCATACATTTGTTTTCTTTTAGCCCTGATGAAGCTCACAAGTTGGATCGAAACTTTGGCTTTCGAAAATAAAATTTATTTCAAACTGAAAATCCTGATCAACATTTAACCTATTTTAAAAATAAAATTTTAAAAACATTTTTTGTAATTTCAACTAAAAAAATTCAGATATAAAATTTTAACTAAAATATAAACTCAAAATTTAATTTTAACAACAGTGGCTATTCCAAATGTACCCTCTGAACGCCTAGAAGTGGGTCGGATAGGCACGCCCTTTCAACATCAATTTTTGCCAACTCCATTCCTCTCGACTTCTCGAAACGAATATTGATTTTTTTTGTTTATTTTTTCGAATATAGAGAAAAGATGCTGTTATATTCCCCTTCCCCACTAAAATGTTCTAACAAACACGTGAAAATTTGGTCCGTGCGAATATAAGAATACTAATGATCGGTGACCTAATAGCCAGTATAAGGCACCATATTATACGGAAGAAATTTTTTTTCGATATGTAAACTAAAACATGTACCGAATTCAAAAAATTGTAACTTTGTTAACTATGGTCCGATTTTCATTATTTTAATAAATGTGTAGGGAATACAGAGACCTTTCACATTTACATTCGCATGATAGCAAAAAAAAAACTTTATTTTAGATATAAAGATATGGAGCACCGAAAAAAAAAAAAAAAAAAAATGCTTTTAGAAATCTTAATACATATAAAAATCTCGTGTCCCGATGTTTGCCGGATGTAAAAATCAGAAACTACTACATGAATTTCGCTCTTTGTCTGTAGTTTTGTGAAACTTAAAAGATAGGGTAGTTTTTATCTCGATTATTGGTCTCATTATTTCTTTTTTTGCAAATTAAATGCTTATTATAATACAATTGAGGAGTTGGGTGCAAGAAGGGCACTTCTCTGAAAATGAAGTTTCGAGAAAATTGCAGTTGAAAAATTGAATTGATCACAACTTTTTAATGCTTATTGATAAAAATTTAATTCCTTTTGGAAATTAAAATACAAAGTCTCACCTTGATTGTCTAATAATAATTAAGTTTGAAAATAACATGCTAATATACTAAAAATTAATACTTCTAGTAGTTAGAAAGTGCCCTTCTCGCATAAAACTTCATTTAGGTGAAGCAGAAAAGTTGATATACCATATTTAACATATATTATTAGTCAAATTATATAATTATTCATGAAAACATATATAAAGGGAACATAAATTTTCAAAACAATATTTATATACAAAGAAAGTCCAGAAATTAATTCACATTATAGGAAAAAAATTAATATTAAAGTAGATCCTCTTCTTCCTCTCCATCCGATATTATTAAATCTTCAACATCTTGGACAACTTCGACACTTCGAAAAATATTTTCCTCGTACCAGTTCTTTTCTTGTGATGTCAAGTATTCCATTAAGGATTTAAGATCTTTTATTTTTCCTTCACTGACAACAGGTTTTTGGAGCTGCCCAAAATCTAGCAGGTATTGCTGAGTTTTTTTCCAATATTGGAAAGGGCAAAAATATTTTGAAATCATGGAGCTTGAACTCATAAGTCCAACTACAGGTTCTTTTCTTATCTCGTATCTTAGGTGTTGTAGTACGTTCTTTAGGCTGAACAGGTGTCATGAGAGTACCTAGGTAACTGTCTTGGGAACATTTACCACCCATTTTATAAAAGGATTTAAAACAGCTATTTTGAGTAAAGATTTCCACATTTAAATAGCATCGTTTATAGCAGCATTTTTCAACAGGTTTAAACTTCAGTTCCTGCACAGTTGTTCCACGAGTAGATATATAATTCTTACCTTCAGCTCTCCTATATTTACTTAGATTTCTCTTCCACTTACTCTCCTGCCGTCTCTTCTTCAACCCTCTAGTTGTCCGTGGTACTGCAAACTCATTTCCAGAAGATGATTCTTCGCTCATCATAAAATAAAACCATAAACGTCCCACTTTTAAGTAATTAGCACAACCTGGCCACAAGCTAAGCACAGACAAAACTAAAGCAATTGTTAATCCTACATTCCAATTATCATTGAACTTTGATCCCTTTGACATACAGCCATAGTCAACTCAATAGTTAGAGAAACAGGACGAAAATAAAGAAGTTACTGGGTTTTATGCAAGAAGGGCACTTATTGGACTTAAAATAATTGCTTCTCCTGAATTCTAGGAATGAGATATTGAACCCAAATTTGGAAGGTAGGCACACCAGGAGTTGGTGATTCCAAAAATCCATTTGACGCAAAAAGGGCACTTCGGAGGAAGTGCCCTTCTTGCACCCAGGTCCTTAATTGAGTGTGATTATTTGTAAGTTCTATAAATTTCCAACAGATGGCGGTATAAGTTGATTCATTGACACAACACTTCATTTTCTTTCGATATTTAGTGAGGTAAGTATAAATCTATTTTTTCCGGGTTGGAAAAAAGGAATTTATGTGTCGCATTTTCACGTGTGGGGAAAAAATCGAAGCTATTAGTTAGTTTTATCAAAAGACAGGTTAGCCAAAATCATTTTGCACCTATTAGTATAACCTCCTGATACGATATCTCATATCAACATGTGTTATATTCTGAATTTAATGAATATGTATTGTGGCAAAAGATTAATTTGATACATTTTTGCTAACTGTCTATTTTGATTGTACTAAACCCCGTTACAATTATATCCTTTATTATTTCATTTTGACCTGTGTCAATCATTAACATATTACGGTCAAATATGAGATGTAAACGATAAAAACTTTAACTCATCTAAATTCTTTCCTAAACAATTTTAAATCTGTCGTAAAGTTCTATTTTAAGTCCCGTTGGTTTTTAGATTAGCAAAAACGTTTTTTTCTTTATCATTGGATTTTGATTTGACTATAAAAAAGAATCGGATATAACTAATTCAAAGAATTATAGCTACTGAGCCACAGCAACGCGTGGCAGGGTCTGCTCGTAATATATTATATATACTCATATTATATATATATTATATATATATATATATAATATATATATATTATATATATAGAGTAATATATATATATAATATAATATATATATATATATATATACATTTTTTTTTTTTTTTTTTCTCTTGCATAGTACGCCCTATGCAAGAGGAGTTTATTAAATAATTGTGCGTACTCCATGTAAAACTACATATTATACGCATAAAATGTACAGTTCAAATTTTCTCTGAACAATGTAAAATTTAATAGCAGTAAATTAAATGTTTACCATGAAAAGATACATAAATAAAAATAAAAATAGGAACAAAATAAAGTACAAAAAGAAGAACAAAATTACCTAACTATTTTTTTATTTATTTCCTCCCTACCTTGCCTTTCAGCAACACGGGTGTTGGCAAGATAAGAACACTAGTAGTGCTCTTATCTTGCCTAAAAAACTTTATTTATTTTGTTCAACTTTCTCTTGGATGGATTTTCTGTTTTGTCTAGGAATACCTTCTATCCAGGTAGCTCGCTGTCCGGTGGTCTTCCATGTGGTGGTCCATTTCTCACGAGGTTGAACACGGCTGGCCCGACGGCTTCCTTCCACCCGTAGACGAACTCTTTGTAGTACGGGTAGTTACGTTCTTTCATCAACTCAGGGAACTGGTTCTCTGTGAGGACGTAGAGCCCAGTGTCCCTGAGTAGCTTAGACCTCAGTGCCTCAAAGGCGGTGCAGTTCAAGACGACATGCTCAGCCGTCTCCGGTACTCCGCATGCTGGGCACAGGGGATCGATATCCTTTCCAAAACTATGGAGTTTAGCACGATAGGCCCCATGCCCGGTAAGGAATTGAGAAATCCAATAGTCCGGGAGGACCCACTTTGCTTCCAGACGTGCCCACACCGTAGGGAAGTATTTTTTCAAGGTAGAACCTTTCGTGGTTGCTACCCACCGCTGGTTCCACTCTGTGGTAGTGTTCTCCCGGATGATCTTCTTCCATTTCCTAGGGTCCTCTTCTACCCTTACCCGGATGTTTTCCGGAAGACCAGCTGAGCCTTCAGTTTTGAACTTCCGATTTAAATTGTCTTCCCGCAGGATGAGGTCGAGAGGAACCCCTCCTGCTAGGACCTGCACCGCCTCATGAGACACAGTCCGATATGATTTCGTAATCCGCAGCAGAGCCATTCTTTGAAATGTCGCCAACCTGCGTTTCTGCCTTAATGTGAGATTCTGGGACCACGCAGGGGAGGCATACCTCAGAACACCCAGAATCACTCCGTTGTAAATAGCCATGTTTGCTGGGTATCTGAGGCCCCATAACGCGCCTCCCAAGCGGCTCAGGCCATTCAATGTTTGGGCTACCCTGTTTCCCAGGTAGTCCAAATGAGGGGTCACATTAAAGCGTCTACCAAACCTTACGCCAAGGTAAGTGACCACTTCACTTGGACGTACTCTGGAGCCTTCTATACTGATATGTATAGGGTGGGCTCTATCCGTCTTCCCTTTTAGCAGGATGGCTTGAGTCTTTGCCGCGGCCATCTTTAATTTCTTCGTCCCACACCATTGGCTTACCAGGTTGGCGCATCTTTCTGCTTCTTCTTTGATTCCGGCTCTGCTGTTAGACGCCACAACTGCCGCCAAATCGTCGACGTAAGCCGTTGCAGGGAACCGCCCTTCTTCGAGCACCCCCAGCACCTCGTCAAACACTAACTTCCATAGCGCTGGCCCAAGAACCGAGCCTTGAGGGCATCCTCTCTCTATGGAAGCTTCGACTTCAAAAGAGGTACCTCGAAACTTCACGCTCCTGTCCCGGAGGTAGCTTTCAACGAGGGTATATAGGTTGCTAGGGGCATCGTACTTCTGCAGCTGCTGTAGTATCAGGGGCCACCACACGCTGTCGAAGGCAGAGGATATGTCAAAGAGCAGCAACATGACATACCGCTCTACCCTCTGCTCAACGTCCTGGCGAACCCGAAGCAGTGCATCAGCGATTCCCTTTCCTTTTGTTGAACCGTATTGCCGTGGATGGCTGGCCCTCATTAGAACCGGTTGTAGGCTTGTTAAAATGAGATTCTCCAGGACCTTGCTCATCACAGGGAGGAGACATATAGGTCTATATGACTTAGGGAGCTGCTTATCCCTGCCTCCTCCCTTGTAGAGTAGTCTCAGATCGGCGATTTTCCAACTTTTTGGGAAGTACCCCCTATCAAGACAGTCATTAAATATTCCTAATAGTTGATCTTCGACGTAGGGGATACTATTTTTCAAGATCGCCGCATCTATGGCGTCAAGTCCTGGAGCACGACCAGTTTTCTGCTTATCCACGGCAATACGGAGATCATGTATGTCCCATGGCGGGCATAAGTCCGTGCCTGGGGGATATGCTGTGGTGCGTCTAACAAAGGTGTCGGCCGGATCGTCCTGGGATGGATCATCCCTGGGATACGTCACTCGTATGTAGAGGCTAGCCGACTCTTCTAGGGTATTAGCGTGCCGAACACCATCTGTGAGCGCTGCCATCGGCTGTGGCGAGGTCAGCTTACCCATAGCCACTCTATACGGGATACCCCAGGGATTCTTAGCAGATACGTCGACGATGAACTCATTCCACGACCGACGCTTCTGTGCGCGCACCTCATTTCGGTACATCTTGGCTTTGGACTTATACTCATTCCGAAGTGCAGTGCGCCTCTCGTCACATCTGCACTTCTGGTACGACCGCCGAGCTTTGTAGAGCTCTCTCTTCTTTGTGGTTAAGCCCGGCGTCCACCATGGGACAGGTCGAGCCCTCGCTTTCCGATGCAGGAGGGAGTTTTCAGCGGCATCACGGATGGCGTTGGTGATTCTGGAAACTCTGAAATCCAAATCATCTGCGCACCCCGATTCTCCTTCTTCCCATTCTTCGTCGGCTATTTCTCCCTCCAACATACATCGGAAAGCAATCCAGTTATTCCTACGGGTTAGATAACCCTCGTCGATACCGTGGGAACTTGTTATATCCTGTACAAGGCTAAACACCAGGGCATTGTGGTCAGAACTCGTTTCAGACCTGAGGCACCAATCGACAATGTGACCAGAAAGATTCGGCGAGGCTAGCGTGACGTCAATCCAACTCTCTCCCATTCCCCCAGAGAACGTAGGGATGGCAGAGGTATCGTTAACTACGACTAGCTGGTGCCTCGCAATAAACTCACCGAGTTTAGCACCTCTTCCGTTTGTTCGATTGGACCCCCCGACCGTGTTCCAGGAGTTGGTATCTGAGCATATTATCACATTCCTATTACGTGCAGTGATCATCTCCATGGCAGCTATGTCATCCTCGATGTTACTACCACTAGGTAGATATGCCGAAATGAGAGTAAAGGAAATACTACCCCATTTAACATGGCATGCGACACTGTCTGCCATAGAATACTGTCTCAGATCCATCACGTCGAGGTTCGGGTTGTTAACCACGATGGCAGCTCTAGGCCTCCTCTCCCCACTGCCTAGAGCTATTACTCTCGACGTGAGACCAAATCCTGTGACCATGTTCCCACGGCAGGTTGGTTCCTGGACCGCCATGATGTCATAGCGTTGACACAGAGCGCGAAGCTCGTCTGCAACAACTCTTCGACGGCCCATGTTTAACTGGATAATGGTAATCTTATTCATAAAATGTCCTCTTTGCCATCTCTTTGCACCATGTCAAGTGTGTAGGGCACTCTCGGCTCCCCGCCTTGTGTTTCGTCAGTTGTGGGTGGACTTTTGCTCTCACACAATTAACACAAGTTGGGTCAGCCTTCACCTGTTTCTTGGGGCAGTCTTTCATCATATGGCCACTAGCAGCACACCAGATGCAGACTACAGCCTCGGCTGTACATGTGGCCTTGGTATGTTCATAGCCCTGACACTTGGTGCAACGAGGAGCATCAAGGTAATCCTTAAATGTCAAGGACCACCATCCTCCATTTAAAATACCAATTTCCAGCAACTGGAACCGAACCATTGGGTGTACTTCTAGCACCCAATTTTTTGTAAACCCGTTTCTAGCCATTGAGGAAAAAACTGGGCGGAGGTCGTCACTAACTAATGGGGTTGGGACCGACTTCTCGGGTATTCTTTCCCAAAGAAATCTGGCAAGTTCTTCCGATCCCCATGAGTGGGGAACTCCCCTCACCTCCATCTTTGGTTTCCTCCTGAGTGCTAACCTTGCGTGCAGCCCGTTGTCACGTAAGCCCTGCCACCCGATGACTTTTGTAACGTGGGAGCTGTCCTCCAACCGGACTAGGACCGATCCTGCTTTGGTTTTCCGAACGATGGAGGCATTTACGCCTATTTGAGCCGGAGATGGAAGTTTATCAATTATTTCCACAGCACTCTTTCCTGCCCCACTGATCGTGAGGTAAGTCGCCTTCGACTTGAGAGTCGGTTTCACTGGCAGGGATTTGACAATATCTGCCATCGTCTTTGGTTTTTCTTTCAACGTTGGTTCATCCTGTTGAGAAGTCTTACTTACTGCTTCTATTTTATCCTCTCTGGTGGCAGCAGTCCTCCTCTGTCTGGCCTTCCTTCGGCTTCGCTTGCTCTGAACGAGCTCAAATGTGTTGTTTTCGGGGACCTGTGAGAGCACAGAGGCCAAAACCGGCTCTTTCGAGGGCCCAGCTTTGGCCTGTATGTGTTCCTGTGGAACTATCTCGGGGATACTTTTATGCTTCACAGTTTCCCGGATTTGATTAGCTTTGATGCATTCTTGAGAATCGAAAGTTTCCTTCACTATTGTTTTGACAAGAGCTTTGATTGAATTTTCATTTAAATAGACATGGTTTCTATTATTAATAATATCTAAAATTTTTATAATTCGATCAGTCCGTTCATTAATGTGATTCCTTGTGGTGTTGTTCATTTTTTTGTCGAAATTTTTCAAAAAGACTTTTAGATTCGTTTGTATACTTCTAGCCTCCCTTATCAGGCTATCTGTATTGAGTTCTTCGCACTCTTCTTCTACATCCGAACCCCTATTCCTTGGTCTTTTGGCCGAGGGCCGTTGGTCCTTAAGGATCATTCCCTCAACATCCTCGTCATCCATTTGATCAGTATTTTTATCAATTATTGTACAATGTAACCTAAACTTTTAATAAAATATTAATAACCCTGTAGGCGTTATAATACTATTAGTATCCTATGACTTACCAATAGGCGGTGCTCTATCCACCAAAACTGTCTCTTACCACAGGATATAATAGGCTTTTGCACAATCACTAAGTCCAGCCTAACCTTAAATGTTCTGGTCCAAACTTAAAAAATAACGTAACACAACAAATTTAGACTTTTAACAACAAATCGGAATTAACGTAACAAATATAACTGATCAAAACGAAACTGAAACAAAGAATAAACCAAATAACTAAATTAAACGATATTCAATATAGAACGTAGGCCTTATCACTTTATCACCTATAACCTTGAGATATTTTCTCCAAATTACCTAACTAAATAATAACAGCTTAATAAATTAATAATAATTAACATATCCTAATACAAATATATCCTAAATAATTCTTAAAGTTTGCCAATGACCCTACTGGGTAGAGGCAATAATAAATAAATAAATAAATAAATTCTTAAAGTGGAATACATAGAAATAAATAAAATTAAAAGTGTAAATAATATATAAAAACATAAAATAAAGTGATTTATAGATATTTAGTTTATTAATTAATATATAATAATAAAATATAGTTAATTAAAGTGTGTAATATTTACAGTGAAAGTTATAATTACAATAATAAATTATATTTACAAGCAAGATGCAATAAGTAAAAGTTGGACGTAATGGGTGTTAATCCACTATTCGGTTTTATTGGTTTGGGTTATATTGTACGTGGTTCGTTTGTAAGTCGGTTCTGAATATGAGGGTCATTAGTTCCTTTTTGTATTTTTTGATTATTTTGTCCTCTGGCACAGGCCACGTCTGTTCTTTTAGCAGGCAGCTTTTGATCAACTGATGTCTTGCTTGTTCGTATATAGTGCAGTCGTAGAGTATATGATTAAATGTTTGTGGGGTTTGTCCGTCGCAGTTGCATGAGTCTGAGTTTTTCAGGTGGAATCTTTTAAAGTAGTGTTTAGATGGTCCGTGTTCAGTAATAAATTGCGTGAGTTTGTAGTGAAGGCTTTTTGTTTTGTTGTAATTTTGAAGCGTGATGTGGGGAACAAATTTGTGTAGGGGTCGCCCTTTTGTCGAGTGTTGCCAGTGTCTGTCCCAGTCTGAAATTAAGTCTGATTTGATCCTTTTCTTAACAAAAGTGAAAGGCACTAGGTTGTAGTCGATTGGTAAGTCCTGGTCATTCGAAGCAGTCTTTGCCAAGGAGTCTGCTCTCTCGTTGCCGCTGACCCCGCTGTGACCTTTCACCCATTGCAATGTTATTTTAATGTCTCTTTCGTTAATTTTGATGAGGTTTTGTCTAATTCGTTCGGTCAGTACATCGTGGATTTTTGGGTTTTTCAAGGAGTCGAGTAATATTTTACTGTCTGTGTATAAGTTAAACGTCATGTCGGAGTGGTCTATTTGTCTTAGTATCCAGTCTGTAGCCTTGATCACAGCTAATTTTTCTGCCTGATTATTGGAGCACAGTGGACCTAGTCTGAATTGCTCCTCATAGTAGGTGTGGTTATGTTTGCAGGTGAATGCGCATCCAGTATTTTCTTCGTTTTTGCTTCCGTCTGTATAAATATTAGTTGTGAGGAAATTGTTATTTTCTACACTTCCAATGTACTCTGTTAGTGTGGCTTGTGATGAAGGGTGTAGCCATTGTTCTATGGGTTGTTCTTGTTCGATTCTGTCATATTCTATGTCTTTGTATCCAGCTGTGTGTTTTTTAATTCTGTATATCTCGGTCAGTTCTGTAATTTTGTAGTGTATTGGTACTATCCCTGCTATGACACAAGAAGCGTCGTAAGATAGGGTGCGATAAGCTTTACTAATTCTGATTGCCATTAGTCTCTGTACTCTTTGCAGTTTGGCGAGGTTTTCTTTTTTCTTTGCGCCTGATTCCCACACAGGTATGGCGTATAGTAACTTTGGTACTATCGCACCTTCGTATATTACTTTCATTACCTTGGTCCCTAGTCCCCAAGTGAGTTTAGCCGCGATTGAGAGACCATTTATTATCTTAAGGGATCTATTCACAGTCATGTCTGTATGTTTTTTCCAATTCAGTCTCTTGTCGAATATCAGTCCTAGGTAATGCATTGTTTCGGTATGTTCTAGCGTTTTGGAGTATAGTCGGATATTCAAGTTCGGTATTCTCTGCTTTCTAGTAAATATCATGTATTTTGTTTTGTCAGCATTGAATTCTAATTTGTTTGTTCTAGCCCATTTTTCCAATTCAATAAGAGATTGATTAGTCAAAAGTTGTAATTTTGGTAGAAGTTTGTCTGAGACTAACAAGAGAATGTCATCGGCGTATGCAATGATTTGTGCTCCGTTTGGTAAGTTTAAGTCGAATATAGTGTTCAGTAGTATATTCCATAATGTAGGAGAGAGGCATGAGCCTTGTGGTAGTCCGGTTGTTTGGGCTTTCTGTAATGTATGGTGGTTGGTTCTGATTTCTACCGTTCTTTCTTGGAGGAAGTTGGAGACTAATAAGTATATATTTTTTGGGCAGTTATATTTTTTCAAATTGTCAAGAATAATTGGCTTCCAGGCGTTGTCAAAGGCTCCAATAATATCTAATTTAACCATAATACAATTTGTCTTTGTTTCCAGTGCATTTTCAATAAACATTTTTGCGTGGTATAGTGCTTCTGTTGTACTTTTTTGTGGTCTGAAACCGAACTGATTCGGGTGTAATATTTGTTTAGTTGTTAGGTAGTGTGTTAGTCTGTTGTTGATCAACTTGTCGATAACCTTACTCATTATCGGTAGGATTGTAATTGGTCGCAGTTTGTTAGAGTCACGTTTTGGTATTAAGTGTAGTAATCCTTTTTTCCATGATTTTGGTATAGTTGTTTGCTGCCATATTAGTTGATACATGAATGTAATTAAATTAGGATAGATCTCTGCCATGTGTTGCAAAATGTCGGTATTGATTTTGTCGTGTCCTGGTGTTTTATTTTTATTCAAAGTGTTGATTATATACATAATTTCTGTTTTTTCCAGAAGTCTGTCATTGTCCGTATTAGGTGGGGTTAGGCATCTTGTTCTTAAGTATGTTTGTTCTACTGTTTCATTTGAGGGATCGTCCTGTTTGACTAAGGTGTTTAGCACGTGTTCTAAAGTTTGCTTGAAATCGGGTGTGTGATTGTTTTCTCCCGTCTGTATGGTTCTTAGGACATCTTGGTTTTTGATGGTATTTGATGCATGTTTGTATGACCAACTCCATGGATTTGTTTCTTCTGTACAGAATTTTTCCCAAGATGTAGTCTTTGATTTCTTTATGAGGGCTTGGTATTTGTGTCGGCTGGTCAAGTAATCTTGTTTTCGTTGTTCTCTTAACAGGGAGTCTGTTTTAGTTTTTTGGTATAACTTTCTAAGTTTGTTAGTTGTTTTCCTCAAGTGAGTTAATTCATGGTTCCACCAAGGTACGGTCCGGTGCTGTTTACCTCTGTTAACGTTCGTCTTTGTCATTTTAAATGTTAAATTGCATGTCTTGATTACTGCTTTGTTGAAACGGTCAGTAGTCGTGTTAATATTGTGTTTTTCAAAAGTTTCCATGATTTTGTTTTCAATCTGAGCGGTTGTGTATGTTTCGTTAATTTCAAAATGCTTTTTAAATTGAGTATTTAGATTGTCTTCGAATTTAGTCCAGTTGCCTGATTTGGTAATGTAGTAACTTTTAATGTATTTGTGCTTCGTTTTATTGTATTTCGCGGTTATAGCTATTTCGAAGTAAATAGTATTGTGATCTGAAAAGTTGCAATCGTCCAGGATTTTCCAATTTCGCATAAATCTTAGTGCATGATGTGAGCATACGGTTAAGTCTATATTGCTTTTCCCTCTTGCTCCCTCAAAAGTAGTCATTGTTGATGGTGTATTGATTAATATTAAATTACTTGATAAAATATATGTTTCTAAAGATCGTCCTCTTGGGGTGGTTTTGTTGTCATGCCAAAAAAGTGATCGACAGTTAGAATCAAAACATAAAATTATTTTATAATTATCGTATTGTTTCATTATTGAATCGATTTTTTGTAAGTCTTTGTTAATGTCTGTTTTTTCGTCAAAATATGAACTTATCATAATGAATTTGGATGAGTTGATTGTAATTTCGATAGTACAGAAGTCTGGGTCAGTGTGTTGGGTTAGTAAGATCGCGTCGATGTATTTGTTGTTAAGTATGATGGCGGCTCTTGGTTTGATGTCTTTTGCTTGGTATACTTGTAGGCTGTGAGAATAACCTGATAATTTGTTGTGCCTAGTGTAAGGTTCTTGTACGAAGGTAATGTCTATGTTTTCGCTTTGTATAAAGTGATTTAAGTATGCAGCCGATGTTTTGCAGTGATGTGTGTTTAATTGAATTATCTTAAGAAAACCGTCCATGTCGTAGTAAAATTAGTAGTCTGTGTTTTGTGCTAGTTTGTTAATTTCTCTAATGTATGAGGGACATTTTCGGTCTAATGCTGAATGGCATACGTCTATTTTGTTTTTGTCTTGTCGCACATGTCGGTTAAAAGTTGTACAGTTGGGGCACTTACGATTAGGTTGGTTGCAGTCCTTCAGCTCGTGGTTGCCGCTACAGTTCGGACAGGTGATCGCTCCTTGGCAGCGCTCCTTGGAGTGATGGTACTTGCAGCACTTGGTGCACCTGCGAATCCTGAAGTAGTCTTCGGCCCAGTGCTTCTTGTGGCCTAGTCCTACCTTGTTGTACAACAGTTTTCTCCTATTATCGGCGTCTGTTTCGATTACGGCGTTAGTCCTGTCGTTGTGCCGGTTTTCAAAAAGATTACCGGCCTAATAGCGGTTGGATCTATATCCAGTGCTTCGTTTTGTTTCACCAGGTGTTCTATCAAGTTTTCCTGTGTGATTTCCTCGTCGATATCTTTTATTATTAATCTTGGCTTTCTCCTGTAGGTGCGCTGAACTGATATATGCTCATCGCTCTCTAATTTTTGTTGGATTATATCTCTTTCCCTTTCAGTGTTGGTTTCAACCAAAATGCAGTCTTTTCTGGCCACTATTTTATTGATGCCGATATGTAAATCTTTTGGTTTCACGACGCTTTTGAATTCTTTTTTCAATTCTTCCGGGGCTTTTTTCGATTTGCTTTTAACTATCAGGTTAAACGAGGGAAGCTTACGGGTTGGTTTCGTTACCTGAGAGTATGATGGCATTGGGTTAGGTCTGACATCTGCATTTGAAGGAGGTAGATTTTGTTGCGATGATGTGAAGTGTACATATTGTTGGATTTCGTCAATCGCTTTTAACAGGTTAGTCTTAAGGCCCTTTCTAAGGGTCGGAAAATCGGCTACATCCGTTAAAGTTTTTAAAGCTGCTGCGAGTGGTTTATCTGTGCTCCCTGTTAAAGCTGTTGCAAGCTGGTTATCTGAGCTAGCCATCTTGAAATAAATTTAGATTTTTTTTTTTTTTTTCAGGAGTCAGAGTCAATTTAGATTTGTAAATAAGTAATTAAAATAAACGATAAAACAAGACATAAAAAAAACAAAGAACTTTACAAGAATGAAACACGTAACAAAACACTGTATAAATAAATACACAATAAATAAATAAACAATAAATAAAACACTTTATAACTAGATTAAACTTACAATTAGTTAAAGATAGATTTGTACAAAAGAAATTAAAATAAACGATAGTCCAAAACTATAGTAAAAACAAAGAACTTAACAAGAATGAAACACGAAACAAAAACACTTTACAAATAAATACACAATAAATGAATAAACAATAAATAAAATACTGTATATATAGATTAAACTTAGTTAAAGATAGATTTGTACAAAAGTAATTAAAATAAACGATAGTCCAAAACTATAGTAAAAACAAAGAACTTACCAAGAATGAAACACGAAACAAAAACACTTTACAAATAAATACACAATAAATGAATAAACAATAAATAAAATACTGTATATATAGATTAAAATTGGTTAAAGTTAGATTTGTACAAAAGTAAATATAATAAACTATAATCCAAAACTATAGTAAAGACATAGAGCTTAACAAGAATGAAACACGTAACAAAAACACTATAAACTTAATCCTACAAGAGTTAGATTTGTACAAAAGTAATTAAAATAAATGATAATTCAAAACTATAGTAAAAAAAAAAAAAAGAACTTAGCAAGAATAAAACACTGTTTAAACTTAATCCTACAAAAGGTGTAGTACGGCGGCGGCACTACTGGAAAGTAAAAGAGCCGACACTTCAAAGAAACGGCACCGATACGATGTTCACTCCTCAAAGGCTCAAGCCAGACTGTGATATATATATATATATATATATAATATAGTAATATATATATATATATATATATATATATATATATATATATATATATATATAGAGGACAATATACTTATTTATTTCATGAAAAATTTATATACTCATATTTATCTTTAAATTATTGTTATACTTATGAGGGTTTAAATAATTTTTATTCGGAGAAAATCATAAGGATGAGAATAGTCCGGGGAGGGCGTCAATAAACTACAAAATAGTATAAAAGTATTTTATTGTAACCCGGTCAACTATCATCTATCAAAGGAGAAAATCATAATTTATAATTCCACTCAAACAAAAAGTATTAAGTTACAAAAAGTATCAACTTGTAACGATACAGTAACACAAAAATAACCATGTGATTCGAGCTTCAGAACAAGACTAACTCTCCAGTACATAGCTCCTTATATTTAGTCTGAATTAGAACATTCCAGATGGTTTCCGACAAGCATAGAAGGTTCTCGAACAGTCACGAACTTGTACTAGAACAGTCACAGATTGGTAACTTAAACAGTTGTTAATTGGTAATTGTTTCAACAATAAGTCTAGAATTCTTTTGAATAATTTTTTTTGTGTTTCACTTTATATAATATAACGAAGGGTTATATTGTTTGGAAAAATTTAATTGAGAAGCACTTGCTACTCTTTCGATACATATCTATCCTAACCGTCACGACAGTGATAATAGTCTATGTTAAATGCGTGAGATAGGTCCAGTTACTAATTGTTTTAACCAAGGTAATTCACATAAAACTCTGAGTGATTAATCGTTAATAATAAATTATAAACCTTTTTGTATAATCATTAAGTAATGTTACCGACTACATTAGCTAATTGAACGAATGTTATGAATCATGAAACCCACATTAGTACTTTAAATCAAGGCCAATGTTTATTAATTGCGCAGTATACTTGAATATATTATAAAACGTCTAGTAATAAATCGAAATGTAGATTTATAAGATTTATATTTATAGCGCGATTGCCTTGTTGTAATAAACTGAGATTAATAGCTTATTTTATTGCTTTTATGTCTTTTATTACAGTTTAACGTAAATCAAGTCAATCATTTTCTTGAAAGAAAGCATTCCGCTTTATTTTATGATAATAATTTAATAAAATTATCACTAAAACTTTGAAGCTACAAAAATTTATTTGGTCCTGTGGGACAGGAAAAATTGACTTGATTTTTTTTTAATTTGTTATTTCAAGAATCGATGTTTCAAGATCTACGCGAGCTTTCTGAGTAAGAAAAGAATTCACACTGAGGTCGATATTCATGTTACACACACGGCCGTGTCCCTGACTCAGCCTAACCCCCCCTTTTTTTTTTCAAAATTCTTTGCATTTTTCATGACTTTACATGACACGCTGTAGAGTCAAGGAAAACAATAGATCCTTATAGGGTGAACTTTTTTATTTCTTGAATTTGTTGTTTGTTATTTATGGAAGTGTGTTAACTTGTAAAATAATTTGGGTCTCGATGCCTACATTCTCTGCCTTGAGTTGACCTGTGCTGATTTTCCTATAGCCTTCATCAGTAAGTAACTCGTGCCTGATTTTGGATTTCAAACTTTCCTGAAAAATAGGCTATTTCCCAATATATTCCTACCATTCCATATGCCGACTGTTTTTAGTTTCGGATTCCTATTTTTACTTTCACTTACCTATATATGAAATATATAGTAAGTGGAAGTATTGCGATCGTGAAAAATTTCGACTTCTGGTTTTCAACGGAAATACACGTTTTGGGACCCCCTGAGTCGAAATAACCAAGTCCCGCGAAATGGTCTGTGTGTGTGTGTGTGTGTGTGTATGTGAACAGACTAGCTCAAAGACTATAAACTGTGGGAACCTGAAATTGGGTATTTAGTGTAGGTATATGCCCGCGATGTGACAGCAAAAATTTCATCAAAATTGCTCAAAGGGAGGGGGTACTTTATTTAATAACTTTTTACGTTTTTTTCGATTTTCTCAAAAACGGCTCTAACGATTTTGATTAAACTGAGTATTTGATCGATTTATATGCCCGAAATATGACTGTAAAAATTTCATCAAAATTGATTAACCGGAGGGGGGACTTTACTTAATAAATTTTGTATCATTTTCACGTGTTTTTTTTATTTACTCAAAAACGGTTTTAACGATTTTGATCAAACTTGGTATTTGATGTATTTATATGCCCGAGATGAGACTGTAAACATTTCATCAAAATTGATCTACGGGAGGGGGGACTTTACTTAATAAATTTTGTACCATTTCACATGTTTTTTTTATTTACTCAAAAACGGTTTTAACGATTTTGATCAAACTTGGTATTTGATGTATTTATATGCCCGAGATATGACTGTAAAAATTTCATCAAAATTGATCTACGGGAGGGGGGACTTTACTTAATAAATTTTGTATCATTTTCACAGGTTTTTTTATTTACACAAAAACGGCTTTAACGATTAACAAAAATAAGATATGAATGTAGAAAAATGTGTGACTTTGGGAAATGATTATTAGCAAAACACGTCAATTTCATGTGCCAATTTCATCTAAGTAAGTTGGTAAGTGAAAGTTGTGTGTTGCGCGCACGCACCAGATTTTTTTATATTTATCTTTGAATAAAACTTGTTTACTGATTTACAACCACATTATAATCTGAGTATTAGGGGTATTATTTTATTAATTTGGTGGTGTATATTTATGGTCAAGGTTTTATATATATACCTAAGATGGGAGCGATAAAGTTGGCAAGTTCCTCAAGGAGGTGTGGATGGTGCCTCTATTGTTTTTCAATAATGAGCTGATATCGTGGAAACTGCTATCCCCAGCAACCTCCAAGTTTTGCAGAGTGAGCCTATTTCTTACACCTATATAATTAGCTTCTTTTTGGCTTCTTGTGATGCTTTCGAAAAATATTTTAAAACTACCTTCCCTGCCATCGTATTTGATTACCATTCATATATCATATCCTTATATTAAACTAGCTCGATTCGCTGTGTTGATGATGTGAGTGTTGATATGAGATTGTGTGATACATTGAATAGAGGAATAAACTTTAAAATATATTAAGTAAAGAACATTTCATTTTGTTATAAGGGTTGTATATTGTAACACTTACGTTACAACAATGTGTTTTTAAACAATTTTTATTCAAACGAAAATAACAATTTTTAAAGCCACACAAATAATCAAAACAAACTAATTGAAGGGGTCATGAGTGGTATAGTGGTTAGCATAGTAACTTACAATACTATAGGTCGCGGGTTCGCGTCCGAAGGTGGCCCTAGGATTTTTTAATGGGAGTAAAAATTCCTTGTCTATGCCGTCACTCGGATAGGACGTAAAATGGAGGTCCCGAGCCTGTACGATGTGAGGTACTCGTAAAAGATCCCTATCCTATTATACATGGACATGCAAAATTTAGGACTCCTGCTATAAGCATCGTCCGATTAGCCTTAGTGGCATAAAGTGACGTTAAACAAACAAACAACTAATTGAACAGGTTACAAAATTATCATTTTGTAACACAGAAATAACCATATGACTTGAACTTCAGAACAAGACTAATTCTCCAGTCCCATCGCCCCTTATATATTGTTGTAAAAGGACGGGCGTGAAATGTTCTGACCCGTCGTAGATGGTACTAGAACATCGTAGTCACTAACATGTACTATGAAAGTTTGTTCCAGCTATTTAGAGTTTGTTCCAGCTATTAGTTCCAGCAGAAAGTATAGAACCATTCTAAACCACATGTTTTGTCTTTTGTTTTTGTTTAACGTTAAAATATGTACAAATTTTAAAAATTCCTTTGGGGTTTATATAAAATACTAATAGAACGAATTATTATTAACAAATACACTATGTACAGTTATCACATTTTTATTTTCGATTTATATGCGTTCACTGTATCTCTTTGACTAATCACTTGTCAATGTATGTTTTTGTTAGTTTGTTTAGTAAACCAGTTGCTTTTTTTTCTTTTTAAGTCAAAGATGTAAAACAATGACTACATTTTAAAATGGAATAAGAAAAAGATATCATTGGAATATAATCTATTGTAATTTAAGGAGAGCAGCTGAAACAAAAATCGTAACGAATTGGAGGGCTACCTGGGTACTGTGGTCCAAACAAAAACTATCATTCGTTAGCCCATCAGCCATGTACCGGACTGTTCTGGAAATTGCTAGGAAATTTCCAGTTCTTTTGCCTTTAACAATATGCCCTCAAAATAAAAACGGTAATTTCCTTCATGGTTAAGATTGTGGATTCCAAACCGTCCATATAACTTCCTTGATTTTACAGGGGCTTTTGATTTTTGAGTTTTTGCGCTATGCCTACCATTTGTTGGTTGTATAAAATATATTGATTAACATAATTTTCGGATTGCATAACGCCTTTTATTATGAATGGCGAATATTATGTAATTCATTAACTTTCGTTAGTTGGTAATATTATTTTTTAAATTAACCTTATGTATCAAACCTAGGATACTGAAACGCTTCTGTGGGTCAACAAATATTTATTAAACAAAAACATAGAAATTATCATTGCCAACGAATTAATACAACTCAAATATTCGATCAGGTTACAAAAATGATAACTTTATAACACACAAATCATATGACTTGAGCTTCACAGTCAAGACACAGACTTAGACTAATTGCCCCAGTTACTCACTCCTTATAGTGAGACTATGTATAGTCTCACAACGTACCTTCTGGAAGGTTCGGGATCCTCCTGGGAGGTTCCAGGTCTCCGTCGAAAAGATCTTGGCCCGTCCACGTACTAAAACGGTTTGTTCCGACCAATAGTCGTTCCAACGTTCGTATTCCATATATAGTCGTTCCGTTTGGGATTTTACACCATATGTTTTTTTATTTGATTATCTATTTAACGTTACAATACTGTTGATATCTCTTCTGGTATATTTATTCATAGATTTCAGTTCTTTCTAAGCTTCTAAATAGAAACATTTATATATTGGTTTTCTTTTAGGATTGCATTGTTTTTTTAAACAATTTTGAATTCGTCATCATAGGGTTGATAAACATTTTGTTTTGGTAAATATATACACGAAACGCCGACCAAAATGTAATTATAGTTAAATCAAATTTAAAGTCTAAACGAACTTTAGTAAAAAAAAGAAAAAAAAAAAAAAAGGGAGTAATATGAAAACTTTCGTCCAGTTTCGTTAACGAGTTCATTGTAAAAATTTAAGTTTCATCATTTAATATTATAGAAATAATCCACAATAGTAATCCAAGCAATAGCCTTTAATAATAGGTAAATATAGCTTATGTTAAAACAAACAAATATAAGAAATATTTATTTAACCATAGATATCCCCCTAAAATAAACTCCATTTCCCCCGCAAAGCCAGAATCCCTTTATCTCGCTCCCCAATCAGCTGCCGATAATCCTCTCAGCGGTCCCTGGGGGAGCAGGTTGTGGGGGAAGGAAAAAATAACTCCCCTGGCCTTTTTACATATAACAGTCAATGACTAGTTTCTCTAATGTTAAATATTATAATGCGATAATGTTGCATATTTAATAATGATGTGGGTTCGGATAATTATACCGAATTATTACCCAAAATATCAGAAGAAGAATTTAAAATCGAATTAGTAATAACGTTACAAAATAGTAACTCAAAAGTAACTGCATCCTTCGCTTTTTAACTTCAGACTGACACCAGTCGATCGCCTCTTCTTGGGTACCCAGAAAGTCCTAGAACAACTTGAACATGTAGCGTACAATGCTACTAATACGTGACTATAACCGTTCTTATAACTTGTACAGTGTAACGAAAATAAAGATATTTTTTAGTTTCATCTAACAATTATATATTTATTTATAACTAGCTGTATGTCCCGGTTTCACCCGGGGAATTTCATTTTTCTAATGAAATGGTCGATTTAGGAAAAAAAGCGACTGTAAAGCGAGATCATTACGATTTTTATTAGGATAAACCATTAGGAACCACTGAGCGAAATTTGGAGAATTTAGGATAAACGGTATGGATTTCTATAAAGAACAAACAAACAGAAATATTGCCCTGCAGTTTCAGCTTCTCGCAAATCAACTTGCCTAAGCCTCTGTGGCGCAAAGCAGACCTCGTATTCCTGTGCAGACTCAGTTTCCCGCAATTCTGCCTGTCTAAGCCTCTGTTGTTCAATCCTATTTTGATGTTCGTCGAGAGTTTCAGCTGCTCGTATTTGACGTTGTTTTTTAGCTTTTGAGCTCACTACTCCTATAGATGCTCTTAGGAGGCATTTATAAAAAATAAATTCACCATACATGTAAATAAACGTATTGTAATGTTAAAAAAAAACAAAAAACATATGGTTTAAAAATCCCAGAACTCGACGACCACCAAGGAACGGTCTTACCAGGCCTTGTTGGCCTCTTCAAAATCTATTAAATGATATTTTAGGCCGTTTTTTCGACTCAGACGGTCGATTTCGTAAAAAAAACCATTGTACAGCGAGATCATGACGAATTTTTTAACAATAAAGAATATACCCAGAGATTGGCTGAAGTTATGCAATTTTAATATGGACAGGTGTTCGCACCTGGTATCAAAGAACCACTTAGTGAAATTTGGAGAATTATGGACAAACGGTATGAATTTCTATAAAGAACAAATAAACAAACAAACAAACAGAAATTCAACTTTATTTATATAGATTATTATTTGTTATATATTTATAATTCAATTTAATAAAAAAAATCGAAAAGCTATAATGTCTAAGCGGCTATGCTACATTCTCTTTTTATTTATTTTCCTGCACGAATTCCGTATTCATTTGGGCGGAGGCAAGCGATGATGATCAGAAAGAGGCAGACGGGAGGGGACCCGAATTATTCTTATTGAGTAGCAGGTAATGATGAAAACTATTCGATAGTCTCCGTTATCGATAATATTGATAGTATCGGACATAAACCAATCGATAGTATGAGGTGAAGACCGGGGGGGGGGGGGGGGGGGTTTGAATGTTTCATTTAGAACGATAGGAGCTATAATGCTCGTTTCAATTTGCTCTTTCTTCTTTCCTATCTTATTAGGGAATAAGATGAACATTTCTGTGAATAGAGGATGGGTTCTATTACAACTTGAAATATTTAATTTTTATTTCAATCTTATTCGTAACTGTAAAGAATGAAAACTTTATCAAAAAGTCAAAGAAACTACAGTAAACCCTCATTATTACGAACTCGGATATAACGAACACCTCGATACAGCGAACCAAAATGCTATCCCACTAAAATTACCATTATATTTCTGCTGAACCCCTCGTTATAGCGAAATCCCTCGGTTAGTGTGAACTACGAACTAAATTTGATGCCTGAGAATATTTATATTCTGTTATTACGAACTGCAAGAATTGTTATTCATTTTTTTTTCATTGTATTACGTAGAATGAGCGCGGGAAGACGAAGTAGCACCAGTTTCTAGAAGTGAGGTGTTTTTATACTCTTAACTAATCCGATTTCCTTTTGCTCTCTCTGTGATTCCATTGACTTTTTTCTCAAAACTAGCTCAGTTCTGTTTGGAGTTCTGTATTATTCGAATCAGTGTTCTGTAGTCGTTTATACTGTTTTTTTTTTAATACACAAGAGTTCGTTAGTAGACGTGTGCCACAAACGTAAATCCTTATCAATCAAGTAAAAATTAAAAATTCTCCTGGATATTGAATCGGGAATTCTAAGTAAGAAAAATCATATACAAAAAAATATGGAATTCACAAATCAACATTGTCAACCATTATAAAAAACAAAGATAAAATAGATTCAACCGCAGCCCAAGGATTAACTTCAGCATTAAATAAACGACTGCGCTCTGCGGCTCATGAATATTTGGAAAAAAAAATTATAAATTGCTTTAAACAAATGAGATCTCAAATACCAATCTCAGACCATCTTATTAACCATTCTGTATTATTCGAATAATAAGTTAAGGCTAAAGAACTCACAAGTGAACTTGGTAGGTAAATTAATGAATCTCATTGTTTATTTAATATTTAGTTTAACTAAAAATAAATTACATAAATGCGTTTTAATTTAACTAGTTCTAATGAATGAATTTCATTCTAAATATGATCAAATTAGTGCGGGTATTGGCTAAAAAAAAAGAATCATCGGTTATAACGAACCTCGATATAGCGAACTCTGAGTATCAAACCCCCTACCAGTTCACTATATCGAGGGTTTACTGTATATTCAAAGGAAAGCTATACCAACCCTCTTCAAGGAGCCATGCAACTAGATTCCCAGTTGTCAAAGTAGTTGATTTGACAGCAACATTCGGAACGCAATCCTCGAACGTGTTGGAGTTTTTGAAGAAAAGTGGCCGATGTTGTGACATTTGTCTAGACATACTTTACCTTGGAACTTCAAAACAATGTTCTCAGGTAGGTAGTTGATTTAGAAAAGTTGGAAATATTTTGTTACAAACACTGATATTGTTTCTATGCCATTAACTAAGTCATTTTCAAGTCAAGAGACTGGCAGGCAATCAGTTGATATGTTTCTATATTATTCCATTATCTTGGAAGGCATGTATGAACAAATCATTTAATTATTCAGTTTTATATTTATTGCGGGAAGGTAATATTTGTTTTTATAGAGTAGATAAGCATTTATTGTTAGAAACATAAATAAATTTACACTGCTGCATTTTGTTTATTTTTCATTTCCATCAACAAAATAGCACATGGGTGCTTAGAGGAAGAGGCTATCACTAAATCCTTTAAAAACAATGTTTTCGATAGTACTATCGATATTTAAAGACTTTCGACAGCATCGATAGTTTAAAACTAACGATAGTTTTCCATCAGTAGTACCAGGGGTTGCTTTGAATCGTTATGGTACTGCTATAATTTAACACAATACAATAATTTAAAAATAAATAAATAAAAAAACCCGCATTAGCGTAACAGTATATTAAGAAGATAATTTTTGTAACTGAGTACTTTTATTTGCAACTGTATAATTATAATAAGCGAATGTGCTAAAATAAGTTACAAATGGAATTGGTAGGCATGAGGGAGATAGCACCCAGTGGTGCATCCTCCTGGCATTTAGAAGATTTACATTATTAGACTAGGAGGTCCCTCATCCAACTCCTCTTTAGCCTTCGCCGACATACGTCAGGAATGTCATGTCTTGTCATATCTTGTACATATTTGTTGGTATGTCCAAGTAATTTGTCGTAAAACCGTTTGTAATTCATAAGTATATATTTTGTCACAGTCGGAACTTCAAAGTCATTGTAAAGGGTCTCGTTTGAAACGTAGGTTGGTGGGTTCTTAATTAATCCTAAGTATTGTGATTGGAAGGTTTGTATTTTCTTAATATGTGTCTTTTTTGCGAGTCCGTAAATTTGGCTTGCATAGCTCCATATAGGTTTTAGCAAATAGCTGTGTAGGTTAAGTTTTTGTCTGAGGGGTAATTTGGAACCTCTATGTGCGATGGAGTATAATAGTCTCAGTCTGAACTTCTATGTTTTTCGTTTCATCTTGACGTGTGGGCCCCATGTCATCCTTTTAAGAAGATAATGTTCCTCAATATAAAGAATTAAACTGATACTCTTCCTTATTTTCTTTCTCATACTCACAAAATATCAATATTTGATTGATGATTTTGAATATATAAGCCTACCTTGTTGTGAATGGAGCTGATTCAATTCGCTGTTCAAATAAACCAAAAAATACCAATTATCCATTTGATCCTGGAATCAAAATTACTTCCTTCGCGTAGTTAACTTATCAACCGGTTAATAATAATCATCACCGGTTAATAAAAAACCCAAGATTGATCTAAAAACGTAACAGGACTATTTGTCAATCGCCCCTGGTGGTCAGAAAGTGAAGCAATGTTTTGTTCCTAACAATGTTCTAAATATTTAGCCATGTAAAGAGGCGTTAACAAAGAAATCGAAATATTATCTATAATTCTATCTATACACCATATATTAACATTACACTCGTGTGTCAATTAAAAACACACGATGTTTATCATCCTTGGGTTTGTCTATCATTAATATTTATTTGAACTATGAATTATTATATTAAAACGGTATAATGTTTTGTTTTTTAAATAGGCCGTGTTTTGGAAATTTCCTTGAAAGGAGCCACGCTATTCTAATGATTCATAACATTCCTATCGCTTCCGCCATACTTGCGTAAAGGAAACCTACAAACAAGCTTCCTGGTAGTATAGTGGCTGCATTTCCTACTGAGTAAGGGAATCAAGGGGCCTTACTCACGAAGTAGTATTTATTTGTTTTTTTTTTATAAAATCGTTAATGATTCATGATGCCAATAAGTTTATATTTATCAGTATTAGAATAACAGCATTGAAAAATTGCCGCTGCGCGTTTATTTTCGCTGTAAAAGTCACACATTTGATTATCAAACTTCATATTTGGTCTGCGTAGCGTTATCAAAAGTGTAAAAAAGAGGCACAAAAATAAATTTTTGCGTGATAATTTGATTTTTTTTTTTTTTTTTGAAATTTGAATTTTTGTAAACTTTCGATCAAGAGGGAAGATAAAACACTGCACAGTCTACATCAATCGTAAATGTATATAAAATAAAATCTAGATTCGCGTAACACACAACTTTCACTTACGAACTTACATAGATTAGAAATCGACGGGTTTAAATAATATGTAAATGCCACACTTTTCCACATTTGTATATCTGCATAAGTTATAATGTATCTGTAATGAAAAACTTGAAAATTCTCAGTAATTTTTCAATCGTTATACAACAGTTTCTTTTTTTAAGGGACCAAATTTCATTAACAGTCGAGTTTTTTTTTACTGCTTGGTTGTTTTTTACAGCTTTCTTTAAATATATGCTTTCTGTAAATAAATCGTGAAGATGAATCGATAGGAGGTGTATTTACGACTCCCAGTAAAGTTTGTCTCTTATGCTTCTCTGGAAATCGAGAACAATTAGTGTACATCTAAAATCACTTTATATTGCCTTCAGAAATTTATTATGGAACTAAAGTTTCTAAACTAAAATATAATTAATTAAAGATTATCTTATACCATAATTTTTCACTCCTTAAATGCTTTAAATAATTTGAGTACCACGTATTTAATCTCTAAAGTAAAATATATTTTTTTTTATTGTTAAATAAAAGTTGAATACGGTATATGAAAATTTGGCTTTCACATTTTTGGCACATACATACATCAAATACCAAGTTTAATCAAAACCGTTAGAGCCGTTTTTGAAAAAATCGAAAAAAACGAGAACTTAGACAAAAATTCTTTAAATAAAGAACCCCCTCCGTTTGGCCAATTTTGATGAAATTTTTCTGTCACATCGTGGGCACATACATACACCAAATACCCAATTTCAGGTTCGTGCGGTTTATAGTTTTTAAGATAGTCTGTTCACACACACACACACAGAGACCATTTCGCGGGACTTGGTTATTTGGACTCAGGGTCACTCACCAAAACGTGTATTTCCGTTGAAAAGTCCAAATTTTTCACGATCGCAATACTTCCCTTACTACATATATATTTCATATATAGGTAAGTGAAAGTAAAATTATTGATAATTATATTTTCATCCTCGCAACTTTAAGAAAATGAGAGCTATAGTATTTCTTTTAAAGTTGTCTTTACACTCTACGAACCTCACCCATGAACAGGTAATCCCCCGAACTATCCCCGTACCTGCGTACTACGAACAGCTATTTACACTTAAACGTGAAGTCCAGCACCTTTGCACCTTAATAAAATAATTATCATTACACAGACCGCTGCCTTGGAACTAGCGGCTGTTCTGTCTTTTGCTCTAGCTTATTATGTATAAAAGAAAAATGATAAAAGAAGGTCTAAAAACATATCTTAACCAACACAAATGCGACACTAGCGCTATCCCCGAACCCACAGGCGAACAGATATAGTACCTGTTCAAGTTCGTGTGTTTTTTAGATTAGCCGAACAGGATGTTCGACGGTGAGGTTCGCACAATGTAAAGGCACCTTAAGAGGTTCTGGGAGTGTACGCCATCGCTGTTGGGAGATGATCTTCACGAAAATCCTAATTTCACAATATATTGGCACTGAAATGTATGTATATAAATTATATACTTTAAACCCACTAGACTAACTTTCACACATTAATAGCAGTAAAAAACAGTTTACAACAGTAAGCAGTAAAAAACAGTACTGTTTACCTAAGGGATATATAAGGATGGAGGAAACTTTGAAGAATGTTGAATGACCTGTGAACCATGAAATTGCTTTGCCGACTTTTTTTCTGTATTTAGTGGAATTGATATTTCCTCAGAAGGGCTGGCGATCCGTAGAGAAATCTGTTAGCGATTTTAGTGTCGAATCTATCATCAAAACACATTCTCGAAAAAGCTGTTTAGTTTGGATATTTTCTAGAAGGGAACCAATACAGATTGTACTTGTTTAATGGAAATCAGTAAGCTCCCATGTAAAAAAAATGACTTTATTACTAAATACTTGATTTCACTGCACATTTTTTTCAAACTCAAAGGTCAAAGGTTGAAAATGAGCAGCCTTCGAGATGTGCATAATTCATGCTTCCGCCAAAATGGCAAAAATTGCCGATTTGTGATAATCTGTTTTGGAAAAACGACTGAACCGATTTCCTACTCTTTGTTTCTTATTCGACGCGAAATTTTATTCCTTGTTTCTGTGTAATTCATTACATATATCTAAGCTAATGCCACACTAAATTCTAGCAAACAATAATGTAGACTGAAGTATTCTGATTGAATTCGGCTTCTGAATCAAGCCTATTTTTATTTGTTTTTTGTTTTTTTAGTGATAAGTAGGGAGTTTTAAAAATAGCATCAGGCCCTCGGAACAATTTATTTTCCTCCAACCGTTATCAGAGGAAAACTTTTTACTGACATCTGTTTTAGACAATATCATCTTTCAGCTTTGATATGGCACTGATATCTTTATTACTGCATCGCGTTGATTTCCTGTCTATTATTATTACGAAATATAAATATATTTGTATTCTTATTTTCGATTAATGGAAGAAAGAGTCGCATAATATTTCAAATTATTTACACAGGTATTAATATTTGTGATAAGAAAATAAATAGGTTGTTATGAAACCTAATATTTGATTCTTGGTTCAAGAATATTTTTTTATTCACATGGTTCAAAAAATAACTGGCAACTAATTCATTTTTTAAAAAGTTTTTAGTTAGTTAGAAATTTGCCAATCTTGAGATGAACAACGCAATACTTATTTCCTTTCCTTTGTACAAGTTTTTTTTATCATTCTCGTTAAGGAATGACACCTATTTGTTTGGCTAAAAAACAAAACAAGAAAAAAACAGAAAACTTTGTTATGATCATAATTCTATCTATAGACTGTTCGACCTATAAAAATGTTTCTAGTTGCATTCCATGTTATTTTTCCTGAGGTATTTGCTCCCAAAATAAAACTTTCCTACGTAAGACTATGCAGGGTACACTCATTCTGGGGCAATGAATAGGTACATTACTAATAATCAGGCATAATTTTATTAATTGAAGGACTTTTATTGGGAAAATGATATAATCTACATGAAATAATTTTTTACTCAATTTAATATCTAATTAAGTTTTAGAAATTTGGTTTTGTCTAATTCTAAGTAACATTATTTAATATATTGTAGGCCTAAGTGTCACAGTAATAACATTACAGCTAAATATGCGTTATAAAAATCAATTAAAATGTTTATAAAGACTTGCTCCATAATTATTATTTTATGCAATCTTTACCTTAGTCATTAAACATATGAGCAAAATTTTAATTTAATATTACTTCTTACCACTTATAATTTATTTTTTATTTCTGTGTGTTCCCGAAAAGAAATTGTTATGTTTTTAGTTTTCATTTTTTTTTTACCAAGTCAGAAGTATAGCTTTTATTCTAACCATTAAAACTATAAGGTTTATAGCCATTATTATTATTTAATGTTAGATTATGATTATTTTTGGATAGCTGACAAATAATATTGAGGTCTTGTGATTGATATTTTCACTCGATTATCGGCTTCTCATTGCTACATTTTCGGCTAAAAATAAGCTGAACGTGCGCGCACGATTGACCACTAATCATCCGGTTCAACTTTGTTACAGCTCAGGAGTGGGTCAATCAGGGTACCCGAGAACTACTGAAGGAAAAAAAATGAATGTAAAGGATACATATATTAGTGGGATAAAATATATGTATAATTAAGAATGAAGATATACAAATAATCATAAATTATTGTTGTAGATAATAAATGATGAGATGGGAATATTTAAATAAAAATATGAATTCGAAATCTATCCAGCCGAAAACTATCCATGTCATCGTGTGGAGGGCGGTGTCTCGTCTTCATTGGAGCGCGGATTGTACTGCACTAGAGTCTTTCTCGGTGTGGAACAGGCATTTGATCAAGTCTGGCATCCGGAACACTCGCAAAAACTCCGTAAATTCCCACCCCCCCCCCCCCTCCCACTTACTTTCTTATTATCCATTCCTACCTAGCTGACAGATTATTCAAAGTAAATCACAATAATGCATACTCTTCCCTTTTCCGCCAGTCAGCTGGGGTTCTTCAAGGTAGTATCCTCGGTCCCATCCTCTACACAGTCTATATGTACTCCTGATATCCCAACCCATCCTAAAACTGTAATTACCACGTATGCTGATGACACTTGTGTGCTATCAGTTAATAATGGTCCATTTATTGCATCCCAAAACCTTCAAGCTCACATAGCAAACCTTGAAAACGGTCTAAAAAATGGAGAATCAAAATCAACCTCAATCAAGGAATCCCCTCACAAGATTGAAACGACAAGAAACCGCTCGACGTTACCGTCTACTACAATACTTGCTGGACAAACGCTCAAAACTACCAATCTACTACAAAGGGTCCTTTATATAACAATAATAAGACCTTTTTGGGCTTAAGGAATCGAGATTCGGGGCTCCACCAAACCTTTTAATTCCTCGCTTATCCAATCCTTACAGTCCAAAATCCTTCGAAAATGCTCCCTATTTCGTAACAAATTACATAATCCACAAAGACCTATTTGTTCCATATATATCCAGGTAGCAGTCCTATCATAGCAAACTCCAGACCCATCAGAACCCACTCGTATCCACCTTCGCTTCCTCCTCTATTCCAGATAATCTTCCAAGGCGTCTGAAAAGAAGATGGACTCGAGATGTTTCATTTTAGACACTAGTTGAGTGCTATCAGAGGATAGTTCCTCTACATGCTTCAAGACAAAATTTCCTTTTTTTTTAAGCACTTTTACTTAATATATTATATGTAAATACAATTGTAAATTTCAATAAATATATATTAAAAAAAAAATAAAATAGAGATAAGGAGGATATACAAGTGGCTTATAGTATTATAGTATTTTGTAGACCGAGGTATCCTATATAAGTATTTTTGAATAATCTTTTTTAAAAAATTGATCTGTTACATGTTTATGTGTTCCCCTCCCCCCTCTTTAATTAGTGCAAATGATCAGTAGTTTTGTTTTCCGATAGTTATTTATTTTTATCATCAGAATTTTGATGAGCTAACCAACTAAACGAAAATACAACATGTGCTCTATGATGAAATACAAACATACTAAAAATATTCATAATAAAAAATAAAAAATAAAAAAAACGGAAAACAAAAAATACAAAGTATAAATTTCGATTAGTATGGCAGATTTTATTTATTTTTTAAACTCATAAAGTGGTTAGCAAGCAACCTACTTACTAAAGGTCGCGGGTTCGCGTCCCGTGGTGACCCTAGGATTTTTTAAAGGGAGTAAAAAATCCTTAGCGCTACCCCTCGAATAGGATGTAAAATTGATCCCCGAGCCTGTACGACGTTGGGTACTCGTTAAAGATCCTTATCCTAATTACACCTGGATAGGCAAAATTTAGGAGTCCCAGACAGCATCATTGTCCGATTAGCCTTAGTGGCATTAAGTGACGTTAAACAAACAAACAAACAAGCTATTAAATGAAATCAAGATTAGAAAAAAATATACAATGACTGCTGAGTGTGAAATAAAGAAAAGGATGACGTAATTATATTATGTGTCTATTATACATATTGAACCTAATATTTATAAATAAACGTTAAAAATCATTGTTTTAAATATTATGATATTTGCCCATTAGATTTTCTAGGTCCTAAAAAATGCTTTTAGAGAGGAGCGTCCAGATGTACGCAGCATTTTTCAACAAAAACAGAAACGTTTCAGGTGGATACATTTTTAGGCGGTCAAGAATTTATCAGGTGGCCATGTTATATTATATTTCTTTAATAAAAGGCTTTAGCCAATCTGCAATAGAGCATAAAATGGTATGTAATTTATGTGAGCATAAAATGATATGATTTTTTTTTAAAATTGATAATTACAATAAATAACGTTTTATCAAGTGAATAGTTTTAGATTTTGTTAGTTTTCTAATTTTAAATATTTAAGATCCCCTATTATATTTAAAATACTAGCTAGGGTGCCCGGCTTCGCTCCGGTAGTTGTGTGGTAGTTTTAATAACAGAAAAAACTTTAAAATTAAAGGAAATATAGAACAAAATTAACACTTTCTTGAAACTTGTAACATGTTATCAATATTAAGATTCGAGATCTGCAGAGTCCGCCCAAATAAGGAACCCTATAGCTTTATAGGGGGTTGAAAATGGTGAATGAACAAATAATTTTGCTGCAACTTTGTCGAGTATTGCATCGTTTATGATGGTTTCTGTGATTCTGAATCTTATAAGCCCATTCCAAGCAGTCAGCAGATAATAAGTCATTAGATTATAGTTGAAAAATCTATTAGTTAAAAAAACTATATTTCGAGTACAACTTAAGCGCCGACTACTGTGATGGTCCTATTAGATCCAGAAGTTTAGAAACTACCGAAGATTCATAGGAACTTTTTTTTTAAGACCTTTCTTCCAGTTCAACCCCCCTTAAGATATCCCACCCCCCCGTAATTTGGCCGGACTCTGCACCTACTATTACAAAATTACAATGATATTACACAATTTTTTAATCATATTTCTTTTTATCCTAAACTATGAGGGGTGAAAAAATCTTATTGAAAAAATGCTGTAATTGGAGTTAGTCATTTTGTCAACAGGAATGCTCATCATACATAGTAATAAAACCATTTTTCATAATTACATACAATAAGAACACTTCAAACTTTTTATTTTGATTTATAATCAGTCAAGTCAGCTCTTCTTTTTTGTTTTATGTCTGTTTTTATTCGCTCACTGTACTACTAAAAAATGTTCACTCATATTGCATTAAATTTACTTAAGTATATGTTATATATTGATTAAATGTAATGTGTTAATCAATTAACCTTCTTATGAGAAAATTAATTTTGTAAGGTATTCAGTCGGTTTTCTTATTGATTGCAGATATGTAAAATCATTATTTTATTTTGAAAGAAAAGGTGAAACTAATTATTTTCGCTTGATTTTTTAGTATTTTAAAAAGAACAGCTGAAAAAATATATACCTAACCTTTACAAAGTGAACGGAATGAATGAACAATAAACATTGAGTGAAACATACCCTAGCGCTTCCTGGTAGTCTAAAGCTCGAACTAAATTTTTCATTCATAAACTCGTATGTCATTCTCAGGTAGGCTAATTACATGGTGCGAGAGGCTTAAAATTCCAGTCCTTTTCTCTTCAATTTTGCACCCTTAAGAGAAAAACAGAAGCCTTCTTCTCCGTTAGGGGTTATATAGCAACACGCTGACATAACTTTCTTAAACGTACGTTGAGTCGTTTTTGGGCCTTATCGGCACGCACATTGTACACTTTGCTTTATAATATATATTGATTTAATTTTCTTCCGCTTTTATTAATTAATATATTGTGAAATTTTCAATACAAGACTAATAGTGAAGAAGATAATTAGTAAAGGTAATTAATTTATATTGTTTTCCCCCTCGTGACGTTGTTACATGGATAAAAAAAAAAAAAAAAAAAATTAAAATACATTTTTAGTAAACCTCTAAAAGGTTGGTGGACCTAAGTGAAAAGAGAAGGTAATGAAAGCCGTTGATAAAGTTGTATTAAGTGAATTTTAATTACAACCTTTTCAGGCCCCTTCCGAGCCCGGTATCGTATTCCTAACCCCTCATCACCTTTATTATATTTTGTTGTAAAATATACAATATGTATTGATAACGATACACCATTAAAAATAATTTACCAGCTTTTAACTCTGAGATGTGTTTACGCATCGTAAATATTAATATTTTTTTCAGTACCTTATTTTGATATTTTTCTTTTTAACTGTTTTTGTTTATGTATAAGCTAGTAAAATATTCTCAACATGTCATTCATAGTTTCAAGTTGTTTCAAAGTGTGTTTTTTGTGAACTTGCAAATTTGAAATAAGCATATTTCAGAAATGTGAAATTTGAAAAATCACGCTAAATTATTGTTGTTTCATGAATATCAAGAAAAATAAATGGTTAGCAACTTTGTTATGGAATTCATTAGTAAATATTGAAAAATGGGTCTGATTTATTTTTCCATTTTTGAACCCTTAATGTCTCAGAGGTGCGTTTAAAAAAATTAAGGAACTCTATTTTTATTTTAAAATGGGCAATAATTTTCATCATCATATTTTTAACACATATTGAAACAGAATTAGATAAAAACACCTAAAATTTAATAAAAAACAGAAATAGATAATAGATAATAGTTAATAATAAAACAGAATTAGATAAAAACACCCAACATTTATATTATTTCTATCATTGAAACGAAATAGGTAATACCGTGTTTTTAATGTAGCTATAAATCGTATGATATTGGGATGGGTGACTAATTAACCATAAATTTTATTTTTCACTGTTAATTATTGTCTCTTTTTATGTGCTACTGCTATTAGTTAAGTTACAAAATAAAAATTATTTACTATTATTTTGATAAAACTAGCTTTCGTAACGTTTATTGGACAACCTAACAACTATAATTTTTAATTTATTTATAACTAGATTTAATATCCCGGTTTCACACACGGAATTTTGAAAACAATGAGAAAAGCCGTGGGTCCAGAAAAGTTCGTTAGGACAGAAATGAGATTTTTTTTACTCCAACGGTTGATTTCGTAAAAATCTAATGTAAAGCCAGATCATAACGATTTTTATAACAATAAAGAATATACCCAGAGATTGGCTGTTATGCAATTTTAATATGGACAGATTTATTCACTGGTGGTAAACGATAGAATTTTTTGTATTAAATTAAATTTAACACTATGAATTTTAATGTTATGACAAATACTGTGTAAAAAAAAAAATTATTTTATTTTATTTTTTGGTTACTTATAGCTTAATGGACATTTTTCAGAATGTTATTTACATTATTAAATAACTGGAAGTACTTTTAATGATTTATGTAATTTATCATGATAATAAATCCATACAGTTAAATTTAATTCAACAAAAAATGGACATTGTTTACCAATATCTATGTATTTTTTATTTATTTAATAGTAAAGTTCCAGTCCGTTGGTATTGCATTGGTGAGAATGTTCCCTGACCAATCTATCCACTTTCCGCTGAGCAGATTGGTGAGGCCTTGACATAGCAATTGGGATACGGTAACTTACACCACTGTGTACTTGGTGGAATCATTTAATTCCCAATTTTGTTGAGTGAAACTAAACAATCTTTTAAAAAATATATACTTTCTTAGATAAAATCATTAAATTAAGTCACTCTGTCGTGAAGTTAGAATATCACAATATGCGAACTTCTTTCATGCTTTACTTTCAACCAGGAGCCCCTTAAAATGCCATAATAGGAACATAAAACTATTCTTTGAAAATATAATAAGATTCTGACATATCAATTATTGAAATTATAGTGAACCAAGTGTATAGATATTTTACTAAAAATTTCAATTTTTTATTTCGCGAACCATGATTTTCGACTATAGATATGAAGCAATAAAATAGTCAATAAATACTTATTTACTCATTTTCGTTAATATAATAAACAATTATGTTAATTATATTAAATAAGATGATATGTAATTTATGTGTCCAAATACTGTTTTTTACGTCCCGCTTTGATGTCCCCTCTGCGGTTTTATCTACTTGACTTATCAGGTCAAAAACCTGGATGTTTGTCTCCAAGAATGCCTATAAAACTTCTTTAGCTTTCTTCTCTACCAAGCTAGCTTTTTTATTTTTTTTTTTTTTTCCTTATCGCTCATCTAATTTACTCTGATGTTTGTACCATACATATATTTTTTAATATAGATCCCTGTCTATCTTATTTAATACAAAACCACTTGTTTATATATTACAAAAAAAAAAAAAAAAAAATGATAACGAATCAACAATTTGTGTAATCAAGAGGAATTTCAAATGTTTTTGCATTATATTTTATAAACGAGGGGTATTAATACATTTAAATTTTTTTTTATTACACCAACAGCAACTTCTTTTTTTTAATAATCTGTAACATATTAATAATTTTATTGACGTAAAATTGTCACACGAAAAGGTCAACCAAACAAATAGAACTCTGATAATAACTCCGTTACAAAACAGTAACTCAATGACAGAACAGTGACACAAAATTAACTGCATGCTCTTCAGTATAAGGTTAGACGAAGCCACTAGTCTATACTTCTTATATATGGTCTGCTATGGAACCATCCAGAAAGGTCTAGAGCGTTCCAAACATGTGATCACGTACTAAAATGACTTTAACCGATCCAGGCAGTTCTAGAACTTTGTAAAACGCAACAGATGTAAGCATTTATTTTTCAATCAAATTTTTCAAATCACTTTATATAAAAATAACTAATTAACTCTAAAGTGAAAACTTCATGATAAATTGGAATCATTTTCAAGAAGTCTGCGAGTGTGCCATTTCGTTGGTAACGGATACAATCTTCTCTAAGTGTTTACATCGTGTTACAAATGAATCCCTCAATACATATATAGTTCTGTTTTTGTTTTTAAATGTAATTTTAGTTAGATTAATTAATTAGCGGTGTTGTTAAAATTATCATATATATTATTTCAAAAAGCCTTTTTTTTTTTTGTGTGTGTGTGTTTAAGCCGCAACTTCCTTAATACTTCATCAAATTTCATGAATTAGGCATCATTTTAAAGCTTTTATTAGCCACTACACCGGAAAAATATACAAATCACTCATTTCGCCTTCGATTGCGAGTTATAAGTGCAAAACCGCGATTTAGGTAATAGAATTTTGGTAGTAGAGGTTTCTAAATGGTGTCAATCTTTTCAGGTTTCCAAGGAGAACATTTTCGGTGATATACATTTTTTCGATTAACCCCTTCGTTTGCGAGTTGTAAGCGAAAAACTGCAATTCTTAGGGAAAATGGTCGCAGGTCTTTTTCGAAGGTGTCATTTTTTACTTTCACTTACCTATATATGAAATATATAGTAAGTGGAAGTATTGCGATCGTGAAAATTTTCGACTTCCGGTTTTCAACGGAAATACACGTTTTGGGACCCCCTGAGTCGAAATAACCAAGTCCCGCGAAATGGTCTGTGTGTGTGTGTGTGTGTATGTGAACAGACTAGCTCAAAAACTATAAACCGTGGGAATCTGAAATTGGGTATTTAGTGTAGGTATATGCCCGCGATGTGACAGCAAAAATTTCATCAAAATTGCTCAAAGGGAGGGGGTACTTTATTTAATAACTTTTTACGTTTTTTTCGATTTTCTCAAAAACGGCTCTAACGATTTTGATTAAACTGAGTATTTGATCGATTTATATGCCCGAGATATGACTGTAAAAATTTCATCAAAATTGATTAACCGGAGGGGGGACTTTACTTAGTAAATTTTGTATTATTTTGACGTGTTTTTTTTATTTACTCAAAAACGGTTTTAACGATTTTGATCAAACTTGGTATTTGATGTATTTATATGCCCGAGATGTGACTGTAAAAATTTCATCAAAATTGATCTACGGGAGGCGGGACTTTACTTAATAAATTTTGTACCATTTTCACATGTTTTTTTTATTTACTCAAAAACGGTTTTAACGATTTTGATCAAACTTGGTATTTGATGTATTTATATGCCCGAGATATGACTGTAAAAATTTCATCAAAATTGATCTACGGGAGGGGGGACTTTACTTAATAAATTTTGTATCATTTTCACGGGTTTTTTTATTTACTCAAAAACGGCTTTAACGATTAACAAAAATAAGATATGAATGTAGAAAAATGTGTGACTTTGGGAAATGATAATTAGCAAAACACGTCAATTTCTAATCTAAGTAAGTTGGTAAGTGAAAGTTGTGTGTTGCGCGCACGCACCAGATTTTTTCAGTTTGTCGAAATGATCATTTTTGGTTACATACACTTTTCCGATCGCCGCCGTCGTTTGCGAGTTACAAGCAAAAACCTGCGATTTCAGTCAAGAGAATCAGCGCACTCGCTTTCCGGGAAACCGATACGTACGTTTAAGTATGTGGCGTTTTCAAGGGTGCGCTATTTCAGTGATATGTATGTCTGTGTAAAAAAAACCCACCAACAAACACTCACAGATGACCATATCGTAACTTCAAGCATAGTGTTCAAAGAGGTCCTGTAAACACGTAGGGGACAGTTGCCTATATTGTACCACTTATTACATTTTAATTTTTATCCCCAATATGACTTCAATTATTCTTAAACAAAATATTGCTACAGATACTCTATTTTATGCAGAATCATGCCATATGTTAATCATATTAAAATTATGATTAATGTAATTACTATGAATTTTTTTCCAAACCCTTGCAAATGGTACGATTAAGGAGACCAGGTTCCTAAATCGTACCGGTGGGTTCATAAATCGTACCTATATTAAAAATTAGTGCATGGATACCAAAAGGTGTAATAAAGAATAAAATAAGATTTTAGTTTTAAAATTTAACTTTATTTTTTTAATCTTAGACTTAAAAATAACATTATTACAACACACAACAAGTAATTGAATGTCAAGATGAACTTACAAAAATAAAAAGCAGTAATACAAATAGTAATTAATGGTGTTCTTAGTCTAAAGTATGTAACAATGTAATTGTGCTAAAATTAATTTCCAATAATTTTTAGAAATCGACTGCAAATCATAAAACGAGAGAGCACTGTTCAAGAGCTTTATGTTGGTTAGGCTATCTTTTAGGCCTACTCTCATAAATATTTTTCTGTCAGGATCATATTAGGCTTCACAGTTAACACAATCCTATTTTTTTATCTTTGACTCTACCCCAGCATATTTTTCATGGACCCACTTCTATTAAATAAAACTAATAAACATTGTAACATATCCTCATTTACTGCAACTTCACTAATGGCACAAATCCATTGTTCAGCATCAACTTCTAGGCCTACCTAATGTTTGAGGAACTAAAGATGAAGTAGTGAGCTCATTCTGATTAACGTTTTTCGTTTTAACATCTACTTTCTTCCGGTACGACTTGGGCAACCATTGGAGGTAGGATATAGGCAACTGGGAGTGTTTTTAAACATAATCTTATTTCTGGCATAAAACAAAATCCACAACGTGGTCTGCCATACCAAAATAAAGCGAATTAGTTGTGTTTCAAGGATCCATCTACTAAAAAACCTGTGATCCTATCTAATTGATCACTGTGGCCTTACGATTAACAGCTGAAAACTACATCAATCTATGGCAAAACGCAAAAAGTCATTTTGATTCTTAACCAAAATAGTTATCAGCACGAATTCCGTTGCTCACTTGTTACACCAATGGATAATTTCTTCCTACGCCGATAAAGCGCTCCAGCATCACTAATACTATACAAATTCGCGGTGGTACGATTTAGGAGGCGGTACAATATCAGCTACTCTCCCCTAATTACTAATTAAATATCTTAAACTTAAACAGTTTCGAAAAATAAATAATCTGCAATTAAAACACATCTATTCTTTACTTCAACCCTGAACTATGCCCAAGACGCACTATACGATACTAACTACACGGTGTGTGCTTTAATTAATTGGGATTTTAGTAGGTTAGAGAGCGAATGCTTTGCACGGGTTAGCTAGTTATGTTAAATAAAATCAAACGTGAAACAAAATGATTCGTCTTTAGAGGTAGCCACATCCAATTGCTTCTCCGAAACTGCTTTGTTAACTGTATCTGATTTGCCTGCATTTACATTAGTCGCGCCCTTGGCAATATTAGTTCAGAGAATGGACGCTCTAATTGAAATCAGTTAATGTTAACTTGAAAATTTAAAAAGTGAGATCATGTCTCAGTTTTTATTTATAAATCAATTCAACCCTTACATGCATATTGTGCCTTCAGTGGCATACCATATATTTCTGTATCTCAGCGAAATCTCTTGGCACATTAGGGTACTAAAATTTTCTCTCATTAACTCTCGGTGTAGGTAAAAAGTCTCATGATTGGATGGTTGTAGACTGAAAAAAAATCGTATGTTCGTATGACTAAGCAGGTAAGTGCATTGCTTTATAATATTTATAATAATATTGTTTTATAATATTGCTTTATAATATACAATTTGGGATATCATACGGTCAATTACCGAGCCTCGGTCAGTTGTCTATGTTTGATTTTATAGATTCAATCTTGCAATTAAGTAAAAAATAGCTTTAAATTGTATTGCATTTTTATTTTAATATTTTTTCACCTTTAATAATTTTATAGTGAATCAAGTTTTTATTTTTTTTTTCATACACGTTTCATAAAATTAGGCGTACCACTGCATAAATAGTTTTCTTAATTATTATTTTTCACACCATTGTTATTTTATAATATTCTGTAACCCAACAATGAAGTAATCAGCCATTAACTTAACAATGAATACATTAGACATGGCTTCCCCCACACAAATGGACAAGTGAATATAAATGCCCATTAAATGGTATACCATGCATTCCTAGACCAATGTTATCCTTCACAGAATTATAACTCATATGCAAGGTGACCTTCTCAAGGAACATTCAGATTTCCTAAATGTATCTCAAAATCTAGGGCGCTTTGAGTTTTAAATTATTTTTCTGATGAGCCTCTAAAGTAGTAAAGGGGTTTTTTTTTTGGTTTTTTTCGAAAAATTAGAACAAAAATCAAGAATCCATGAAGAATCATGATGAATCAAGAATGCGTCAAATATATTTTATTTCAATGATGATATTTATTTGTATCATATTGTAACGTTAAAGGTCAGGTCACACATGTCCGCACCGCTGCACGGATCTGATTCATTTACGAAGGATAGATAGAAACCGTTCACACACGCGGATGCGGTGCGGACATGTGTGGCCTGACCTTTTGGCGTATCGAGCTATTATTATTATTGTAACTATTCTTGCATTGTAGTTTTTTTCTCTGTGAGTAATATGTTTTTTTCTCTTTGAGTAATATGTAATTTTAATCGTTTTTATAAGTTATGTTCAGAATATTTTTTATTTAACTTACATATTACCTTTAGTTATGCCTAAAAGTCAGGCCACACATATCCGCACCGCATCCGCATCCGCGTGAACGTGTGTGAACGGTTACTATCTATCCATCGTAAAAGAATCAGATCCGTGCTGCGGTGCGGACATGTGTGGCCAGACCTTAAATCGTTAAATAAAAAAAAAAAAAAAAAAATATGATTTCAAATCCCAGACCGTTTGTTGGAACAAAATAAGCGGTTGGAACGAACTTTTTGGGTCTAGATCATTCGAGCCTAGTCCACGCAGACGTTGAACTGTCCACCATGTTCTGGAACATTCCAGACCTGACCATTTACGACTATATATAAGGAGGGAGTGACTGAGCCAGTTACAGTTAGTCTAAGTCTTATGTCTTGACCGTGAAGCTCAAGTCAAATGATTGTGTTATCACGTTATCATTTTTGTAACCTGCCCGAATATTTGAGTTGTATTAATTCGTTGGCATTGATAATTGTATATTTTTGCTTAATAAATATTCTTTAACCCAAAAAAAGCGTTACAATATATTTGAATTCAGATTTCACATACAATGGTGCAGCTCAGTGAATAATGAATTGCACTATATGCCAATGCCCAAGGCTGTGAAGATAAATTTACTCGTGTTTTACCCTAGCCATGAGACATTGCCACACCAAGCCATTATAAAGTGGTAATCTTCATTAAATAGTTAATTGAGTGACAGTTGAGTGCGATGTCAAAACACCTTAAAAAAAAAAAAAAATTGATTTTAAAATCGTCACAAACAAGCGAGTTAGCGGAAAAGTCACGGTTAAGTGCATTCAAGTCAATAATAAACAGTTTCGAGGGAAGTTGGATATTTTCGAGTCGGGGTCCTGTTGTTTTCCTAAGATCTTTTGTCTTATTTTTATGTTTTTCCTTTTTATGAAGTGTTTTCGTCTTCTGAAGCTACAATATTTATGTAGTTTGTCGCAGATCAAAAGAAGTAACAAAGTTTAGCTTCTGCTTCCTGTACTTGTTTTCTGGAATCAGTAACTTTTTTGTTTTGTCCTCGTCGAGCTTTCCTTGTCACATTTTTTATTTTAATTTTTTTTTTTCTGTGATATCTTTAATATTCTTCCCAGATCGTCTCGGTGGCCGAGAGAGACACTCCTGGGGAAACCTAGCCCTCTATAAAGAGGTACTCTTTAAAGTACCTTTAATTGAAAAATTAATGGGGGAAACCTGTCGGATGAGCGTGATCACGGTCAAATCACCTCCTTGCATGACCCCTGACCAGGAAACAGTACTTCCTTACACAAAACTGATCCCAAGACCCTTCATGGATTGTAGTGGTACAGGTTTTTTTTTAATTTAGATTATTTTTAGATGTTTAAATATATAGCATATGCAAGTCTATTTGAACCTTTTCCAAGTCAACTGTAACCCTTTCCAAGTCAAAAGAAACCCTTTCCAAGTCAAGTGTAACCTTTTCCAAGTCGAGTGTAACCTTTTCCAAGTCTACTGTAACCCTTTCCAAGTCACAAGAAACCCTTTGCAATTCAAAAGTAACCCTTTCCAAATCAAATGGAACCCCTTCCAACTCAATCGTCACCCTATCTATTACATTTTCTATTGAAAGGGCTTCCATTTGATTTGGAAAGGGTAACATTTGAATTGGAAATGGTTTCTTGTGACTTGGAAAGGGTTACAGTAGACTTGGAAAAGGTAACACTTGACTTGGAACAGGTTACACTTGACTTGGAAAGGGTTTCTTTTGACTTGGGAAGGGTTCAAATAGACTTGGAAATGCTATATCATAAATGAGCATTATATAAGAGAAATTTATTTATTTTTCGAATCATACTAAAAATTGATGCTACATTATTAAGGTGTTAATGTGGTGGTCTCAGGGCTTTAAACAAGTAGCAGAATAAAAAGGAATAATCTTTGATTGGAAAATATTATAAAAAATTATTAGTAAAAGTTAGTCATAGTAAATATACTACAAGTTACACAATCGCTTGGAATTTGTTATGCTCTGTCAATTTGGGATTGGTCATTGCTAGTTCACCCACAGCTTTGTGATGACGTCTCCATGTGCCCACGTGCAAAAAATGTGACATTATCCAACGATCTGTCGAAAACCTGCTGTAACGACGCCCTTAATCGAATTTTACTAAATATAGGAAAACAATTACTGATCGGAATCATTAGGTAACAGAAATATTGCAGGATAATAAAGAGGGAACTTCCACTCTGTTCCATTCCCAAGAATATATATTTCGTTATTGAATATCATTGTTTGGACTTTATTTATTATTAATAAATTTATAAATAATATTTATGATGTATTGTATTCGAACGTTATACCCCAATAATGCTTTGAGAATTCATTATGTAAGTTATATTCGTTTTGGCCAATAATTTTTTATTATTTTTTTTTACATGACACGTTATTTTTCTTAGGCTATTAAATTAGTTTCTATTTTGATAAATGCAGTCAATTAGATATTTACGTTGAAGCTTATTTAATAACGATTTATACGGGGATCTATTTCTGTATTTCCTGAACATTTGATATTTTTATAATTTCTATAGGATTGATATAAATACGATATAAGAAAAACAGGTAAAAATTAAACACTTCCTTTGACGCATATAACGGCCCAGATTTTTGTTACGATTAGATCTGGCCTCACTATCAACTATTACATACTCGTCATCACCCATTGTATAAGAAAAAAAAAGTAAAATAAAAAATATATATATATATATATATATATATATATATATATATATAATAAAAACATCGTCCTTCCCTCTCACTTATCCGCGGAAACATAAATATTATGACAGGAGAAAATATGTTTGTACACGGATTATACAAGCGGGGAACGTGATAGTTTTGAAGAGTATCGAATAGGAAGTCACGAAAGGACGGCTTTGAAGGTCTGCGGTGTCACGTTTTTAAAATTCTGCTATATGCAGGCATTTGACCTAAATATATCTAATATTTTTATTTATTTCTTGTTTTTGCCAATAACCTTGAGGTTCATTGGCATTATCGTATTTTTACAGTCAATTATAATATTTTACTTCTTTTGAGTCACCAGTGGTGTAGTGGCTAGCATGGCAACCTACAATACTAAAGGTCGCGGGTTCGCGTCCCTCGGTGACCCTAGGATTTTTTAATGGGAGTAAAAAATCCTAGGCTATGCCGCCCCTCGGATAGGACGTAGCCTGTACGATCAGGTACTCGTTAAAGATCCCGATCCTAATTATACCTTGATAAGCAAAATTTAGGAGTTTTGTAGCATCGTCCGATTAGCCTTAGTAGCATAAAAGGGTGTTAAATAGACAAACTTCTTTAAGGTATTCAAATAGGGTTAGGTTTTGTTCATTGTTTAACATCTCTTTCAAGTTTTTATCAATATAACCTCTATTGTATAGCATTGAATTGTTAAAGACCTTATGAAGGTGCTCAACTGTTTGGGATGTACTGTTACACCTTTCATCAGTTGTTGCTTCAAGACCTCAACGAAGGTATCCATGAGTAAATTCGCAAGCTCTTATGTTTATGCGTTGGTTTATTCTCATCTAGACCTTCCTGGTCACTTTTGGGGGTAAAATTTGGGGGCAGGGGGTTATGACCCCCTGTCTCATAATCACGTGGCTGACAGCACCGTTTTTTAATGAGATTATTACCTTCTATTAAGAAGTGTTGTGTTTAGGGAATAGTAATCACCGAATTGCATTATTTGCTTAAAATTACAAAAAAAAATGATAAGCCAAAATATTTGGGGGGGGGGGGGTCGTGACCCCCCAAAGATCCGCCCTTGATTACTCATTTTCTTATTTTATTTCTCCATTCTAGGATGTTAAGTTCCTAATGTTGAGAGGGTTCATTTCTTAATTGTATACCCAGTCCTCCAATATGACAAACCTTATTGCGATATTATTTGCTGTTTCCCCTTTTTCAGGTAGATGTGGAGCTTGTTCGGCTTTGTCATACCTCGTAGTTCTGCATTTTCTGTAAGGTACCCTTACTGGTACCAGGATCTTTACTTCATTATCGAGTTCGTACAATGTATGTATTATTCATATGATTATTAACCTTTATATTACTAGGAAGAGGTTTGTTGATAACCAATATAAAACCAGTTTGTTAGTAACGTTTCAGCAGTCTGTTGCGACGACCAACTTTTATATTTGGACTCTGCTATCCAATGCTCAGGGACCGTTGCTTCTCCATAGCGAGCTCCCATCCGGTTAAATAATTTTTTTTTTGTTCTGCGTATACAGCGTCAACCAAATTTTCTTCCGTTTTCTGAGGCATCAGTGTATAATACAACACAATCCTTGTATCTCTCCATCATTACTAAGACACATTTCTGAACCACTGAAGTACATTCCTTAAAATATTTTGTCATAGGTATATTCAAACCTGCATACATTGGGTTGGAGTGGGTTTACGCTCATGTTAATTTGCTGTAGAGTTCTAAGTACATTTTCTTAAAAGCGCTACCCTCGATATTTGTAAGATAGCGAGTTCCACTCCTATCCAAACACTTGCGTAGTTATGGTATGCTGAATCTTTAATTTTAAGGCTTATTTAATGATTTTCTCGCCTCATGTTCAAACATCCCGACTCAGCATGGGTGCTTTCAATTGGAGTTCGGTATGCTCCTTTACATATTTTGATTGCTGATTTATGGAGGGAACCTTACATCTTCAAAGCAGTTTTGTTACCTGTACGATATAAAGTAAATTGTATTTCTTATTCTCTTGTATATCTTTATTACAATATTTCTATTTATCTTCTATCTATTATTGTTATAATCATATTTTTTTAAATATTAAAACAATAAATAAAAGATGGCAGACAGGGATCAACAATTCTTAGAATACACGACGCCTTCTAAATCAGTAGAATTCTATGGAACCTAGACATCGTCATCAATTCTCTCATGTTATCATTAGTGGAGCACCTAGACCATTCGGCGCCTGGAGCGAATCAATATTTCTGTTGCGGAAAAAAAATTAAATAAGTAAATCAGTCAAATTATTTTAGTTAATCATTCAATTTTGAAAAAATACATTATATATATTTATAAATATAATCCAAAACTAGACCTTAAGACCTCAGTGATGTGAAATTATCCATAGTTTGGATACTAATTGACGTACAGTATGGACGATTTTTTTTCTTTTGTGTGTGATTAACGTATAAAGAAGGAACCTAATGCAAAAAAACAAGCAAACAATGAAGTGTTTTGGTGGACGGCTTTTATGTTTTATGTTTTTATATATCAGTCTGCACCGAATCGCGGTGCAGCCCCTACCACCCGTTTAGACGCCATTTTATGTTGTTTGTTCAATTAACGTCACTCTATGCCACTAATTAGCCTTAGTGGCTAAAAAATTATATAAGTTATATAAACTGATATAATGTAGTAATCAATATATATTATAAAGCAAAGTGTACAATGTGCGTGCCGATAAGGCTCATAAACGACTCAACGAAAGATCAAGAAAGTTCTGCCAGCATGTTGTCACATAATTCCTAACGGAGGAGAAGGTTTCTGTTTTTCTCTTAAGGGTGTAAAATTGAAGAGAATTCAGAATTCAGAAATCATTTCTGAAAATGATTTACGAGTTTGTAAATGAAAAATTTAGTTCGAGCTTCAGACTACCAGAAAGCGCTAGGGTGCGTTTCACTCAATGCTTATTGTTCATTCATCCAGTTCAGTTTTTAAAGGTTATATATTTTATCAGCTTTTCTTTTTAAATTACTAAAGAATCAAGCGAAAATAATTAGTTTCTCCTTTGCGTTTTAAAATAAAATAATGATTTTACGTCTTTGCCATCAATTAGAAAACCAACTGGTTTTCCTTAACAAATTAATTTTCACATGAAAAGGCTAATTAATCAGCACATCACATTTAATCAGTATATAATATTTAAGTAAATTTAATGCAATGTGAGGGAACATTTCTTAGTAGCATAGTAAGTGAATGAAAACATACTTAAAAAAAAGAGATAACTTGACTAAATATAAACCGAAAATAAAAAGTTTGAAGTGTTCTTATTGTAGTTATGAAAAATAAGTTGGTTTGATTACTATTTAAATGAGCCTTCCAGTTGACAAAATGACTCCAATTACAGCATTTATTTAATAAGATTTTATCATCCCTCACAGTTCAGGATAAAAAGAAATATGGTGAAAAAATTGTGCCTTCATGATATTTTGGTTTTCACTTTGTAATAGTAGTAAGATTTGAGAGGTGCATAGTCTGTCAAAATTACGGGGGGGGGGGGGTATCTTAAGGGAGGTTGAAATGGAAGAAAGTTCATTAAAAAAGTTTCTAAGAATCTTCGGTATTTTCTATACTTCTGGATCTAATAGGATCATCAGAGTAGTCGGCGCTTAAGTTGTAGTCGAAATATAATTTTTTTAACTATTTTTGTAACTAATAGATTTTTCAACTGTAATCTAATAACTTATTATCTTGCTGTTTTCCTTTCTGCAAATCCCTGACGGCTAAGCATTGCCACCGCGTAGTAACCATGTGGGATCACTTCCTCGAGTGCAGAAAAATAAATATTAACTGATCCAGATGGGAATCAAACCACTGACTTTCTTGCGCTCTGGTTGTCATTCCCCATGGCATAGTTGTCTGTCATCACATCTTCAATCCTTACTAGAGTTTTATATTCCGCAAAATATATCCTCTAATAAATAACTGGTGTTTGGTCAAAAGGGGTTAAGTCTTCAAATGTGAAGCTTAAACAACGATTTACCAAGCCATTGAAAATCATTATAAATTCTTTCTGATTGTATTTCTTTATTCCAGAATAATAAATGAAACTCTATTCTTTCAACAGAGACTTTAATAAATTATGAATAACGAATAATTTATAGTAAATTATGAATTTTAAGAATAGGAGGCAAAAACAATTATTTATGACTTAAGCCCTTTTGCCCAAACATGAATGAAATATTCATAGATCTAAGTAGATATATCATTAACCTAATCGTCATTTATACACATACAAGTAACATTTTGATTTATATATGTATAAATATTTTAATAATTACAAAATAGTCTAATAACTATTTACAATGCTTAATTTATGTAAAAATGAATTTCCCCGTCATTCGTAGTAGTAGAACAAGGTTACATGTAGATGACGCAAATAAAAATTCCTATCGACCAGTCATACTCAACTTTATTTTATTGCTTGAAGACGAGTTCAATATTTACTTAATTTCCCTAACTTGGCTGAATCTCATACATAACCAATTACATTTTTTTTTTTTTTTTTTTTTTTTCGAGCATAATTTTTTAAAAGATTTAAAAACTTAGGTTGCATAAATTATTGGATTCGTTGCATAATCCAGAGCTGTGATCGTCAGCGAAACCCGGTTTTTCTCTCTAATTTATATTTAGTCCATCATGTACTCATAACTTGGATACGGTTAATGTTTAATTATTGCACCTTTATTATTATGCATATTATTATTCAATTTTTTTTTTAAATTGATATGTCGTATATATGAAATTATGAATGGTTCTGTGTTGAATAATTGGTAACGAAGTACATTTCCTCAACTACGGTTTATGCAAAGGGGTGATGAGTTTAACATTGAACCTCGCTCCGTTTAATGGACACCCAACCCATTCACAAAGGCTGGGTGTGCCCGAGGGTTTTCTCCAACCACAGCCGAATTCCAATACGTATTTATTGAGGGTATTTATTAAAATGTTCTCATAATAGGTAACTTAAAACATAATCTGTGTGAATTGTAAAATACTTGTGCATTATTTAATACCATTTTTATTGATTTATTTATTGTTCATGAACGGATTTATTCAATTGTAAATAGACTTCGATAAACGGAGGATCTCTGTAAAGGATTTAGGAATAAATTAAATCGCGATAAGTTCGTTAACTGAACATTTAAAGGATATTTCGGGATCGCATGGAAAAAATGTAAAGTGGGTTATTACTTATCAAAATATAAGAATAAAAGTTATTTAAATAGATAAATAATAATTATATATGTATATATATATATATATATATATATATATATATATATATATATATATATATATACACACATATAAAGAAAAATTAAATACAACTTGGCAAGCCTTCAGCTTTTTATTCTGAATACTGCTGATAAACAATGAGTAGAATAATTAAGATTCTCAACATCCCATCATTTACTAAAAGCGTGATTCTTGTTTTTTTCTATCTTAATTATCGCGATCAAAGTTGTTTGCTTTATATATAGTATTTAGATTCCATTTGAGGTCGATTTTTATTCATTTTTTCGGCTTCTCCATCGTAATTGGCATGAGACTTTACTAAGCCTGGTAAAATCTTCGTCTAAGGGGGCAGTGAAGGCTCAAAATTAAAATTAAAATATTTTTTAAATTTTATCCTGAATAATCATAGTAAATGTAAACAATTTTATTTCTAATTTTTAGCTTGTGTTTCTCATATTTTCTAGGCAACAGCCCTCTTCTGCCCTCCTCCTCCCTGAGGACGCCCAAGGGGACAATTATACCGTTACATTAACTCTTGTAAAATACAAAAAAAAAAAAAATACAACAAACTAGAGGAACTTTTCCAATAACCTGTTAATAACATGGTAACCGTTAATAATGGTTTTGTTTGATAATAAGGAGTAAAGTAATCAATTTTCTGTAGTCTGATAGAAGGTCATTGCATAATATAAAAAACGTTTCTTTCATATTTAATATGTCTTGCGTAGAAATGAGGCAGAAGCCAGATAGAATGTCATACGCTCATTCATGCCTCGCCCCGTGATGATCACACAGCATGTTGTAACTCCTTCTCGGCAAGGCCTAATATATTCTTCGCCCTCTTCCTGTAAAGATGAAACGACCTCCTACAAAGACCGGACGAAGTTTAAACTGGAACACAAAGGGCTAATTTGCATTCCATATCAACAATCCCGTAGTATCTGATACCGGCTGACATACCCTGTTCAAATTCTCTATTATAGGTCATCCTCTTTATCTCTCTCTCTCTCTCTCCTCCTTCCCCTACTCCTCTGCGCTTATACCCTTAATCTCAGTTGCTAATTCTCAAGGCAGTCCTTCCAGAGGTAATTATAAGGTGTAGTGAGGCTGGCCGTGGCGAGGTGTCGCTGTTCTGGGTCTGAAACATATCCAGGAAGGGCCTTCTTATATTGTGTAGGCCAAATACCTGTATGGAATTAATTATAAATGTTCTGCTTCCCTACGACCTGAAAGCAAGTAAAATTTAAAATATTAAAGAAAAAAGTTTGTATTCTGGCAGAAATAGTCCTGTGTACTCGGTTAAATTTCTTAATCAATAACGGGATTATTATTGTAACGTAAAGCGAAAACCATATGCTTGAAAAGAGTTCTAGACTCTTTGTCGGAACAGTTACCAACTGTTCTAGTACATGTTTGTGATTGTTCGAGCACATTATACGCTTTTCTGGAACGTTCTAGAATGTTCTGATTTACACTAAAATATAAGGAGCGACGGATTGGAGAGTTAGTCTTGCTCTTAAGATCGAATCGTATAATTACGTTTGTGTTTAAAGTGTCGTTACAAGTTGATGCTTTTTTTTGTAACCTTGTTGATAATTTGAGTTTTTATTGTTTTCCAAATATTGTGAATTATTATTTTCGTTTAATAAAAATTATTTAAACTCTTTACAATATTATTACATTATTAACACGCTCACGCCACACTAGAATGCCGCCTCTGCCAAATAATTTGATCTCTAACATTTTGACAGCCGAAAAAGAATACCTGCGAATCACGCTCTCGTTTCGACATAATTTTAATATTTAATTCTCTAACAAGAGAACAGTTACTCGATTTCAGGTGACATGGCAGCCAAAGTGTTGAGAAAGTAGAAATAATTTCTATATAGCTGAAAATATAAATGATGAAAATTTAACGTAACTTCATTTATTTTTATATTTATTTATATTTATATTCATATACATAATATTGGAAAAATATTTGTAGACGTGAAATTATTTTTTAAAAACGCACTAATTAAAATTAAAGAAGTTAATGAAAACTATTTTTGATTGACAACTTCTTTCTGGCTTTCAAAAAAAAAAAAAAAAAAAAATTGTTCTATTTTAATGCTGAACGCTATTTAATCATCATTAAAAATTAAAGATTAAAAATTTGCCTGTACAAAACTCTGATCAGGTCAATACTGACATATGGATCCGAATGTTGGACACTATCCAAAGGGGATCCGGAACTGGAATTTAGTTTTTGAATGGTTGACTTGAAGCCCCATTTCCGAAGCTGCAGCTCGTAGGTTTCTGAAGGCCTCTGCCATGGCATTAAAATTTCTACCGATGATATCGATATCATCCGCGTACGCCAGTATTTGGGCTGAGCAGTTGAATATTGTTCTTCCCACCTGATCCCTGATTGCCGAATCATCACAAGTAAAAATAATTAATAATAAAAAAATAGTTTTTTTTAACGACCAAATAAAAACCAAACTATGAAATGAATGTGGAAAAACGCGTGACCTTGAGATGGGGCAATTAAAAAAACCCATCAATTTCTAATGTAAGTTGTAATTGTAAGTTCTAATGTTGTAAGTTGTTACGCACAAGCTTTTTTCAATAAGATTTTATCACCTCTCATAATTCAGGATAAAAAGAAATATTGGAAAGAAATTCATTTGCACCAAAATTAATTTTTCTGCAAATGATTTTTTTTTATTTGGGCGGACTCTGCAGAGCTCTAATCTTAATATTAGTAGCAAGTTAAAACCGAATTTTCATAAGGTGCTAATTTTGTTCTATAATTCCTTTAATTTGAAAGTTTTTCTATTATTATAACTACGACGCAACTACCGGAGCGAAGCCGGGCACCCTAGCTAGTTTATTATATTCTTATTCTTATTATCTTTATATATATATATAAAAGTTGATATAGCCTCAATCACCTTAAAACTATAAAAATAAATCGCACATAGGATTATAAAAATAGATTTAGAAAAATTTAACTTCATTGAGACTAGAAGTTAATAAAAAATTATATATATATATATATATATGTATACATAGGGGCTGCAGGTGTGAGATGGATGTAATGAACTCATGGCGGGTATATCGACCTTCTGCTTTTTATCCATATTATGTAAAGTGACATTGTACATATATTAAAATTCCTAATCAATAGTAATATCGTTGAATATTTAATGGCTTTAATCTTGTAGATCTATCTGATCCATTCATCTTTTGAATAATTTGTACTCATTCATTCATAATGCATTATGTTTTTCCTTAGCACCATCATATTTATTTTCCATCTCTACTATATCTTCAGATAAAAATGCGTGTAAAAAATTAATGATTCTGAATAATTTCCTTTAGTAATCTATAACCAAGAATCCAAAGATTATAATGTCATTTTCATTTCTATCCAGACATCTTGCCGGATTGAAGTTGTGGGAGTCCGTGTTGATCGTACGCCACTATTTTAAAAATGACCACTTACGATACATGAGGGCTCCTCTCTGTACGAGTACGGAACGGAGAATTACAAGGATTGTTCTCTGCCGCAATGTATAGAATAAAATAATATTTTTCAAGGTTTTACAGTTCAGATCTCCCCTGTAGATTGCCTTTCAGTATCTTAAATCCACTTCAGTTCGTTATCACGCGATTTCCTGAATGTATCAGTTGGGATATGGAGGATTAATGCTTTTTCCAAGACCTTATATCAAGGTACGAAGGTACTCACGCTCTTCGGTGAGGATTTGGGAGATCCGAGAACTTAATAGTTTGTCCGATTGGATCGATAGTCAATGAGTGAATCTGCTCTCTGTTCCAATCGTAAACACAAAATATATTGGATTGGTGCTCAATCCTCGCTGGTCATGGCCAATCAAATAGTATTGCAGAAAGAGATCGAGGAGTATCTCCCTTGCTAACACCCCATCAGGCAATGTCCTGCGTGGCTCTAGTGCCCTGAAAAAAACCAAAAAAAAAACCTGTACCACTACAACCCATGAAGGGTCTTGGGCTCAGTACTATGTAAGGAAGAGCACTGTTTCTTGGTCAGCGGTGGTGCAAAGAGGTGAGTGCCCTGAAAAAGTCCCGTCAATTATCAATCTAATATACCAATCAATTCTTCCCTGCGTTAGTGAGGTTGAGATTAGTTGTTTAGTTAGTTGTTAGTAGAGGTTAGTTGTTATAGTTGTACCTCAAGACAACCATTCTTCGTTGAGGCCTTAGTAGGTGCCATTAACTTAACTCAGTCCACCCATGATCCACTCCGTGATTGATCCTCTGCTATATAGATCACTGCTATATAGAAGGTCACCACTATGGTCAGGTTTTCTGCATACTCTTATCTAGTATCTGAAAATAGGTTCTCTCCTCTTGCATAGAGTAACTGGTCAAAACCTTAAGTGCTTGACCTAAGTCAAAACCATTTTGGCATCGCCTGTGGATGATTTTTTGCACTTGGGTAGAAAAAACCTCACACCCACACAACATACCAATACCCAAATTGGTAAAGTTTCACCCATATTATTTGAAAGTTTTAAGTCAAAAGTACTAACTAAAACAAGGATTATAATAACAATTGTGTTATCAAACAATTCAAAGAAGACTTGTCGAAGACTGCTTGTAGGATATGGTGTTGTTTTACGTTAGTTATAGAAATAGGCAACATTAACATTTGCTTTTGCAAAGGTTCTCTGAGGTCCGTAGCCTGGGAACCGGTGGGTGATGGAGCAAACATTAACCCTATTTTCCATTTCAATTTAATTTAGTGGAGTAAGTTCGATTGTTAATTAAAATGAGCAATCTTATGTCATGCTAAATTAATTATGGCCAAATAAAATTAAAAAAGCAATTATTCATGGAAGGGGGGGGGGGGGTGCTGAATTTGTTATTTTTTATATCAGCTTGAAAATTATAATAAATTAGCTTTTTTTTTCTTTTCTTTATTGGTGCATTTTTTTCTCATCGTATCAGTATTATAAAGAGCGAATGTGATCATTAAAATAAATGAGAATGTCAAAATAATTTAACCGAGTCCGACTCAATCAACACTGTAGTATTAATATAGGACATTATTTCGAATTCAAGATACTTTAAGAGCCTTGGGAATTGGCAGAAGAGAAAATAAAAAAGAAACAAATGGAAAATGTATTGCAAAGCTAACAGTTAATTATGATAATAAATGAGGTGGCGAGTAGAAAATACGAGGCTGTTACACTTATATATAGTGGGCATTTTTTCAATTAATCAGATTTTCGAAAGAGCTCTCTTATATAGGACAGAGCCGAATTTTTCAAGGACGACTGGGAGCGCAGTGCCTTCTAGATTAGAAATTGCCTCCATTATCTGATAGCTCCATGGATCAGATAGCTCTCGGCTCCCGTGGCTGGTGATTGATGTGGCACTGGCTCGGTATCGCCTACATTGCTTCCGCTTTGGAACACCTTATTCAGGTCAGGGCGTTGTCGCTTCTGTTGATCCGTAATTAGGGGGCACTTATCAATGGATGGATGAATGGGGTGTTGTGTACACAACTTACTATTACATTATTACCACACGTATTACATAAACATACCGTCTTTTCTTCGACCTGTTAGTTTGCAAGGTACATACTGCGCCCCACAGTGCTCCGAAATAGGTGGTTTGGCGAAAAAATTACATAGCACACGATATATTATTTTTTATTTTTCAAGGGTTATGTATAATTAAAGACACAGTAATATCTGATTTATACATGATTTATTTACAAGATTAATGCAAAATTCTTTGTTTTATAAGATTACAAAACATTATGCAATTGAATATAGATTTCTTAAAAACAAATGTAATTCCTAATAATCTTTATTCAGTTAATAATAATTTTTTTTCACTTTTAATTGAAAATCCAATCTTCCTTTAGTTGTAGACTCCTTGCGAAATTTAGTAATCTATGGGATCTGACGTCAAAAGGAGCATATGGAAAACATCTTCGTTTTTAGAAATTCTACAACATTTAATTGATTTGCTGAGACGATATTGGCGGTAATCTTTGTTGCACGCCTTTTGTTCAAAGGCCTTTTGTTCAATAATTTGCCTGAAATTATTCTGCTTCCGTGTCAAAGTAACTAATGCACATTATTAGGCATGTTGTGCCATCTATATAAATTTACAAATAAAGTAGCAGTTTCCTGACCATAATTTCCACATTTTGATTACGTCCAGGATAACTCGAAAGCCGTTCTTCATTAACACCAGTTATATTATTTGTAGCAGGTGGATCCTGGAAAAATCGTCATGAGATACTGAAGCACCTGAAAAAGACACATTTATATAAAAAGCTTCCACATTGGGAAGACCCTGAACCTAGTCACTTTATCGTGAGGTATTGAATTTTGGCCTTTGAAATGTTATGAAAGTCTTACTACTGTTCTGTTCGTCGAGTAGCTGTAGGTAACTTTCGAAACGTTGCGGAGGGCAAAGGTTTATTAAAAAGGAAGAAAAGATATTTCATAAAATAAACAAGCACACGATTAACGTGTTAAATACTGTGTTATAATTAACACTTAGTGCTTAACGACGTTAATTGAACTAAGAGGACAGCAGACACCTTTACTCTTCGGAAAATTCTTCTCAACATCTACATCTTCTTTTTAGCTATAGTTGGTATATAATTACAGATATTTAAAATAATTACATGAATTTTAAAGTGTCAAGTTTTTTTAATTTTTACATTTTCAAAAAAGAAATATGAGGTATTACTCATACTATCACCATTTGTCTAAAAATATTGAAAGAAAGAAAAAAAAAATTTTTTTTGAAAGAAAATAATCTTTATTCTGGGACTTCTAGTACCCTAAGAATAACAGAATATCGTCAAATCCAGAGCCATGCTTTTCTTTTAGTTTAAAAGAAAAGCGAAAACATTAAGAATTAAGATATAAGTAAACGTGAAAGAGAAAACACTGACCCAAAATATTGAAAAACAAAACAAAAAAGGAAATCAATATTCATTAATTGTTGTAATTTTTGTATTCTTATTAACTTAATTATTACTATAGATGTCGATCATCATGAGTATTTTATTAATCTTTTTATGTATTTATAGCTTTTTTGTAAACATCTGTATATTTAATTAGAGTTTATACACCAATACTGTATCCCTTGTGTTTTGTACAATCTGAAAGAAGAATTATATTTGAAGATGGAAGTTGATTCGAGACAGAACACAGGATTCAAACTAAATTTAGAACTGACCAACAGAATTTGTTCGATCGACTGACTAAAGAAGAGCTTTCTGTATCGAAACCAACGATTACTTTTATACTATAACTTGAATAATAAAATAATATATATGGAAATATTTTCATAATAGTAAATATTATCTATTGAATTTAGGAATTATTATTATATAAAGAAGATTTAAATAATTTTGGATATTCGTAGAAAATCCCAATAAAGATATATGGTTCCGTGCCTTTCTCCCGGTGGTAATGCCCATTTCGGTATAATATTTAGAACCATTGATCTATTTTTTATGATTGTCTTAGGAATTTTATTGTTTATAAGCTAGATTTGAAATGAAAGCCCCCACACAGTCTGATGCTATTAATTTTAGGGACATAACATACAAAAAAACAAAACATTTATTACACTGTAAAAATTTATTTAACTTTCTAAACATTATAGTTAGTTAAAGTAATCTACAACGTACATTTGGTTTTATTAAATTGTTTTCTGGAAATTTGATATCTGTGAGGATTGTTTTTCGACTGATCATGCGGCCCCCCCTCGAATTGCCTTCACTCACTCATGAGAAGGATCGCCCCCCTACTTTGGGGACCAGTGAGCTAGATGATCGCATATCTATTCGAACTTATCATAATCAATACTTCTTCTTACACTTACTTTTCTTGACACACCCATTCTTTGCCACTCCTGTATCAGAAACTATAGAGTAATCTCTTGGACCAGCACTTGCCCTAAATAAATAAGTTTCCCAAATCACCCAAAAATCCATTGATCTCATATGAAACCGTGATTGCATGTCCTCAAAAAACCTTCCAGTTCCTTGTTTCCTCTCTTATATTCCCTCGTTTTGATTATGGCTACCTTGCAAAAGGGGGATTGTCACTTTCATGATATGAGTTTGAAGAGACTAATAAACTGCTTCATAAGATTCATCTGCGGTGCCCCCAGGCACTCCCACGTCTCCAGTTGGTAAGCTGAATTGAAGTGGCTTTACCCCTTTTATCAGCGGCAATACTTCCTAGCTTGTATCTTTCCGAAACATTAAATACAAAAAACCTCCTTGCATCCACAAGCTGTTTGCACCCTGTTCCTCAGGAGATTCTCTAAATACTAGAGCTATAATACTAGACCTCAAACCTCAAATTTGTATATCCCTTGATACGAACTGCCTTCTTTACAGAAACCGCCTTTTTCTATAAGTGAAACTTGATTCCTTACTTTTTGATTATGGCTGCCTTGCAAAAGGGGGATTGTCACTTTCATGATATGAGTTTGAAGAGACTAATAAACTGCTTCCTAAGATTCATCTGCGGTGCCCCCAGGCACTCCCACGTTGCAAAAATCCAATTATTTTTTCTTTAATCATTATTCTTTTGCCTTCACCATATTTTCCTCTTTATTTATTTTACTTAATATTCAAATGTTCTTTCATATTTTCTTTTTTTTGTGTGTGTGGTTTCCTTTTATTTTTAACCTTTTTTTTATATAGTTAATCTTAGTCCAAGAGCAAAAATTAGTTTTTTTGTTTTTGGATAACAAGAAAACAGTGTAGTAAGTAAATAGTTCAGGTTTGGTTTTAAAAACATTCCGTTTCTGTATTAACATACGTTCTGTACATTCATATCCTGAACATGGAATAATAATGTATTATAGTTCTCTGAGGCATTCTGGCATATGCATCCCAAACCTGGACTATGTCGAAAACCAATGAACATGACCTAAATATTTTCGAAAGGAAAATTTTACGACGGATAGTTGGTCCATTGAGAGATGGAGACGGGTGGAGGATTAGAAGGAACAGAGAGCTTTATGACCTCTACGGGGACATAGATGTGGTCAGGTTCATCAAGCTAGGGAGACTAAGTTGGGCCGGCCACGTTGCACGAATGGAAGAAGACGATATCCCCAGGAAAGTATTGGACACCGCCCTTCACAGCTCGCGTCGAACTGGTAGGCCAAGGCTTAGATGGGTTGACGGAGTGGCAGCTGACGCACGAAGCCTTTTCAGGATCAGAAACTGGAGAGCGGCAGCACAAAATCGGGCCGAATGGCGGCGGCTCATTGAGGAGGCCAAGACCCACCAAGGGTTGTAGCGCCACGTAGAAGAAGAAGAAGAAGAGGCATTCTGGAATAATCGATCAAAACATGTTTTACTTTGTAAACCGGACTATACCCAAATATGGAATAAGAAATATTAGAGTTTAGTCCCGTTTACAGATATATACCTACTTCACTTTTTGCTGGTTTAGCGCATTTTTAAATATAATATTTTTTTTTTTTCTGTTTTGGGATAGTTGCTTTGTTAATTTTCAGAATCTTAAACTTTGTGAAATTGCCTTATTTAATCAAAACTTTTTGATATGATTATCGGATATTTTTCAAATTAAGTTGTTTATCTCTGCATTGAGGATAAGTCCACCTAAATAAAAAAATTTCTAACCTATTTTATTGTGGAAAAGGACCTGCCATTTGCATTTTTTCCTCCTTGTGGAAATATTCATCAACGATGGTGATGATGCTATACCGCCTACGTGCCAGATTTATTATGAATAAATAAATGCGAGAATATTTATTTTTATTTTTATTTCCAAAGTTCTTTGAAAATACTATATTAATGAAGCGCAATACGATCCGGAAGCCTCTTAAATATATATAGCCAATTTATTTTCCCTCTAATTCTATTCCTTTTGAAGATGCTTTCAATTCCTCCGTTCATTTCAATCCGATCATTGCTTTTCCTTTTTTTCTCCTCTTTCCTTTGGCTTCTAAATCTTTCAGAGGAATTCCCCGCCTTGAGTGTCCCCTCTCTTTTATTTCCTCTCGCCCCTTTTCTTCTTGTAACTCGATATTGCCTCAGCAGTTGTCGGATTTTCTCTTCCCCATTCCTATTTATCAGTAATAAAAATAAATAGAATAGAATATTTATATAGCTCTTAGCCATTGTTTTTCAACTAATGCGTTTTGTTAATGGCATCATTGAGATGCGATGGAAGTAATGACAGGTGTAAACAGGATGAGGTGATGAAATAATTAACAAAGAAGAATTCACGTCATTCCATGTAGTAGTGATGTCATCCAACGTTCCACCAAAAGATTTATCACTGACACCAATCGCTCCCAAACTCAAAAATAATATTTTCGACTACTATTCATTTAAATTTATTTATTTATTTTAATATTATTTGTTATTGCCCTAGCCACTAACTATTTCACCTCTTCGGTCCATACGAGGACCATGACTTTTCGATGGGTAATTGTTATCATACTAGGAATTAAACCCTATGGAAACTACGCATTAATATATCCCCAAAACTATCAAAATAATTCGGATATTGAAATAAAATTATTTATTATTATTTTTATTGACATTATTGAAATTCTCTCTTTGGATCACCCAATTCCCCCTTGGTTGGTGTATGAATCGATTCAGAGTTACAATTTTAAAAAATCTGATGCGATGCACGCAACACGCAACTTTCACTTACCAACTTACTTAGATTAGAAATTGATGTGTTTTGTTAATTCCCACTTCTCAAAGCCACACATTTTTCCAAATTCATTTCTTAGTTTCGTTTTTATTTGCTCTACAAAAAACACCATTTTTTTATTATTACCATAAATAAAAGTCTTTACTTGTGATAATTCGGCAATGCAAGCATAATACTCCGAGTCGTCTGATTTTACAATTCTCTATGAAGTTGTTGAAAGCTTCATTTAGTTACCATGAAACAAATAATTTCCATTAAATGAATAGAACGGCTTCAATTGCAAACATTGGTCTGTCATTAAAGGCGTACTGCACATGGGTGGGCTCAACGTGTTTTATGATTTTTTTTTTTCTTCTGTATATAATTGCTTGATTCGTTTCGTATTTCATAATAAGCCATTTCTTATTTTTAGGCATAACGAGATACAGTTAATTTCTCCAAAGAAAAAGCAAAGGTACTTTTAGGAAAACAAAAAAGGCCCCTTCCACATTAAAGCCCTCTTAGAACATTTTAATAATGATAAATCTTACCTGATATTAAAGAAGACTTGATTTTCATAGCATGACGAATTTGATCAAAATCGTTAAAGCCGGTTTTACGAAAATCGAAAAAAACGTAAACATTGAAAAAAAAGGTTATTAAATAGAGTACTCCCTCGGTTTGATCAATTTTGAAGAAATTTTTGTTGTCACTTTGCGGGCATAAAACTACATCAAATACCCAGTTTTATCAAAATCGTTAGCCTTTTTTGAGAAAATAAAAAAAAAGAAAGTAAAAAGTTACGAATTAAAAGTACCCCCTCCATTTGACCAATTTTGATGAAAATTTTTGCTGTCACACGCGGTTATATACCCATATATACCAAATACCCCATTTCAGGTTCATACGGTTTATAGTTTTTGTGGTAGTCTGTTCACACACACACACACGCACGCACGCACGCACGCACGCACGCACCCACACACACACACACACAAACACACACACACACACACACACACACACACACACGTGTATTTTGTTGAAATCCGGAACTCGAAATTTTTCATGATCGCAATACTTCATATTTATACTATATATTTCATATATAGGTAAGTGAAAGTAAAATTGTTTAGTGATTTATCATTTACACCAAATGATTAAACAGCGTGTTATTTTCATTCTTCTTTCGTAATTTTACAATCAGCGTAATTACAAATGTTGTCAAGTGAATGAGTACTATGAGCCAAAATATATATAATGTAAGAAAAATCGTTATTGGTGACAACTCATGTCAAAGACAAATAAGATTAAAAAACAATCAGATTTGATCAGAAAAAAATACAAAAATATGATATGATTTTCATTTCATCAGTAAGAGGTCTGTTCGCAGAAAATTTTTACATTAAAAGAAAAAAGCCACAATGCCGGGTTAGTCTTTAAAAAGGTAGTGACAAGAAGTTGTCAATAGTTTGAGAATCACACTTGTTTATATATTATATCAGTATTTAGATGATGCTTTGAAGTTTATTGCATTGTCTAAGTTTTTTGTTATATTTATTGCTTCTAGAATTCCTCTATTTTTTTGTAATTTCCTCTGTTTCCATTATTTTTGCATTATTATTGCATCTAAATTTATGATTATTTATTCTTTTTGTACTGATGTCTATTTATTGCTACTAATTTCTAAAAGGAAATCAGTGACAATTATTAGTATTTTCCAAGCTGAATATTTTACGAATTGTGGTTTTACTTTCCAACATTGACGAAACAGCGTATAAAGTGAGGGTAAAACTCTAATTGCAGACCTTTCTTAATTAGAGCTAATTTTTTAATTGGATTCTAAAATGAAAGCCTCAAGTCTTGCTTTAGAATTACTCGTGAAATTGCTTGCTTCCGTAATTACCGCCTAATTCACACATTCCACTAAAATTCTTTTTTACTCGATAACTTTAAGTAAAAGTCTAATGGTAGTAATTAATCTCTGGAGGGTACGATTGGAAAATGTTTCAGATTTTTTTTTTTTTAAATCTAATAAAAATTGGTTACATGTAAGTATTTTAACATCATAATCTAAGTCATAATCTATCCAATACCCTGAGAAACCGAGCAATCAACCAAAAATGTTGGGCTGTTATAGTTATATGGTAATGATAAGCAATCATTACCTAAAAGTAACCAATTTTCGGTACCAAGCAAATTAGTAAAAAAAAAAAAAAAAAAAAAAAAAAAAAGCGTAACACGTAATAACAAATAATAACAAAATAGTAACACAAATATAAAAAAAATAGTGTTTTCGATTTATTATGATTAAATTTTAAATTTATAAAATTTACTGATTGTCTTTCTGTTAAGAAAGGAGTGAATGTAGAAATAAAGATTAAAAAAAAAATTTTAAACTATAAGCAAGGAAAGTTTCATAATTATATTAGCAATAGTGTTCACTACCTATTTAAAGTTCATTATCTGTAAACAAATATTCTGACAATGACAATTTAAATAATTCATTTATGAAATTGAATATTTCATGTTAATATCTATTATTGTATAATTTGGCCTTAAGATCAATATCGTCTTAAATATATTACTTCTTAGCTTGTTTTCCCACAACTACGTACCTTTTATAATTAAAGACAGATGTAACACGCGATTAATCTGAACTCATGTTCAACCGTCTTGCATATCTTCAAAATATACTCGTAATTTATTATAAATAAAATATTACGAGATTATACGGTCGGTTTAAAACTTGCTGCTATTTTTTTTAATCATGCTTCTTTATATTTGAATATTATAAAATACAAACTGGAATATATTTTGCTTCAAAAGCGATAGAATTACACAACCCATTTTTACTAAATTCTCCTATAACTTCAGTTTTTCCATAATATGGTGTTTGGCGCTTAGTACACCGACCATATTACATTATTAATTGAAATAAGTATGTAAAAGTTTTCAAAGTTGATTAGGATAAATAAAGGGCATGAAGATGACCAAGAGGAATTGAATTAAATCATCTTTAAAAATAATTGAAATTTAAGAAATAAATTCATTTTATTTGCTGTAAAGATTTAGAATAGTTGGAACAAATATTTGGAACTTTTCTAGCATATGTTCGTGACTGTTCGAGTATCTTCTACGCTTCTCGGGAACATTGTTCTAGCTCAGACAAAATATAAGAAGCGATGGACTGGAGAGTTAGTCTTGCTCTGAAGATCGAATCATACGGTTACGTTTGTGTTACAGTGTCTTTAGAAGTTGATACTTTTTGGTAACCTTGTTAGTTATTTGAGTTTGCATTGTTTTCTGACATAGTGTACGAGCATAATAGTATTTATATTTGCCGAAGAATAAGTTAGCATAATATCTTGCTGGGAATGGTGCTCTGTTAAATTCCTTTGCCAGTGAAGGAGGAGGCTGGAATCCGGATTGTAACCTTTGGGCGGGGTCACCATCAGTGGCCCTTGACGAGACCAAAGGGCGGAAGGTCTAAAAGGCTAGTTCCTTTAAGGGTCCTGAACCGTCTTAGGAAGGGAGCTCTATCTCCCTCAGCTTAGGGCCGGGATCATTTAAGAAGATATTTCCCTGAATACTGCAAAGTTATCATAAGATCATATCAAAAGTAAGTCCAGAAAATGAATAAACTAAGAGAAATATATAAAAATGGGACGATAAATTATCAGGATTTTCAGTCTAAAGTTTTTTTATTTGAAGAGCCTACGTTTCAATCCTAACAAGTGGATCTTCATCAGGGGATTCTTCTAAAAAGAAGACAAATATATGAGCAACATGTGGAGTTATCATTGCTAGTGGACAAGATTATTAGTAACAATAAGAAGTAACAAAATCCAGCTGACGGTATGTTTCCATGATATGTGTACTTATGTAATCTAATAATTATATGAATGAATGAATATAGCCTTTATTATATAGAGTAAAAATAAAACAAATAATGGCTTTCAAAGAATAATATATATATATATATATATATATATATATATATATATATATATATATATATATACAAAATACACTAATATTACAATAAAATAAGAAATAATAAAAACATAGCCATGAAGAAAAAATGAATAGCAATGTTACCGAGACTAAGAATTAACCATGGTCGAACAAACCGTGGTTTAACAATAATAAAAATCAACAAGGATAAAAAATGCCCAGCTTGTAACACTATTGACGACCCAATACACGTCATAGCAAAATGTAAAACATATGACAACATCCGAAAAAAATACCCCGACCTCTACTACTACAATAATTTTGTGCAAAAAAATTACATCTTTAGACAATAGTCTGCTACGATCCATATGCCAATTCGCAGAAGAAAGTTCAATAACATTCTAATCCCTACATAAAAATTAAAGGTTCGGGCAGTATAGAGCTTCAATGGAGGCCTTTAGCCCACAAAAAAATAAAAATGAAGTTCTTCTAGTTGAAAAAAAAAAAGTATTAAACAATTTAATATAAACGTTTTTACTCTTTATAGGCCTTCCCTTTAAGGGAGTATGGTCTAACTTCCCGGAGTGACCAGCTGTACCGGGAAGTGAAGTTCGTTGCTAATTCCTTCCACTTTACTCTTCTATCTTGAGCTATTCTCGCCCTGTTGGGGCCTACTGAGTTTTTGAAAACATCTCTCCATCTTGTTGGCTTCCTCTGCATCTTTTCCAATTATACGGTGTCCAGTCAGTGAGTCTACGTGACCACCTCACATCTGTTGAACGCATTAGGTGACCTGCCCATTTCCATTTTTGCATTTGTATAAATATGTAGTCATCTATGAAGTTCGGTTGTTTTCTTATTTCGGTCACTATCATTTTTCCGAATTTTGAGCACACTTCTTTCTATTGCGCGTCGCCAAACGTTCACTTTATTAACTTGAGCCTTGGTAAGAGACCATGTTCATAAAAGAACTATTCAAGAATGTCAAGCAGTAGTTCTAGAACCAAATTACTCATAGACAAAAGTTATAACCAACTCCATGCAAAAAATAATAACGATCAACAATCATAATCTAAGCTATGTAGGCGACTACGTATACCTAGGCCAGGTATATCCTTTAGAGATAGTATGAATAAGGTAATCCAGAGAAGACTTTCACTAGGTTGGAAAAATTACTGGAACCTCAAATATATAATGAAAGGCAAGTACGAAATGTCACTTAAAAAGCTAATCTTCGACAGTTGTGTGTTACCAGTGGTTGCATACGGATCCCAAACATGGTCTCTAATCAATATATATTATAAAGCAAAGTGTGCAATGTGCGTGCCGATAAGGCTCAAAAACGACTCAACATACTTTTAGTAAAGTTATGTCAGCGTGATGCTACATGACCCCTAACGGAGAAGAAGGTTTCCGTTTTTCTCTTAAGGGTGAAAAATTGAAGAGAAACGGACTGGAATTTTAAGGCTCTCGCACCATTTAATTGATTGAGATACGAGTTTAGGAATGAAAAATTTAGTTCGAGCTCCAGACTCCCAGGAAGCGCTAGGGTGCGTTTCACTCAATGTTTATTGTTCATTCATCCTCATGTTTATTGTAAAGGTTATATATTTGTTCAGCTGTTCTTTTTAAATTACTAAAATACTAAGCGAAAATAATTAGTTTCTCCTTTGCTTTCAAAATAAAATAATGATTTTACATCTCTGCAATCAATTAGAAAACCAACTGGATTCCTTAAAAAATTAGTTTTCTCATAAGAAGGCAGTATAGAAGTATTCACTGATCAGCACATTACATTTAATCTATATATAATATATACCTAAGTAAATTTAATGCAATATGAGTGAACATTTCTTAGTAGTACAGTGAGCGATAAAATCAAACATAAAAAAAGAGGTGAATTGACTGAATATAAATCGAAAATGAAAAGTTTGAAGTGTTTTTATTGTATTTATGAAAAAGAAGTTGGTTTGGTTACTACGTATGATGAGCATTCCAGTTGACAAAACGTCTAACTCCAATAAGAGCATTCAAGATTTTATCATCCCTCATAGTTCAAGAAAAAAAGAAATATGATGAAAAAATTGTGCCTTCAAGAAATTTTGGTTTTCACTTTGTAATAGTAGTAAGATTCGAGATATGCAGAAACCATCCAAATTACGGGGGGATATCTTAAGGGAGGTTGAAATGGAAGAAAGGTCTTAAAACAAAGTTTCTATGAATCTTCGGTAGTTTCTATACTTTTGGATCAAATAGGACCATCATAATAGTCGGCTCTTAAGTTTTACTCAAAATATAATTTTTTTAACTGAGATACCAGGTTTTTCAACTATAATCTCATAACTTATTATCTGTTGACTACTTGGGCTTATAGGATTCAGAATCACAGAAACCATAAAAAACAATGCATAACTCGACAAAGTTGCTGCAAAATTAATTGTTCACTTACCATTTTCAACCCCCTGTAAATTATACATGGTTCCTTATTTGGGCGGACTCTGCAGATCTCAAGTCTGCAGAATATTGATACCCAAGTTAAAACCGAATTTTCAAGAAGGTGCTAATTTTGTTCCCTATTTCCTTTAATTTCAATGTTTTTCTGGTATTAAAACTACCACACAACTACCGGAGCGAAGCCGGGCACCCTAGCTAGTAATTATATAAAAGAAAACAATTGACCATTACACACCTCTAGACAAATATAGAATTAGAGTAGAATATACGTATATCGTTATAAAATTATCGTTAAAAGGGCTAATTTTCGAAAATGATCAGGTAGTGAGACTAGTGTATAATGTATTCTCTTAAAGAATTAATTTACAGCCTTTTTCTTATGTAATTTTGATAACAAGCACAGTGCAACATACAATTTTCGAATTGGTACGATTGAAACTATTGACGAATGCAAGTACAAAACTAATAGATTAAAATCAGAGCAAAAATAAAATTATAATTATCGTAATTAAAAAAAAAGGAAAAATATTAAATCAATAAGTACATAATAATGAAATCAAATAAAAATAAATCAGAGTTTTATACATAGAAGTGTTCAGTAATTAAATATCGCAGAAATATGCGCACTGTCGTCGAGTTTTTAAATGGTATGGAAGATAGCTACCTACAAATTTTCTGCAGTGAAGGAGAGTTTTAAAGTATTGCTTAAGACTTGAAATTAAAAAAAAAAAAAATTAAAAAACGTTTATGAAAAATTGTTATTTCGGACATTTCTGTCATTTTAGAATATCAAACTGTGTAGTTTTCATTTACATAAACACCGTGTTGCATATCGAGACAAGATTTTTGATAGTGTGAATTCCAAATTACGTCTTCCGGTGTTCTATACCAGAATATGTAGAAGTAAATCGTTAACTCTGATGGTATTTAAAAACTAGATTCCCTTTCATTATTTCTAAATTTGTGCTAAATCCAGCCACTTCCAATATTCTAAATTTTACATTGACAAAAATGACACGAATGAGGAAATTTCAGAGAGTATACTGATCAAAAAGTACTAATGAATTTAAAAGGTTTGGTATGTATAACACACCTCATATCGATCACCCACCATGTTTTCTATCTTCTTTTACATTTCTGTGATGTTAGTTTTTTATTTATCTGCTAGGGTTATAGCAGAGTGGTTAGACCCAGTAATATCAAAATAAAGTATTAGCCGTAGTAGTTATACAAGGGTATAGCTTTGAAATGAAATATAATTTTATAATTTAGACTACTAAATATTATAAAAAGGTAGGAAGTGCTTTTATAAATAAAAAAAAAATCATAGAAAAAATCAAAACGCACAAAATTGCTATTTATTTATTTTATTTTTTTATTGTTATTTATTACACCTGTTATAGTCAGTTAGACATACAGAGGGAGTTGGCTTAATCTGCATGAAATACAATGTAAAATAAAATTTAAAATAGATTTACAATATTTATATATGTACATTTCCATTCTCACCATTTTATTATCTTTATGTTTTTTTTCTTTTTTTTTTTTTTTTGTTATAGTGGACAGCAGTTGAAAGCGATGTTGTTCAGGCAAAACAGTGAAGATCGCAGCCCTAGTTTCCAAGGAATTACGTTATTAAGAACGTGGGCGATATTTGGTCGATACTTGGGCCCCTACTTTATTTTGCTATTACTTGGTCTAACTACTGTGCTATAACCCTAGCAGATAAATAGAATATTAACATGACAGTTATGTAAAAGAAGAAAGAAAACATGGTGATCTATGTGAGGTGTGTTATACCAAACCCCTTTAAATACATTTATTAGTGGGTAGTATGCAATGTTTCTATTACTTATAAACTGTTTCTATCATATTTCCAAAAATATATTTACAGGCGATGTTATGAAAAATTGGTGGTCTACATTAGAAACAACTTTTTTAAAACTAAGAACGTTACTGTTGTGCAATAATTTATTTTAAATAGTTATTTCTCTAACAATGGAATTATTGGTGACGAAAAAGCTGATCAAGCTGAAATTTTGGCGAGAAGAAGAGAAAAATCGAATAATTGCAATAGAAGACCACACCTTAGTGGACTGGATATACTATGGAATACTGGATGCACTGAGGAAAAATATGTTGAAAATATGGCAATTAAATTCGGGAAAGAAATTCATCAAAGATCACAGAAATAAAACCAAGATCAAAAAAATTGGATCACAAGCACAAGAAGATCGAGGAAGAAGTTATATGGTATCAATTCGAATGCGCCGCTGGATTCGAATCCACACATAAATATCTTCTCAATAGTCTAGAAAAATCCAAAAGTGCAGCAATACACCCAAACAGTGGAACACTAGTTACAAGATAGTTTGCTACAAAAGAATTGCAAAAACATCTATAAACGAAATTCTGGAAGATAAAAAAGCAACGATTTCCAATCTTTTTTAATACCAATTGATAAATCAAATATTACAGTCTAATATAAAAAAGAATCCCGGCCCCTACTTCCAAATGGTCCTCGCAAGGATTTGGACGATAGAATAGAATAAAGGCTTAACTAACCCGAAGGTCCTCGGACGTTTTACAGTCGGCGAAGGTATTTGTTCCCAACTAAGACTCGTAATATTGCATGCCCACATTAACCGACGCGCAGCTATAACTTAGATTACATTTACCGTGGTATAGTTCATGCAATTCTACGTGTCTAGCTGTCTGAATTCTCCTGTAGACTGATCATTCTTCGGCCCGAATATTCTACGCAGTACTTTATTTTCAAAGACCTCAATGCTTTGCTCATCCCTTACTGTAAGCGGCCATGATTCAGTCCGCAAAGAACCGTTGGAAGAATTTTTCTTTTATAAATTCTAATTTTTAAATTTCGGGACAGAAGGAGTGAACTAAGTAATTTTGAAATCGAAAAATAACAAGAATTTCCCGTCTTTAGCCTAGCTTCAATTCCTTCTTCAATTTCGTTTTTTCTAGTTATTGTAGATCCTAAATATCTAAATTTTTCCACGGTTTCTGCTGCTAAGAAGTTTGACCATTCCTTACTTAATTAAGTGAGGCCTACAAGTTCAACTATGCTTTATTATTATATTGCACGTCAGTTAGAGTATGTTTACAACTCAAAATATATAAATTTTGATTTATGCATAGCGTGACAAAAAATTCAATGTCATAATATAATCAGAATAGTATTAATAGTTCCGTTCGCTTATTTAATGTACCATTTTCTTTTATAGATGGGAGTATCGTGTTAACTCAGAAGTAAGGGGTATTATTGAATTACGGATAGTACCAGTGGTACTAACTGCCCCAATAGTAGACTACTTGTGATCAAAGACTATTTTCCCTAATCAATGTTTGTAGGTACATTGTAAAATTGAGAATGGAGTTGAAACTTCATATGTGGTTATCGAAAAAACAGTTTTTTGAGTTTTGACCATCTTCATGGATATAACTTATTAGTAACAGGATTACTTTAATCAACAAATATCCGTTTCATTGGGGAGGTTCAGGAGGGGAGGCTCTAGAATAAAGCGAACCTTCAATTTGAACTGTTTATAACTTGTTAATTTTGATTGGTAATTTTTTATGAATCCGTGATAGTATAATCGTTAACTGCTGTGGTAATAAATTAGTCTGCAACCAACTAACGATCATCCATCATCTCTACGCTGATTAATCGATAAAAATTGTCGTCATAAATGAACTCAGGATATAATAAAGAAATAAAAATATCTATTTTTTGAAGAGAAAAGATTTGGCTCCGCCGGGAGTCGAACCCGGGTCTCCTGCGTTACATGCGAGGATGCTAACCGCTACACCACAGAGCTCGGCTCAAGGCAGAGCAAATCCTTCCTCTTCACTGATACCTACTCCCCCTATCTCACAAGTTTTGCGAGTAGTAGCGGGAGGTGGACAAATTTTGTTCAATTTATGATACTTATTGACATAAGTCAATTTTTTAAATTATTTTAATTAAGCCTTAGCCTCTATGTTAGACTATCATTTTAATTATTTTGATATCCTACTATTGTTTATCCGTAAGATCGGCAAGCCTCTCTGAATTAATTCCTAGTGCTTCACTTCTTTAATGCCAAATTTACAATAATTTTCTGTTTAGCGCACAATTTACTTTTCTAAACTATTTGTTTAGAAGATAAAAAAAAGATACGACCACGGCCGGGAATCGAACCCAGGTCATCTACGTTGCAGCGCTCTTAATTTACTTTTCTGTGTCTTTGGAGATACAATAATTAACGCTTCTAACATATACAAATTAAAGTCATTTTAGAGTTCCAGTGGAAGTATATTTTTGTATCTATATATGTCCATTACTTCTTTATTCAGGATATTTTTGGAACATAAGGTTGCTTTGCTATTTGACCGCCAGGGGCTTAGCTATTATAAGAATTATTAAAATGAAGTATTTTTCAAATTATTTAACAAAACACATACAAAAAAAAAAATAATAAAATAGGGAATATACAACAGTTTGAAAATTTTAAATAATTTCTCCTAGAGGGGTTAAATTATTTTTAAATAATTTAAAATTGGTGGTTAGCCACAATTTAAGATTGGATTAAAAAAAAAATATCATTAATATTATTTGGACTGAGTTGAGAGCAGGTACCCCAGTCGCCTATAAAGAAATTCCTCATACAGACACAGCGAATTACCTGTGACTTGACTCCGACAAACCGATGACAATGGGTCCGGATGTTAAAATGAAATAAAGAACTAAAATTACTTTGTCCACTTCTTTTCAAAAACTTCTAAGCTGAAACATATACAGAAATTAAAAAAAAATGTATATAATCACTTAAACCTCACCTTTTCCCCTGCTTTAAGAAGGAAAGGGATAAAAAGTTGTAAATTAATGGAAGAAATGTTGAATAATGAAAAAAGAGCCTAAGAATATACAGGCAATTAATCAAACATAACTAAAAATCAGCATTTTTTAATTTAAATTGTTTTAGTATTAGATAGGCAACAGATTAGCCGCCCACTCCTCCCTCCCTCGTCCTATTGCGTCATGGAAGCAATCGCATCCCCAACCCCTCTAGGAGAAATTATTTAAAATTTTCAAACTGTTGTATATTCCTTATTTTATTATTTTTTTTTTTTGTATGTGTTTTGTTAAATAATTTGAAAAATACTTCACTTTAATAATTCTTATAATAGCTAAGCCCCTGGCGGTCAAATAGCAAAGCAACCTTATGTTCCAAAAATATCCTGAATAAAGAAGTAATGGACATATATAGATACAAAAATATACTTCCACTGGAACTCTAAAATGACTTTAATTTGTATATGTTAGAAGCGTTAATTATTGTATCTCCAAAGACACAGAAAAGTAAATTAAGAGCGCTGCAACGTAGATGACCTGGGTTCGATTCCCGTCCGTGGTCGTATCTTTTTTTATCTTCATTCATCAAAGATTTACAGAACACTACACAACCATCCCTATTGAGTTCAGGATATTTTTCAATCCATCCCACAGTTTTCGAAAACACACTTGCTCCCATTTTAGGCATTTTTAGTAACAATATACTCGACAAAAGCTAGTTTGATACTGACAGAACGATGGGAATTGAGAAACAAAATGTAAACATCCAGGAACCACTGAACCCTCATTTCTTGGAAATCGGAGGTTTGTGTAGGTTTACATCTCCCAAGTCCCCTTTACGTTTTTACTTTCACTTACCTATATATGAAATATATAGTAAGTGGAAGTATTGCGATCGTGAAAAATTTCGACTTCCGGTTTTCAACGGAAATACACGTTTTGGGGTCCCCTGAGTCCAATTAACCAAGTCCCGCTAAATGGTCTGTGTGTGTGTGTGTGAACAGACTAGCTCAAAAACTATAAACCGTACGAACCTGAAATTGGGTATTTAATGTAGGTATATGCCCGCGATGTGATAGCAAAAATTTCATCAAAATTGCTCAAAGGGAGGGGGTACTTTATTTAATAACTTTTTAAGTTTTTTTTCGATTTTCTCAAAAACGGCTCTAACGATTTTGATTAAACTGAGTATTTGATCTATTTATATGCCCGAGATATGACTGTAAATATTACATCAAAATTGATCTACCGGAGGGGGGACTTTACTCAATAAATGTTGTCCCATTTTCACGTGTTTTTTTTATTTACTCAAAAACGGTTTTAACGATTTTGATCAAACCGGGTATTTGATGTATGTATATGCCAAAGATGCGATAGCCAACAGTAAATCAAATTGATCAACCGGAGGGGGGACTTTACTTAATAAATTTTGTATCATTTTCACGTGTTTTTTTTATTTACTCAAAAAAGGCTTTAACGATTTTGATCAAACTGGGTATTTAATGTATGTATATGCCAAAGATGTGATAGCCAACATTTAATCAAAATTGGTCAAACGGAGCAGGCACTTTATTTCATAATTTTTTTCCAATTTTTACCTTTTTTTCGATGATCTCAAAAACGGCTTAACCGATTCTTATCAAATTCGTCATGTTTAATGAAAATTAGGTGTTCCTTAATATCAGGTAAGCTTTTTCATTATTAAAATGTTCTGAGGGGGCTTTTTTTGGGGGGGTGCGCCTCTTTTGTTTTTTTGTTTCCTATAGAGTACCTTTGTTTTTTTTACATGGAATTATTAACCCTCTCTCGTTACGCCTAAAAATAAGAAACGGCTAAATATGAGATATGATAAATATAAAGAAAACATAAAGAGGAGAAAAATATTCAGTCAACTCATTAAACTTGTTGAGCCCAGGCATGCGGAGTACGCCTTTAATGACAGACCATTGTTCATAATTAAAGCCGTTCTGTTCATTTGAGAAGTAGCAATTAATAAAACGCATTAATTTCCAATCTAAGTAAGTTGGTAAGTGAAAGTTGTGGGTTGCGCGCAGCACCAGATTTTTTTCTATGATATTCACATTTATTTTTCCACAATTTTTTTGATGTGCATTAAAGAAAATTACAATTTGCAATATATTTTGTCTTCAAAATATCAAAGGATGCAATTTCGTACGATAAAAATTCAAAACGTGCAATTTCGTGCAGTAAACCCCAAAACATGCAATTTCGTGCAGTTAACCCCCAAACGTGCAATTTCGTGCAGTATAAAACTTCATTAAAACATTTCATTAGGCTTAATTCGGATAAGTAACTTGAGTACGCTCTATTCTGACTTTCCAAAAAAAAGATGCAATTGCACGGGAATCCGAGCTCTAGATTTAACTAATCGTTAGCCGGGGGACGGTTGGTAAAAATGACCAAAGAAAGCAACTGATTCATAGGAATGGATGGAGACCCATGTTGCATGCTTTGCTTTTATCTTAAATGTTATCAATGTTTGTGAGAAATATATTGAAATATGGAAAACAAAAAAATAAAATATTAATTTATTTAAATATTTTGTAATAAAAAACAAAATAAATATTATGAATGTGCTGCTTTATAGTATATAGAATAAATTAAATAAAATAAAAACCCTATGTCTCCGGTAGCGTTGCACATTTTTGGTGTCCACGGTTATGGGAGGGATAATATACATTCTTGCATCGAGGAGAACATCCTAGAAGGGACGTGAAGAAGGGAACCTGTACAAGGTAAAATATTTGGCAAGGGGTCAGGAGTTCAATGCTATGTATTAAGATAGATTGAAGCCGTACCCCTCCACCAGCGTATCGTATTTCTCCAATATGTGATGGATTACAGTATAGGATAGGTCGAAATTAGTTAATAGATAGTTGAAGGATTGCTAAACATCAACTTCAGAGTGCGTTAGTTTCACGAAACTCTAATGTTAAGACCTACTACCGAAGAACTTGTATTTTATTGTGGAAATATTCAGGCATGACACAAGGAAAAAATCGGGAGGGAGTTTAATTAAATAAAAAACAAAACAACAGGAAACTTATATAAAGAGTAAAAATACTCTTATTAATTTAAATATGTGGAAAAGACAACTAGGAGTCTATGTAACACTTTTTAAATAAAACTCGGGTTTAATCCTGTATATGATAGTAAAAATGTCACTCTTTTGAATGGTAATGTAATAGATGATAATGATAAGTTTAAATAAATAATTGTATTACATACCAGTGTGTCAAAATCGGTTGAAATTGAATAAACTATTAAAAAATAAATTATTATGATTAGAGCTTGGATTCCCATGCAATTGCATCTTTTTTTTGGAAAGTCAGAATAGAGCGAATTCAAGTTACTTATCCGAATCAAGCCTAATGGGATGTTTTATACTGCACGAAATTGCACGTTTTGGGGTTTACTGCACGAAATTGCACGATTTGGGGGTTATTGCACGAACTTGCACGTTTTGAATTTTTATTGCTCGAAATAGCATCATTTTTTTTTTTTTTTTAGAAAAAATATATTACAAATTATAATTCTCTTTAATACACATCACAATAATAGTGGAAAGATAAATGTAAATATCATAGAAAAAAAATAAAGGGAACTTGGGAGATGTTAACCAACACAAACTTCCGATTTCCCAGAAATGAGGGTTCAGTGGTTCCTGGATGTTTACATTTTGTTTCTCAATCCCCATCGTTTCAGTATCAATTGTTACTAAAAATGCCTAAAATTGAAGCAAGTGTGTCTTCGAAAACTGCGGGATGGATTGAAAAATATCCTGAACTCAATAGGGAAGGTTGTGTAGTGTTCTGTAAATCTTGAGATAAAAAATTGGATGAGAGAGGAAATCACTAATTGATACCCCCTGTAGCACAACTACCTAATTTTTTTTAACCCTAGAACGGTAACAGGGGTAGTGCGTGTCACCAGAGTGATTTAAAAATAAGCCTACCCACCGGATATTGCATCTAGTGATTCCATAATTTGATTAGTATGTTTCCTTTTTTAAGATCTTCCTATTTCCAATATATGTAATTACAGCTCACATACGAGTATTTTACTCAGTATTCCACATCTTCCACATCATATTGTTCCGATTTTTTACCGGAATTTTTTTCAAAAAATATCAATAGTATTATAAAAAAGTGATTATACCAAAATCAATATTGTAAAAATGATCTGTAAAAATAAAAGAGTATCTATTACAATTTACTCTCCGCTACTTACTTTTTTCCAAAGTAGCTATTATTTGTTCACAAAAATAATTTAATGCCTGATTTTCAAGCAATAAATTTTTATTGCATGTTTTTGCACGTTTTGAAATTTTTAATGCACGTTTTTTGCACGTTTTGAAGTTTTTATTGCACGTTTTCAAATTTTTACTGCACGGAATTCCGAGCTTTAATTATGATACATTAAACTGATGAGTTATAAGTTTGTTTTAAAGTCACTTTATGCCACTAAGGTTAATTGAAAAATGATATATTTGGATCTTAAATTTTGCCTATCCAGGTATAATTAGGACCGGGATCTTTAACGAGTACCTGACATCGTACAGGCTCGAGACCTCCATTTTACGTACTACCCGAGGGCCAACACGGGAAGCGAACTCGCGATATATTTTATTACTATATATTTTACTATCTGTATAATTATCTGTTTATGTTCACAAGGAGGTTCGCCCTATCTGCCTGACGGCAGATCAACCATATTTAAAAAACTGTTATTTCGAACTTTGCTTGATTTCGGCCTTTTATCGTATTTTTACTGACCTAAATAAATGGAATTTTTCCACAATCTGAAATAAGACAACGTGGAAATAAATTTTTTTTTTACTTTCACTTACCTATATATGAAATATATAGTAAGTGGAAGTATTGCGATCGTGAAAAATTTCGACTTCCGGTTTTCAACGGAAATACACGTTTTGGGGTCCCCTGAGTCGAAATGACCAAGTCCCGCGAAATGGTCTGTGTGTGTGTGTGTCTGTGTGTGTGTGTGTGTGTGTGTGTGTGAACAGACTAGCTCAAAAACTATAAACCGTGCGATCCTGAAATTGGGTATTTAGTGTAAGTATATGCCCGCGATGTGACAGCATAAATTTCATCAAAATTACTCAAAGGGAGGGGGTACTTTATTTAATAACTTTTTATGTTTTTTTCGATTTTCTCAAAAACGGCTCTAACGATTTTGATTAAACTCAGTATTTGATCTATTTATATGCCCGAGATATGACTGTAAAAATTTCATCAAAATTGATTAACCGGAGGAGGGACTTTACTTAATAAATTTTGTATCATTTTCACGTGTTTTTTTTATTTACTCAAAAACGGCTTTAACGATTTTGATTAAACTGAGTATTTGATGTAATAATATGCCCGAGATATGACTGTAAAAATTTCATCAAAATTGATTAACCGGAGGGGGGACTTTACTTAATAAATGTTGTCTCATTATCACGTGTTTTTTTTATTTACTCAAAAACGGCTTTAATGATTTTGACAAAACTCAGTATTTGGTGTTGGTATATGCCCGCGATGTGACAGCACAGATTTCATCAAAATTGGTCAAAGGGAGGGGGCACTTTATTTCATAACTTTTTTTCCGATTTTTACCTTTTTTTCGATTATCTCAAAAACGGTTTTAACGATTTTCATCAAATTCGCCATGTTTAATGAAAATTAGGTGTTCTTTAATATCAGGTAAGAAATGAATGTGGAAAAATGTGTATCTTTGAGAAGTGGCATTAACACAAAGCATTCATTTCTAATCTAATGTAAGTAAGTGGGTAAGTGAAAGTTGTGTGTTGCGCGCACGCACCAGATTTTTTTTTTTCAAAATAAGGAACATCTTCCATTTAAAGATTAAATAGAAGAGCCTATAGTGAAAGTACCAAGGTCATAATAATTTTATTTGGTTCTTTGGACATGGGGAAAAAAAAAACACCTAGGAAGTAATACTATTTTAATACGCGGCGCCGGTAAGATGTGGAAGCACTTGGGAATCCCGAAGATAAGTCTAATGAAACCATTCCCAAGTCTTCTCACTCTTACACCAACTCTGCGGAGATAGTAAGTGCGCTGCAACGTTTTAACAGACCAAAAACAAATTTTATTCGGGGACTTCAGAAATGGCACGCTTTTCATATTTAAAGGTTTTGGGCATATTACTCATAGACACATCATTTAGTGAAAATCCATATACTAATATTCAATAATGCATAATAAGATCAATAATAAAAAAAAACATTCAAATTAACATGATATTTATCAGAATGTGTGGCAAATGTATGATTCATAGTTCTAAATTGCCATAATTTAAGCACGTAAAAGGCTAAGCCTGTACGGCTGTAAATGTGCAAAAAAATAAATAAAAATTAATTTGGAAGGTAAATTCCATCTCTCCGGAATCAATCAAAAGTGTCTAAGAACAGATATCACAAACGCTGTACAACCGTCTCACGGTTCTAAGGTGAAGTTCGAACAGTGTAAAAGCACCTTATAGCAATCCCTGTAAGTTCCACCAGCTAGGTATGTTATACTTAAGTACCTATACTTTTTTTGATGCGATGCTTTTCAATGATACCCGATATTATTGGATATAAATATACCGATACTTTATGAAAAGTGAGATATAAGGCGCCAACAGAGATGAAATTGGTCATCACAAACTTACTTAATATTGAATAATATTGAACTTACTTCAAAGAAACCTATTCATCTGATGATTAGATATATCCCCATTTTTTTTACTTTCACTTACCTATATATGAAATATATAGTAAGTGGAAGTATTGCGATCGTGAAAATTTTCGACTTCCGGTTTTCAACGGAAATACACGTTTTGGGGTCCCCTGAGTCAAAATAACCAAGTCCCGCGAAATGGTCTGTGTGTGTGTGTGTGTCTGTGTGTGTGTGTGTGTGTGTGAACAGACTAGCTCAAAAACTATAAACCGTGCGAACCTGAAATTGGGTATTTAGAGTATGTATAAGCCCGCGATGTGACAGCAAAAATTTCATTAAATTTGCTCAAAGGGAGGGGGTACTTTATTTAATAACTTTTTAAGTTTTTTTCGATTTTCTCAAAAACGGCTCTAACAATTTTGATTAAACTGAGTATTTGATCTATTTATATGCCTGAAATATGACTGTAAAAATTTCATCAAAATTGATCAACCGGAGGGGGGACTTTACTTAATAAATTTTGTATCATTTTCACATGTTTTTTTATTTACTCAAAAACGGTTTTAACGATTTTGATCAAACTTGGTATTTGATGTATTTATATGCCAAAGATGTGATAACCAACATTTCATCACAATTGATCAACCGGAGGGGGGACTTTACTTAATAAATTTTGTATCATTTTCACGTGTTTTTTTTATGTACTCAAAAACGGTTTTAACGATTTTGATCAAACTTGATATTTAATGTATTTATATGCCCGAGATACGACTGTAAAAATTTCATCAAAATTGATCTACGGGAGGGGGGACTTTACTTAATAAATTTTGTATCATTTTCACGGGGTTTTTTTATTTACTCAAAAACGGCTTTAACGATTAACAAAAATAAGATATGAATGTAGAAAAATGTGTGACTTTGGGAAATGATATTTAGCAAAACACGTCAATTTCTAATCTAAGTAAGTTGGTAAGTGAAAGTTGTGTGTTGCGCGCACGCACCAGATTTTTTATTTTTAGAATCAAATTCCAGCTCGGATACTTTTTTTTTTTTTTTTTTTTTATCTCGAAATAAATAATTTGGCACTTACAACCTTTTTCCATTAACAAGGCACAATTCATTAATGGCAAATATTGCTCATGGTTATTTGTATTTATAACCTAAAATTACAGACGTAAACTGTGCTTACGTCGAGATGAAATCTTTAATAACATACTAAAGAAGTATCATGCATTATTTTAAACTTTAAAGTAGGCAAAAGTTTCCCGATGTTATTTTGCGAGGTTATGTTACCGTAAGAAAGGCGAACTCTCATAGCGTCCTTTTCAATGGAGATCAGGAACACACGGCGCCATGTTGCCTTTGCCCAGAATTAACATTGGGAAACTAGTTCCTTAAAATTTATTTGAGCATTTGTTTCTTTGATTAGCTTTACTTCTTTTACGAGGGTCATTCCACGTCAATTCAACACAGGCTTGGGCCACACCATCTCAGATTTTCTTGTAATTTGGTATATATGTACTACTTGTATCTACTTGAACAACTGTGAAAAATTACTGAGATATGTCTACCCGTTTTTAAATTATTGTTCTCTAAAGCCTTCAAAAATAGATCCAGAAACAGAAAAAATAATTATTAAAAATAGCTGTAGAGTTTTCCATCTTTGACTAGGACTACGACATTAGTGTCGTTTAACAGCGCATTCCAGGCCGTTTCATATGATATACAACAATGTATAGGTATAGGCAATATGACCTATTTTAAAAATATATATAATTTTTTTTAAAAATGCCCTTTTTGAGAAAATTGAAATTAAATTTTACATTTAGTTTTGAGAAATTCTTTTTAGTACCAACCTATACATTGTTGTATATCATATGGAACGGCATGGAATGCACTGTTAAACGACACCAATCTTATAGTCCTAGTCAAATTCGGAAAACATCTACAGATATTATTAATCATGATTTTTAGTGTTTCTGGACCTACTTTTGAGGGCTTTAGAGGCCAATAATTCAAAAACGGGTAGACATATCTCAGTAATATTCCATGGTTGTTCTAGTAGATACAATTAGTACACATATACCAAATTTCAAGAAAATCTGAGATGGCGAGGTTCAAAACGATATGACGAGGAATGGCCCACGAGTCAACGATTCCGAAAAGTTTCACTCTTATTAATAAATATTAATAGAATATATCGTTGAATTCCAACATGTTTGAACATTACCACAGCATTTTTAAAAAAACTCGACGAATTTTATTGTAAAGAAATTCAGGTAATTTAAATACTTCTCAGAACTTATGAAAAGCTGATTGTCGGAGTACATACATTGTTTCAAAATTTTCATTTATAACAAGACATATTGACACTATAAAGCCTAGAAATTAAAGCTACTATCCAATCTTGTCCCTCTGACTGCTGTCGCCGACCCACGCACACACCGAACTGCTGCGTTTGACAAGTCCTTTCAAACGAGACTCTGTCCCCTTATGGCATTCTCCAACATTTACCTTGTTCAAGCACCTCCTTTCAACTACCTCTCACCTGCTAAATTAATGCTATTAACTCCCTCCTTTACCTAATGCTGATTAATTATCTGAATTACTTTAATTCTTATTCTTTATATTTGCTAATTTTATTTTAAACCAGCTTATGATTTTAAAATCAATCGTAACTTATTAATGTTTTGTTAAACTGAATTATTATTTCGGGAATGTAAAGTTAGGTTAACAATACTTATACATACAGTGATGCTTTGAGGTGGGTGAAATGGCCTATGGGTCTGGTCACACAGCTGATCCAATATATAAAACCATTATTTTAGTGATGTTTCTTATTGAAAATACAAATATGTTATTACATATTTTCTTATAAATCAAATAATTAGGATAGAATAGAATAATTTTTATTACAAAAAATGTATAAATTATATAAATTAAAATTACAATTATAAACATTACACATTATAAACAATAAACTTGGTCCGCAGACAGTTAGTCCGGAGTTGGCCTTAATCTTATTTCCTGATTCTAATGGACCAATGACAATTCTTAGTTAAGCAAACATTTTGAGACAAAAAGAGAGACTTTCTATAATTTATATTAAAACAGAAAATTACTATTGCTATTATTATATACATAATTCGTTATTACATAAACATATGTTATTCTATTTTTTCTTCTTAATCAGCAAGAATAAATCGTATTCCACTGTAAACAATGAATTTATTAAAATATTGTAATACAATGAAATATGTAGTTAACTTTACCAATTAGCTCACCTGTAAATAATAAAAACGATTTTTAAGCCCCTACTAAAATTATGTTTAAAATACAATTTAATTAAACAACTTCCAAGTACTATTTAATTTTATGTGAACTTAATCAGATGATTAAATTATAAAACATAATACATACATACATTCTGTACATACATACAAAGTTTCCCATTTAATTTTTATAACATCAATATTTTCAGAAAAAGTATAACACATAATTACAGATGATACCCCCTATTGCAGTCAAAGAAAAACTTCATAATTCGTTCAATAATTAAATTCCTTAACACGTTCACGTCGGCATGTACCACCGGGGGCCCTCACGAGACTGTCGCATCGGACACTTTAGTCTAATGTATTGTTTATTTTATTATTGTTGGATTGTCAATACTGTACCATGCCCTGGAATAGCTGCCGTCCGATCGAGCGAAAATCATTAAGCTCAACCGCTAGAGGCATGAATTACAGTCCCGGCTTGAACGTGTTAATAAGTTGAGATCTATAATTCCATCCAATTTTACAGTATTTAATTAAACTCAACCAATTTTTACCATTAAATAATTCTATTCCATGATATTAATTCGACCATAAACTCAAATAATTAATTTCAATGCGGAGTATAAATATGTGCTAATGTCTTCGTCACTTGAGGCGGTTAATTGAATTTGTTTTGGCCCATCATTTCATAACATTACTGGATATATGAGGTTAAATGCTATCATAATGTTGTTTTGTATTAAAGTGAAGTTTTCGAACTATAATATTGATGTTGAATATTCAAAGAGCTGTGTATTCAATTCAAAATGGTCGAACCAGAGGAGATTCTGTAGATCTGTTCATAACAATTAGCGAGGAAATGAACCGTTAATTGCTATTTAAAAGAGAAATCAAATCTAACCATGATTAATCCTCATCTTGAATTAAGAAATAAGAACCCATGTTTGTGCAGCTTAAATATATATATAATTTTTGCAAGGTTGATTCTAATTTTCGCCACAATGTTAGTATAAGTTTCACTTGCAAGTCATTGCATAGATGCAACTCGAACATCTAGCAATTTATAACTTTATCCATCTATTTATCCAATTCAAACAAACAATTGCAAATCGGATAAATATTTATTATGTAAGAAAAGGATTTGAATTAGCATTTCGTTAATGGTAAAAGACATTAAGTAATTTCATTATGCAGAATTACTAACAAGCTACACTGTATCATCAACCCCCGAAATCAGGTTGCTAGAGGTAGAGCTAAGGATGAACATGTTAGGACATGTTAGTAACATTTACTAATTAGCTAAGTGAGCTACTAACATAAGCCTGTAGGCAATATTACTTCTCTGACATGACCCACTATACCCTACTAAGGCTATCTCCATTTACTAATAATCACAAATATGTCTTATCAATTTATTATTATTATAAAAATAGTTCTTTTATAAAAGCTGTTTCTAACCTTTAATAATGACTGCCTTGCAATCAGTGTGCAAAGGGTATTTAACACGAGCTAATAGATGATTATTATGTAATGATTATTCATTTTTACACACACACACACACACACACACACACACACACACACACACACACACACACACACACACACACACACACACACACACACACACACACACACACACACACACACACACACACACACACACACACACACACACACACATACACACATATATATATATATATATATATATATACTACCCTAGGGTAAACCGTAAAGTTATTGACACCCTTAGGACTACATTTCTGTGGTTAAATTAAAAAAAATACTTTTTATATCAATTGAAGCTTCCTACCAGGATCAATTGAATTTCCCTATACCTATACTAAACTATCAATTGAAGTTTCCTAGCAGGATCAAATTGAAACTTCCTACAGCTCCTCTTTATCTATCCTTGTAAAGAATCAGGAGGTTTTATTGGGGCAAAAGTTCAATAGCTTTACCACATGGCAATATTTATTGTTAAAAGTGCAAAAACTAGTTATTGACACCCTGTGGATTTAATTGTGAAATCTTCCCTATGGTTAGTTTGTTAAAGTCCTACTTCATAGATGACTTAGAGGACCCTTCAACCATTAGATTCATGCATATTTAAAATAAAATTAGGACTTGTTTACTTATTTCTTTAAGTTAACGTTGGGGTTTCAATAACTGTACATAGTGTCAATGACTATATGGTTTACCCTATTCCTTATCTAACTAAAATTATTTTTAAAAATTTCACTCAAACTCCTTATATTGTAAGGTTCACATATGTATTTTTATTATTATACCAAAAACTAAATTTTTAAAGTGAACTTATTTCAAAAATCTGCAGCTAAAATATTAAGCAGTATGAAATTTATTCATGACAGAATATATTGGCAGTCAAAAATTTGCACTTAGTTTGAACTATTACGCAGGCTCAGCCTATAATAATAATACAGCTATTTACAGTTTATTTACGGTATTAGTTGTTATAGAAGAAGAAGAAAAAAAAAAACCTACCGGATAAAACCAACTCGGGAAAATCGAGCAAACAAACAAACGACAAATTGGCAAACCTAGCACTATTTGCCAATGTGCCTTTTGTTTGAAACCGATTTGAATCGAAATTAAAAAATAATTAAAAACTAAGGATACCTTTCTATTTCTAAAAATATGATTGTATCTGTTTATCGTTTAGGCCTTACTACATCATTCATCAGATAGCCGTTTTGATAAATACACTCCCATGAAGGTTTCTGGCATAATACGTAAATGGTCTCCTGGATAATTTTCTTGGGAGGGGATAATTATTGACCTGTCCTCTCTTTTACGGTAGGACATAACGAACACAAAAAAAAATGTTCACCGTTCGCAAATATACACGGCACTAACTGATATGAAGTGAAAAATAAACAAGTCCCCTCTCCTAGAAATTCAATCAAATGCCACGTTCAAAAGTTGAAAAACAAATGGGATTGCTATCTAATTGATTCATAGAATACGATGAAATGTATAAACAGGATTATTTCTTCTATACTTTTCCCAGACCGAACATAAAACCTGGATTCGGTAGTTACATAAATCTATTATTTAGTTCCTTTTTTTTTTTTTTTTTTGGGGGGAATTCAAGGCTTCCACTGAAGCCCTATACTGCCCATACTAACACCCATGGCACTGGGTGATACTTCTCCTACGAAAGAAAAGCACCACCCAGGGCGGGACTCGAACCCGCAGCTTCAGCATGGGAGTACGGCGCTTTACCGCACAGCCACACCGGGCCCCAGTTCCATTTTTACTACATCATTTAAAGTTATGGTTTATGAACATTTTATTTCTGTTTCTATTAATCACTATCATCTTTCAAATTTATTTTCAGTCTATTTATTATGTCGGTATAATTTGTATTTATATTTTTGTATCTTTTTGAAGTTACTGTATTTTCTATGTTTCTTGTAATGTGGAAAGCTTCTAATATCCCTCTATCTATCATAATTTTTATCTGTGTCAATCATTTTCGTATCATTAAATTTGAATTTGTGATCATTTATTATGCTGTGCATTTATTCTATTTATTTTTATAACACAAAACAATGATATAAATCCTAAAGTTCGTCTTATAGATAATGATAGTAATTCCTATCACATAGGTTAGATCATTTTCGTTTATTTATTTAACGTCACCTTATGCTACTAAGGCCGGATTTTCCAATCAGCATTTTTATTTTTTGTGTTCTTTTCCCAAAACTATTTTTCTAATAGCGTATTATTTCTTCTTTCCGTTACTTCCTTACTTTTATTGAAGTTGAATTATATCTTTATATAATAAACAATTTCCCAAATGGGGGCTGCAACACCAAAACCCTCCCCGAGATGATCCATCAATGACTGTGGCTGATTGGACGATGTTATATTTGGAGTCCTAAATTTAGCATATCCAACTATTATTAGGATATGAATTTTTAACGAGTACCTGACATAACATATGCTGAGGACCTTCATTTTAAGTCCCCTCCGAAGGACGGCATAACCAATGATTTTTTACACCATTTAAAATAGTCACCTGCTTTGCTACGAATCCACTGCCTTGATATTAGTATTGTTGCGGCCAGCGGTAGTAGACAAAGCGCCTTAGGTGAACAATGCGTCCGTTGTTCGTTGCCGCACTGGCTGTCTGGGAAGATCAAAGACTCTGTTCTAGATGATCCCCGAACCTTCTAGAATCTATCCAAGACTAATAAATACCGGCTCTAACAGGCCTCAGGGGAGTTGTTTGGCAACACCCGTGGAGTACACTTCGTAGTGAACAGTGATAAGTCTATTGTGATAAGATAGTGTGATAAGTGGTAAGCCTTATTGTGATAAGTTATTGTGGTGATAGTGTATGTCGTAGAAAAGACTCTTGTTTTAACCCGTGCGGTTAGTTATAAGTAATTAGAGTCTACATGCACAGCCTGGTTTGTTTCTGATAATAAGGCAGTAATTACCCTTGTGAGTATTGATTAATAAATTATTGTCCTAGTGCTAATTGTTCATTTTTATCGAACCCGAAGCCCGTAACAAATGGTGTCAGGTGTGGGGTATATTTTTAGCATTAGCGTATTTATTTAGTTTGTTCTAAATAATTTTTCTGTTTGTTATTTTAGTTAGTTATTGTAATTTAGGCTATTGTAAATTTGTTTGTCTATTTTGAATATTGTTTATTTTAGTTAATATTTGAGTTTTATCTAATCTTTTTGGTTCCTTTTAATAATTTAGTTTATTGTTTAAAGTGTCGAGAATTTTATTTGTAATTTAAATCTTAGTAACTGTGTGTAGGATTAGATTTCATTTTTTTCGTTGTTAGTTCATAATTAACTTATTGTTGTTAGTCTTTAAGTTTTGATTTGTTAATTTTAATTTTGATAATTGTATATAATATTTAAAATGTCAACCGGTGGCTTAAGATTGTATGATTTGAAAGTAGCAGATTTAAAAAGTGAATTAGAAGAACGCGATTTGGACACTTCTGGGAACAAGTCTATATTGCAACAAAGGCTCAGGGAAGCTTTAATTAGTAGTGGAGAGGATCCAAATCACGTTCTTTTTGAAACAGAATTTAGTAAATTGAAAAATGAGTTGTTAGAATTTAAAAATGAGTTGTTAGAAAATCAAAATGAGTTATTTTCTACGTTATCAGAATGTTTTACTACTTTAGAAAATAAGTTAGTTGATAGTGATACTCCTAAGATTTCGGTTAAGAAGGTTCTTAGTGCTACGCAAAATGATAAAGAAGAAGAAGAAGAGCCCTTCGACCTTGATCCTCAAGTGAGTGTTGAAGATGTGAAGGTGCCGCTTGGTGGATTGAGAGAGGTGGATCCTTTTGTGTGTGGACCTTGCCGCAATGCTGTTCATTTCGAAGAGGGGTTCATGAGACACATGCCTGATAGGATAAGAAATGCTGGACAGACTGTGGTGAATTCTAGTTCTTTTGGGTATGCTAAACCTGTTGATACAGACATTAAGACATCGCCAGTAGGGAAGTCAATTGACAAGGAAGATTTTGATGAAGGCGATGAGGAAGAGCCTGTTGTAGAAAGAAGGCTTGTTCAGGGGGTCTCGCCTGGAGAATTCATGGAAGTGGAGTCAACCACTGGTGTTGAAAAGGGAGCGGAGTATAATGAGAGCATGAGAGATCAGCTCGAGGGTGGTGATATCTTCCAAGATAAGGAAGAAGAGTTTGTTGTTTCCCGTAGGTTCCATCCAGGAAAAAAGCAATACGGATACTCCCTTGGATGGGAGGGATGCCCTTCTGAACAGAGTGGCTGGGAGCCGGCTGGAAGCTTGGAGGCTTGTCGGCGTCTGTTTGGAGCATTTGAGGAGAGTTTGGCCGAGCGGTCTTTGAATGGACAGAGGTCAGCCGTATCGAGGAGGGCCGGATACACCCTTGGATGGGAGGGATGCCCTTCTGAACAGAGTGGCTGGGAGCCGGCTGGAAGCTTGGAGGCTTGTCGGCGTCTGTTTGGAGCATTTGAGGAGAGTTTGGCCAGGCGGTCTTTGAATGGACAAAGGTCAGCCGTATCGAGGAGGGCCGGATACACCCTTGGATGGGAGGGATGCCCTTCTGAACAGAGTGGCTGGGAGCCGGCTGGAAGCTTGGAGGCTTGTCGGCGTCTGTTTGGAGCATTTGAGAAGAGTTTGGCCAAGCGGTCTTTGAATGAACATAGGACTGCCATATCGGGGAGGGCTGGAAACGATCAAGTGACAAACTCTGGAACCTTTTCAATCAGTGGTCGGCTAATCAGGTACAGCAAGCAAAGAACCTTGAATCAGGGAAAGGCTTGGTGTGGGTCTATGAAGCCTGATGATGCTGAACTTGAAATGTTAAACAGGAGAACGCATGTTACTGATTCTGATGAGGATGATGACCCCTTAGCAGAGAAATTGAAATTGGAGAGAGAAACTGACAATGAAGTGACAGTGAGTGGCATCATTCGAGGACCTGGACGGCCTCCTCCTAAGCCTAATATTACCCATGGGACTACAGAAAGTCCAACAGCGGTAGTAGGACTCGAATCGAATGGTGATGAGAGCAAACCATCAGCTGCTCATGGTGCTGTTAACGGAATCTTAGTTGAGCAGAGCATTGGTCTAGACCCTCACAACCAACAGGTGCTGGTTTCCAAAGCAAGTGTTGTAAGGATTGATCCAAGCCAGGTCCCGGACCCAACTTCTGGTGTTTGTATAATGTCAAATACGTTTGGCATTGTGGAGCTCGACTCTGTTGCACCGGCCAGTGTCCTTTCGTTGAGGGTGGCTTCGCCTGGTAGTGCCAAGAAACTTGCTGTGCTTCTAACATTTGGTCAGAAAACAGGAAAAGTCCTGCTGGAAGCTGAAGAGGAGAAAACACCTGAGTCTACTCCATCCCATTCACGACCTGATCTGGGACAGATCAGCATTAAGGAGGGGGTAGTGTTGCGGACAGCGGTAGTAGACAAAGCGCCTTAGGTGAACAATGCGTCCGTTGTTCGTTGCCGCACTGGCTGTCTGGGAAGATCAAAGACTCTGTTCTAGATGATCCCCGAACCTTCTAGAATCTATCCAAGACTAATAAATACCGGCTCTAACAGGCCTCAGGGGAGTTGTTTGGCAACACCCGTGGAGTACACTTCGTAGTGAACAGTGATAAGTCTATTGTGATAAGATAGTGTGATAAGTGGTAAGCCTTATTGTGATAAGTTATTGTGGTGATAGTGTATGTCGTAGAAAAGACTCTTGTTTTAACCCGTGCGGTTAGTTATAAGTAATTAGAGTCTACATGCACAGCCTGGTTTGTTTCTGATAATAAGGCAGTAATTACCCTTGTGAGTATTGATTAATAAATTATTGTCCTAGTGCTAATTGTTCATTTTTATCGAACCCGAAGTCCGTAACAGTATGTTTTCAAGCTTACCACTGCACCACAGGTGATCCCACAAATGTATCGTTATCAAAAACAAATTAATAATTTTTGCTTCAAATGTAAAATAAAAAAGTGCAATATACCGACCGGTTGCTGCACAGTGATATGCCCCATGGTCCCTCTTTCAGACAGAAGAGACAAGACGAAGCGATCGATCGCTCCTAACTGATGGTTAATTAATTAACGGTTAGTGCCTGGGACTGACCTCGTCTACAGCACCCCGTCAATTGTCAGGACCCGATCGCCCCATCATCCTGATAACTCACGCTAAGCTACCCTCTCTGCTTCGCTGATACACTCCCCTGGGTGTTCCTGGTTCTTCCATGTAGTCCGATACCTGATAGCCCATCTTCGCCTATCTCGGATAGCGTTGATGATTGAACGATTATATGTTGGGCTAGGATAATAAATCCTACGTTATCATCTCGCTTCATCACATGTGATGTCTCATTTGCTTGCCATAAACAATTGGAATAAAATACATCACTCCTACGATATCTATATAAATATAAAAATAAAAAAATGGGGTTAATCAACACATTTATAAATTTATAACCGCTTTTTATGATCTTTGATTCGTTTCACTCGTTTCCGCACCGCATAGATGAATATAGACATTAAAACATAAAAAACATGGAGGGGAGGAGAGACATAATATTAACTTTTTACAAATTTATAAGATTTCCGACAAAATCAGAAAAACACAATTTGTTCTCTGGTATTATATATAGTAGGGTGAATCCATATCAAGTGGTCCAAAAAGAAATTAATCGGTTGCTTCAACATCTTTTATTCTTTTAAATATTTTTACCTTACAGACTACAATACAATAGAAGTACAAAAAATTTATAAAAATGTAGGGTAAACCGGACAGTTATTGACAACCTTAAGACTACATTTCTGTGGTGAAATTAAAAAGAAATACTTTTTATGAAGGTATCAAATTGAAACTTCCTCCAGCTCCTCTTTATCTATCCTTAAAAAGACTCAAGAGTTTTTTGTGGGTCAAAATTTCAATAGTTTTACCATATGGCAATATTTATTGTAAAAAGTGCAAAAACTAGTTATTGACACCCTGTGGATTTAATTGTGAAATCTACCCTATGGTTAGTTCTCTAAACACTTACTTCATAGATGATTTAGAGGACCCCTTACTTATTTCTTTAAGTTAAAGTTGGGGTGTCAATAATTGTACTGAGTGTCAATAACTGTCTGGTTTATCCTACAGTGCACTTCCATACCCATCGTGCGCTGCAAACTCGAAAAAAATATCCCCCCCCCTAAATTACCTTTCTATAATAGCATTTATGGGAATTAATTTCCTTATAGTTCTCTTTGACACATAAAGAACTAGTCATCACATATTATTATTGCAAGATTATCTTTATCATATATATAAGATTATTTTTATTGCATTGTTAAATTTATTTAAATAAGTTACTATGTTATCATGTCCTATCATCCCTATAAAGTACAAAATGTCGAACTTTTTGGTATCATTTCAAGCATAAATCTAGCTGAAAGGCTACTGAAAGATTATAATGAGGAGCAGCCCTACACAAAATAACGATTATGAAACCCTTTGTCTAGAGATAAATCGATGGAGGGAACACAAAAGAAAGTTGCTAAGAGGATAACAAGTTGGTCGTGGATCCTTGGCTACACATCGATTCCCCCTGTAAAAGCATCTACTAAAAAAGGCCGCTATTACTTGGGGGCCCCCTCCGTAAAAATGTCTTATAAAGAAGAAAAAGGTCGCCGGAAGAAACATGACAATAAACTACAGGCGGCTCCTCTCTTTTCCCGAATATATTCTAGGAATTATTTATCAGATAACAATCGATATAAAGCCATCCCTTATGCAGTCGCAGTTTTTTTACATGTTGTTTCTTGTTTTGGAGGGATGAAGAGTCAGTAGTTTCAGATTTTTTACTTTCACTTACCTATATATGTATATGAAGAGTATAGTAAAGGCAAGTATTGCGATCGTGAAAAATTTCGACTTCCAGTTTTCAAAGGAAATACACGTTTCAGGGTTCCCTGAGTTCGAAATTGTGGATTATTATAAAATAATGGAAAGAAAAACCAATTTTTATTTCAATTTTTTTTTCAAATAAAACCTGTACGACATGGAAACAGCTCAGTAAGTAATATTCGTAAATTGTTGGCAAATATAAAGATTCGTGACCACTAGAGGTAATACAATTCTTTTAGTGACGTAAATACGAGTACACCTATCGATTCGCCTTCATGGTATATTTACATAAAGCAACGTGCATTAAAAAATAAGCAAGCAGTAATAATAACTCGACTGTTGATGAAATTAAGTCCCTTAAAAAAAGATATCAGCAATAATGAATTGAAAAGTACTGAGAGCTTTTAAGTTTTGCAATATAGATACTCTATAACTTATGGAGATATCCAAATATAAACATTTAAATGCGGAAAAATGTGTGCAGTTGAGGAATGGCGTTTACATATTATCAAAACATCTCGATTTCTAATCTAAGTACAGTAGGGTTCCGATTAACCGAGGTCAGTCAACCGAAGTCCCGATTAACCGAGAAGACATGTCTGTGGGGGGGGGGGGGGGGGAGGTGTGTATGTATATGAAGATAAGCCCTTGGCCATGACGGGAACTTTAATCCCAATTCTCAGAAGAAATACAACTCTCAAAACATAGGATGGAGCTATTGTTAGGCACAAGAATTCTCTGATTAATTTCTTTCCAAGAATTAGTTCTCTACGCTTCCTGTTTGAAACCTTTTCTAGTAGCAGATTAATGAGGTAATGAAGTCACATTCCGAAGAAGATCCTGAAGATGTCGGAAACTATCCCCCCAAAAATAAGCAGCCAACATTTTCAGTTGGTATTAGTATGATTCCGATTATTTCGACTAACCGAGGTATGTAACTCCGACTCACAAGGGGAGGCTACGGACGTGGGGTCACCGATTACAATGAAACTTTTTTTCGAGTTTCTATATCCAAAAATATTAGATACGTGTCCGAGGGTTCTTGCCAATGGGCCTTCTGAGCCGAGAAAAAAAATTTCTTAGGTAAGAAAATAGCCAAAAATTGCATCAAAAAAGTTGCAGCTGCTCAAAGCTCCTTCAACCAATTTCAATGAAATTTACAGGCATGTCAGAGTATTGAAAAATATTAGACACATGTATAGGGGATTGGCGAAATTAGCCTCTGGAAGCCCAGAATAAATCATTCAATATTGTGGTATATTCGTGCTCTCTGGGTAACGTTAAAAATCAATTCCATTACTTTGTAAATTAAATAAATTACGTTTTTCAGCTTTTTACGTCATAAACTAAATATTTGTATTTAAATATTATTAAATATTTAACAGGAAATATTTTTCATGAAAAAGCATTTTTGTTGTTTGTTTGTTTGTTTAACGTCCATTTTTATGCTACTAAGGCTAATCGGACGATGCTACAGTGGGAGTCCTAAATTTTGCCTATCCAGGTATAATTAGGATAGGGATCTTTAACGAGTACCTGACATCGTACAGGCTCGGGACCTCCATTTTACGTCCTATCCGAGGGACGGCATAGCTAAAGATTTTTTACTCCCATTAAAAAATCCTAGGGCCACCGCTGGAATTGAACCCGCGATCTTTAGTATTGTAGGTTGCCATGCTAACCACAACACCACAGGTGACCCCAAAAGCATTTTTTGTTTAGACTGAAGAAAAATTTTCAACCAAAAAAAAAAAATAAAAATTACTATTTGAAATATGTTCCAGTTTTTATGTAAAAAGCACAATTTCATAGTTACGTAAAAAAATATTTAAGATAATTTTGCGAAAAATTGAATTCGAAAGTTTGAATTTTGAATCTGAAAGTATTTCCATTGTTGTTTTCCCTTGCCCAAAGAATTAAGGAATTATTTTATGATTGAAAACGTTTGTTAAAAAATAAGAATAATAAATCTTTGGAAGACGACAACTGTTTTTATTGAATTAAGGGATTGCAGTTATAAACACAGTATGAACTTCTAAATACAAAAAACAGCATATTGTCAACCACGTGATGTTTATTTTTTTCGACAAGTAAAAAACTTCATTAAAAAAATACGAAATTGCCCTGAAATATTGAGTGATGGTCGTCAGGAAATTAGTTCAAGGGAAGATGCTCTGAAAATTCATTCCTTAATTCATCACCAATTATCGTCTCCATTATTTGTTGACATGGTAAAATATGCTTGGTTTGCATCCAAGTTAATTCCAATGAGAGCAATATTTGAAAATGTCAATCAAATATGTTTTCCAGTTGGAATGAAAAAGGAAGGAAACTGCAACTGCAAAGGTTTACCTTTTATTAAATGCTCTCATTGCGGAAAAAACTTTTGTTTTAGCTATTTTTTTGATAAATATCACCCAAACCAGTGTGGGGTGTAAACGCATATTTTTAATTTCCTAGTTAGTATTTTAGGATAATTTGGTATTTTATAATGTTTATGTAGTCCAGGGAAAGTCTGAAACATTTTCCTGACAAAAATATGTTTTTGGACAAAAAAGTTTTTAATTTTAATTTTTCAAAAATTTATCACATTACATTTAAATATAGGTACTACTATTTTACGAGCATACATTTTTTGGTGACAATCTCTTCAATCCAAGCATGAAAATTTTGTTATGAAAAATATTGCCTGTTAAATATTTATAATATTTAAATGTAAATTTAGAAGATAAAAAAAAAGAAAAAAAAAAGAAAATAAAAACTTCGTCTCAAAATAATTTGTTTTTATATATAAATATTTAGTTTTTGAAGTAGCTGAAAAAACGTAGTTTATTCAATTTACAAAGTAATGGAATTGATTTTTAACGTTACCGAGAGCGCGAATATAACACAAAATTGAATGATTTATTCTGGGCTTCCAGAGGCTAATTTCGCCAATCCCCTATACATGTGTCTAATATTTTTCAATACTCTGACATGCCTGAAAATTTCATTGAAATTGGTTGAAGGAGCTTTGAGCAGCTGTAACTTTGTTGATGCAATTTTTGGCTATTTTCGTACCTAAGAATTTTTTTTTCTCGGCTCAGAAGGCCCATTGGCAAGAACCCTCGGACACGTATCTAATATTTTTGGATATAGAAACTCGAAAAAAAGTTTCAATGTAATCGGTGACCCCACGTCCGTAGCCTCCCCTTGTCAGTTAATCGGAACCCTACTGTAAGTTCGTAAGTGAAAGTTGTGTGTTTAGCTTATAGCTTACGTTTCGACCTAATCATGTGGGTCATCTTCTGGGTTGTGTGAGTCATGGAGGGTTTCATCAATTGAGAGTCTTTCAAACCTCACAATGATATTCAAATAAATAGTCGACCATTTGTCACCTTTAAAAGGTTATTGTTTTATCAGCTTTACTCCCAACAATGGACCATATAATTGTTTTATTGCTGATGTTGCAACTCGAGGAAATAGGACTATATAAGTCCAATTGATTCATCGTTGATAATTCAACAATTTGTTGGAATAGAAATATAAATTTTAATGCATTGATTTATTTTCAACTTTTAAGAAAATGAATCAATCTATAAAATTGCAATCAATGGTATTTTATCTGTTTTTATGGTGGAAAATCATAAAATGGCATTAAAATTTGATGAGGAGAGCGGACGTCTTAAAAGCCATAACTCTTTTTGTTCGGTATCCCTACATGTTTGGTATAGGAGGGGAGGAGGGTTACTCTAAATATGTCACCAACCTCAACCTATTCCAACCATGTTGGGTACGTCGAGATTTATTCCGTGGGGCCTCCACCAAATAAAAGTCAACGCTCCCAAGGCGGATTAAAAGCCATAACTACACCATAGACGTTTTTATTTAGTTTTAATTGGGTACCCCTTTAATTAAATATTTAGTAACTACAAAGTCTAGGAAGGGAAGCGGAAAAATTTAAAAATGATTTCGTTTTACTTTGAACAGTTTTTTAAATCGTTTATTAGGTTATTTTAAATTTGGAACTTTGATAATTCATCTTCGATTTTTGCTATGTTCATTGCTATTCACTATACTGCCTACACAATATTTTAAGGAGGACAAACTGATGGTTTTTTATACTATTCCATCTCATATAGCTACCGATGCATAAAAAAGGAGAATATGTTTGATAACAACATGTCTAACTTTGATATTTTACCATTCCCTATTCAATTTTAAATTTTTTCTTTTTTTTATACATAATTATGAAAATAAATAATTTATAATTCTTTTTATAAATGATAAACGCATCTTTTCCTAACAAAAATTTTGAAGTTTTTAATCTCCGTTTTTACGTAACATCACCTAGGCAAGTGTGACTGAATAAAACCCCGAATATACTTAATAATTTTCATTTTCATACACTTAGTGTTACGGCCTTCTATAAAATTTTTAAACTATGTCTTAGACTTTCCATCTCTTCCTACTACATAAATTAAATGATAATTTTTTTAACGTGATACAAAACACAAAACATATGGTTTAGAATAGTTCTAGACTTCTTGTTGAAACGAACTAACAGTTCGAACAAACTGTTCGACTAGGTACATGTCTGTGACTAATAAGATGTTCGAGTACCAAATTCGCTGGCCTCGAACCTTCGAGGCTGTTCTTCTTACGACTAAATGTAAGGAGCGATGGACTGGAGAAGTTAGTCTTTTTCTGAAGCTGAAGGTTATTTCTGCATATGTTACATCATATGTCATATGTTACATACTGATAATTTTTGTAACCTGTATAATTATTTTTGTTTCAATAATTTGTGAGGCTTCGTAAATTATTATTTTCGTTCAATTAAAATAGTTTAACCCACGTAAGTGTTACAATTTTATTATACTGTCATCTCAAATTTCTTTATTTTTCAGGGCAAGATTTTTAATGTCTGAACAGTAATGATAATGATAATGAAGAAAATCAGGTCTTCATTAGCGAGCTTTTAAATTTCGTAAAAAATACCAAATTAGTGGGTATTGATCATGGCCATTAAACCAACTGAATAGATCAGTAATGAGATATTAGAACTGAATAATTGTTCACCGATCAATTACAATATATTTTACGCAAATAATAACTACATTTGATTGAACAGCAAACTTTAACACTTATTAAGCTTCGAAGAATTGAAACTATTATAACTTTGTATCATACCTGATATATTTGTAAAGTACTTGTCATCCAATTAATAATAAAAAGATTAAATTATAAAATTCTTCACTAAAATTCGTAGAAAAAGTAATTGACTTTCGATATATTTCTTATAAAATGATACAGAAAGCTACAAAAATTTCAAATCCAGAAAAATATATAAATTATTATTTATTTTTTTTCATTTCCATTGATAAAAATCATTAAAATTAGCAGTCATTCAGTCAGACCTTAGGCCTTGAGGAGTAATATTTCACTAAAATACATTGGTAGCTAGTTAGTAAGCTTCGTTCTTCAGCACTAATAATTACGGGGAAAACTTGGAGGGGAAATTGTTAGTATAGGGGGAGTGGAAAATATAGGGAAACTAGAAAACTTAATTCTAATATTGCTTTAAATATAATTGATTTTAAACTTATAAGTAATCCTGTTATATATATATTCAGACATTGATGATTCAAAGAAACCAATTTTCTTAGTATAATTTATTTTTCTTGTATCTGATATCCCTTTGAATAAGTGGTTATTTCAAGTTTCTTTACTTTTAAAGTTTGAACAGTATAAGGTTTAAAAAATAAGGTTTTCATTATTAAGCGTTGAAATTAAGTCAGAAATACCGAAATAGCGGCTAATAATTACGGGCATTAAACCTAATAAATAGACCTTATCAGTGATGAGATATTAGAGTTTAATAATTCTTAACCGACCTATTACAACCGATTTAACAGAAATTATTATAACTATGTTTCAAATGAACGCCCGATTGTAACACTTGCTTCACTATGAAGGAATCGCCTCCTTGTTTCATATTAGCTACTAAACCTAAACTTGGGCTATATTAGATTTAACGGCTTATTCACTTGGATGACAGATTTATAAACAGCTTGGTGATTGTATTCAAACAACCGACCACTTTCCATTTCAAGTAACATTTTTGAAAATAAATTAAAATTGACTTTCTCTACAATCTCTACAAGATTCTTATTAGTACTTAAATATAAAAGCAAGAAAATCCTCCCGGAATAATGAAAAAAAAAAAAAAAAAGTGAAATGTTTGATTCGTAGAAAGTTAAGGGTTGAGAATAGCGTGAACTCTATTGGTATAACACGCAATGCGTGTACATGATCCGGTAATTATAATTAAAGTAACACTAACGTGACGAATAATATGGTCGCTTTTTTTTTTTTTTTTTTAAATTTTTTTAGGCTCGATAAAGTAATTTTAGCTAAAGTTGATCGAAAGGACTTGAATTACGTCTAGGAAAATGGTCACGAACCTTTTTATTTGCCAAAAAATTTACAAAAAAATCACTTTTTTAATTGCTGCTGTACAGGGTAATTGGAAGAAAAATCGAAACAAAAATTGGTTTTTCTTTCCAGTATTTTATTTGGACAATTCTCTAAAAAGGAAAATTTTATAGTGACTAACGGAGTTTGTGCCTGGTTTGGTTTGTTCTGTTCAAGTTTGAAATGGTCAGAGCTGGTGAGAAATGGTTTGAAATATGGTCAGATGTAGTTCGGAATGTTCAGATATCGTTTGTTGTCGTCTGGTAGGGGATGATCAGAGATCGTTCGAGATCGTGCGACAAACTTTACCAGTAGATTCTTTACCATAAAATGAATAAAAAAGTTCATACTGACCATGGTCCGATTCTCAACCATTTCGGAATAATTTCGCTTTTTAACGATTTTGAAAGATATCACGACCTGGCATCGGAAAACCGTGATATCTTTAAATCTGAAAATTTCTTCGAAAAACTGATAGCACCGTTGAAATCTACATTAATTGTTCAATAATAAAATGGTCATTTCAAAAATTTTAGGCCAATTTTTCGTGTTTTATTTCAGCCTGAACAACAAAATAAGTGAAAAATTTTATAAATCGGAAAGTGTTTAACATAATCCAGAGTTTCTAATTTTAGTTTTAGGCAGCAAATTTGAGGGAAAATACCTGATTTAATAACGCTTCTAATGCACTCTTCATTTTTTGATTTGGTGTTTCTAATACCACAATATCAATGACGAAAAGAGAAAAACTGTATTCCCTAAGGCGTTTTTCTATCAGTGTTTGGGCGGAAGTTATTGGAGATGTACTCATCGGTCCCTACTTAGATTTTCCGGCGAGATTAACTGGCCCAATTTATTTAAATTTTATCGGAAACACGCGGCCTACCTTGCTGGAGGACATTCCTTTACAATTGAGGAGAAATTTTTATTTAATTATAATTTTTTAGCACGATGGTGCACCTCCTCACTCTTCTAGAATAGTTCGGGCTTATTTGAAGAGAACATTCCAGACGCGGATCGGCCGTGGTGGGACAATTCTATGGCCACCAAGATCTCTTGATCTCAACCCCATCGAATATTTCGTCTGTGGATATCTCAAGGTTCGCCGCTGCTGAAAAACTTCGACGTTTTCTCACTTTTGGTGTGACAGTTGGAAGTATGAGAAAACGGGCACGTTTGTGTATTGTAGAGAACGGCTTCCAATTTGAACATAAATAAAATGATTACAAATAAATTTATTTTAAAGATATTGGTGAGTTGTATTAGTTTTTTTTCAAATTTAAAATGTAAATTCTCAAACATTAATAATCTTTGAACCATAATTTTTTCTCTTTGTCATCCATATCTTGGTTTTAAAAACACCAAATTAAAAAATAAAGAGTGCGTTAGAAGCGTTATTAAATGAGGTATTTTCACTCAAATTTGCTGCCTTCTGAAACTAAAATTAGAAACTCTGGATTATGTTAAACACTTTCCGATATATAAAATTTTTCACTTATTTTGTTGTTCTGGCTGAAATAAAACACGAAAATTTTGAAATAACCATTTTATTATTGAAAAATTAATATAGATTTCAACGGTGCTATCAGCTTTTCGGACAAATTTTAGATTTAAAGATATCACGGTTTTCCGATGCCAGGTCGTGAAATCTTTCAAAATAAAAGCGAAATTATTCCGAAATGGTTGAGAATCGGACCATGGTCAATATGAACTTTTTTATTCATTTTATGCTGGAGAATCTACTGATGAAGTTTGGCGCACGAGTAGCATGTCACCTGTATATTTTTTTTTGTTTGTTTGGGGATGTGCAAAAATAGTGCGAAATTGTCAGCAATGGTCTGTTGGGGTTCTGGTTGTGGATTAGGATAGTCAGAGATGGTTACGAATGGCCAGATATAGTTATTGTGGACTGGTTGAGGATGATCAAAGATGTGTGTAGTGATTTTCATTGGATAAAGCATGTTATTCTTTAAGACTTTTGCTATTATTAAATTATCAATAACTTTAAGATAGGTGTGATGAAAACAATTTGATGGTGATTAACGTAGTTGTGCCACGTAAATACATCAACTTCTTATAATGGTTTGGGATGTACATAGCTGGCTAGGAATGGTGAGAGATGGTTTGAAATATGGTCAGATGTTGTTCGGAATGTTCAGCAATAGTTTGGGTTGGTCTGGTAGGAGATGATCAGAGATAGTAAGTAAGGAATGGTATTTGAATTTCTAAAACTTGCAAAACTATATAATAAAATATAATTATTGATAATAGATATAATAAAATATAAATAATGATAATTTTACAAAAATTAAATAAAATATAACAGAAATTTATTGTAGGCGAAGATGACCCAAGTGGTTGCGGCCTACATTAAAAAAAAAAAAAAAAAAAAAAAAAAAAAAAAAAGGAATGGTAAAAGACGGGCCGATATGGTTTTGTTATGGTCTGGTTGGTGTTATTATGGTCTGGTTGGGGATGTTAAAAGATGCACACACACACACACACACACACACACACACACAGTGTCTATATATAAGTAGATTTATAATTTTGTTTTCAAAGATATTGTTTTAATAAGCTCATTTCGGTATTACTTCGGATAAGCAACTCCAAGATGGCGGCCGGCGAGAGTTAACAACAAGGTATTCCGATCACGCCCTACCCGATATCCACGATTCAGTTCGGGTTTACCGAGAGTTCCCGAGCAGATGTAGTAGTTTATTTCGAAATGCGATTATTGCTATAACTTTATTTATACCTTATAGTTTAAACTTATTTATTTAAATTAATTCAATTTAATTACTCATCAGTGGATTAGAATAAAGTTAGCTGATAATTATAGTTAAATTGATTTTAATAGATACAGTTTCTTAAACCTTTTATTCCCTTTCTCCATATAATATAAATCATGTACAATATGTTCTTTTTCCTATGGAGTCATATTATTTAAGATCATCATCAAATCATTTTAAAAAATATCCTTTTTGGTTATTTAAATACATTTTTTTTGTAATAACAAAAAAATGATAATCTGGGGGTTAGGAACACCTAGATTGTTATATTATTTATTTGTACCTTTTCTATTTATATGTGCATTTAACTTTAACCCATTTAAACAGGAAAATAACACATTTTAAAAAACCAACAAATCGTCGTCACCATGCTAATTTAAGGAATGTGCATAGGTTTTTAGTTGCACATATGCACATTAAACTGTAAACTATATATAAAGTTATAGCAATAATCGCACTTCAGTAGACCTTCATTGGTTAAGATATTGCCTCAGTACAAGGTTAATTTAATTAAATGTTTATATTATATTGTTATTAAATATTTATATTTTATTTTGTTATTTCAAGAAAAATGTATTTAAATAACCAAAAAGGATATTTTTTAAAATGATTTGATGATGATTTTAATGCTATGACTCCATAGGAAAAAGAACAAATCGTACATGATTTATTAGATTGAACATTTTGTTTAGATCAGACCTAACCTAATAAAGTAAACAAAGAATGAATTCTCTTCCAAAAATGTGGTTAAAGCCGACATCCGACATCGGATCTCGGGAACTCTCGGTAAACCCGAACTGAATTGTGGATATCGAGTAGGGCGTGATCGGAATACCTTGTTGTATACTCACGCCGGCCGCCATCTTGGAGTTTCTTATCCGAAGTAATACCCTCGTTTCTTCCTAGAGTCTTTTAAAACAGAGGATAAATAAACTGCAATAGAAAACAATTTTGAACAATCAAGTGCGCAATCGGTGGCTAACAACTTAATGAGTCGATCGTGAAGGAACGTTCCATTGTAAGCAAACAGCTAGCACTAGAATCGATACTGTTGCAATTAGTATGCCCACTCCAGGGGATAATGATTTATTTAAAATATAATCGACTGGAACGCCACCTGTAATTGAGCCATGAATACTTCATCCTTTCGTGATGTCCACCATGTGCATTGTACATTCATAACAAGGGGTAGGGGAAAAAAGAGGAAGGAAAACAACACGCAACCGTGACATCATCTTGGCGAATTTCCAGGCTATGTGGCCTTCTCTCCATAGTGCTGTTTTCTGATAACTCAATAAAGTGCGTCATAGTATTTATAATGTGAACCGGTGCGTTTCGAGCTATCTAGATGAGCTTGGTTTTCATTAAAAAGTTGTAAAACATGTTTTTGACAAATTTAGAATTTAAGTTAAAGTTATAGACAAATTTAACACCTTGCACTCGAGGTCTCCGGAGCGGAGCCATTTAAAATTTGTCTTCAAAATCGAAAGCTCCGCTACGGAGACAATGCAAATAATTTTCAGTTTTTAACATTTGAGGACATAAACAAATCGTAAAAACTATTTATAGGATATTTCACTTCTGGTGATAAATGACGGTCGCGGCTCGCTGTGTTTTTCATTATTTTTATAGTACGTTAAACTTTTAACATCGGCTATATTTTGTGGTTTTAATTCATCTAATATTTCCTTAATTGTACAATAATTTATAGTTTTTAAACTATTTTATTAGAAGATAAAAGATTCGACCACGGCCGGGAATCGAACCCAGGTCCTCTGCATCTACGTTGCAGCGCTCTTACCACTGAGCTAACCGTGAGTCCGTTCCGACCGTGATCGAATCTTTCTCTTCTGTGATCTCAGTGGTTTCTCGCTCAGTGGTAAGAGCGCTGCGACGAAGATGCAGAGGACCTGGGTTCGATTCCCGGCCGTGGTCGAATCTTTTATCTTCTAATAAAATAGTTTAAAAACTACAAATTAATTATCTAACGATAACTAATTACTACATTACAATAATTTAGTTCGGGCACCAAATACTCCTTTTACTTTGATTTAGTTTCCCATGTGCTTTACTTTAACTGGAAAGTTATTAAGTAGATTATTATTCTGGAAAGTTATTATTCACATTTTAGGAGCTTTTCTGATTGGATATCTGAGAAAACTTCAACTGAAAGGGTCCCATCTCGTAATTTTTTAACTGTTTTTACTTCTCCATTAGATTTTTTACGTTTTTATATATAAGGAACGGCGAAACCTTCGTGAAATCCAAGGATTTTCCATCGTTATCCGCTCAGGTTCTCTTAATTATCAAACATTTTACACAATTTTTAGGTCTATTTTCGGTATTTTTATAAAATTATATAAACGTATATAAATTGAAATTAATATAAAATTATAAAAAAACATATAAAATTTAAAAAAATTATTTATTTTTGTAACTATGTGTTCTTGAAGCTTCACAAATACTTACATATGACCTAAATTTTATTATGATTCCTTACTTGGTTCTAATATTTTACTGTTTAATATTACGTTTTCAGGATGTACGTTTTGGCGAATAAGTTGCGTCGAGTTGCCGGTAGGTAACGTCCGAAACTGTGCTGAGTGCAAAGGGTTTATAGTTACTTCAAAATTATCAACTATAAATACGATCCCTGTATTACATAAACGCTGCTATGGTACATATACAGAAATCTTAAACTTACCTAGCGCAGAAATTCGGCGATCGCTTAAAAATATTGAGAAATGGATAGTTCGAAACTGTACCAACTCACTTACCATTATACAATAATATACATCTTCATATATATAAAAATCTTGTGTTCCGATGTTAGTCGGAGGTAAAATCAGAAACTATTCAACCGATTTTTTGAAAATGTGGCTCATTGTGTGTAGTTTTGTCCAACTTAAAAGATAGGATAGTTTTTTTTAATCTCGATTATTGGCCTCAATATTTCTTTTTTTGCAAATTAAATGCTTATTATACTACAATTGAGTGTGATTATTTGTAAGTCCTATCAATTTCCAACAAATGGCGGTGTAAGTCGATTAATTGACACAACACTTCATTTTCTTTCGATATTTAGGGAGGGTAAGCATAAATCTATTTTTTCCTGCTTGGACTAGGAAAATCTGTGTTTTCCCCATGGCAAATTATGTGTCGCCTTTTCACGTGTGAGGAAAACATCGAATCTATTTGTTTTAGAAAAAGACAGGTTAACAAAAACCATTGTGCACCTATTACAGTAAACCCTCATTATTACGATCTCGGATATAACGAACACCTCGATATAGCGAACCAAAATGCTATCCCCCCAAAATTACCATTACATTTCTGCTGAACCCCTCGGTTTGTGCGAACTACGAACTAAATTTGATGCCTGAGAATTATATTCTGTTATAACGAACTGCTAGAATTTTTATTATTATTTTTTGTTTTACTGTATTACGTAGAATAAGCGCGGGAAGACGAAGTAGCACCAGTTTCTAGAATTGAGGCGTTTTTTTACTCTTAACTAATCCGATTTCCTTTACCTCTCTCTCTCTCTCTCTCTCTCTCTCTCTCTCTGATTCCAACGACTTTTTTCACAAAACTAGCTCAGTTCTGTTTCGAGTTCTGTATTATTCGAATCAGTGTTCTGTAGTCGTTTATACTGTGTTTTTTTTTTAATACACAATGAGTTCGTTGGTAAAGGTGTGTCACAAACGTAAATCCTTATCAACTGAGGAAAAATTAAAAAATTTCCAGGATGTTGAATTGGGAATTCTAAGTAAATAAACCATTGCAGAAAAATATGGAATTCACAAATCAACATTGTCAACCATTATAAAAAACAAAGATAAAATAGATTCAACCGCAGCCCAAGGAATAAATTCAGCATCAAATAAACGACTACGCTCTGCGGCTCATGAATATTTGGAAAAAAAAGTGATAAATTGCTTTAAACAAATGAGATCTCAAATACCAATCTCAGACCCTCTTATTAAAGCTTGGGCTAAAGAACTCTCAATTGAACTTGGCTGGTAAATTAATGAATCTCATTGTTTAATTAATATGTAGTTTAACTAAAAATAAATTACATACATACGTTTTAATTTAACTAGTTCTAATGGAGGAATTTCCTTCTAAATATGATCAAATTAGTGCGGCAATTGGCTAAAAAAAAAGAATCCTCGGTTATAACGAATCTCGTTATGACGAACTATGAATATCAAACCCCCTACCAGTTCGCTATATCGAGGGTTTACTGTAGTATAACCTCTTGATACGATATCTCATATCATCATGTGTTATATTCTGAATTTAATTAATATGTATTATGACAAAACATTAATTTGGTACATTTTTGCTAACTGTCTATTGTGATTGTACTAAATCCTATTCCATTTATATTATTTATTAGTTCCTTTTACATGTGACATTCATTAACACATTATGGTCAAATATAAGATGTAAACAATTAAAACTTTAACCCTTCCAAATACTTCACCAAACAATTTTTAATTTGGCGTAAAGTTCTATTTTAAATCCCGTTAGTTTTTAGATTAGCTGAAACGTTTTTGTCTTTATCATTGAATTTTTATTTGACTATAAAAGAGAATAGGCTATAACTAGTTCATCGCATTATAGCTATTGAGCCGAGCCACAGCAACGCGTGGTAGGGTCTGCTCCTATTATTATATAACATACTTATAATATAATGGCGTATAAACGAGTTTCCTACCTCAATCTGTTGAGGAGACAGAATATTTTTGTTTTTATTTTTAAAATCATATTTTTATTTTTTTTTAATGGCTCTTTTCCCTACTTCGGTTTTGCGTAAAGAGAAACGATTATTATGATTCAATGATGATGATGTTTAATTCAAGTATAATGAAAAATAACACTTCCAATAATTGTTTTGCATTTTTTTGTATATTTTCATTTTTCAATTATTAAAATGCAAAACAATTATTGGAAGTGTTATTTTTTATTAAACTTGAATTAAAAATAATAATAAATAACTTCCGGAAAAATTATTAAAAAAGTGAAAGAAAAGATGATATTTTCTTAATCAGCATTAAATTTTCTAAATGATGAGTTTGGTCTAGTTATTTTAAATCCACTTTCGGTGGGCCTTTTAAGGCGCAAAACACAAATCATTTACTAAACCTTAAATTTTTAATAAAAAAAAAAAAAAAAACCTGTACCACTACAACCCATAAAGGGTCTTGGGTTCAGAACTATGTAAGGAAGAGTACTGTTTCTTGGTCAGCGGTCGTGCAAGGAGGTGATTTGACCGTGATCACGCTCAACCGCCAGGTTTTTTCCCCTTAATTTTTCAATTAAGGGTACCCACTTTACTACTTACTAGAGGCTGGGTTTGCCCCAGGCGGGTCTCTCGGCCCACGAGACGAACTGTGGCGAATAATAAAGATATCATAAGCCATGTCAGATTCGAACTCGGGACCTTAAGCTCAGCAGTCCACTGCCTTACCAGTGGGCTACCCCGCTCCCTTTAAATTTGTAATAGTTTTTGAAAATTCCTCACTCCTCACTGGAGTACCCTAGAAGCCGTCAAATTTCCTAAAAACTGCGAAATTTAGTTAGCTTTTTAATGGTGTAACCCATGATACAATTGCACTTTACCTTTTGAGTCTAAAAGAAGTTTTTCTGATGAAAAACACGCTAGAGAATAAATACTTATTGCTTCACGTACATATTAGAAATTTTTAAAAACTATTAAAAAGTCCATTCTGCCCCGTTTAGCATGCAGTATTACTCATTTTTTTTTCTACACCATGTCTGGGACACCCTGTATAAAGAGTCATTGACTGGACAGTTAGTCTTGTTTTGAAACTCAAACCATACGATTATTTGGGTGTTATAAAGTGATAATTTTTGTATGTGATGGAAATAGTTAGGGGTGCGATTAAATGAAACACTATATTTGCAATAGCACATATATCTTGTGCTTTTAAAAATATTTCACTTAAAGCGAGTCTTGAAATCGAGTCTATACACAGGAAATCAGGCACCACCTTCTAGCCACTGTGGCTGTGTGGTTCAAAAATGCTGTCCATCGCTCCTAATATTTAGTCTGGAGAACAACAGTCTGGAAGATTCTAGGCAAGCATAGATAGTCCTGTTAGTTCGTTCAACGTTACAATATAATATTATACAGTGTTTCATTTGACCGCATCCCCAACCATTTCCATCACATATACTTCTACGCTCAACTACCTTCATTATGATAATTGTTGTAGGTAACCTTTTCAATTAGTTGTGCTTTGATTATTCATGTGGCATTAAAAAATTGAATATTTCGTTAAAGAAAATTGTTTAAGCCACGTAAGTGTTACATTATTTCAACCCACAAATTGTTACAATGCATTAGGAAACTAAGACAATTTTTTATAACATAAAAAGTATCCATATATCATTTTATACACTTTGGTTTCTTACTTTAGATTTCGCATATTTTTAATTTAGTAATTGTTAATCTTCTCGGATTGAAAGAAATAATTAATAAGAAATATTAATTATAAGGAAAAATATGTGATGTTTTTATTCCAAAGACAAATATTATTCAAAGTGCTTTTCTGAACAATTTTGAAATTGAGTTAGTCATTCTGTCAACTGAAAGGCTCATGTCTATCTATAAAGGGTGTTTATGCGATATCTCATAAAAATAATCGTTAATTAAATCCAATAAATAAATAGTTTTTTATTAATTCCATTAATAATAAAAAACATTTTATAAAAAAATATTAAACCGACTTCGAAACCTAGGAACCAGTAAAAATAAATTCACTGAAAAGTATGAAATAATTACATTCTGATTTTTATGAATACACAGCAAAAAAAAATAAAAAGTGGAAAAATGCAATGAGACGAATAATTTTATTTTGATTTGTACAAATACACACTAATTGTTTATAAAGATTATTAAATTTAAATATTAAATACTATGTTCAATAAAACACAATCTTTTCGGGGGCGGCGCAAAATAGAAATGACATGTTACTGATACAATTCCATTAGTAGGCATTGAAATCAATAGAGGGGAAGAGAAGATCCATTTAGAAGATTTTCATAATGTCTAGTGTAAAAAATTTTATATTTTGCGCCGCCTCCGAAAAGAATGTGTTGTATTGAACATAGTATTTAATATTTATATTTAATAATCTTTATAAAAAATTAGTGTGTATTTGTACAAATCAAAATAAAATTATTCGTCTCATTGCATTTTTCCACTTTTTATACCATTTTCAATTTTGCTGTGTATTCATAAAAATCAAAAGGTAATTATTTCATACTTTTCAGTGAATTTATTTTTACTGGTTCCTAGGTTTCGAAGTCGGTTTAATATTTTGTTATAAAATGTTTTTTATTTCACAATTTTTAGTTGGAGAAGATAACAAATGTAGAAAACCGTACGTTGGTTTGAAAATTTCGTTGGTAATTGGTCGTTGGTAAAATAAACGTTGGTTTAAAAATTTCGTAAAATTCGCAATATCTTTTTACGCTCTACCACGTTTGTCTTTCTCAGGCCTTTTTATTATACAATAATTGTATAATTATTATCAATATCCAAATATCATAAATCCGGCCATTCCAAGATTAAGTAGATACGTCACTGAACAGTCGAGACTTTGGCCGGTTTTAGACACGATATCGTTAATGGAGAATCGATGAGGATGGTCAATATGACCTACAGTAAATTTAAAAGTAATTTTTAAATTTTGATTGCTTGAATATCCTTCTGAAAACTATGGCGATATTATACACGACTCCGGTAGGGACCGTTAATATTGCTTTATTTAAATCGATCGTTGGAAAAGTAGGTTAAACATCATTGGATAGAAGTCCCAGCAAAAAAGGGGCAACCATAAAATTTATCGATATCAAAAAGACTGCCCCACTAGGATAGAAGCAACAGGGTTTGCGACTCACATATGGTTAATTTATTATTACGAAGGATATTATTATTCTCCGTATTAGACTACTGACTTAATTCCAAAGGTTGAGTCAATTATGTTCATAATTCCTTTCGATGAATTTTTGACTAAATTTATTACCGAAGTACTATGAATTATATCCTTCGTAATTAAACATTATTCAGAAAATAAATTGCTAAACACTGTTGCTTTAATTCTAGTGGCGTAGCATTTATCATCATTTTTAGCAATCATTTACATGACTGCCAAATTTTTGCTGTGGGGACTTTCATACAATGAGGTTGTTTTCGGGTAGTTATCAAGTTTTATTTTGTAGTTTTTATTGATGGATGAACACCAGCAAAAGCCTCGATAGTGGTAGAAACAAATTTAAAAACCGATAATAGTAATCCGGATAACATAACAGAAGTGTCACCCATAAAGGATCGGCACAAGACCTCCGGCAAGATATTCAACAGTGACCGAGTGTATCCGGAAGAAAACAGAGGTATCTGAATCCTTTGTTAAGTCAACTGAAAATGAGCTTTTCCAGGAATTATTGTATTCTTTTTTAATGTGCTTAGTCAATAAAAGATAGAAATCAAAATCTAATTTAAATCAATAATAGCTACGATTTTAAATTTAAACGATCCTTCGGGAACTTGAAGAAGTCTTAAATCTTGCTTTAAAACGATTACCAATACTCAGTCTTTCTTGGAATTCCACGAATTTTGTTGTCTTATGATTATCGTGTCCAACCGTCGATTAGATCTAAATTAAGAAGGTTTAACTGTTATTGGTGAATATATATCTATCTAATATCGCCACAGAAAACGACAGCGATAACATATTCTGCTGATATTTATATCTTCATTTAAATCTAATGTTGAAAAATTAGTAAAGGTTATGTATAGGTTTGTTCCAACAAACACATCGAAAACTAACAGACTGCTCATGTTCTCCCCCCACTCTTTTGATTCTGAATTTGATTGGTTGGATTTCCCATTTGATTCATCCAACAGTAATACAATATTGGGATTTGTTAGTCATCAATTAGTTTTAAAAGCTTGTTGGAGCATACCTTATGTTATATATGCCATATGTTTTTCCAATAAGTAAAAAATTTGAGCGATAATTAAATAATTGTTTTCATGTTTTTTCCCGATAACTTCTTAAATAAATTAGGAACCCCAAAAAGGTTTAAATGGGACCACCTTGGGAAAATACTCTACAAAATGCAAAAGGTTTCGTTCCAATTGGTCCACCCATCTCTGAGTAATCGGTGAACATATAGAGAAAAAAACAAAAAAAAAGGCACAAAAAAAAGTCACATACGTATCGAATTGAGTAACCTCCTCTTTCGTTCGAAGTCGGTTAAAAAAGAACTACAAATATAAATGAAACTGAAATACACTGAAAGCATGTGTTACAAAATAAATATAATTAATTAATATTTTAAATCTTTGATGATTTCTTTGATAAAAATGTTTTGTAATCTGAAGAGATGGTCGAAGTACACGAAGCAGCTGTCTGCCGGGCCTTCATATAGTTCATAACTCCAAAGAAACATAGTACTCAACTTTTGTTTTTGAGAGTTTAGGTTGAAATCTGGAAAACTTTCTTTATGAACAAAAACAATTACCTTTGTAACGTTTTGTAATCTACTTCGTAGTTTCTATCCCCGCCCTCCTCCTTTATGTTCTGTTGCAAAATTAATTCCTTGATATATCTTTCTTTTAGCGTTAATATTTTGTTTAAAACTTTTCTCGTTGAAGTTCCAAGATATTTATTTTTTCCTATTCCTAAATATAACGCCATATTTAACGAATATTTTCATAAAACTAATTTAAGTTTTAAGTCACTTTCAAGAAAATTACATTTTTTTTAATTTGTTGAAGCTGCGTCTTCTTGATTCAGCCATGTTTGAAAATTTCAAGCTAGACTATTGTCGAGGTAAAGTCTTAAGTTGCGGACCTGTTCAAAAGAGATGAGGAAACAGTACAGTCCGAGAACTGAGGGCCAAAAAGGTGCCTGATTTGAAGAAAATTTTTGATCATTTAGGCTGAAAGTACTCATTTCATAGACAACAAATGTGAACGTCTGCCACCTCAGATCGGTTGCCATCAAATTTTATAGGCGAACAAAATCGACATTTACGATCTTTTTTCAATTTTTCGCTAATAACTCGAAAACAATTTATCGCAGAAGAAAGAAAGGAAAAGATATATTTTGCCAACTACCTATCTGTCTCAGCAGTTATTTTTATGAAAATTTTATAAAGTCTCCTGATACTTCAAAAACCGACGTCTGATCAGGTAGTAAGCACTACGAATAATTTCACATTTTTATTTGTATTTCGCCCAGGAATTAGCTAATGTTATGTGTAAGGAGCTTTTTTCCTGCTAAATTTGATGATCAGTAACATTTATCTAAATCATTTTTCATTTAAACTAGGTGTTTTTGAGTTAGAGACGTTGGAACATGGTTTCCACCAAAATCGTAAAAATTGCAGATTTTCGATGCACCGAACACGGCTAAACCACTAAAATTCAAATATATCATTCTATTGGCAATAATATAGGCTCTTATAGTAAGGAGAAAACAATACTTTGTGATCTATATTTGCCGAATTATATGCGAGAAACTAAAAAAAAATCCCAAACATTTTACGGATTTTAGACTACATGGCACTAAATACGTTTACGTTCTAATTACTTTTTCTCCACAGGAGTGGTCTAATATTAAAATTAATGAGATCGTTTTACACAGAATTTGATATTCTACAACTGTTATACATAACCTTTTTTATTTGAAGTAACTCTCTTTAAATTTCAGGCTTGGGAACATGAGCTAAATTCATTTTTCCGCTAAAATGGCTAAATTGACAATCGGTTTTGGCGAAAAGACTTTAACTGTTTACCGATTTTAACTGTTAGGACCTCAATCGACGCGGAATTTAATGCCCTTTTATTTTAGAAGGAACATAATTTCTTCTGCGATAAATTGTTTTCGAGTTATTAGCGAAAAACTGAAAAAAGTTCGAAAATTTCGATTTTGTTCGCCTATAAAATTTGATGGCAACCGATCTGAGGTGGCAGACGTTCACATTTGTTGTCTATGAAATGAGTACTTTCAGCCTATATGATCAAAAATTTTCTTAAAAATCAGGCACCTTTTTGGCCCTCAGCTCCCGGACTAGTAGGAAAGGAATTCAAAATCTTAAAACGAAGAGTAAAGGGGGTTTGATGATAATTGGTAGGATTTATTTTAATTTCCAACTTTTAAATAATTCCTCGAGATCCCTAAATGTTTTTAGAAATGGAAGAAATTTCTATTTCCCATTGACTGGCTGATATTCTTTTTATCTATAGACTCTTCCACAATCAACTAAAGCCAGGCCATTAGAGTTGGTTGGAAACGCTAGCTCGCGATTCGTTTAATCCCAACTTTGCGTGCTCTATGCAAACTTCAATTACCCACAAAGTAGGGCTCCCCTCAATCTGCATTTGCCACGATGCGGCCAGTGCCTCTTCAATCGATCTAGGAAAAAGAGTCAAATTACTATTTCCCAAATACCTTAAAGAAAATTAAGTTTGTGTACATATATATATATATATATATATATATATATATATATATATATATATATGTGTGTGTGTGTGTGTGTTATCATAGGGTTCTTGAGGTTCATTCAATAATAATCAACTATATTATAGCGACGTTTAGAGACTATACCTATTGTTCTCATAATCATTCCAATGTTGCTGATGGATATTACTATTAAAACCACAACGATTTTTTCTTTTTTTTTTTTTGCTTCAAGTCTTGCGCCACCCAAGTCCTATTTTGAAACAAACCACATAGATGTATAGAGACTAATGTATAACTGAATAATGGAGGTAGATGGTTGACCGTTGAAATATATGTGATGGAAATGGTTGGGGGTGAGGTCAAATAAAACACTATATGTGCAATAGCATATATCACATTAGAACAATATTGTTAGTTAGTCTCTATACAATTATTTGATTTACATAGCAATATCCATCAGAAACATTGACATGATTATGAGAACCATATAGTCACCAAACGTTGCCATAATATAGTGGTCTGTTTTTGACTGAGTCTCAAGAACCCTATTATAGCATTATAGCATATCAACAGTCAAGAAAACACATCCGATATATGTATATATTGTGTTTGTGTACTAAGAATCGGATGGGCGTGCGATCAGAAAGAATAAAATCGCTCACTCCCTTGAACATCAAAATAGGCTATTTTTGGTTACGATGTTTTCTGAATGCACTGAATTGGGATCTCATAGGGAGCCAGTTAAGATGGATGTTCAAATTTAGAAGCGAACTGTTTTATTTGAACTATGTTCCTGGGCTGGATAGGGCGAATTCGAACTGTTCACTTTGCAACATCTTCAAAAAAGAGTATCTTTTTCATTTCTTGGCCGAATGTTCAGCTCTCAGTGAGATCCGAACCTAGTTTCTGGATGCTAGCCCTCTACAAAACTTTCTTATTTCCCTTCTGAATGCCCCTTGTAAAATAGAGTGCCGTAAGATAGTAGATTTCGTTCGTCGTGCGTGGGATGAGTCCACGCAGTCCAGTCAGCGATGGATATAATGACCTTAATCCAACGTAGGCAGTCATCCATTTGATTTACTTGAAGTTCCTTATATTTTATTTGAATTTGGCTTAAATTTTTTTTATTTTTATCTTCTCATTCCCTCTTGTTTTATTTAAACACATTTCAACACAGCATTTTGAAAAATTCAATTTATTTATTTTTCAAACAGGTATTATTGTATATTTCTCTTTGTATTTGTAAATATTACTATTTTCTTTTTTTTGTTTAGTTTCTGTTTCACGATTACTGTATAAGTAATGTATTATATAAAACTATTCAGCAGAAAGTTTGCTATGCCGTAAAATGTTTTGTTATTTACAATTTCTTTCAATAAACTTGAATGCTACTAATGCACTAGATTGTGTTATATATATGCAAGTACGTCAAATTTTTAACTCAATCCTTCCATGAATTGTCATGAAATTTTTAACAAGAACGTCATAATTCAAAAGGAACTGTTTAAAATGTAAAACAAAAATATGTTGCACTTCAAACAGAGGCTATAAAGTCAATTATTATCTAAAATGATCTAAATCATACTAAAAAGTTTGATATTTAATTATTCTACTTTTAAACTTTACATTTACTCTCCTAGAAAATCATGTTTTTTTTTTTTTAATTCTGACTTTTTACCTGCGTAAAAGTAGGCCTAAGATAATTAAACATATTTGGCATATAGATATTTCTTTAAGCAACAAGCCTAACAAAGAACTGTTTTTTGTTATTGTTCGTGCAAGTAGTTGTTATGTGTAATGCGATGTTCTCTCAGATCATGCTAAGCAACCAAGTTTTTGCTGTAATTAATTATTTAATTATTAAATATATTAAATATTCATCGACTATATGGTAGATCAAAATAGAAAAGTACAATATGCTGCGACAGGAACGTCTGAACCATATATTGTGATAATGGTTCTTCTGTTTTAACGCCTGATAACTTTTTATCATTTGGGCTTCTTTTGCTAGATAAACTCCCATCTATGAATACTTTTTTTATCACAACTTTGATTTAGAAGTGCTTTCTAATATTGTCATCCAATATTTTAGTTCTTCGTGATATTTTATAGGTATATACTTGTTTTTATGATGTAATGTATCGAACACAGGAAGATTTTTTTTTTATTCTTAAAAAAAAGGCAGGCAGTTTTAGGCTCCCTCTATCACGGCGAACGGAAGGCCCTGCTAAATGTCAGATCAACACACTTAGCCTAGGTACACAGATCCAGCTAAATTTAGGATCTTTCTTCTACATTTATCGCTTCTTTCAGATTTGAAAATATACAACACAATATATTCTGAAGAAATTATGTAAGCGAAAATGGTCGAGTGTATACTTAAAACACCATTTGGGATAATAAAAAGTCAAGAGATAGGGTAAAAAAGTGAAAAATTAGCTTTATTTAACATGCCTATGTTTCGACGCATGGAGTGAGTCATCATTATGGCTAAAATGAAGCAAATATATTAGTAAAATATTACATACTGTAAGGTTAAATCGATAATCAAATAAAAAAGCATATGGCATAAACTCCCAGGCCCTTTGTTGGAACAAAATGAGCGGTTGGAACGAACTGTTTGGGTCTAGATCTTTCCGTGGCCTAGTCCACAAACACGTAGAACTGTCCACATTGTTCTGGAACATTCTAGACCTGACCATTTACGATTATATATAAGGAGCGAGTGACTGAACGAGTTAGTCGAAGTCTGTGTAGCTCAAGTCATATGATTGTGTGTTATATCGTTTTCATTTTTGTAACCTGCTTAAATATTTAAGTTGTAATAATTCGCTGGCATTCATAACTCTATTATACATAGAAGTATATAGAAAGATAAAAATATATAAATGCGTAAGTTGGCATATTAAACCCTACCGGGCGGTAGGGTTTAATATGCCTGGTACTCTTGCTTATTTATACCTTAACCTCAGTCCCTGTGAAACCCTTCACGACCCATCTAGGTAAATATTAGTTTTTATTCAGTTATGCAAACCAAATGCTTATTCATGTTCTTGTTGTAATCATGTAATCACAAATGTCAAAAAGGAGTCATTTTTTATTTTATACTTTTTTTAACAACGTACTCCTATTGTGTGTTTTTTGTAATATTCATGTCATGTTAACGTAAAACCAGATAAATATTTGTTCTATTATTATTTTTTTACTTTCACTTACCTATATATGAAATATATAGTAAGGGAAAGTATTGCGATCGTGAAAAATTTCGACTTCCGGTTTTCAACGGAAATACACGTTTTGGGGTCCCCTGAGTCCAAATAACCAAGTCCCACGAAATGGTGTGTGTGTGTGTGTGAACAGACTAGCTCAAAAACTATTAACCGTACGAACCTTAAATTGAGTATTTGGTGTATGAATATGCCCGCGATGTGACAGCAAAAATTTCATCAAAATCGGTCAAACGGAGGGGGTAATTTATTAAAAGATTTTTTTCCATTTTTTTAATTTTTTTCGATTATCTCAAAAACGGCTTAAATGAAATAAATAAATAAATTAAATAATTAAATTAAAATAAATTAAATTCGTCACGTTTAATGAAAATCAAGTGTTCTTTAATATCAGGTAAGCGTTTGTATTTGTTTATATGGAGAAATTATCTGTCTTTCGTTTCGCCTAATAATACGTATGGGCTAAATATGAAAAAAATCAAGTAAACATATTCAGGAGAAAAAAAGAAAAATATTCCGTCAATTCATAAAACGCGTCGAGCCCACGCATGCGGAGTACGCCTTTAATGACAGACCATTGTTTATAATTAAAGTCGTTCTGTTTCTTTAATAGAACCTATTTGTTTCAAGTTAACTACATGAAATTTTTAACAAATGCATAGATTATGATATGACTTAGAGTATTATGCTTGCAGTGCCGAATTATCGCAAGTAAAAACTTTTATTTAATAATAAATTAAAAAAAAATAGTGTTCTTTAGAGAGTAAATAAAAACAAAAATAAGAAACGAATGTGGGAAAATATGTGACTTTGGGAAATGGCAATTAAATAAACACGTCAATTTCTAATCTAAGTAAGTCGGTAAGTGAAAGTTGTGTTCCGCGCACGCACCAGATTTTTTTTTATTCTAAATGAGATTCATATGTAATTAATCTAATTATCAATAAAAAAATTCCCATAGTCATATATAAATAATTCTATTATTCCCTGTAATCATATACTGAAACTCCTGACTGTTTCTCATGCAAAATTATTTTGGTATTTCAACGTTTTCTTGAAACGAGATACAATTCGGTTGGACAGCTGGTTGCCTACATCAATAGCTTTAAATCTCTCTATATATAAGAGGTTTTGTCCTGACTGACAGAATCAACGCAGAGCAAAAACTACTGATGATAGAAACCTGAAGTTCGGAATTTAGATTTTAGACGCGATGTAGGTAACCACTAAGAAAGGTATTTCGAAAATGTAACCCCAAGAGGTTTAAATGGCGAAATTGTCCTTTAACGGACACCTATTTTTGCACTTCAAGAAAAAATATCTAATTTGGACTCATTTTAAAGATCTTGATACGACGAGTTTAACTCGATACGTAGCCCTCATGGGGCGTCGAAAACCATGAAGCGTTCACGACGAGTAAGCAATTTTTTGTTTCCGCGGCTTTAGTGAACTCTATTGAGCGTCTCCCTCTCTTCTACCGAGCCGGCAGCTTCCCCCTCTAACATTCCACCTACCGGAAGCTCCGATTCTACTAAATCTCCTTAACATCAGTTAACATATTATGTTAAGTCAATACCACGATAATGATCACAGAATTGATTTTAAAGGCTCGCGGGCAAAGCCGCGAAGGGGACTGCTAGTAAGTTATAAAATGGAAAAAAAAAACAACAACAAATGTGTTCATTTCATTATTATTTTTACTTTATTAAAGAGGATACATTTTTTTCGCTGGAAATTTCCCGTTAGTGTTGCCCTGATTTCCTCTGAAAAGTACCCTCGGAGATTTGTAATCCCTTAGGGCGGGCGGAAGTCGAAACCTGAGACCTAATGAAGGCCCTTTTTAACTGAACAAAGGTTTTCCCCATAGCAAAGTTTTCCACACTAAGGGTTATTAGCGTGGAATTAGGTCTCAGCTTAACAGGACAAAGATTAACTACAGAAATGAAATTAAAATGAAGTGAGGAGAGGAAACAAGAAAAACTAAATGATGTTGGGTAGGTTGAAATCAGTTTGTTTAGGCGGATTTTATCTGTTTTGAAAACATATTACCTTATTTCTTTAACATGATATATGGATTGGGAGATGAAGAGAGGAGTTGATACGCGTGATCTTTCCTAAAGAGCCGAGATTATCCGAGTGTAAGATCGCTGGATATTCCTCATGAGCGATTCCGTCACCTGTCAGTCCAATTCACTCAATCCACCGTGACGTGATCAATCCGAACCAGATCGTTACATGGCATACAACGTCAGCATTCCGATACAAATTTGTTGATACCTAATAGGGATAGAAAGGAACGACGTGTGAAAGACAGGGTCATGGGAGGTTGAACAAATACATTGACACAGTACAAGCAGTATACTCCTTTGGTTTTAGCTATACCGCAGACTCCCGATTATCCGTGGTATTGGGTGGCACGGCAACCGCGGATAAACCAATTCCACGGATAATCCGCAAAATTTTCAAAAGGTCAACAAAACAATTCAAATGAAAGCAAATTGTTTGTTTATAGATATTACATACATACATGGGTCATTCTCACGTAAGTGGGCACTTTTGTATCCCAGGCCGTTTATAGCGATTTAGTAAAACTTAGGACTCTAAGACATCAATTTTGTAAATCCAGGCGAGTTGTAAAGGTAGACCCCATACGACTTTATTTTAATTGTATAACACACGTACCTTAAAAACACCTAAAAAAGGTCGAAATTCATTCCCCTGTCATGTCCCGAGGTCTGATTCTGCTCAAAGTAAGAGTTCTGTGTCCGTATACTAGGTCAATTTTTACTTTTTTTTCTGTTAAATTTGTTCAAAATACTGTAAAATTTCATAAAAGCAGTCGAATCGTTGATGATAAAGGATTAGAATTGAAAAAACTAATTTTTATGATGTCCCACAGGTTTTCTTTCATTCCCCTGTCAATTTTTAAAATTAAATTGTCACCACACTATTCAGGCGGGAAATTAGTAAAAAATATATAATCAGCAGGAATGGGTCTTTCCCTAAGCAACCCCAACTGTTAACTTAACCTCAGTACAAATCCAAGCTCTCCAGAAGCAAATAAGTTCTTGAGAGGTTATGTTTAATATTCTTCATTCCCCTGTCCTCTACAGTTTTGGTCAGGCAAGTTTTTTCTTTTCTAATTTTTGACAGATAAAAGATTTTGTAGCACAGATTTCGTTTTTCAAAAAGCATTATTATATCTTTTTTTCCCTTTAAACGGTTATCAAATAAGCCTTAAAAATTCATTCCCCTGTCGTTCATTCCCCTGTCTTACTGTAAATAAAATGCTGCAGGGAAATGAAGATAGCGACGTGAATTGAAGCTTTCTTTTGGTGCTCAACTTTTGCAAAGCATCATCAGTCTTCAATAATGAGAAATTTAAAAAAAAAAAAAAAAAAAAAAAAAAACCTTCAACGTGAATTAGTGTTCTTCCACGTCGACTCCTTGCTTCTTATAGGCTAAGGAATAGTATTACACCGAAAAAAAAGTTTATTTGTAACCATAAAATTTAAAATAAAAACGCCGTAAAAAGTGCCCACATACATACATATAAATAATTATGTAATTTATAAAGTTTTATCACTCATTGTAAAATAAAATCACGAATCACAAAAAAAGTTATATAACTGCTAAGGCCAAGTTGACAAAACTGACGTGAAAGAGAAAATGAAATGATGAAAGGAAAAAGTGGGATGGGAAAGGAGTTCTGAGATTTGTAACTGTTCCAGTCTTCGGGTATTACACTTATCGGCTGGGACACTTTAGTAAACAGACGGTCTGTTCTGAAAATGGTGGTGACTCCCGCACTTTTCGGGTATTACACGGCGGGTACACACGAGTAAGCGAACTTTTTTTCTAATTATAAAATGATTTGAATAGTGAGGTAAGCCCTCTTAGTTAAATATTTAATTATTAAACAAGTAATTTCTGTTTTTGTGGGGGAAACTACCCCATTATCTAAGCATATTATATCATGACCAGGTATCCATTAGCATTAATATTTATTTTAAAGTTTTAGTGAAGGGGGGGGGGGACTCGTTAATATTGAAATAGTAACATTTTCGAATTTTTATCCAACGGGGTCCATTACTAAGTTATCGGGGATGTTGTTTTTGAAAAAATACTCATTTTGTATTTTATGGGAGAAGGGGGGGGGGGCGCACTAGAAAATAGATTGAATTTTGTTTTTCTTTCACACAGGGCTCCAATTTTATGTTATCGGGGATTCTCTTTTTGATAAAAATATTCATTTTGTATTTGGTGGCGAGGGGGGGGGGGCACACTAGAAAATAGTTTGCATTTCGTTTTTCTTTCACATGGGGGTCCAATTTTACGGTGTTCTTCAAAACAAATTTTCATAATGTATTTTAGTGGCGGGAGGTAGGGCGCCTAATATTTATAAGGAATACCTTTTCGGATTTTTTTTTCACATCAGGGTCTAATTCAATTTCAAACTATTCTCAGGTGCGCTTGTTCCAACAAGCAGTCCTGGACTGGCTGTCATGCCCCCCCCCCCCTCACTCCATCGATTCTATGTTAAATTGGTTGGTTACGGAACAGGAGACCATCGAAGGAGAAAACCAAGCAATTAAATTGTAAATAAAAAGAAAGGAGAGTATGAAAATTAGTTCAGGACTCATTTTTAGAACAAAACTTCCAAAAGTAATTGTCTACCATTGTAGTTAATAACTTTTTAACTACCAACTAGTAGTTGCTAGTTACACATTTTAACTACTTCTTCTAACTAGTAGTTGGTAGTTAAAAATTCTAACTACTTTTACTGTAGTTGAAAAAAGTAGTTGTACATTTCTAACTACCAACTACTAGTTAGTAGTTACTCCGTGCAACTACTTAACTTGTAGTTAGTAGTTAAAAAGGTAGTTAAGTACTGGAAATAGCGAACTCTGCCCAACTCTGCTCGTACCTATGTATGTATATTAAAATCTCGTGTCCCGATGTTTGTCGCGGATAAAATCAGAAACTACTCAACCGATTTTGATGGAATTTGGCTCAATGTGTATAGTATTGACCAACTTAAAAGTTAGGATAGTTTTTAATCTCCATTATTGGCCTCAATATTTCTTTTATTGCAAATTAAATGCTTATTATACTACAATTAGTGTGATTATTTGTAAGTTCTAAAAATTTCCAACAGATGACGTTGTAAATTGATTTATTGATAAAACACTTCATTTTCTTTCAATATTTAGGGTGGGAAGCATCCAGTAGCCATATCTATTTTTATTGGCTTGGTCTAGGAAAATCCGCGTTTTTCCTATGGACAATTATATGTCGCCTTTCACGTGTGGAGAAAACTTCGAATCTATTTGTTTAAGCAAAGGACAGGTTAACCAAAATCATTGTGCACCTATTAGCACTACGACGCATTGAAATTGTTAATTCTAATAATAACAAAAAATGTAAATTATTATTATAAAAAGTTATAAATTAACGTTATCTATCTCATTCATAAAATTAAATTTTTATGTTTTGATTTAACCTGTTTCAGTTAGAACTTACTGTTACGATATCTAAACTAAATAATAAAACTTAAAAATGAATAAATAGAGAATAGGTAACATATTCCAATATCATATACTAATAAAAAATATACAAATTTAAAATAATCCTATAATAAAATATAATAATGTATATTAAAATATACATTTGATATTATTAAAATATAATAAAATAAAAAAGTACAAGCAAAATATAAAAACATACTTAAAAGTAAAAATGTCCTAAAAAATAAAACAATCCTAAATTGTTTAGCTAATCAGATAGTAATAGCTAAATGAACGGGTACCTGAAGTTTGCTAATAGCTACTTTATCCAAAGTTACAAATGAAGTTACTAAACCAACATGGAAAACATTTCTTCATGGAAAACAACTTCAAGAACCTTATTATAACATTTAAAATCAAAAATCGTGGAAACATCCGATATATATATATATATATATATATATATATATATATATATATATATATATATATATATATATATGATACTTGTGAGGTATTAAGAACTTGTTGAATGCCTTACCAACTATAACATTAATATTTAACTTAAAAAAATAAATAAATAAACACTGTTCAGCATGAAACGAAAGATCCACTCCCTTTGTATTGAAGGGTATAGGGTATAGGTATAGGGTGATATGTACCATAATATAGTTAAACATAAAAGGTATGCATTGTGAAAAATTCCAATACCCCCCTCGCTTTGACAATAGGAATAGAAGATCAAACGTTGGATTTCATTTTCACCGAAGCGTATTATTAAATTGTTTTGTCTTCTCGGTTCATCCATGGCTTTTGAACCTGATTTGACAGAAGACACGTGCTTCTCATCAAAATGAAATATTAATTTATAATTAACTATTACATTGTATATTAACTACAAATAAAACAAAAGCGTTACGTTTTATTTAATAAAATAAATCATTATCCAACCACCGTCTCTTCGCTTTTTACAACTCACTCATAAAGGAGAGGAAATTGCTCCTGTCATAAAAATTGGCATTCCAAGTCCTCATTGTCCTTTGAAAGTCAATGAACTACTTCTGCCTTAAGGATATAGTGTTTTTTTTTTTCTCTTCTTCTTTCAGCATAATCTACTTTTTAATAATTGCTGTCACTATATATATGTTTCTGATTTACGATGAGGCCATTCCCATTACGGCACGGTCAATATTAAAAAAAATATTATAGATTTTAGGTGAAAAATCACGTTATGTATCTGAACGATATCACAACTCTGCGACAAAATGATGATGTAAGAACATACATAACTGTGCGTTAAGTGTGTTAGGTCCAAAGAAAAAAAAAAAATTGAGAATTTGCTTACACATAACTTTACACATTTTTAACAGTTTAAATATGAGACCTTAATGTATAAATTAAAATATTCAGGTCACAACGTTCAAATCTAAGTATGCTAAGGTACTTAGCATACTTTAGGCTGATATACAATATAATCCGTAATAAGAGATGATCGGACCTCAAGAACCCTATGATAACATATATATATATATATATATATATATATATATATATATATATATATATTATATACCTGTACCACTAAATCCCATAAAGGATGTACCACTAAGTCTAGGGTTCAGTACTATGTAAGGGAGCATTTGTCTTGGTCAGCGGTCGTGCAAGGAGGTGATTTGACCGTGATCACGCTAAACCCCTAGGTTTTCACTTCTTAAGTTTTCAATTAAGGGTACCCACTTTATATAGGCTAGGTTTACCCCAGGAGGGTCTCTCAGACCACGAGACGAACTGTAGCAGAATATTAAAGATATCGTGTCAAGTCACATTCGACAGCAACTCATTGGCATACCTATGACCTAACCCTCACCCCAATTTTAATTATTATCAACCCAAGATTTATCAAAAAACATTACCATGTAAATAGGACTATTTACTCCATTGCAAATACTCCTGGCGGTAATAAATCGAAGCAACATTTGGTTCCAAACTATGCCTTTATATATACATATATATATATATATGTGTATATATATATATATATATATATATATATATTGCCAAAAAATTAAAAAGAGGTGTAGAATCAGGAGCACTATTAATTTTGAGTGGGATATTCGACTGATAGGATTAGATCCGACAGACATTTGATGGTTTAGTGGAACCCCTAACCTCAACTAGGTAGGCAAATCTACTATAGCTTTTTTCAAAGTGAAGTGCTGAAGTATCCGTAAATGTAGCGGTCCCAAAAAAAAAAAAATTCGAGGGAGGATTAGTCCGTATTAAAAAAACAAACAAAAAAAACAAGAAAAAATACATGAATAAATCGAAAAAGAAAAACAGCGAACATATTAATTTTCAAAAAGAATAATAACTTTATTAAACCCTTGTATATAAATACCATTGTGCTACAATCTTTGCAAAAATCAGTGCGTAAATTTATTCCACTTTTCTTTTCTTTTTTGGAAATTGCGGTGGGGGGGGGGGAATCCCCCATATATTATCATACCACCCCAAGGGATTAGGGGGTTTCCCAGGTCTAGAAGCCTCTAATCCATAGCTTTTGTAATAATTCATTTTTTATAACTGCTGGTTAATCAGGGAATCATACGGCATCTTCATTTCTTTAGAACACCTATTAACCTTTAAAAACCAGAAACCTCAGATCTCCTGAAGATCGTTCATTTCTAACTTGAATCTTGGAATATTAGTGGTATTGAGAAATATTGCTTTGCAATCGGCCATAATGTGTGACGATTATTCAAAGGTTTGTTAAAAATGATGGACTTAAAGAGAAACGACTACTTTAAATTTTGAAAGTGAAAATATTTTAACACTTATGAGGGTTTAAGTAATTTCTATTAAAAGGAAATAGCACTTCACCATGGCAGACAAACGTTGTCAACTCGAATAATCAACAAGGTTACAAAAAGTATTAACTTGTAACCATATGATTCGATCTTCAGAGCAGGACTAACTCTCCAGTCCTTAACTCCTTATGTTTAGTTTGAATTAGAACAGTCTTGAAGGTTGAATTGGAACTAGAACAGTTTGTTTTAACTTTTCCAACAAACAAGTCTAGAACTCTTTTGTATAACTTCTTTTTTCACGTTACAATTTAAAATTATTTTTAAATTTGCGATCCGAAGTTTTTGGATTATAAGAGACAAAAAATTACGCTTTAGCTTTTCTTTTTTTTTATAAATATAACTATTTTAAAAGGAAACATAAAGTTTTAATCCTGGAAATGCTAGAGACAAAATACAGCTGTAGAAGTAAAAAAAAAAATTAAACCGACTTCGAAAATTAGGAACCAGTAAATATAAATGTGCCAAAAAGTATGAAATAATTACCTTCTGATTTTTATGAATACACAGCAAAATTCAAAATGGTATAAAAAGCGGGAAAATGCAACAAAACAAATAATTTTATTTTGATTTGTATGAATAGCCACCAACTGATAATAAAAATTATTGAATTAAAATATAAAATCCCATGTTCAATACAACAATCTTTTCGGAGGCGACGCAAAATAGAAAATTTCCAAATGACATGTTACTGATTACTGATTACTATTTTATTAGAGTACGATAGAAATGGAAATTGATAGATGGGATTAGAAGATCCATTTTTCAAGGAAGGTTTTTCATAATTTCTAGTGTTAAAAATTTTAAAATTTGCGCCCCCTCCGAAAAGATTGTGATGTATTGAACATGGGATTTTATAAATTATTATTTTTATACGTTACTAAAATAGTTCAAAAAATTATGAATTAATTTTCTAACGATAACTAAATGACTACATAACAACATACAAATGGGATTTTATATTTTAATTTTTTTTAAATATCTAATTTTTTTTTAATGCTGTTTATGAACTATGTTAGATAGAGGTCGGATAACTTTGCCTGGATGCAGCAATTAATGTCAGGATCAATAATGCAACCTGCAATAGATCAGCTGTGTTCTGCCTTGCCAACCTTACCCAATCCCTCGGTATATCTCTTAAATTACAATATTATTTTATCAAAAACATTTAATCATATTATTTTATCATCACGATATAACAATAGTTTCTTATAATTCTTAAAATATATTTATCTTTTGCATCACTAAAATTCCAATAAAATCGGGTTTTCGATGCAGTAAAATAATTTTCTGTCATGCTAAAATACTAATTAGATTAATTATTAAATTTATACAGGATTACGGTATGTTGTAAATTTGTAGAAACCAGAATACAAGTAACATTTTTGAAAAAATCGAGTTAAATGCGAAATACGGTAGTAAAAATGACAAAAAAGATTGAAGTAGATTTAATTACTGTGATAGATTAAAAATAAGTGTGATGAAAACTAGTGTTTTGAAATCGGATAAACAGTTAAACGATTTAAAAGATAACAATTATCCCACTTTCCCCCATTTTCCGATGTTTTTTTTATACTAAATAAATGAAAGTTTAAATATTTTGTGATTCCCTGCAAAGAGAAAAAAAAAAATCATGAATATCGTTGTTCACACGTTCCTTGTACTCATACTAAAAATGAAATGATGTTCGTTGGTAACCGCTATTTCCCAGCGAATCAAGTGATATATTTTATTTATTTTTTGAGAGTTGGTTGCTTATAGATTTTTTTATTTAATTAATAATTACTCAAATTTGTGGTTCTCAAAATGGTAGCGCGGAACCTAACGGAGTGGGAAGGTTTTGCGGGTCATGTTAAAAATAAATAAATAATCTTTTCTGCAAACAATAAAATATCCCCATCTTCTCCCATTTTCCGATGTTTTTATACTTATTCTGCTATTCGGTGCCGAGACAAATCCAACAAATCAAAAATGGCAAAAATTGGTCCATTCGTTCTTCATTTTTAACGATGTAACTAACTCGACTTTGAATAATATACTATGAAATGGCTAAAACTAAAAATACTAAAAAAAAGTTAGAACTGATATAGAAAGTCAAAGACCTTGTTCAGATTATAGAATACAAAATTTGATCTTTTGATACGCATAAAATTAATTTTAACTTTGTTTTACTCAAAATTGGGAGAATCCAGATTTATTTAATTTATTAGATCAAGAATAATAGACCAAAATTGACACATCCCGAACAAAATTTGCACATTCATGAAACTTTAGTCATAATTTCTTAAGATTCGAGATCTGATGACTCAGTCCCAATCATGGTTTGAATTTAAACGGAAGGGAACAACAAATGTGCAAATTAATTATGCCGCTAGTAGGTCGAGTGATGGATCATGTTTGATAGTTAATATGTTTTTTTATTAAAAGAAACCATTCCCACTAGTTTTCATTGAATAGTTTAAAAGTTATTTCAGAATGCGGTTAAAAAATCAAATGTTTTAAAAGTTGTCAGGTGTTTAAATTGTGTCATTCGGGCATAACTCTGGTGGTTTTGTGGGGCGCAAATTTAAAATAAATAAATTTATTTATTTTCTCTGCTAACAATAAGATATCCCTACCCTATTTTAACCTGGAACATAAGATTTCATCAACCTAATAGTAATTGTTTTGTTAACAAAAAAAATGCACATCTATATATATTAGAGAATGGCTAAGATCGCATCTAAGCTTGAAGTCAAATGTTTAAGAACCTTCGTGTTAAAAGATTCGCTCTTCCACACAATTCGAAAATACCGTGATGACTTAGATTTACGTATTTCTCAGTTTCACGCCTTGAATCGAATTATAGAACTACTTCTATTGGGTCAGCTGGTGCATAATCAAAAATAATTTTAAAAAAATATTTAATACCATTTAAAATATATTCCTGTCTTTAGACCTTTAAATAGATATTTATAAGACATCACAAAATGACGACATACATGCAAATTGCTTATGCCAGTATCAACCGCTTTTTTTCCCTTTTTTTTTTTTTAAAAAATATGATATTATGTTCCTAATGAGTTAGACAGTGCGGACAATCCTAATAGAATATCAATTGAAGACTGGAGTGGAAGAAAATCTTCAAAATGATGACTCAATCATCATTGAACATCATTAAAAAGTTGTCATGGAATATATGACGGAACCGAACAAAAAACTTTCTGGGGAAAAGAAAAAAAAATTACGATAATTATGTTATGGAGAAAAAAAATTGTAGCGACTCACCAGCTCAGTCAGCGGAAATTCCTCATAAAAAATGTATACCGAACCCCTTATTTTTCACCTTCTTTTTTTTCTTTCTACCTATTCATTTTTTTAATATATTTTTAAAGATTCTTGGTTCGGTGTAACGCCATATTAAATTAAGCCCCAAGCTCCGTATTTAGAGAAAAATATTGTATTATGTTAAAGTAGGGTTTTGTTTACTTCTAACGCTTTTGAACTACAAAATATTTTATTTTGTGTTTTATATTATTTAAATATAAAGAATGAGGGTTAAAAAAAAAATCTAGTGCAATATATATGTATATATTACTGCACTCATTAACGGAAATTGAAATTTTACTTGTGGAAACACTTTTGATTATTTCTCCTGTATATGTTCATCAAATTAGTTCATATTTCATATTTAGCCATTTCTTATTACTGGGCATAACGAGAGACGGTTAATTTCCACATATAAATAAAATCAAATGAACTTTACAGAAAGAAAATTTTCCTTGGACAATTAAGCCCCATCAGAACACACCAATGATGAAATCACTTGATATTAAAGGATACTTCATTTCAATTGAAGATGGCGAGTTGAATCAAAATCGTTTGAGCCGTTTTTGAGAAAGTCGCAAAAAAAAAAAAAATAAATAAATAAATAAACTTAAAAATGTGACAAATTTTATTAAATTAACCCCCCCCCTCCGTTTACCAAATTTTAATGAAATTTTCGCTGTCACATCCGCGACATATACCTACTTCATATACCAAATTTCAGTTTAGTACAGTTTATAGGCGGGCGCAAGCGACGGTGCTGCTTTTGCGACGGCGCTGCAGGAACTAGAGAAACGGGGATAAAAGCCGGGCCGTTACCTGGGATTCATAGGGTTTTTTGGCGTTTTTAATTTATTTTTCCATAATTAAAACCCGATTGAGCAAAAAATCATTTGAAAAATATCTAATAGGTATTGCTCGGTCCCTCAGTGTTCAATTAGAAAATCCAAAGACGTGTCATTCCCTTTTATTTCCAAAAAATAAAAAGCTTCTTAAAGAGTGGATTGTAAAATTAAGAATAGATATTTAGTCTTTATTTTAAAGAAAGAGACTATATTTATCCAGGTAAATATTAGTATTTGACATTTTATTATTCCAAAATGCTAGTTTTATGCAAATAACATTGAGACCATAGTGTCATAGATTTGTTTTTCTTTTTTAATTTTCCCCATTTTTCTATAACATCCGTTGTGCTTAATTGTTCCATGTTTTCAATGCGAAGCCTGAATGTTTTGACAAATAAATAAATAATATGACAAAGAATCTAAGCTGTCATAACAATGATTTTGTGAATAGGTAATTAATGTTATTACTAACCGAAAAACGTCGAGTAAAGTTACAATGATGTGTTTGCATTTACCAGAACTACCAGCTTTACACGTACAATGACAAGAAAATTGCTTATTATTATTAATAAATTTGATTTCCACTTTTATTTGATGGGGCAGTCCTTTAAGATTGCTAGTTTAAAGGCACGAGGCTTGTAAAATAACTGTTTTTTTTATTTTTAGATATTATTCCACATGTAAATATGTGGTTTGCATCAGGAATAGCCTGCCCTTCAATTAATGGTCTTTTAAAATTACCAATTATCTCTATCACATCAACTATGTCTAACACCGTTCTTTCCGACATTTTGCAAAACTACTAGCGCACCCTATATTCGATTGCGCCCGCCTATCGTTTTTGCGCTAGTCTTTTCACACATACACAGACCATTTTGCGGGACTTGGTTAATTTGACTCAGGGGACTCCAACACGTGTGAACCGGAAGTCGAAATTTTTCACGATCGCAATACTTTCCCATCTTTTATATATATAAAAATCTCGTGTCCTGATGTTTGTCGGAGGTAAAATCAGAAACTACTGAACGGATTTTGATGCAATTTGGCTCATTGTGTGTAGTTTTCCGGCTTGGACTAGGAAAATCCGCGTTTTTCCCATGGGCCATTACGTGTCGCCTTTTCACGTGTAGGGAAAACATGGAATCTATTTGTTTAAACAAAATCATTTGCACCTATTAGCACTACATTATGATTTTTGAAATTTTGAATTATGATAATAAAAAATGTATATTATTGTTGTAAAAGGTTATAATTTAACGTTATCTATCTGATTCAAAAAATTAAATTTTTATGTTTCGATAAGTAGCATATGGAACATTCAGCATGGTTTGAGGTTGCTCGCTTTTCATAACCTGTTTCAGGTAGCACCTCAACAAGTTGACGATATCTCATATCCTCATGTGCTACATTCTTGCAATGGCAAAAGATTAATTTGGTACATTTTAGCTATCTGTCTATTGTGTTTTTACTAAACCCTATTCCAATTATATTCTTTAAGTTCCATTTTAAATCCCGTTGGTTTTTAGATTAGCTGAATCGTTATCTTTATCAGTGAATTTTGATTTGATTGTATTAAAAAGAATAGGATATAATTACTTCAACCCATTAAAGCTACTGAGTCACAGGAACGTTTGGCCGGCATTGCTCGTGTAAATTTATATGTTCTTTAATATTATATCAGTCAAGGATAATATTATGATGAAGCGGATTAAAACTAATCTCGAACTTTGTAAATTTGAAACTAAACTAATTTTTAAACTTTCCTCATTAATTGATAGTTAACTTGTAGTGTTTTTTTTCAGATTGTAGCCGGTGTTCAGTTTTCTTGAAGACGTAATAAGGATTTTAATTTATTTGACGCAATAAAAATAAAATGGATACCCTACTTAAGTGCTGTTCTTACTTTTATGTAGACTGCCGTGTTTTTAGGTCGTAAAGAACAATTGTGAGACTGAGAAATAAACTAGCCTTTAGTTCCTCTTTAAGTTTGTTTCATTTATACCGCTTGGGGATTTTGACTACTTACTTGTTAAGTAAGATCCATTAAACTTTTATTTAATTCGATGTTTTAACTATCTTTCATGGGGTAGTGCCGACCAACCAAATTATAGAACATCATTGGCAGTGCTGTTTAGCCACTGATGGATAAAACTTTTTCGATATGAAAAACTTTTAAGATCTTGATGGTTTCAAATCTTATGCCAACCCATCATATCAGGTTTTTAATTGTTTCGATTCATCGCCCAATCCTTGAAAGGAAAAAAAATTAATGCATTTCAAGAAGTCGGAACAGCGATTCGTGAACTTTTCAAAGTTTAGTCATTCCAAAGGATCAAGCAACTGGATCAACAGTGAAGATGGTAGTCTCGAGAATATTTTGAATAGACTATTGACTATTTTGAATTTAACATAAAATTACTGTTATATCCCTATGACACACTAATGTCTATATCTATTAGGGATAATAGTAATGTTAATAGTAGTAATAGTATAATAGTAATACTACTTATAATAGTAAGTTATTTTAATATTAATTTTAGGTTAAATTTAAAAAGTATATATATCATTATTTTTTTTTTTTTAAAGTCTTTTTTCTTTCCTTATATACCCTACTAGCTAGGGTGCCCGGCTTCGCTCCGGTAGTTGTGTGGTAGTTTTAATACCAGAAAAACTTTAAAATTAAAGGATATAGGGAACAAAATTATCACCTTCTTGAAAATTCGGTTTTAACTTTGTATCAGTATTCTGCAGACTTGAGATCTGCAGAGTCCGCCCAAATAAATAACCCTGTATAATTTACAGGGGGTTGAAAATGGTAAATGAACAATTAATTTTGCTGCAACTTTGTCGAGTTATGCATCGTTTTTGATGGTTTCTGTGATTCTGAATCCTATAAGCCCATTCCAAGTAGTCAGCAGATAATAAGTTATTAGATTATAGCTGAAAAATATAATGTTAAAAAAATTATATTTCGTGTAAAACTTAAGCGCCGACTACTATAATGGTCTTATTTGTTCCGGAAGTATAGAAACTATCGAAGATTCATAGAATTTTTTTTTAAGACCTTTCTTCCATTTCAACCTCCCTTAAGATATCCCCCCATAATTTGAACGGTTTCTGCAAATCTCGAATCTTACTACTATTACAAAGTGAAAACCAAAATTTCTTGAACGCACAATTTTTTCATCATATTTCTTTTTATCTTAAACTATGGGGGATGATAAAATCTTGAATGATGTTATTGGAGTTAGTCGTTTTGTTAACTGGAATGATCATCATACGTAGTAACCAAACCAACTTCTTTTTCATAAATACAATAAGAACACTTCAAACTTTTTATTTTCGATTTATATTCAGTCAATTCATCTCTTTTTTATGTCTGATTTTATTCGCTCACTGTACTACTAAGAAATGTTCACTCATATTGCATTAAATTTACTTAAGTATATATTATATATAGATTAAATGCAATGTGCTGATCATATATTAGCCTTCTTATTAGAAAACTAATTTTTTAAGGAATCCAGTTGGTTTTCTAATTGTATATTTCTAATTGCAGATATGTAAAATTATTATTTTATATTGAAAGCAAAGGAGAAACTAATTATTTTTGCTTATTTTTTTAGTAATTTCAAAAGAACAGCTGAACAAATATATATCCTTTACAAACTGAATTGAATGAATGAACAATAAACATTGAGTGAAACGCACCCTAGCGCTTCCTGGTAGTCTGGAGCTCGAAGTAATTTTTTCATTCATAAACTCGTATCTCAATCTCAGAGAGGCTAATTAAATGGTACGAGAGGCTTAAAATTCCAGTCCTTTTCTCTTCAATTTTACACCCTTAAGAGAAAAACGGAAACCTTCTTCTCCGTTAGGGGTTATATGGCTAAACGACGACATAACTTCCTTAATCCTAGGTGAAGTCGTTTTTGAGCCTTTTCGGCACGCACATTGTACACTTTGCTTTATAATATATATTGATGATTACTTTTATTGTTTTGTTTTGATCATATAATTACATATTTAACATTATAAATTTTATTTTCACTTCTTTACTCGGATCCATTAAATATGATATATTATATAGGTTCATATATGATTAAGGTTATTTTTTGATCTGATTCCTAAATTAGGCGGAATTTTTAAGGACTCTGTACTTTTTGGCTTTTCCCCATTATATATAAATATATAATGTATGCCCCTTTTTGAGCTCTTGTTCTCGTGCACTAAAAAGTAAGTTAATATACAACTATTATTATATTAATAATGCATGATACGAAATTTCTAAAACCCAACTTAAATAACTTCCTATTCTGAAAAAAATCATTCTTCAATAAGAATTCCAATCAACATTTCATTAATTTTTAGATGTTACATATACACACACGATAACGAGGTACAGCTTATTAGCTATCTATGTATTAAACTAAAAATAGTATATTTAAATACGGTTTCTAAATATGCAGAAACCCGGGTTCGAATACCGTGCATGGCCAATCCCATTGAATTTATTTTTATTCTTTTTTTTTCTAACAAACCATATATGAAAAACGACAAGCTTCGATGTTTGTATAAAAAAAATATTCAGATTGTAATATCAGTGGTCACGTTACGGAACTCAGTGATGGCCATACCAGGCCATGTTGCTCCGCCTAACTTGATAAAAGCTGCTAAATTTGGCATAACATGTTCCCATTCTAAATAATGCATTAATTCACAATAGATAAACAAATTATGTGATATTTAATATTCTTAAACTAACCTCAGCATTTAATATGATTTTTATCATAAGCGTTCAAGACATTTTAAACTAGTCTGTTGGCCTGTTTTGTAATATTCATGAAGAATTTCAATGGATTCTCATATCAAAATATAAAAAAATCTGGTGCGATCCGCGCAACACACAACTTTCACTTACGAACATAGATTAGGAATTCACGTGTTTGATAATAAAAGTAAACGCCATTCGTCAACTTCACACATTTTTCCACATTTACACATATGCTTATATTTGTAAATCTCCATAAGTTAGGAAGTATTTGTATTCCAAAACTTGAAAGTTCTCAGTACTTTTCGATTCATTATCGCTTATTCCTTTTTTTAATGGACATAATTTCATCAACGGTACTTAATTTTGTCAACAGTAAATAAAGTGCACCTTCGTTTGACCAATTTTAAAGAAACTTTGGCTGTCACGTCGCAGGACTATACATACATTAAATACCCAGTTTGATCAAAATCGTTACAGACATTTTTGAGTAAATAAAAGTAAACGTGAAAATGAGACAAAATGTATTAGATAAAGTACCCCATCCGTTTGATTGATTTCGTTGAAATTTTTGCTGTCACATCGCGGGCATATACATCCTACATCAAATACCCAGTTTTAACAAAATCGTTAGAGCCGTTTTTGAGAAAAAGAGAAAAAAACTGGAAATGAGAAAAAATTTATTAAATAAAGTGCCCCCTCCGTTTGACTAATGTTGATGAAATGTTTGCTGTCACATCGCGGGCTTATACATACACCAAATACCCTATTTCAGGTTCATAGGGTTTATAGTATTTGAGCTAGTCTGTTCACACACACACAGACCATTTCACGGACTTGGTTATTTCAGTGGACCCTAAAACGTGCATTTCCGTTGAAAACCGAAAGTAGAAATTTTTCACGATCGCAATACTTTCCCTTACTATATATTTCATATGTAGGTAAGTGAAAGTAAAAATCGTAAGAATAAGAGTTTGCCTTAATTATAAGGCAAAACTTCGAATTATTGCCAAATACATTTTACCTAAAATTTATTTAAATTTACAAGTAATCTTGTCATGATTGTAAAATAATCATTATTTAAAGAAAAAAATATTCATTCTGTAATTACAATCTTCAATATTATTCAATTTAATTTATGTGATCATGACGGGGAAATTCATAAAAAAATGTTAATATTTTCCACTCCGCAATTTTACATATACTTCATAGTTTTCAATACACATAAATGACAACAATAATATTTATTAGAGGATACGATTTTGTTTTAAACAAGTTTTTGTCAGGACTTAGGGCCTAATTATTATTACACCTCCACGTTTTCGCGTTGATAAAGAACACAAAAGACTCCACCTTCTTGACTTACACATTGAGCAGTGGATTTATATGGAACACGCCCTCAAGTCCCGGCTTTCATCCAAGTTGCCGCTAGAGAAATATTGCCTTCTAACAATACCCTTCTCAACCTATAGTCCGGCTCTTTTCAGGAATACGTTTTTACAAGTTTTCAGCCCTGAGTTTTGTTAACAGGAATAAGAAAGAGAGGAGAGAGGGTTTACTAATTCATACAAATAGTTTATGTATATATATATATATATATATATATATATATATATATATATATATACATATTTTTTTTTTTTTTGAAGATTGAATTTATTTTTTATTCTAGGGTATGAAATTCGGTAACATGTGTTGCATTACAAACTAGAATGAAAGTCTATATTTAACCAGAGAAAAAACTCTGATAGTTTTTTTTTTATTCGCAGTAAACGGAACCCGACCGCGGCCGACCTTTTCTCTTCTTATAAAAATATTTTAAAAATTTTATGAGAACATAAAAGATTGGACAAGAGCCAGAAATCGAACCCGGATTCCCGCATGACGACCGGGAGCGTTACTAACTAAGCCACCATGTAGTAATATGGAAGCCCTGGGTTTGAGTTCCGATCATAGCTAATCTTTTCTCTTAACTTAAAAAAAAATATATATATATAATTTACTTTGTACCTTGTTAACCCGCATGGGCTAATTGATGTGCGCAATTAGCGGTGCTTTACAATCCCCCGGGTACCACAGTACAGTACACTGCACACCTCCCACACCATAACAATACACCATTCACTTACACTAAAGGACACTTACAGTACACACTCAAGGGTCACCTGCTCTACAAGATAGCGTTGTGCTGCCGGTCAAGGTGAATTCACCAGCAGTTATTCAGCAGCTGCTGTCCTAGGGCTGTGGGACCTCTCAGACTGGGCCAATCACCCGTCAGAAAGTATTATTCGATTCATAGAAATCACATTAGCCTCGGAAACTATTGTGGGAAAGCGGGAAGAGACATCAAACTCCACATCTTTAAGGCAATATACCTTCCCACTCTGCTATATGGCAGTGAAAGCTGGGTAACCTAAGATAAGCACATGAGCAGGATTACGGCTGCAGAGATAAGATTTCTGCGAAGAATATCCGGTAAAACTAGGAGGGACAGGATAAGAAATGAAAGGACAAGAGAAGTGCTTCAGGTCGATTCTGATAAATTGGTGATGGGAAAACGGCAGCTCCGATGGTTTGGGCATATCTGTAGAATGGGGGAATACAGAGGGCCAAGAAAATGTATGGAGGCAAGGCCGACAGGTGAAATACCACGAGGCAGGCCTAGAAAGGGCTATATGGAGCATATCCAACGACTGGGTCTACAAAGAGGGAAAACACTAGCCGAGATGAAGATGCTTGGGATCTTATCTAGGTTTTATCTAGGGACCGAGATGTATGGTCCAAGTGGCTAGAGGCTCCTCCACGCTGAAAGGCACTAAGAAGGACGAAAAAGAAGAAGAGAAGAAGCTTTGTTGATTATTTTTACTTAATTTTAAATTAATAAAAGTATTCATTAATTTTTATTTATTTATTTATAACAAAATGGGCTTTTCAACCACTTGGGTCATTTTAGCCCCCATACAACATTTGCAAAAGAAAAGAAAAGAGTACAATTATAAATACAATAGTAACATAAAAATTATGGGTGACAATAAGGAATGAAAACAATAAAGAAGGTAGTAACGCTACAAGAATTTAAGAATTTGGGAATTGAATAAAGGATAATATTATAAATGAATAAGTTGGGAAGAGAACAAAGGATAATATTATACATGAATTATAGTGAAAAACAAAAGGACAATGAAAGATAATAAAGAAAAAAAAAAATACATTAAAGTATAGGGCTACATCAGTCAGTAATTGACTGATGACCAAGTGGTCCTCCCATATTCTTTAGAGCTGAGACATATTCTTTAGAGTGCTCTCAGTTCAGGTCACCATTGTGTCCTACCCACTTCTTAAAAGACACAACTTTGCAAGATATGCTCAGCCACTTGTTCTCCTTTGCCTCATTCACATACGAGACTGTTTCATATTCAAGATTTGGTGAAGAGTTGGGATTTGAGCCAAATGTGGTTTGTCCGAAGTCATTTGTTGAACCTAGTCCAGGGTTCTAAGCAAGTGATGGATTTCATAGAATTGATAGGGGTATATTAACAAGCTAATATTAAATTACAAAGGCTCTGATTTGTACAAAGTTTATCATTTGAAATTTGAAGGAGCTACTGTTCCCCAACTAGTAACTGTATAATATAATACAACAACTGTATATTATAATTAGTCTTACATAAGCTCTATACAAATTTTTCAAGGTCCTTTTGTCTGCTCCCGAATTCGAGCCTGATTTTTTTTAGTAGACCGTTCTTTTTTTATACCTTTTTCCATGCATTCTTCAACGTGTTTCTGGTCTATCAAAAAATATGCATAAAATTAAAAATACAAAAACTGACAGTATGATTAAGTAAACTGCCACAACTCCTCGACAACATATCACCAACAAGCTTAAAAAACAAAACACTAATTCACAAGACTATACTGAGACATATTTTGACATATGGATCAGAACTTTTGAGTTCAGGCAAAACCTCTATATGTCGAAAATACTATGAAAAATTTTAAGTGCACCACAGTACACCTCAAATCACACTATACACGATGACATGAAAATTCCCAAATTATTAAAAAATATTTTCATTTTATGCAAATTTACAAGGATGGAAATTTTGAAAAATTCAAGCTTCCAAAAGATCCTTCTTACATAAAACCCTTAAAACTTTTTATATAAAATCAAACTTATGTAAGCAATCAAAAAGTTGAAAATAATTGAATATCCAAACAACATTATACGTCCAGCTAGGATCTTACAACAATACATATGTAATATTTTATTTTTATTTTTAAAAGTGTAATATTTGTGTATTTTTTGAACTGTAACATTTGTTTATTTTTAAAACTAAGCAGAAACATGTGGATATCCACTCTGTTCTTCAGAATGCTGATTTGCTACTTTGTCTTGGGTCCTATTTGTTCTAATACTTGCAAAACAGCACCAATTTAATAAAAAATGCATTTATTTTTTAATAATATATACAGGTATCCAAGATATTTTTCATCTCTGCGTTTGCTTCTTGAACATGGCCATTTACTAAAACAAACTTCTTTAATACAAAAACATATTTCCATCTTAGTAATGATTGAATACAGGAAGGTAGTCTTTCAGGTTTCAGATCAACATACAGCTGAACGCTGCACTATCCTGTTCCAGATATATTTTCTCTGAAAACAATAGTAAATTAAATATTTACATTGTCCTACAATAATAAAGACTTATAACGAAAAATGACCTAACTTTGAAAAATGTGCACCTAATTTCAATAACATAGCATAACAGAAATAAAAAACATAGAACATTTGAACATAAACATAACAGGAAAAAACCAAACAGACATGAAATATTTAATTTGTACATTTACATGCCAATTATTGTGCGATTGATATTATCACCTTCAATAAATGTGTTCAAACTTTGAAAAATAAATAACAGTAAGTTACAAAACTTGATTAATCAGTTATAATTAAATCAGTCTTCCTAGTGAATAAATGGTTAAAAGTGTTAAAGTCAGGCCTTCATTTAAACATTTAGTTAAAATATTTTCTGTTAAATCTGTTGTAAAAGGTCGGTTAGGAATTATTTATCTCTAATATATCATTACTGATACGCTCTATTCAGTAGGTTTAACTTGTATGTTTGACATAAATTCAAAGCATGATAATGAAAACCTGATTTTATAGCAATACTGTTCAAACTTTAAAAATCATGCCCTTATAAGTAAGGAATTTTGACTAGACCACTTATTCACAGGGATATCAGTAATAATACATGAAAAATAAATTACATTAAGAAAATTGTTTTTTTTTTTAATCATCAACAACTAAATATTTTAGATAGGATCACTTATAAGTTTAAAATCAATTCTATTTGATGCAAAACTTAAATAGAAGAATTTTGTGTGTCTTTTTCTTTATTGTTACCTCACCCAGTTGATTCTCTATAGGTTTCATGGATTATTTTGAATGAAGTGAGAGCATTTTCCTCAGAATTATTAGTGATGAAGAATGAAGCTTACAAACTAGCTACCGATGAATTTCAGTGGAATATTCCTCCTTAAGGCCTAAGGTCTGACAGAATGACTGCTACTGTTATTGTTAAAGATCTTTTTATCAATAGAAAGGCCAAGAATTAAATGATCATTTTTAATATTTTTATGGTTGTGAAATTTTTGTACCTTATTGCGTCATTTTATAAGAAATATATCAAAAGCCAATGTTAAAAATTAAACACTCTTGCTTTTGTCATCCCCTCTCCTATAAGTTAAAAATGAATCTTTCAACCTTAGAAATGTAAAGATCTATCTTTACATCTTTTTATTATCTAATTTTAAATAAAGACGTTTCAGGGTTCTGCCAGATCATCACGACAACCACTTTTTAAAACATCAGCAATTTAAAAAAATATCACTTATTATCTATATAATCTTTTATATCGTCAATACCTTTGAAACATTGCACACAAAAACCTATCCTGAATCTCAATCCCTTTTCAGCTAATCTCTGTAGTATATATACAGAGATAATTTCTTTACATTCCTTGTGTAGGGTTGAAAGGTTATAAATAATATTCATTCAAATAAATATTTTATCTTTTGAAAATGTGTGTCATCTAAGTTTCATTAATCTCCTTATACTTTAGCCATTTGCTCACTTTGGCCATCTAGTTTTTTTTTATTAAAAAAAAAAAAATTGTGTTTATATGGCTCAGGATTGAACTTCTATCATGTTGGTCAGACAAGCAAACCAAATTTTTTCAGAGCTTATTCACATTTTCAATAATTTCAACATTAGAAAGGAGCTGGTAGTTCCATGAGAATAGACCCCACGACATGACAATGTTGACAGTGATAGGTGATTTAAAGTTGAAGTATTATTTTATTCAAACCTTATAAATAAAACTAATCCTTTATTTTCTACTGCTAACAATTTTATTTTTTGATCTGAAATCCATCTATTGGGTTGTTTCACATGAAATGTCTGTTTTCAAGGTAAAGGGATTTTAATAAAAATACAATATGAAAACAATATAATTTTATTCGAAGAATTTACCTTCTTTTTCTACACATTTTTCCCAACGTGTCACCAACTTTTTATCGCACAACTGAAAAACTCTGAGCTTTGAAGTGAAACAAAATCTGAATACGCACTTTGGATTCAGCATCAGCATCACTTTCAAAAAATTTTCTTCTGATGAAGTTGTCTAAATTTTTGAACAGGTGATAATCTGTTGGAGGCAAGTCGGGAGAATATGGTGGGTGTGGAGACCTTTATACCCCAGTTCTTTCAATTCATGCAGGTAAGTTTTGAAACATGGGGTCTAGCATTGTCGTGTAGAAGTATAGGTCCCTTCCTATTTACCAATCCAGGTTTTTTTTTTCAATAATTTTGTGTATTCAGTAGGTTGTAGAGGTAATGGTCTCACCTCTTGGTGAGACATCACCTAATTTGAAACTTAGGTTATTTTTTCTCACCCTTAAATTTTATTTATAAAATATACACATAAATAACAAGACTACATCATTATTGAACAAAATGTGTACATATTATTAATCATTTTGAAAATAAAATCAGAGTGTTAGGAAAAAAAAGTCATTTCTAACTTGTATTAAATATTTACATGCTAATTTTTCTTTTTAATTAAATTTTTTTAAATTACAGAGAAACAATAAAGAAAATTAAAAAAAAATTTCAGTTATGATAATATATAATATTAAAAAAAAAAAAATAAAAAGATAAATAACTACATAGGAATGAACAGTGGGTAATGAAAATTTACAAAGTGGCTTACAAGTATTTATTGGATTAATAAAAAATATATATAATAAATCATATATTATTTAATAAATTAGACAAATGCCTTTGGAAAAATTTCAGTTTTAAAGTTACATCCAGCCGGAAAAAAATCACTTTATATATTTATTTTTTATAAAATAAAATTCCCATAAGGATAACATAAAAATAATTAAGTTGCCTAAATTAAAACATATAACTTACATACTTTAAAAGTGTTTCAAAAACTCATTTTATACAATAACATTTGTACTTAAATACTTTAATTAAAATCTGATACTTAAGCAAGATTGATTATTGAGAAACCAAAATTTTCCCAAGCAGCTAGTCAACTAAAACAGTTCATAGGATATTTACTTTATATTCAATGTTTAATTCTGTACAACTTCTGATGGAACTGTTTACAGCTCAAATATATTTATATATATTTTGTTTTACCCAACTACAGATATAATCAGATCGCAAATATCTGGATTCGGAGAGCGGACTGTAAGTTGCATGGCAACACCAGGAGAATTACCCATGGCCAATTTGGCTCTAGCTAAAACTTCAACTCCACCACGGAACATGCCTAAAATGGAGAAATTAAAAAAAAAATTATTGGAATATTCTAAATGTAAATCGCAAAAGTACCATGTACTATTAAAAATTAGGCAACTTTCACAAATTCTCAAGAAATAATGAAGAACACACAGAGTGTTATTTAGTTTGTATACTTTATAATAGAGTAACATAATTTTGGTCAACAATTAAAAAAGGTAATACATCTCTACACTAGGCAGTTCGGTACATGGCAAGTAGGGAATATAAGGTGCCAAACAAAAAGTTTAATGGTTTAATTTTTAAGCTAAAAAGTATTCACCAATCATTGAAGAGAACAAAATTTAAGAAATAGAGGATGTTCTCGGTAATCTCGTGGTTATCCGAACAAGAAAACAATTTTTACTTAACTGATATAAGGAAAATGCAGAAAATCGCTCAAATGAAGCCCCCCATAGATATCCTTCTCAATTCATATTTTTTTATATTACCTTCTCATTTCTACACTTTTATGTTCCCCATTTGTCCCTTTGAAACAAAAGTGTGAAATCTGAGAGAAATTAGAGTGTGCAAACCGACGGATTGACAGGTCAGACATAAGTCATAGATCATTTTAGATAAATCATAAAAACAACATAAAGCATTAAAACTCGCTTGGAGTGGGCAAATGGATACAATGTCGAATACCAAAGTCTGTTACTTCTAAGGAATTTTCGAGCTCAGGTGTTTAACTTAGCAACAAAATTGGAGATTCAACATTTTTAAATGATCATTTTCAGACCTTAGTTTCCAATATGCTTATTTTTAACTGTTAATACGAACATTTTTGTTACAACATACAATTTTTCAATCACAGATATTATAACCTTCCATAATAAGAAAAGGGAGCGGGGTAACCCACTGGTAAGGCAGTGGATTGCTGTGCTCAAGGTCCCGAGTTCGACATTCTGACATGGCTCAAGATATCTTTATTATTCGCCACAGTTCGTCTCGTGGGCCGAGAGACCCTCCTGGGGCAAACCCAGCCTCTATAAAGTGGTACTCTTAATTAAAAAATTAAGGGGAAAAAATCTGGCGGTTGAGCGTGATCACGATCAAATCACCTCCTTGCACGACCTCTGACCAAGAAACAGTGCTCTTCCATACATAGTACTGAACCCAAGACCCTTCATGGGTTGTAGTGGCACAGGTTTTTTTTTTGATAATAGGAACAGACTATGCAATCTATGTTTTCGGGTTATTAAGACCATCCTGTACTTCAATATTAAAGGAGTCTATGAACATATAAATAAATATACATTATAATTAACAAATGATTAGATGGATGTATAATCTCAGTCAGTAAATTGATAAAAAACATTTTATAAAAAAAATTAAACCGACTTCGAAAACTAGGAACCAGTAAAAATAAATGCACTGAAAAGTATGAAATAATTACCTTCTGATTTTTATGAATACCCAGCAAAATTGAAAATCGTATTAAAAGCGGAAAAAAACAATAAAACGGATAATTTTATTTTGATTAGAACGAATACATACTAACTGTTAATAAAAATTATTAAATTAAAATATTAAATACCATGTTCAATATTTAACAATCTTTCCGGAGGCAGCGCAAAATAGAAAATCTGTAGAGAATTTTAAGATTATCCTAATTTTTAGTAGGTTATCAGAAGGGGACCAAATTAGTCTCAACAATAAAGTTTTTTATTTAAAAGACGTTTCGGCTCTTTTGAGCCATCTTCAGTTCAGCAAAACAGGTAGACAAAATCATTTGAAGTCACACAGGGCAGATACAACTCTCAACCAATGTTCCCTAACCCCAAGACACCCAAAACACTCAGGGTGAGCAAAAAAACACTTTGGGTGTCTTGGGGTTAGGGAACATTGGTTGAGAGTTGTATCTGCCCTGTGTGACTTCAAATGATTTTGTCTACCTGTTTTGCTGAACTGAAGATGGCTCAAAAGAGCCGAAACGTCTTTTAAATAAAAAACTTTATTGTTGAGACTAATTTGGTCCCCTTCTGATAACCTGTTGAAAAATACAGTCTCAAGAACTTAATATCTTATAACTAATTTTTAGTGTTAACAATTTTAAATTTTACGCCGCCTCCGAAAAGATTGTTAAATATTGAACATGGTATTTAATATTTTAATTTAATAATTTTTATTAACAGTTAGTATGTATTCGTTCTAATCAAAATAAAATTATCCGTTTTATTGTTTTTTTCCGCTTTTAATACGATTTTCAATTTTGCTGGGTATTCATAAAAATCAGAAGGTAATTATTTCATACTTTTCAGTGCATTTATTTTTACTGGTTCCTAGTTTTCGAAGTCGGTTTAATTTTTTTTATAAAATGTTTTTTATTTTATACTTTTTAGTGGCGGAAGATAATTTCTAATGTAAGGCGGAAGGAAGCAATTGCCTTGAGTTCTAAAACAAAGTCTGTATCCTTTTTCACAGATTTTAAGTGCATTTTGAACTGATTTCGGGTCGTGAACGGGTTTTCGAAGTCGTTTTTGTATTTATTTATTTTTTTTTTACCTCTTTAGATACTACAAGTGAGTTTGGTTCATTAGTTGGTTGTTCTATCCATGGTGGAAAGGACGAGATCTATTCCGTGGGTCCCTCGCGAAATAAAAGTCAGCCCACCCAGGTAACGCTGTACCACGTCCGTCTATCCCGGGTCTTTATATTATAATTATATCAATTTTAATCAACTTTGTATTATAATAGTCACATTATCAATTTTATGAATATGCACAGAAAATTGAAAATCGTTTGCGGTGCGTCAACCCCTGTCTACTTTGATTTTTTGTAAAGACCAATGTTCCATCGGGGAGACACATAAAACTTTTTTTCCACAAAGACAATCTTTTTACTTTGCGGAATATTGTCTTCGGTACTTGTTTATTACATACGTACATCTGTGTTCCGAGAGGAGGTGTTCAGTTTTGCTCGGCAGTAACATGAATCCGGCAACTTCAAGATATCGTAGGTATAGGAACAGTTGGCATTTTGGCCGTTTTTCGACCAGTTTTATTGGTAAATATAATAAACAACATATAGGTTTGTTATTTCGGTATCTGAGAATATGACTGCCTCGAAATGGAAACAATTCTTGACAAATGACTATCTTTAAGATTTTCGTCTCTAGACTCTCTTATCGAGTGCCACCCTAGGGACATTATCGTAGCTTAAAGAAAGAAAATTAGACAATTCACCATCATAGATGGAATTGGAAATGGAAGAAAATAATATTAAAATTTTTTAGCAGGACGTATTTATTTCGTGACTGGAATAATAATAAGTCCATATTATGGTAATATCCTTAATATTTTTGATAATTTTCAAACCAAATTTAAGCTTAGTTAATAGTTATTTGTTATCTCAAAATCAATAATTTGGCACGTACAGCAATTTTCATCTAAACACCTCAATAGTTGCAGAAACATAATTAAAAAAAGAGATAATAGTAATCAAGATAACATAACAAAAGTATCACTCCAGAGTGAAGAATCCGCACAAGATTTTATGATTACATTGTATATTAATATCCGACAGAGATCGAGTGTATCCGGAAGCTGACAGAAGTGCCTGAATCTTTGGTTAAGGCCTCCAAATCAAATGAAAAAGAGCTTTTCCAGGAAGCATTGAATTCCTTTTTAATGTGCATAATGAGTGGAAGTCCGAAATCAAAATCCAATTTAAAACAATAATGGCTACGATTTTACGAATCTCTTTTAAAAAGGGCTATTAATGCTCGGCCTTTCTTTAAATTCTAAGAATTTTGTGGTTTTATGATTATGCTGTCCATCCGTTGTTTAGACATTTATTTAGGATTTTTTACTGTTATAGGTGTTTAATGTGCTTTAATCTTCTTAAATCTATAAAAAAAATCTTTTAAGCAACCCAAAAAAATGTTCTTGAGTTTTATTTCTTGGCAAAATTTTCCAGGAACAGGGTCGAAACAACAATAACTTTGTCAGAACCATAAAGAAGCGTTTTTCAGAAAACGACAGCGATATTCCACTGATATTATATATCTTTATTAAAATCTATTGTTGAAAATTTATTTAAGGTTTTGTATAAGGTTTGTTCCAACAAGCACATAAACCACGTCAATAACTCACAAACTTAACATGTTCTCCCCCACTCTTTTAATTCTGAATTTGATTGGTTTGTTTTCCCAACCGATTCATCGACCATTAAAACATTATTGAGCATTGCTTGAAATTAACCAAACAAATTTAGAATAAAAAAGCGAAGATAGTACATGATCAGTTTGTTATTTACCAACGTGTTTTAATAGTTTGTTGGAGCATACCTTATGATATATATGCCATATGTTTTCAAATAATTAAATATTTTGAGCGATAATTAAATAATTATTTTCATGTTTTTTCCCAATAACTTCTTTAATAAATTAAGAACCCAAAAAAGGTTTCAATGAGAACAACTTGGGAAAATACTCTACAAGATGCAAAAGGTTTCGTTCCAATTGGTCCACCCATCTCGGAGTAATCGGTGGACATACATAGAAAAAAAAAAAAGGCACATACGTATCGAATTGAGTAACCTCCTCTTTCGAAGTCGGTTAAAAATATTAAATTTTAAATTAAAATTCATAAATTAAAAATATTAATTTTGAATGTTTTAAGGGGGTTCGATCTATTAAGGATGAAAAAAGTTATTTTTTATACATTTCAGAAATGAAATGTATAAGTCTTTCTTGATTGTTTTATGAAAACCCCATGAAATTCTGAGCGTAGAATTGTGTAGGATTTTTTTAAGTTTAGTGATTAGTAATTGTAAAATGTAAAATAATATAGGAACAAAATATCAATACAATGGCAAGACATATTTTTTGCAATACCTTAATAAAAACAAAAAGAAATGGTAAAAATTAAGCTATTGGTTGCTGAGAAACGGTTAAAAAAATATATAGACCTTTTTTTAAGCCAATATTTTACAATTTCAAAACATCCATGATGTGAACATATGCAGAATTATCCACAAAGCTTTTCTTAACAAAATAAAAGAAACAACAATGAAATAGGTTGAATAATTTTGGGAAAAACTAAATTCGAAACAAAGGTCAGGTAAGGTATTTCGAAAAAATCTAGCCCCCTTTATTGCTTCGTGGCATTTTTAAAAGAAAATAATAAAATAGCATGCGAAATTTGGGAGAAGCAGTGTGTTGCTGAACGGATTTATCAAGATGTAATTTGGCCAACAACAACAGTTGGTGAAAGAAAAGTTTCCAGACTGGGAATATGATCAAATGAATTCGTTGAAAATTCAAAAATGTTCAGTAAATCGTGTCTCCTGAAAGACTGTGAATTCCGCATTCAATGTAGCTTTTCACAGAATCTACTAATAACATTGACATAATTATTCTTTCTACATAACATTTTTTTTCCCCAGTAAATCCATCCACTCCCAACAAAAAGACATGGAACATTGAAAAAAATATAAGAATTTCACAAAACATAAATAAGAAAATGATAAAAAATAGCAAACAGAATGGTTGCTGAGAAAAAATACATTGAACTTTGGCCTTTTTAAACCGATTTGTTTGATGTTTAAATCGATCTCAAAATGATCCTTGTGCTAATATCCTCATAATCAATATAGATTTATCCACAAAACCTGTATGAACAAACTAAAAAAATATCAATAAAATATGTTGAATAGTGGATAAGAATTATTGTGCAATGAAAAAGATTAAGAAAGAGCCCCAAATACATCAAACTACCTCATAATCAACTATCAATTACAAAGCTGTTATGAATATATTCACATCCTTTTAAAATAAAACACTCAATTGTTTGTTTTTTATAATTTTATACTATACCTCCAAGATAGACAGTGTGTGAAGATTTATCGGGCTGTACTCTGTCGCTCCTGTCGGCAGGCTGCATCCCCATGAAGCTGACCACGCTCCTCACGGCTTCTTCCAGGCTGTTTATTCCCGACAGGTTGTAAGTGTCTTCCAGCTCGCTATAAGATTCTGCTTCCTCCCAGGCTGCTCCAAAGTTGCTCTTCGTCAGCCGTTGCATCTGGTCAGCTAGCATCACTTCAACATCTTCAAGCTGGAACGGATTATAACTTTAAATTGTAATCTTACTTCGTTTAGCTAAAAAGTCATAATAACAATCATTTTTTTAAATTATAAAAGAAAAGCTTAAATCAACAAATATGACGCTATGGTATTGGTGTCGATATTTTTAGATGACATAGTATCAATTAGTCGACTTCATAAATTTCAGTTACATATTTGTCAGAAGTTATCAGCATTTTAACCAAATTTGTAGTGTTAAAATCAAGTTTATAGAATTATAAAAATATAAATATCAACTTATCCAGGACAGAATAGAACACAAACCATTCTTAGAGTGTAAGATCTGATTCTATCATCTCCTATTTTGGCCATATAGCCTCCGGCCTCAATCTGAATTTATTATTTTTTTAAATTTCCATTAAGACGAAGTTAAGAAAACAGATCAAATCAAGAAATCAGGTATCAGGTAATCTTGAGACATATTTAATGTTTATGTGTCATAAATATATATATCAACTAAATATTCACAACCAGAGGTTAATATTTGAAGAAATGTGGGCCAAAATAAAGGAAAATTAAAAGATTTACATCTTGATGCAGTGAACGATACAAAATTACTGGATTTGGAAGCTATATTAGAAATGTATATATTATCTACAAATACCAATAAAAGGTGTACAAATACAAGAAAAAATAAAAAGGTGTAGATAAAATAAGTTTACCATGTAATCTTCTTCATAACCATCATCTGAGTTAGGGATGCCGGTCATTGGGTCACAATCCTTTACAACAAACCTCAGGGTAGCACCGAAATTTGCTGTTAAACAAAATATATTTTTAAATTAAGTGAAGACATTTTTTACACTTGGGGTAAAAAATATAAAATTATTGTCATCTAAAAATATTGTAAAAATTGCTAGATTGTACTGAAATATACAAACAAAACAAGGATATTATCTAACAACTTACTGACGGTAAGATTAGGGGCATCAGGAAATTGCAGTGCAATATAAGTAGGTGACGTTTCCGAACAGGCTAATCTTTGGCATGGAACCTCAGCTACAATCTGGTATCCTTCGCTCACTTCCAACTGCACTCGCACATTCTCTAGTAGCTGGTCACTCATGGTATTTGTACAGTCAAACTGAGAAGCAAAACATAATGAAGGTTTACTACATACTACACGCATACTACAACATACATAACGCAACCATCAGATATTCAAAGTGCAACATAAAATATAAAAAGGCTACAAAATAATACCTGAAGAACAATATGATTTTTGAAGACATGCTTCGTGACTCTAACTTGGTATTCTGTCTCAGATTCTGTAAGACTGACAGGATCAGAACTTTTGAAAAGTGGTCCCTGAATCCAAGAAAGTTCAGGAATAGCTCTAAGCCTATCCGAAGCACTTTCCTCCTTGGAAACGGGTGGCCGTCCCAAAGCTGAAAAATGACAATACGTAAAATAACTTCATGAAAAAATGATTTTAATTAATTAATGAATGAAAAATTTTACTTTATTCTGGGACATTTAGTCCCCTAAGAATAACATTGTTAACAATTTGTTCAGGCAGCATTTTTATCTGGCTGTACTATATACAATTGTTAAAATTAAAAACTAGAAATATACACTTTAATAATAAATGAAAATAAATCGTAACTTCAGTATTCACGTGCTTTGTAAAAAATATAAATAACAAAAAGAAGAGTGCCATTATTAAAATAAATAATAAAAATAAAGTATTTGTACAAACCTACATCATCTACATCAAAGAAAATAATAATTTTTACATCTGCTGTAGGTTGGGATCTTGTATTTAGCTGATGGATGGACGAACGTGGGGTAAGGAGGTCAAGAATGTATGTGGGTTTTTTTGCTCTTAGGGTTTGGAAGAGGAAGGAGCCGAGCAGGTACTGTCTTCGAAAATTCGGAAAAAGGAAACTTTGCTGGGAATAATATTCGGAGATGTGAGAGTGTCTTGCGAGACCAAGGATAAATCTCATGAAACGATTCATCAATCTTTTAAGCCTTACCTCGAGCTCACCAGACAGACCACCGTACACCAGGCATCCGTAATCGAAGTGTGGAAGGATAAGGGAGGATACTAAAAGACGACGGGTATTTTGAGGAAATGAGTCTCTGAATTTTAGTAACTGCTTGAGGACTGAGATGGATTTTCGGGTGATTTGGGAAATGTGATAATTCCAGGTGAGGTGTTGATCGAAGGTTATACCAAGGTTCTTTATGGAGTCTTTAAACTGGATTGGAGTGTTATTGATATACAGTAATGGATAATAAGGAAGGGAATTGAGGAAAGCTTTTGAACCTATGAGCATTGCCTTGGTTTTCATTGGGTTCAGGGATAGTTGGTTTTCGATTGCCCAGCGGTTAATTCTATCAATATCCTCCTGAAGTTTACGTGACGCCTCTAGTAGGTCGGAAGGATGGAAAGATATATAGATTTGTAGATCGTCTGCATATAGGGCAATAACAAGATATATCAACTTTTTAACCTGCTAATGGTTCCGGTACAACAGCTGGAGTGGCTTGAACTTCGTCGGTTTGAGGTGGCGGTGCCAATGGAACAGAGCTCATATCGAATAGTTCTTCTGGCCTTTCCATCAAATGCAAGATTAAGGCTTTTTCCAAACTGGCGACACATATCTAAATCGAAAAATAATTTTTTTACATAAACGGAACTGCTAATGCTATTCCAAAAGAAACAAATGAATAATATACAAAAGAGCGAAACTTATTTCTATAAAACTTTTGTGATGTCATACCCTCAACAGTAATTTTTATTTAAAAACAGTAATATTCGTTTAAATTACCTGTGGTGGTTCGACTATATAATTATTAATCAAATGTCGATCTTGATTTTGTAGAATACTGTAATAGTATGTAGCCCTGTCTCTTACTTCATCATCCGTGTCCATTTGACAGCGAGCAAGGAGGACCTGGAAAAAGAAAATTTCCTCATTAATTAATAATGGATAATGAAATGTTTGATGTTTATCACCTATAAACTCCATGCTCATTTTCACTCAACCTCGGAGATGATGCCTTGTCGTGACAAGTAACATGATCTTGCATTGTTTATCAAACCTTGCCACAGTGATAACCTTAATTTAAATAATAATTATATCATAAGACAATAATTACTTACTTGTATGTTCTCGAGGAGATCAGGGCATTGGGCTCCAAATTGTGCCAACGCAGAAACAGCAGCTGCTCGTACGACTGCATTTTCCAGAATGACTCGGTTATAGATAAATCGAATGTACCTAAAAAGTAAAGAAAGTTAATTTCAAAATTTTAAGTGCATACATTATTTAAGACAAGAAATATAATCTTAGTTGCGATTGATAAGCAAAAAAAAAAATAATCACCTTGAAGGTTGTTTTGTTTTGGGTCCTTCTTTACCCAGCAAATGTAGTATCCTTACTGCCAAAGAAGTGTGTTCACAGTCTTCTATAAATTCACATAAATGAGCGAGACCAGACTCTTTAGCTTCAGGGTTGCCTTCGATAAGAGATATGAGAGTATCGGCTATCGAAGCCTTATACTCTAAACCTCCTTCATCCCTCAGCATCGCAGATAAAAATGTCATCAGTGTTCCATGTTTTCGAGGGAACTTCAGGCATAGCGCTCTAATGGCCTAATAGAAAGAAGCAGATAAGATATTTAATTATACCAAATGAGTATTTAAAATAACATAAATATTTTCCTATATCCATCGTAAATAATGCAAATTTTAATTCAGCTATATACCTGCACAACGACAATCTTAAATTCATCGCTTATTTCAGAAACAAAGGATGCTATCTGTTTCATAAGCCTATCCACCGCAGATTCTGCTCCAGTTTTTAAAAGAGTAGTTATGGCCAGAGTAGCTATGGACCGATTCGAATCAGTTATTAGGTTCTCTAAGTCAATATTGCATGAAGTTACTGCAGCTGGATGTGTCATTGCTACCTGAAAATGATAATTTATTTAAATATTATAACAGGTAAATAATAAAATAAGCATTTGATAGTAAAGAAACATGAAGGCATCATTTAATATAATTATTTTGATTTTTACCTTATTAAGAGTCCTCACTGCAGCGAAACGAAGTGCTGGTTTCGGAGAGGAGCAAAATAATTGTAGAACACTGACTGCAGGTGTGATTTGCCTGGCAGTAGTATGACGCAAATTCACAAGAGCAGCAGCTGCTTCATAAACAACCTAAGAAGTCAGATTAAATAAATAAACCAATTCTTACCCTTAAAATACTAAGAAATTATAATACATATAAAAAATATAGTTCTAATGCTTACTGTTTCACTTTTGTGGCGTAAACATGATTCAATAAAATCAAAAAGAGGCGAATCAGCATATTCTCCAGAGCTTTCTTCTTCCAGTAATTTACACGCAATGCGAATCTGAAAAAATTGAATGACAATTCAATTACGAACATATACAATAGATGCTAAGTTTATTTTTAGGAAAGAAGTGACAATGAATCCTTGACTTGGTCACCTGAAAAGTTATAAGTTTTGATTTATAAGGTCAAAAACTTTAGATACAGTGACATTGTAATCTGATAATGTAAAATGGGAGATGATCCGCTGTCGGGAGGACAGGGGGAACCCCCCCCCCACCCCCAAGTTTTTTTATAAATTTATACAATATTTAAATAAATTTATACAAAGTAGAATCATTCTTATTCAGGCATAATGTGTGAACATTTAATAACATAAACAGTGTATAAAAGATGCCATAAATAAGATTCAGGATAATATTTATAGTGAATGTATAAATGTTTACTTTTGCTATGTAAACATAACCGTAATGACTTTTTTTCATGATCGAAATCGAGTCAAAGTTAAAGTTTTTAAGAAACATTAGGAGCTGTTTTTCTGAAAGTTATAAGTTATTGAGATACATAATTGAAGTCTTAATTAATGCAAGAGGTTCATTAAACAGGAATTATTATTTTTTTAAATTTTTGTATTAAAATTAATATTAAAGAATTCAACACCTTAAATGCAACCTGCTTTTTTTATCATGCATATACATATTTTTGTGAGGCCCGGATGACCAAGCAGTCAATGGTGCTTGTAACAGGTAAGCAAAGTTAAGCAACATCATCACATGCTTCATAAAAGAATTATTTTTAATAAAAACATTTAACATAAAAAATAATTTGGTTTACATACCAACATACAAACTGCGAATGGAGATTTCAATGACATTCTAGTCAATTTAGCAACTAATTTTGTAACGGCCAATCTGTCATTTTTTCTAATGTGGTAAAGAAGACCCAGGGCATGATATTGGACCATTATACTATAAAAGAAATAAAACACTTTATCAATATCTTATGAATAATTTATTACCTTAATCTCAAAGAAAACGTAGAGTAAGAAAAATAATGAACCTGTCTGAATTAACAGCTTCTTGTGCTTCATTAACCCACCTCTTGACAACATCGCTAGCAATTCTACTCATGTGCAATGAACTTACAAGAGCAGCACTGGCCACAGCTGGATTTCTATCAACGATCGCTTGTTTCATATATCTTTCAATCGTTTGCAGCATTGTAGCCTGGAAATAATTTTAACTGTAGAAATTAAAATAAATCTATACAGATATTAAATAAAATAAATAAAGAATAATGTCCTTCCAGAATAAATTAATGTAACGAAACAACTAACCAATCATTCATGTACTGCCTCAAAAATTATATCAAATATCAAAGATAATAAAGATGACTGTAAAGGTATTTAATAACATTTTGCTTCTTTCAATAATTATTCATGTGATAATGGAAAATGGGTTACGTTAAAAACTCCAAAATCTTTACAAGAAACAAAGAAAATGAGCAAATGAGATTTAAATACCAATGGAGTATACAGGTATAAAGGGATCCTAAAGATTATTTCATCATTAGGTTATTTAATTACAAAAATATGTTTTAAGAAGTGTTAGAATGGAACTTTATTATTGATTATAGCACTAGTTCTAAAGTTTCATCAGCTTCAAACCAAATCGAAAGAATTATCTTCAAAACACAAGTCTGTGAAAGGGCAAATAAACAGAAATGTGATAACATTAGTACTGAAACAGTCCCTAATGTTCCTAAATTTGGGTTATGAACAGAATTTTTGGATTGAATAGGCAAGGCATTTTTGCAATATAGTTGTGTAAAGGAAAATATAGTACGGGTAAATAAATGTATGGGATGGAATTAGAAAAAAAAAGGAGATAAGGGACTGTTTGCAGCATCTTAGGGCCAACCTGCAAAATCCCTAGAAGATTTCAACGAACGATTGCTACAAATATTAAGTATCGTCCTGATTCCAAGCATTTGAACACTCATGGAACCAAATTTGTTTTTTATATCTAAATTTGGATTTTTTTTTTTTTATATCAATTGTAGCAATAAATACAATTCCTTCTTTTTTGGCAGAAGTTCTTAGAAATATTGATCATTACTTTGCTCTTAGACTTATTTTATTAAGAAATATATCAAAAGTGTTTTTCAATATCGATTTCTACCTTATCGTTGTTATTGCAGAGAAATGTACATAATATGGCTTATATGTCGCGTTGGGTAATTTGATCTTTAATAATGATAATAGTATTTATTAACAAATCATAAATAAATACAGAAGGCTTATTAATATCCGTGATTCTTTATTTAGATTAGATTTATTTGCAACGACTATATAGTGTGAGCTGGAATTCAGTCTCACAGACATAATATTTTTTTTAAATATAGTAAGTTTTAGAATTTCTTGTGTGAGACTTTTTGTGTTTTTTGTTATTTCACTTATAAATCTTCTTCCGAAAAATTTGAAGACCTCTACAATATCTGAAACCTAAGTTCTAAGCAGAACATCCGAAGTATTCAATTGAAACTAGAGACGGATTCGAGTGCTCAGGTATAGATAGTGAAGATTAGAATATTTTGAATAAATCTAGAAGACAAAAAAAAAAGGAGATCGTTAATAAGTTAAGAAAGCAAAAATGAAGTTAAAGATGGATCGGTAAAAAATGCAGCTGATAAAAGTAAATAAGTTTCTACATCATTAATATCTATATTTGTGATGTTTATGCTTCGTTTAATTTAACATTTTTTATTTTGATAAACATGGTGGAATTTGTAATTAGAAAAGTTTTTTATTCATATCCTAAATTGAACTAACATTTTTATCCTAAACAGCTTACAATAAATAATTTTATTACCTGAGGGACATTCTTGTGGTAGAAGTGTTAATTAAGCAATAATAAATATAATGACGCACTTTTAAATTTAATAAAAAAAATCTGGTGCGTGCGCGCAACACACAACTTTCACTTACCAACTTACTTAGATTAGAAATTGACGTGTTTTGCTAATTATCATTTCCCAAAGTCACACATTTTTCTACATTCATATCTTATTTTTGTTAATCGTTAAAGCCGTTTTTGAGTAAATAAAAAAACCCGTGAAAATGGTACAAAATTTATTAAGTAAAGTCCCCCCTCCCGTAGATCAATTTTGATGAAATTTTTACAGTCACATCTCGGGCATATAAATACATCAAATACCAAGTTTGATCAAAATCGTTAAAACCGTTTTTGAGTAAAAAAAAAAACACGTGAAAATGATACAAAATTTATTAAGTAAAGTCCCCCCTCCGGTTAATCAATTTTGATGAAATTTGTACAGTCATATTTCGGGCATATAAATCGATCAAATACTCAGTTTAATCAAAATCGTTAGAGCCGTTTTTGAGAAAATCGAAAAAAACGTAAAAAGTTATTAAATAAAGTACCCCCTCCCTTTGAGCAATTTTGATGAAATTTTTGCTGTCACATCGCGGGCATATAAATACATCAAATACCAAGTTTGATCAAAATCGTTAAAACCGTTTTTGAGTAAAAAAAAAAACACGTGAAAATGATACAAAATTTATTAAGTAAAGTCCCCCCTCCGGTTAATCAATTTTGATGAAATTTGTACAGTCATATTTCGGGCATATAAATCGATCAAATACTCAGTTTAATCAAAATCGTTAGAGCCGTTTTTGAGAAAATCGAAAAAAACGTAAAAAGTTATTAAATAAAGTACCCCCTCCCTTTGAGCAATTTTGATGAAATTTTTGCTGTCACATCGCGGGCATATACCTACACTAAATACCCAATTTCAGGTTCCCACGGTTTATAGTTTTTGAGCTAGTCTGTTCACATACACACACACACACACACACACAGACCATTTCGCGGGACTTGGTCATTTCGACTCAGGGGACCCCAAAACGTGTATTTCTGTTGAAAACCAGAAGTCGAAAATTTTCACGATCGCAATACTTCCACTTACTATATATTTCATATATAGGTAAGTGAAAGTAAAAATGAAACTTGTGAATTACCAGGCAGTCAACCAACCGAAAGAAACCAGGGATTTTAGGACAATAAACTATGCAACACATAATGACAAATATTTTTAAGTTCTCCACCATTCCTTAATTTCTAAAGCATTATGCATTATGCTCCAGTCATTACCTGTTACCCTTATTGAAATCAAAGAAGTCTATGCACAAGTAATAGCAGAAGGTAGTAAAGTCTAAAATCTTTAGTAGACGACAATTTTCCAAAAGAAATTATTTTTAATAATCAATAACTTAATTAAAGAGTAACATTTAAACAAACAAATATTACGAAAATAACAGCAGTCCGAAACAAGATAACATGCCTGATAAGCAAATTTTATGCATTTAAATTAGGCCAGTATGTATTACCACAGATTTATTACAAAATCTTTAAATACAAACAGTTAATTATATTGCCGTATCTAGGTATGACATAGTTTAGTATTATGATGCTTTGACTTTAAGTTATTTGATTATTATCAGTTATTTCATCATTCACTGATTTAACAAACAATGTTCAACTAGTTTCTTCAACTATTTAATCGATACCACTAATTTATTATCAATAAAAAAACAAAAACAAATTCACTACGATTAACTTATTTTACTCCACGGGAAAGTTGGAATTGTACACATACACAATTTAACATCCAAATTGATAACATGATAAATCAACCAGCACTGATAAAGTGATATCATACCAATACCATTATCCAAAGATAATACTCACGTCTGTTATACTGCATAAAGCTCGAATGGCAGCAGCTCGATATAAATCTTCTTTGCCAGTCATATCTTTCGTAAGACTGGAGGTAACAATGATGACATCTTGAGCGATCAGAGATAACTCTTTTATGCCAAGATACACCATACGTCGAAGCAAAGTATTGTTTGATTGAAATAACTTAGTGACAGCGAAAAATGTTTCTGTTGCTTCAGCAGGACCAAGCTGCTCTCCCTACATTGACACTCAATAATTAGATTTCCTCACTATAATTAATTAAATTTAATTAATTCATTACATTAATATCTTACTTGATTCAAAAGGTACAGAATTTTAGTCAATATTGGGGTGCATTTGCGAGGTTCTACTGGTGTTTCATTAAAAGTTCTTGCATCCTGAAGAACACTGGTCTTATCAAGACTCTGAAAGGGATTTCCACCTACGAAAAGGACCATTTCCCATTAAAAAATAAATGAAAATGAGTTACTCCAATTCGGTCTATGAAACCGAAATTACTGCATAATAGCAATAAAGTAAGTAAAACTTTTACCGTCTTCTTCCTCCTTCTTATCTCGTTTTATTGCCATTTTGATTAAATATTACTATACAGTTAATATGTTACAAATTAAAAATTACAAAAATATTCATTTAACATCAACTACACATCCCACGTCAACGTCAACAGAACACTCCTTCTCGCAGGTTATGATTGTCACCTAATTACTTTAGAGTAAAAATAAACTTTGAATAGATGTTGGAATTACTAAAATAGTCTTAAATTAAAAAATAAGTTGGACGACTTCAAGCAGAAAAATAAAATAATTACACATTTTGCAATTTTTGTTTACGATAATCGATTTACAGGCATTGGCGATTTGAACAACACATCCCTACCTTCGAGTAACCTTCCCTCTGCAGGCAACGTGCTTCAAATAGTTTGTAGTAATGTTTTCCTATAGTTGTTAAGAAAACATTATTTATGATTATTTATAAGAAAAAATGAATCAAGACGATGTAAGAACACGTTTTGTTAAACTCTGTTTATCTTTATATGAGGTAGTCTAATATTATTAATTTTTTTAGGTAGTTTGGGGTATCATTAACAGAACATTTTGTTCATTCAAAACTAAGTATGTTTTTTCTGTATTTTTACATGTTTATTTATAAACTATATTGTGTGATAATATTATGAGTTAATTTGTTATGTTCCAGCACCAAAGGGCAACAATTTTGCCGGAATGAATATAACCTGACCGGATTGTGCAGTAGAAGCTCATGCCCTCTTGCCAACAGTAAATATGCGACCATTAAAGAGGAAAAAGGGATCATTTATCTTTATATGAAAACAGCTGAAAGGTTTTTCCTTATTACTTTACTTAACACCTTCAAGTAAACTCCTTAAATTCTTAACATGTTTATTTTCTTAATTGTTTACAGGGCCTGTTTTCCAAAAAATGCATGGGAGAGAGTCAAATTGTCCAGGAATTTTGAGAAAGCAATTTACCAAATAAATGAAAACCTTTTATATTGGGATAATTTCATTAAACAAAAATGCAAACAGAGATTTGTCAAAATTACCCAATATCTTATCCGAATGAGAAAGTTAAAACTCCGAAGACAGTAAGTTGCTGTTTTTTTAATTGTTTGAATTGCATTATAATATAACATTCTATAATCCTAATTCTGGGTAGAGATTATGTTGCCTTGATTTGAGGGGATTCTCATCATGTTCTTTTCAGTCAAAAAAAGCCTTAATTAACTTTATTAGATCCAAGCTTTTGACTCCTTTTTTGCCCTCATTTCGCTCTTCTAAGATAAATAAATCCCCAAATGGGTCCTTTTCCAAACAGCACCATATTGATTTATATACATCTCATATTTTAACTTTTTTTCCATCTTCTGCTATCCTTGCAAAATTCTATGGGTTAGGATTCTAGTGTTGGCTAATATGGGGAGTGTAAGTCAAGAATTGACAATACTTTACTTAATAAAAAGTAATGCTGCCCTCATTTACATGGCTGTTAATGGAAACAGCATATTATATCAATTTCAGAGACCATATATATCATATTTTTATATCATTAATGCTGTTGTCTTTGGCACATGGAGCCTGACATTGGTACTTGAGCATTTTTGAAATTAAAATTTTTCTGGTAGGCTTTTTTTTTCTTGGGGTCTATTGTGTGCCTATTTTTATGCTTGAATATTAATTTATTTTAGTGTGGCGGGCTTATTTTACTTGGCTTCTGTTTAATCAACTAATTTTCCAGCACTAAATATCAAATGTTCAATATCTTCTTGATATTCTTTTTTACTTCAGGCGCAAATTTGTATAAGCTTTTGATACAGACTGTTTAAAGTTATTTGTCAAGCCTCAAAATTTTTGACTGAGATATATTTTGTGTAGATTTTCAATTTTATAATCTATCTTGACTTTATTCCTTTTTGAACTATGTTTATAAGTCATCAAGAATTTTTTTTTTTTTTTTTTTTGTGATTCAGATTCTATATTGTGCCTCGAGAACATTTTTTAAAACGTTTTTCTCGTTCCCATCTTGAAAATTTATGGAATCATGTTTATTGACAAGATGATATACAAAAGTTCAGTCATAAAAAAAAATTAAAAAATAAAAACTTACACTTTAATTTAAAGTTTAATTTTTTATTATTTTAACTAAATAAAAACATAATTGCCATATTCTTCAAATTAAGAAGGTTGAAGGTTTTCAAACAACATCCAATCAAATAGAATTAACCAACCAAACTTGTTGATGGACCATGGACTATCTGTTGGAACAAACTTATTTACTAATACCTTCCGACTGTAATAACATTGCATTGGTATAAAGGTAAGGGTGAGATCGGTACAAATAGTCTTACATTTGTATCAATTGAAAATCAGGGTGTACCAAGTCACCTACATTAGGTCTTAAGAACGGTACTTATTTATTTTCCTAATCCATTATATTTAGTAAACAATGTTTTACTTGGTTTTATACCTGAACATTTTACCTTTCACTTCAATTATATCAACAATTTTTGTAATATTAATATAAGGGGGGGGGAAATAATAATAATAAAAAATAAAAAATACTCAGAAATTGTACCAAAGTCCGTCACTATTTATGGTAGTAAAATATATTATTTTACTTTTTTAAATACATATTACTATTATATTATTTACATTGAATATAACATAAACCTTTGTGTAAGTGATGCTTTTTTTTCCTCACAACTGTGAAAAAATAGTCAAACATTCTGAGTACTTGGTAAATGGTTATCATAAACTAAATGAAATCTGTTATTGTTGTCTTAAGCTTTTCCATTATTTATTGAGTGTTACATGCTATTTTTATTATTATTAGATCTGACCTTGGGGCTCCCTACTTCATTCAGATTCTCTATTTTTATTATTTCAAATTTGCCATCAGTATTCAGTTAACTTAGCTAATTTCCGTTCTGTTTTCAGTTCTGTATTTTAATGATAAGGATAACCGTTCATCATTATTTTGTTGCTTGGTTCTTTTTCCTATTATTAACCATACTCATTTTCCTTAAATAGGAGGAGAATCATACCGTTGCAGAGGAAAATAGAAAGAAGAACACGTAGAAGAGAGGAAAAAGCTCTTGTTGCTGCTAAATTAGATACTGCCATAGAGAAGGAACTTTTGGAACGATTGAAACAAGGAACAGTAAGTCTTTTATATGTACATATAATTCTATAACTGAGTAGTAATGGGAGTCTTAACAAAATTCAAATCTCTTTTCAGTACAAGTATTTTGTTTTCGGTGCATTAATTTTGTGGTTTGATTCATTTTATTATTATATTATTATCTCTCAGTAAGATTTTTCTCATTAGCTTCTTTTACCTTTGGCAGAAACTTTACTCAATAAAAATAATATTTTTCTTGTCCCTGGCCATAGCTAGTTAAGTTTCCACCACATGGCTTTTATCATTGTTTATCTCCTGCTAATTAATATGTGTATTATTTTTTTTTTTTTTATCCAATTTCCTGTCAGCCGGTTACGAAAGCCATGCAATATAGTAGATTAGAGAAATACATGTTAGTATTTAGAAGTACTCTTCATCCTGGGTGTTGTTGCTCCCTACCATTTGTTCTCTGCTTTATAGAAATTATAAAGCCTGTACAAGCTTCCAAATTCTTGAGAAAAAAAATTTATTGATTAATTTTGTTGAACTCTAAATTTAAAACAATAGACTCATGCAATACAAAATATTCTCATTGTTTAATTAAATGCTTCTGTTGTTTCAGGTCATATTTTTAAAGCTAAAATATACATTTACCAGTATTCTTATTATTGATAGCTCAAAGTAATTGATTGATTAGCCAATAGTTTTGTTTTTATTGTAATTTTTATATAAAAAAAGAAAGAAAGAAAATTGTATTTGGCTGTAAATAAAAGAATGTTCAATGAATACTAATTATGTAATAAAATAAAAATACCACTTTTGGATAATCAAATGTTTTAAGTTCAGTGCGCTTTTATCACTCAAGCTTTGACTTACCGCTCAATAGTTTCTTCTATGGCCGCATTTGTTATCCTAGCGTTAATAAATGTTGAAATTTGTATTAAAGGGTGTTTAATTGATTTCATTTCTAATTTATAGAACCCTAGTCAAACAATTATGTTTTCTAGATTATACCGTGTTTCAAAAGCCTGAATTGATATCTTTCTAATGATAATAAAATTATAAATCATTTCCGATTTTAAGACAATATATTATAATTTGTTCTAATATAACAGGTGGGAAATTTTTTTTTGTAATTATGGCATTCAAGAATTCTGGAAAAATTGCAAAAAACACAATAGATTGTGAGTTTATTGGTAGGTGATGATTAATTTTTCAACTTTTTCTCCTGAAAATTTAGAATTTTATACTTTATTTATAAGGCCTAACATGTTAGATTTATCAGTGATGTTAAGAATAATATTCTCTGTTTTTAACATTTCAGCTACAAATAAAATGTCAATTCCTATTATTTTCATTAATAACAAGCCTTTTTCTAGAGCATTGTTTGTATAACAACAATAACAACTATCCTAATTTGTTAAATTATATTTCAGTATGGTGATATCTACAACTTCCCTCGAAGTGTGTTTGATAAGGCATTAGAGGAAGAAGAAATTGAGAAAGATGATGAAGAAATTGAAGAGGAAACGGAAGATGAAATGGTAAATTACTTATTATGTCAGCAATGTTCTATAACTAACACTGATTCAAGAAGAACCATTGTTAGTATTAAAAAAAAATATGTATAGGTTAAAATCCAATCATGTCGATTCAATTTTTTTGAAACTAGGTTTGAATACAGATTAAAGTCTTATAATAATTTTATTTTTAAGTATTGAGTCGGTTTCTAGATGGCTATTTTATGTAGTCTAATGTTATTTTCAATTTTTTTTTTTTTTTTTTAATTAGGAAATTGAAAAAGAAGTTGAAAATGAACTCGAAAAAGATTTAGTGAGATCTAAACATCGTGAAGAGGAGGAAATTGATGAGTATGTTGAAGGTGAAAGCAGTGAAGAGGTTAGTATTTCAAATATAGTATGACATATTAAAAATTTGAAAGATGTATCTAGTTATGTGTGTTTGTAGAAGTAATTAACATCATTTCAAGTTATCAAGCAAAAATTTGCCAAAAAAAATGAATATATTTTTTCAATTTAAAGGAATCTATTTGCAATCGCTGGCAAAACTATCGATAATTGCTTGTTTATACAACTTTATAAATCTGAAATGAATAAATGAAATTTCAAATTGGTTTCTATATAAAATTAATCTAACAAAGTTCCAAGCACAAGTGAAACATACGAAACTCTAAATACAATTTTTAGCAAATATAAAGTAGGATTGTGATTGATATGTTAAGTATATGTAAGTAATAATATATTTTAAAATAGATGTTTATTTATATTTTATTTTAGTAAACTAAGAAATAAAACATATTCTTTAAGTAATTATTAAAACACCTAATGAAACCTATCAAATTCTATTTCAGAGAAATCTGTTTAGAATCATATTCGATGGCCGTATTGAATAATAAAATGAGCTAAAATCCGATTTGTCACACCTCCCCTCAAATTTTCTAAGATCGTCTATCATTTAAAATTGATTTTTTTTTTTTTTTTTGGGAGGCTTAAATGTTATATAATTGTACGCACTCTGCCTGTTTCACTCATTCTCACATCTATCTTGGAAAATCTTTATTTAATTTAACATATGTTGCTCCCATCCGTTTTCAAGGACATCTGTTTTACTTTTTTTCCCCCTTGTATTTTCTCTTTGTATATTCTCTAATTAATTAAATTGTATCAGGAATCTGATGGAGAAAGCGGTCAAGTTGAGCAGATGGGTTCAGATTTCGAATTATCTGATGATGATGATGGTGATGACATTGAGGTAATAAATTTATATTATATGGCATTCTTGTAGTTCTTCCTTATTTCGATTTAGTTGTTAATTATACTTTATAATTTATTATAAACATAATTTACTAATGGCCGGTGTATATTAATATTTGAAATTATTCTAATGATATATAACATTGTTTATTTGGATTGAAAGTATTTTTCCACCCATCTTTATTTTTAAAAGCTAACAAATTACAGCCAATGAAGAGAAAATTTTATGATAGAAGGATGGCAGTTTCTCTACTAGACTCAATCCGCATTTCTAACCTGACTCTCTGGAATCTTGGTGAATAATTTGAAGTTGTGATTCTTCACTGTAAAACCAGAGAGATATAAACGTTATTGATTAAAACAAAATATCCTTTTTAGACAATGAGGATATTTTCAATCGATAACTACATTGTTATGGTTGGACTTGACAATTCATAACAAACTCTAATCAGGTGTTCAGTGTGGAATGTAGAGGCTGTTATACCTTCTTATGATTATTTCTTTAGTAATCTGAGGCTTGTAATTAACTTAATAAATATTATTTTTATTTATGTTTAATTCTTAATTTCATAATCTACAATTTGCCACTTACATTAAAAATTTAATATTTATTAAATTAAGTATTACGAAGTAATACATTAAATATGTAATGAAATTTTAATATTTTTTTTTGTTTAATATATGGTATCTTTCATATACATTCGACTCCTTTTAATTGGGCCATCGGATAATTGGGACCACCGCTTAATTGAGCCATTTTTAATAAAACGGAATCAAATATAGGTAAAATATCACCACTTTATTGGGACAAAACATCGGCTGATTGGGCCAAAACTTTCTGAAACTTGTATTTAAAAAACTATGAGAACCGGTGTCAATCGAATAACCTAAGTATTTGAAACCACGCCTGTTTCTCAACCAGAAGCAAGAAACCGCATCAAAAAGTTTAGTTGCTTTTTTTTTTCACAAAAAGGAAATGAAGAAAATCCTTAGGCGTCCTAAAGAAGCGCGCTAATTATGTTGTTCCTAGTTTACAATGAGTCTGACAATGCACACTTGATTCTTACCTGTTAAAAAAATGACGTAAAAACATGTTCTGATTCATTTCTTATTTCGTCTATATCATTATAATTTATATTGTACACATCTTGTATATTTCTTATATTAAAACACCTATTTAATAAAAATACATTTTAAGAGTTAGGTTAATCGTATTATTTTGACCCCATCATTACATTAATAGACGAAAATAAGTACACCTAAATGCACCTATTAACTGGGTTTCCCCCCAAATATGTCTAATGTATGACATCATTTATCATACATTTATGTTAGCCCAGTGATTAGGCGTATTTAGGCATTTTTTATTTGCATTTACGCGTGGATTCATGGTCTCCGCTTTATCGGGTCCTCCGCCTAATTGGGACAAAACAAATTCTCCCTTTATGGCCCAATAAAACGGAGTCAACTGTACAAAATAAAGCACAGTAGTATTTTTTTACTACTAGCTGGACCACTTTAATACATTTTATTTTAAATTTCAATATTTTTTTTTTAAATTTTCAGTTTATTTTAATGGTATTATCTCATCAGCTTTAATTTTTAAATTTAAAAAATGTTGATATCATCTCATTAACACGTTAGCTGCGAAGCTAATAAACTGGGATTGTCTTTAACTGCAACGAGGCGTCAAATGACCCCATGCTACCACACCGCTAAACTGCGTCAAGGGGCTGATTGACCCCTTGTCCCTTAGACATTAAAATTAACTCTCTGTAAACATTGATGAATGTTTTAAAGTGAAATCCATTTTTTTTACAAATACCTGACGTACTAGAATTCGTAACAGAAGCAAGGTTGAATTCTGTTGCTTCTGAATATATTTTTTTACTAGCTAGTGTGCCCGGCTTCGCTCCGGTAGTTGTATGGCAGTTTCAATAACAGAAAAACTTTAAAATTAAAGGAAATATAGAACAAAATTAGCACTTTCTTGAAAATTTTAACATTGTATCAATATTAAGATTCGAGATCTGCAGTGTCTGCCCAAATAAAGAACCCTATATACTTTATAGGGTGTTGAATGAACAATTAATTTTGCTGCAACTTTGTCGAGTCATGCATCGTTTTTGATGGTTTCTGTGATTACGAATCCTATAAGCCCATTCCAAGCAGTCAGCAGATAATAAGTTAAAAAACTATATTTGGAGTACAACTTAAGCGCCGACTACTGTGATGGTCCCATTAGATCCAGAAGTTTATAAAATACCGAAGATTCATAGAAACATTTTTGTCAGACCTTTCTTCCAGTTCAACCTCCCTTAATATATCCCCCCCACCCTAATTTGGCCGAACTCTGCACTTCTCCAATCTTACTACTGTTACTAAGCGAAAACCAAAATATCATGAAGGCACAATTTTTTCATCATATTTCTTTTTATCCTGAACTATGAGCGGTGATAAAATCTTATTGCAAAAATTGTATTATTGGAGTCAATTCATCATTTTGTCAACTGGAATGCTCATCATACATAGTAATAAAACCATTTTTCATAACTACATACAATAAGAACACTTCAAACTTGTTATTTTCGGTTTATAATCAGTCTATTCAGCTCTTCTTTTTTGTTTTATGTCTGTTTTTTTTTCGCTCACTCATATTGCATTAAATTTACTTAAGTATATGTTAGATACTGATTAAATGTAAAGTGTTAATCAATCAACCAGCTTATGAGAAAATTAATTTTGTAAAGTATCCAGTCGGTTTTCTAATTGACTGCAGATATGTAAAATCATTAATTTATTCTAAAAGAACTAATTATTTTCGCTTGATTATTTAGTAATTGAAAAAGAACAGCTGACAAAATATATAACCTATACAAATATAACGGAATGAATGAACAATTAACATTGAGTGAAACACACCCTAGCGCTTCCTGGTGGTCTGCAGCTCGAACTAAATTTTTCATTCATAAACTCGTATGTCATTCTCAGGTAGGCTAATTAAATGTTGCGAGAGTCTTAAAATTCCAGTCCTTTTCTCTTCAATTTCACACCCTTAAGAGAAAAACGAAAACCTTCTTCTCCGTTAGGGGACATACAGTTACACGCTGACGTAAATCTCTTAGTCGTATGTATAGTCGTTTCTGAGCCTTTTCGGCACGCACATTGTACACTTTGCTTTATAATATATATTGATTACTTATTTTTTCCACAACATCTGTGTTATACTAACAGTAATTTTTTTCTTTCCTTTTACGTTCAATCATAAAATGTTTACTATATGGTTTTAATTTACTTAATTGTCAGCATATATAATTCATGAAAGGAAGAATTCAGATATAAAAATAAAACCAAACCTATGTTTTTATTATAAATAAATGAACATAGGTGTAGCTTTTGTGTATTTAAAAAAATAAACCTAATTATTACAAATTAAATAGGGGGCCGGGATGGCCGAGTGGACAAGGGCGCTTGCAATAGGTAATCAAAGTTAAGCAACGTCCATCGTGGTTAGTACTTGGATGGGTGACCGCTCCATTCGGGTTACCGCCCACCAATGAACGCCACGCAGTCCAAGTCTACCCCCACCCCCGGGTATGTGAGGCCCGTCAGCCTACTGGAGGCGACTCACACCGACCGGGCGTAGGAGTGATGAACCTTCACCGTGTATCTCATCGAGAATCGTGGTGTGGTTTTCCAGGATGTCAGTGACCGCCCGGAGATTTGGTTCAAGGACGGTATGCTTCGGGGAAAGAAATATAGGTCCTCGGGGCCTGCTGACTCTGAGCTACCATAATCCTTGGACCTAGACCAGTTTGTCACTGTCCTTGAACCCGAGAGAGCTGACGCCATCGGTGGGAAGGACACTGCCAAATTGGCCCCAATGGGATTGGTTATGGAGCTGCGGGCAGTCTGCAGCTGCACTATGGTGACCATGGCTTGCAGCAACGTGAGGTTTGGGCTACCCCCTCCAGGCTGTCTGTGCTCCCGCAAGCAAAACAAATGTCTGTAAGAAGACCACACTGCGCGGCCAAAGGTCTCATTAGGCCTAATGCGCCAACCGAAAAAAAAAAAAAAAAAAAAAAAAAAAAAATTACAAATTAAATTATTAAAAAAAATAATACGTGAAAACTACATTTTATAATGTTTATCATTGAAGCACTGCAAGCAAAGAGACGGTTGTCGGCACAGTCGTCCCAGTATGTTCCTAGCTTTTCATAACAGCCCGAACATTTTTTCCTTATATGAATCATAACTATCTTCAAAACTTGAACTAGTTCCTTCATCTTTGCTTGAAGTTGAATTCCGCTATGAAAGGGCTAAATCGGCAAATTTCTTACCACTTGAATACGTATCGAAATTATATACTGAATCGAGACTAATAAATGAGAGCTCAGGTGTCAAAAATACTAAGTAGAATCAGTCGAAGAACAAGAAAGGAAGGTGAATCTGTGATTCACCCTTAGATAAATGTGATTCACGGAAAATTACTGTCGCTTTCACCGCTTTCAAACATTTACGGAAATAGAAAAAATATTTTTTATTTACATATTCATTAATATTTGATATAATATGCTAAAACAATAGTAAGATGAAGTGTAATGAGCATTAAAAGACCAAGGGGTCATTTGACCCCTTGCCGCATTAAGGAAAACATTTAAACTATAATGCGACAAGGGGTCAAGTGACCCCTTACATTTTTTTTCGATATATAAGTAGTATTAAGTAGTGCATTATAAAAAAAAAATAAAAAATCTGAAAAATATTAAAACAGGATGCGTGACAAGCATCGCAGTTAACGACAAACACACGTTTAATGGCTCGCAGTAAAGGAAGCCACCGCAAGGGGTCAAATGACCCCTCGTCGCAGTTAACGTGTTAAATTACTAACTATTTCCATTTAAATATCTCTGCATGAAACCTAACAAATGTATTGATTTTTTTACCCTTACAACAATATAAGACCCCTTAGTTTGCTCTATAGTTTTCGGCTACTTTTTATGTAAGTTATGTAGTAAAAGGGAAATCCTATTTCTTATATTATTTTAAAGTAAAACAAAAGATTTGAAATATTAATCTCAAAGGGCCTAATGAAAACTTTTTTCATTTTATTGACTCTTAAGATTTTAACAAAATCCTATTTAGTCATTGAAATTTAATTATGTTTTTATAAGGCTTTGTATGATTTTACTTTTATGAGAATTTTGTTATCTTTTAATTAAGCTCAGTCCAAAAGTTTAACTGAATTTTCTTGAATGTTATAATTTTAAGAATAGTAGTGAAAGTAAAATTTAAAGTTTGTGGATACTTCCACAAGTAAATATGTTTCAGATTAAAAAAAAAAATATATATATATATATATTTGTATGTTTTCGATTTACTATAATGTAACAATTGATCTTATAGGATACTCAGTTACCCACCTCATCACGGAAAGGATCTGCAAAGAAACCGCATGTTGAAATTGAGTATGAATATGAAGATGCAGCGAGGGAGATTAATCGATGATATATTTATTATGTTTTCTTTATTTTTTCTGTAAATAAATATTTTTATATTACTACCTATTTCTCTTTGATTCTTGACCTATCCGAACCTAGGTAGGGGTAATGTACAAAAAAAATAAATAAAGTACCATCTATTTATGATTGTGCACAAGTCGCACTAGTATTTCTAAAGTGACACAATTTAAAAATTGGTGTTCTTGAGTTATGACTATGAAAGACATTGGTAAATATCTCTTTATCAATCATCATAACTGTATCAACCTAGTTTCACAGCTTGTCCGCCAGAAGGCACTTGTGTCACTCTTGCTGCCTTAATGCTATTGCCCCTACATGGGCAAGAGTGACAAATTTTGAGTTGTATCACTTTAGAAATATTAGTGCGAAGTGTACATTTATGAAGGAAACATAATTGTCATTCAATGACGATATGAGATATCGTATCAGGAGTTTATACTAATAGGTTCACAATGATTTTGGTTAATCTGTCTTAAGCTAAAACAGATTCGATGTTTTCCCCATACATGAAAAGGCGACACACAATTTCCCATGGGAAAAATATGGATTTTCCTAGTCCAAGCTGGAAAAAATATTTTACTTATGAATTGTATTTTTACATTATACAATTAAATATAAAAAATTATACTTACCATCCTTAAATATCAAAAGAAAATGAAGTGTTGTGTCAATAAATCAACTAACACCACCATGCGTTGGAAATTTATAGAACTTACAAATAATCACACTCAATTGTAGTATAATGAGCATTTAATTTGCAAAAAAAAAAACAAATATAGAAGCCAATGATCGAGATAAAAACTACCCTATCTTTTAAGTTGGACAAGACTACACACAATGAGCCAAATTTTATCAAGATCGGTGGAGTAGTTTCTGATTTTACTCCTGACAAACATCGGGACAGGAGATTTTTATATGTATAAGATTTTAAAAAAATATTTATTTTTAATATTTTTCATTGAACTTGCATGCTTTTTTCCACCATTGATAATTGAGGCGTTGACATGGATAAGGTAGTAAGTCTAGAAAACCCATTTTTATTTTGATATTTTTACATTTTGATTTTGAACTAATGAAATAAGGTTTATTCATGGAAAAGCATCTTCTTACTACTTATTCTTCTTCCTACACTATTGGCATGACTTCATACTGCTTTTTATGAAACTGATGATTTTTGTATACTTATTACTAAAGGCATTATATGATTTTTTTTTAAGAGGAAATGGTTATGGGTATGGTCAAAATAAGTAGCTCAATTTTGAGAATTACATTCAATGTGAGAATTACATATTTGCGCTATTTATTTTGACCACACCCCAACCGTTTCCTCTTCATTACATCTACGGTCAACTATCTTACACCATCATTACAATTTTTTTTTTAATGAAAATTTCAAAATGTTTTTTTTTTATTACTTACTACCTTTTCCATGTCTGTGCCTCAATTAATGTTACATCTTTTTTAATATTCAATTCTTTGATCCCTTAAAAGTTTATAACAACCCATTACACCTGTCTCAGGCAGATCACTAATAAACACACATCAGGGAGATATATTCTTGATTAATTGAAAAAAATAATTATACAACTAACCTCGGGGCCCGGTGTGGCTGTGCAGTAAAGCGCCGTACTCCCATGCCGGAGCTGCGGGTTCGAGTCCCGCCCTGGGTGGTGCTTTTCTTTCGTAGGAGAAGTATCACCCAGTGCCATGGGTGTTAGTATGGGCAGTATAGGGCTTCAATAGAAGCCTTGAAGTCCCAAAAAAAAAAAAAAAAAAAAAAAAAAAAAAAAAAAAAAAAAAAAAAAACTAACCTCAGACAGTGGATGGGGGATTCATATGCAAGCATGAGTAATAGAAAGGGAGGGGGGGAGGTGGCCAGGCTGTCCAGTGATAAAGGCTACTTAACCTAGGTATCTGTCAGGTATAGCGAATGAATACATAAAGTTAAACAATATGAGCAGAAACGGCCCCAGATAGCCGAGCGTGTAGGAGCACTGCACGCTCGAGCCGAACGGTGTCAGTTCGAATCTGCCCTGGGAGGTTGACTTTTATTTAGTGGAGGCCCCACGGAATAAATCTCGACCGTCCCACCATGGTTAGAATAGGTTGGTTACACCTCTAGAGTAAACCCCCGTATGCCACACAGGCCAGGTAGGGGTACCAAACAAAAAAAAAAAATCTGGTGCGTGCGCGCAACACACAACTTTCACTTACCAACTTACTTAGATTAGAAATTGACGTGTTTTGCTAATTATCACTTCCCAAAGTCACACATTTTTCTACATTCATATCTTATTTTTGTTAATCGTTAAAGCCGTTTTTGAGTAAATAAAAAAACCCGTGAAAATGATACAAAATTTATTAAGTAAAGTCCCCCCTGCCGTAGATCAATTTTGATGAAATTTTTACAGTCATATCTCGGGCATATAAATACATCAAATACCAAGTTTGATCAAAATCGTTAAAACTGTTTTTGAGTAAATAAAAAAAACATGTGAAAATGGTACAAAATTTATTAAGTAAAGTCCCCCCTCCCGTAGATCAATTTTGACGAAATTTTTACAGTCACATCTCGGGCATATAAATACATCAAATACCAAGTTTGATCAAAATCGTTAAAACCGTTTTTGAGTAAATAAAAAAAACACGTGAAAATGATACAAAATTTATTAAGTAAAGTCCCCCCTCCGGTTAATCAATTTTGATGAAATTTTTACAGTCATATTTCGGGCATATAAATCGATCAAATACTCAGTTTAATCAAAATCGTTAGAGCCGTTTTTGAGAAAATCGAAAAAAACGTAAAAAGTTATTAAATAAAGTACCCCCTCCCTTTGAGCAATTTTGATGAAATTTTTGCTGTCACATCGCGGGCATATACCTACACTAAATACCCAATTTCAGGTTCCCACGGTTTATAGTTTTTGAGCTAGTCTGTTCACATACACACACACACAGACCATTTCGCGGGACTTGGTTATTTCGACTCAGGGGGTCCCAAAACGTGTATTTCCGTTGAAAACCGGAAGTCGAAAATTTTCACGATCGCAATACTTCCACTTACTATATATTTCATATATAGGTAAGTGAAAGTAAAAAACAATATGAAAAGTAGGAATTAACGGGAAAAAAATCATTTATTTGATTTAAAATTTATATTTTTAATTAAGTACATAATGTAGCAAAGATAAGCGCACTTGTCACAGTCGGCAAATCAACTACAACTTATCTTAAGCATATCATAAAATAAAATTTACATTATTATACACAACAAATGTATACCACAGAGTAAATGAACAACCATTGCACATCGAGCACACTTTAGATTCGTATGTTAAATTGGAAAATGTATTAGTTTTTTAAACTAAAGAAAAAAAAAAGGAAGAATAATCACATGACAACTCCAAAAATTATTCATCAAACACATTAATAACAAATGATATGCACAGCAGACCTTATGCAAGCAATTTTCACACATTGACATGTCTTATAAATATTATAACAACTGAAATAAAAATCCCAAAGTAACAAAATTTATATCTTGAAATCAAAACATTTCTCTAAAATAGAAAACAAAAACCTTCAACAAATTTTATTATAATATTGGAAAGTATCTTAAGAATGCGACAAGCTATTTATGGATATAATTATTACAAAATAAGAGATGAGGATCAAAGATTAGTCATGATAAAAGGATGTGTTTAGATTCTAAAAATAATATATAAAATTTAATTAAATTCAAAATAGCTGCTTAGCACGATAGCAAGCTACTGATGAGCCCAGGGTACATGAAGTGATTAACTTATATTGACGATTTTCAGCCTCCTAAATTTTTTAATTTAAAATTCACATTATATAATTGTAATGAGTACATTAACATAGACAAATAAAGGATTTTATTTATTAATAAGTTTAATTTTTAAATCAAATAATATTTAGAGTGCAAATATTATAATAAAATAATTTAACACATTAAACAAAAAAGACACAGGACTCATCAGTTAAATTACATAACACAATGGAAGACTTGACTAGAAAACACATGCCATATTTTGATTTTTATTTGTTTTGAAAACCCAGTATTTAAAAATAAGTAGATAAAACTAATAAATAAATGATTATATTTATTTATGCCCAACGAAATGCCCAGTAAACAAGTTTTTATTAATAATTAAGTTTTATTTCGAATAGCATTCTAAATCTAAGAAAATATTAAAACGAAAATTACATTTATAATAAACAATTCTCAACTTAAAAATAAGAATAAAAACAAATATCTCGTAAATGGAATAATCTTATCACAAATATATATTTATGGCGACCTCATATTTATCAACAGAAGTTCTATTAACCACTCAGTATGAAAGTAAACGACCACTAAATCAAATTATACATCAGACAGACTAAAGGCAAGAAAAATAAATTTTATTACAACCAGTCTTAATCAATCTATAACTTTCAACCTAAATTTCTTTAGGTATATTACAAAAAGTACTCTAAATTAGAAAAAGTAGAAAAGATACAAAATATGTAGCTTCAATTTGATGATATAAATATATATTTATGTATCGTATGAAAGTTGATAGCTAGTCTTTTAAGGATTATTTTTATCACTTCACTGCAATTCGCAGCACAAAAAGTAATTCAGATCTTAATTACTAGAAGCTATAAGCATGAGAAATACTTTCATAACAATTTTTTATAAAAAGAAAATAAAGTAAATCAATATTTCTTAAAACTTAAAACAATAATATTTCAGAATAACATGAGAGCGTTTTTCATTTAGAGTTGAAGCAATAAAAGTTTAGCGACTGACAAACTCTTGAATTCTGGATATGAGAGGTTCAAGTTTTTTAGCATCTAATAAAATAACTCTACGGAAAGGCGTCATTGAAATGTCGTCTTCAAGCCAGTTTCCACTGAGACCAGAGTCACTTTCGTTTTTGACACTGAATTCAAACTTCATGTCGGCAACCTGCAATAATTAATTTTTGTGAATATATTAATTTATTTAAGCTAAATTCCTATTTTAATATGAATAAGGGAATTCGTGACACAATATCTTGATAGTCTAAGATATTCGGCAATCAAAGTATTTAGTGATGCCAAGACTAGGAATTATATTTTGACTATAAGAAAGAAAAGAATTCATTGTTCTAACATAAAATATTGATTGTCTAATTATAAACACCTAAAATTAAAGAACAAATTTAACAATACATTATTACAAAACTTGTTAGATCATCAAAATTGGACTGCAACTAAATTCAAAGGAATCCATCTATGGATGGACAAAATGAAATAAATGCATTAATAGAAAACTTGTATAACCAGCACAAATCACTGGTTTATTTTATTTTAAAATTTTGTAAAATGTTAATAATAGAAAAATGAATAAAAGCTCATTTGACTCACTTCATCCAAAAGCTCCTCTTCAGGGTTGGACCAAATGACATCCTGTTCTTCGATAGGATTCTGTCCTTTTCGATTTTTCTTCTTTCCTTTGCTCTTACCGTCAACTTTATACAATTTACATATGAAAATGTAATAAGCAAAATCGTAGGCCATCTTCTTATCACAAGCTTTCTTTATCTCTTTACTGAAAATAAAATGATTTAAATATTAACAAACCATCAAAGCTAACTGATTATATTTCAAACTAAATTATTTTTAAGGGTGTTTTAATAAAAAGGATAGGTTTTTAAATAGGCAACAATGTTTCAAGTAACGGTAAGTTTTGAGCAACTGATGAATTATATACTTATTCTTTTAATAAACTTCAACCAGAACAATGACAGGGTAGTAAATTCTGTGCATTATTTTTAAAAACTGTATGGCTCATTTTGATCTAGTTTGTAGATTTTCCCTTGAAAAAAAAGTTTAAAATAATGGAGGGCCTTTATTAAATGAACTAGGGTAATGCTCCAATAGTTGACCTACAAAAAGTGTGAATAATAAGATTCAGGGTGGATTATTTTGGTTCAAAATTTGGCGGTAATATGCCAAGTTATACTAGTTGGCTGTGCAGTCATCGACATTAGTTTTTTGAAAACTCAAGCTTATTTGTGAGAGGTTATAATAGCGAATTTTCTAGTGGCCTGAAAACTTGGTTTCTGCTACCCTGTTTCATTAAGGTGGAAGTCAAGTTAAATACACTTTTTAGTTGGTTTAATTGAGTTCAATTATGGTTTAATTACTTTTATGGTTTTCATTAAATTCATGAGAAGCATTTAATATCCTTTTTAATATATTCATACAATGTTTTAGGGCTTAAATATAGGTATCAACTATTAGAACAGAAATTAATCCATAATTTCAACAGTTGACATTGATGTCAACAACTGCCAGAATTAGCAAATAGTGTAATATCTTGATGTGGTTTATGTCACTGGCTGGATGATAGGTGTCATTTAATGAACTTATAGCTAGAGTGATTTCTTTAGTCTATCCATGGATCATTGATAGCAAAATTGCATTGCCAATAATCTTATTCCTAAAGGGACACACGTTTCATCAGACTCTCCCTGCTTCCTAATTCTGCAAAGAACATGTGATACTTGCTATTAGTCGCACTCTATCAAAATGCTACACATTTTATCCAACCGACAAATGTGGCCAATTGTCTAAAAGAGTACTGGAAAAGAGAAAAATGAAACTTCTGGCCATTACTAAAATCTATTTATCAAACTTAATTAACTGGATGATCTCATTTTTCATTTAAATGTGTTTCTATTGTTTTTTTCTCTTTTAAGCTTTTTGTGTGTAAAATGATGAAATTGTGGAAATTTTATTTTGTTTCCATTGTGAATTTACTAGTTTATACATAAAAAAAAAAGATTAACTATTATTGCAGTCCTCACTACCTATTAAAAATCATAGAAAATCAAAATAATCCATGTGTCAACTTTAAAACCATAAATGCCAACTTTCCAAACATTTATACTTTAATGTGTCAACTATTGGTTCATTTTAGAAACTTCTAAGAAATAATTTTTTATGAAAATCATAAATGTAGACCATAGGATATTGTATTCCTAGTTTTCTAGATGGATTGGCCTAACTAAATTCATCACAAAGAATATCCTAACATCGATATATTGGTAAACGGTCTCAATAGTATATTTTTTTTTTTTTTTTAAACTGTCAACTATTGGTACATTTACCCTATTTAGGGGATTTTAATTATTAAAAAGAAGAAATAAAAATCAGTTATTCTAAATTATATTCTGTTGAATCTGTAAGTTTATTTATTTATTATCAGACAAAGCATAAAGATAAAAAAAATATGTATATCTCACCATAATGAGTCCAAGAGAGGAACAGATATTTGTGCAGGGATATTGACAAATCTCTCATTAATTACGAGACCTAGTGGCTTGGAACTGTCAGACAGTAAGGTCCTTATCATAGTACTGCAGCGATCTGTTCCATGTTCAGTACTTAATTCCACCAAAAGTGTCCTCAATTGTGATATGCATTCGATGTTCTAGAATTAATCATTAAATAAGAAAACAAATAATTCATAATTCTATTTAAAATTAATTCTAAAAAAAAAAAATCAAAAACATATCCTAATTTGAATAAGGACAAAACCATAACACTCCAAATTTACATAAGCCCTAACCCAAGAACTAATGTAATTTTGTTATAGCAATTATTTATAGTAAGCTTCTAACAATTAAATGCTCATGGATGAAGAAAACAAAATTTCCAGTTGCTTAATATTTTTTTTTTTAAATATCTTATAATGACAGTGGACTGCTGTACTTAAGGTCCCGAGTTCGAATCTGACATGGCTTATGATATCTTTATTATTCGCCACAGTTTGTCTCGTGGCGAGAGACCCTCCTGGGGCAAACCCAGCCTCTATAAAGTGGGTACTCTTAACTGAAAAATTAAGGGGGAAAACCTGTCGGTTGAGCGTGATCACGGTCAAATCACCTCCTTGCACGACCGCTGACCAAGAAACAGTACTCTTCCTTACATAGTACTGAACCCAAGGCCCTTTATGGGTTGTAGTGGGACAGGTTTTTTTTTTTTTTTTTTCTTATAATGAATGTAGGTTGGTTTTAATTTACTTGATTATTTATTTGGAGTGTAAATAAAGTTAAAAAGCTATTCTAGGGAGGAGAAGTTTTCAAGAAATCCTTTTTTTTTTTTTTTTTAACCGACAAGACAGACTAATCATAGTCATTGATCCAGGTATTTTACAGAAATACCTGCTAAATTAATCACAGAAAATAAGCTAAATTCCAAAAGTGAAGCACATGAGTGGTTTCCTATTGGTTTAAGTTTAATTTTTACAATTAAAACCATTTCCATTTAAGTAGCAAATATCTATAAGTTAAAATTAATATTAAAAAGTAAGTATTTATAGTTAATCTAAAGGTTAAATTAATAAATAAAAATAAAATACATATAAACAATTGATGTAGCTATGTTGATATATATTTTTTAAAAGCAGTTTATTCTACTACTTATATATTCTGTTACAAAGGTCATAAATCAACCCTGCGGTTCGGAGGCATTCCTGGGGCACACTCAGCCCCAATAAAGTGTTAATTAAGGAAAAAAACCTGTGGATTGAGCATGATTTTGATCAGATCAATTCCTAGCCCACTAGACCCCCGGTATTTTTTAATTTTTTTTTTTTAATCTATCAGTAAGAAATTTTGGTAAAAATTAACTTAACAATAATTATAGTAATATAGTGAACCAAAAATTATTGTATAATTGAATAAAGTAAATTGTGTTTTATTTCAATTGTCCCATTATAAAAATGAATTATTACTAATTCGTACAAAAAATTGGTAATAGAAATTCAATGGGCCTAACTTTAAAATGTTTTAATATCTGAAATTTAAAAAAAAATAGTTAACATCACATCAGTTGAAATCACTTTAAAGGAAATCAATCAATAATGGTATTTTATTTATATACATCACGCAATTATTAATGAACTTTTTTGTTTCCAAAGATCATCTTGAAATAATGAAGACCTTTCAAAAAGTTTCTTTACCCTAACTATTTTTAAAATCACTAATAAATTTTAAACTTTTTTAGAACATTTCACTAACTTCTAACATTTAAGTATTGAGCCATATGAGAAAAAATATGACTCAATGCCTACAATTCAGTTGAGTCACATTACACGAACCTAACTATAATTCAATATAGAAAAAATGTTTTAATGTTTTACACCATTTTTTCTCTTTACTTCATTTATTTTATTCCATAATTTACATAATAATGATTCATATCAATTGATTAGATCAATATTATTGAAGGTTCTTCATTAATAGTTTTTTGTTTTTTTAATAACATACCATGCTCATAACAAAATTTATGTCATAAAAAACAAAGTTAATGGCTTCTAAATATCTTTTTCATAAATAGAATGTCTAGGAAAGCAACTAAAACAGATATGTTTGCATAAAAAATGAGAAATAATTTACAAAATACCTGTTTTTCAGTAAGATTAACAACAGTTGTGATTCCAAAAACATCATTTGGATCATCCTCATCATCATTGTCCACTTCGTTGTCACTTTGCTGAAATAACAAGAAACTTTTAAAATGTTCACCCTAAAGATTAAATATATTTTTCAAATTATTAATGAATTAATTATTATGTCGATATATCTATTTCTATTTAATTCAATTTCGTAGTATGATTAATCAAACAATATAATTCATTTGAATTGCTATTCAATATTCCTGTTATTCCTAGCTTGAATGAAAATTAAAGACATTTTCGCTGTTGATACATCATAATAAACTTTGAAGTTTATAGAGTTCAAACTATAATTTCTTTTGTTGATAGCAACTTTAAGTGTCTTATACAATACTGTATTAGGATAGAGCAATATTGATAAATATCTCATTCCGAAAAATGAAACTTTACTGTGATGAACGAACACAGCGCCAGAAACTGTTAAAGTAAAACCAAATGTATGTAGCCATACCTTCACAACACTTCCAACAAAGCTTTGTCCAATAATTAACTCAGTCAATTCTGAAAGGTTCAAATGAGCTTTGAGGAACAGCTGTTGTAATAGTTGTTTGATTCCATGAAAATCAGAATCAATTGGGTTGCGGCCTTCGAATTCCACTTGGATTTCCTAAAAGAGAAACATTTGAATAGATTAATGAGATAATGAAGAAAAATGTCTTAATTGTTGAAGAAGCACGTGGCATGAGACTGACTTCTTGCCCGGTGTATTCTTCTCCTTCTTCATTTTCGGAAGAATTATCGGACTCATCACTACTCCTCTCCTCCAAGGCGATATCCCTCTTTTTGGGCGGTGCTGACATGTTCTCTCGACGATTCGGGGAGATAACTGGAAGATGTTGGACCGAGCGGCGAAAGGTTCTAGTGTTGGTTATAGTGGTTGGCCACGCCCAGCCTCAAGTTCATCAAACTTTCCCTCATCGATTTGCGCCGGGGTCTTCCCCGCAGTTTTCTATTTAGCAATGAGAGTTATTTGGAGAGTTTAGAAATCCCTATTTTCACTCTTCTTTTAACTAGGACGTTAATCAAGATATTGTACATAAAATTTGTTAAAGAAACTAAATGTATTGATACATAACGTAACCAGGTTAAGTCCTTTGTTGTAATGTTTCATTGACTTAACAATACTTGAATATATGGCACACGAAGACTGACTAGTAATATTTGACCTAGTCAACCTACAAACCTCAGCTAATTGTCAACCTCAGTCGTAAATATTTATGTATATACATATACGAGTATATCCTCAAAAACAGCAATAATTTCTTGTAAAATTTTCAATAAATATCATCAATAGTTTTTATTACTTTCACTTACCTATATATGAAATATATAGGAAGGGAAAGTACCCTACTAGTTACCTACTCGGCCCCAGCCAATAGTCCAACAGCGGTACGATCGTACCGCTTGGCGCTCAACGTGTTAAAGAATTTTGTCTAATTTTTAGGTTTTTCTCGATTTTCTCAAAATGGCTCTAACGATTTTGATTAAACTCGGTATTTGGTGTATGTATAGGCCCAGGATGTGACAATCAAAATTTCTTAAAAATTGATCAATTGTATGGGGCACTTTACTTAATAAATGTTGTCCCATTTTGACGTGTTTTTTTTTTTGTTTTTTTTATTTACTCAAAAACGGCTTTAATGATTTTGATCAAACTGGGTATTTGATGTATGTATGTATATGCCCCCGATGCGACAGTCTAAATTTCATCAAAATTAGCCAAACGGAAGGGCCACGTTATTTAGTAAATTTTTTCTCATTGTTACGTGTTTTTTTTTTTCTCAAAAACGGCTCTAAAGATTTTAATTAAACTCAGTGTTTGTAGTATGTATCGTTCTCAATTTCCAGAAAGGCATAAGAGACCAACTTTACAACGAGACGTAAATGCACCTATCGATTCACCTTCACGATATATTTACAATAACCAACTCATTGTAAAAGACAAGCAAGCAGTAAAAAAGACTCGAATGTCTTGTTCTCGACTGAAATTGTTCCCTTAAAAAAATAAATAAGCAATAATGAATCGAAAAGTTCGTAAGTGAAAGTTGTATGTTGCGCGTATCGCACCAGATTTTTTACATTATGACCGTAACCTAAGATTATAGCATATCTTTCTTTCCGTAGAGTACTCCTACCATTTGAAGTCCTAGCTGGATTTAGGTTAGAGGCTTCGTGTAAAAAAAGATGTAAACATTTTTGAAAAAAAAGGTTATTCTTATTTCATTAACAACAACCCAGTCATCATTGACACATTAAAAATGATTTTTTCAATATTTAAATTTCTTGCATTTCGTAAAAAAAAATCACATATTGGGCATAGGCCCAATAAAGCCTATGCAGAAAATGAGTTTTATAGGGAAATATCAAGAAATCAATAAAATGTCTCCCCCAAATAACTGCAATGATTTTGGTAATGCTGTTTTATTAAAATTTACTGAAGGTATTCTCATCAATGTATCAATGGGATGATTTAAAGGGGGGAAATGGTGTGGAGGGGAATAGGAAGTAAATAACAAATATATGTTTAGATCATTCTACGTCAAATCAACATAACTCACCCTTCCTGTCTTAAATGAATTTAGTAATATTGTTTTAATCAAGAAATTAATACACTTATCGACTGATTTTAATCCAATTTTATTACTTAAAAATATGATACATTTATTTCATACTATTCCCCTTATAAACATCTTAATGAGACATGTTATTTACTATAGGCGGCGCGAGTTTGAAATATAATCTCACTAAACATCAGATTAATATGTCTGGATATAATATTAATTTCTGTGCGAAATTCGGTTTTTACAGAACATATTACTTCGTTAAAGTTGTTTGATCACCTTTGATAATATCTTGCACCGTTATTACGTAAAAACTACATAATGTTAATTGGCTTTTTTTTTCATCTTTAAATTAAGTAACAACTACCAAAGGTCATTCCTCAGGCTGCTTCCGAAGCATTGGTTCTCGAACGTGATATAAAATCTTTTCCAGTTTGCTTATTTCTAATGCTGTTTCATCGATTTGGACGGCGGTTTCCTTCCTTTTTCTAGGTTGCTTCGGTTTTAAACGCAGATTTGGAGATAATTTCAGCGTGGTTATGGTTCCTCTTGAATCACCGACAAGGAGTAGTGGCATCTTATGACCCGCTGGGTTAAATGTGAGGCACGTAGCGATGTCGTCATCGGCGCAGACAACGTATTGAGCACATGCTGCAATGTATTTGTTGACGTTGAGATCATAAATGTAGACACGACCTACAGCAGTGATTCCTGCAATGACAGTGCTTGAGTAGGGTGCCCACTCCACGTCTTGTACCGAGGCATCCAAATTGTAGACGAACAAGGGTTGAGGCCTTCCATCTTCCCATATCTTCATTCTCCAGTCACCACCTGCAGTCGCGAATATATCTGGTATAAAACTGTTGTAACTGATCCTATAAACGGTTAGCTCATGCACCTTCATATGATAAAAATATGTTGAAGCATATGAAATACTGCATTTATAAATAGTGCCGAAAGCAGTTCCGACCATAAATATTTCAAAGTCTTTAGGATGAAATGTGAGGCAGGTAGGCATGGCTTTGAGTTTGAGATGGGGTACATCAGAATTTATTTCGTGTTTATCAATGTACAAAGTTATGATCGGTGAATGTAATAGTTCATTTTGAAGTAACATCCATTTGCAAATACGACCATCGCCACCTGCGGAGAAAAAACTTAATTGTCTATCTCTGTGGTCGTCACACCACAAAACACTCCACACTTGACTTCTATGGTTATGTTCAACTGTACTACGAAACTGTGTTTCGCAGTTTGGTGTCTGCATATTATGAACTACTACACTACCATCTTGAAGTCCGACGCAGACATAATAACACTTTCTGGGATGAAAATCTAAACATAAGGCTCCTGAATCAAAATGTTTTACAAACTCTGGAAAAGAAGGATTTTTAAGTGTGAACACGGACAAGACCCCAAGATCATCATTTTCAACGAAATCTAAAATTCCAAACGTAACACCAAAAAGGTCTTTGTAAGCAGGATTCCATTTTACTTGCGTAACTGCAATTCCTTTTGCAGGTTGGTACTTGAATTCCCAGAGAGGTAATAACACTCCTTCTTCTATCCTATACTTATCACCTGGATCTTCATAAAATTGGCAATCTTGAGCTAGATGATCATAAGTGTTTTGATTTAACATCCTTTCGAGAATCTTGATACCTTCAGCCATTCTTTTATATATTGGGTCTTCAGTCTTGGCTGGTTTCTTGATAGTACGATCCTCCTTCTTCACTGCCATGATCATTTTAGCCTGCCTTTCTTTTTCTTTAGCCTCCTGAATTGCAGCATAATCTTTCTGATAATGATCATAAATAATCCACTGCGAGACCTGGCCAGTTACATGAGCTCTTGGATTAGGGGCAGTCTGAGTACCCTTATCCCTCGAAATACTTGCTAAAGTCAAGACTGAACGGTCGCTATAATTGAATCGATTCACTAATTTTTTCCCAGGAATGTCCTCTTCTTTAGCATTCATAAGTGGAGACAAGCCTCCTTCTTCTCCCTCTCCTTCTTCACCTACGTCTGATGAGGTTTCTTCTCCAGCTTCCTCTGCTTCTAAAGCCATTTCATCCACCTCTGTATCTTTCCTACTCATTCTCTTTCGTTCATCTACCTTTGCTCTTAGTAGTTTTTTTTGCCTTTCATTGATTGCTGCCAGTTTTTGTGCCCATTTTTCTTCTCTCTTTAGTCTGACGGCTTGGACTTCTGCTTCACGGCTAGTGGAATGGATAACGCAACCTTCTATCTCGTACAAAACCACTTCACGACTATTCTTGATGATTTTCTGAAATTCCCTCTTTTCATAATTGAAAATGACCCTATCCGTATCTAGGTATGGATTGTCTGAGAGCAATGACCTCGTAATTCCTTCATTTAATTGTTGATTAGTCAACTCTTCAGGAATTAAGTCCGCTAGCGCAGGTTTGATCACTAACTCTTCTTTACCCTCCCTTATTGCTTCTTCGACACTTAAAGTATTTTCTTTGACCTGAGCTATTTTGTATCGCCTTTCCCTAAACTTTTCCTCTTTTTCTTTAATCTTTTTCGCTAGTGCTATTGCTTCTTCATCTTCTTCAGCTTCCCCAAAACCTAAAATTTCCTTCCGTTCTGGAGTGCGAAGCTGCAGCTTTTCAGGTTCTTTCGGTTTGACTTCTGTTTCAGAGGGTTGTATTTCGGGTGGAGCAGATGGTTCTCCACCTTCTTCATTATTTCCGGGCATTTTGATATTTTCCTCTTGCACAATTTATTCACATTTATGTACCTAGAAGTAGATGTTACTTTAAAAAAGTCTTAACCTACGCTCTAACCATTCCTCTAATGTTAAGTTGCCATGGAAACTAAATAATATAGGCAAGAAGAACAAATGTTTTCTGAATTGTATACATACGTATTTCTTTAGCTACATTAAATTCAATGACCATTTATTTTAAAGATTAATAAAGTATGATTCTTTGTCTTTAAAAAACTTATTTCGATAAAGCTGAAATTAAATTAATTCGATTTATATTAAAAACTCAAATATGATTTCAGAGGGGGGGGAATCTATATTTTTTTATTAATTAATATTAATAAAGCATTAATTAAATACTTTTATAAAAGTTTTTTTTTCTGGCAGCAATTATAAAGTTGGATACAATATTACTTATATTCATGGAAAATAAATAAATTCAGATATAATAATAATATTTATCTGTTTGATAAAATTCTTATTTTTTTACTTCTATTATTCAACTCATTTATATCCATTATCATTATCGATTAGGAAGATACAATGACTGAATTTATTTATTTTCCATGAATATTACTTATATTCATGGAAAATAAATAAATTCAGATATAATAATAATATTTATCTGTTTGATAAAATTCTTATTTTTTTACTTCTATTATTCAACTCATTTATATCCATTATCATTATCGATTAGGAAGAAGCACGCTAACCTTCCGAATAACCTCCTGCGGATTGTGATAAGTTATCAGATTGTTATGTTGTGGCAGTGCTATGTGTAAAGAGAAGGAAGCTATAGTTTTCAAGTCATCATTTGACGAAGGCAACTCTTCTACAGACCCTTATATCGAAAAATTAAAAGAACTTCATATAAACTGTCACCCAGTTAAATCTTTAGATTTTGAATTTTGTAACTTGGCTGAATTGAGTGAAAAATTGCAGAATCACGATCATTATGAGGGTAATCATATCTTTTTATATTTAAAAAAATAGATTTGCTTTTGTTTTATCCTGTAAACATTGCCTGTTTCCTTTGTAGGAATCATCTTTTCCAGCCCTAGGTGTGTTGCTGCCGTGGAAATGTGTGTTGCAGATTTGTCTCAATGGAAATACAACAGAGCTTTTGTAGTTGGTGAAAAAACAGCAGAAACTGTTGGGGCTAAACTCGGTTTAGTGCCGGAGGGCCAAGCATCTGGAAATGCTTCAAATTTGGCCTCTTATATACTTAATCGTCGGTTATAATCTTCAGTGTTTCAGTTATGCAGAAATCCTAATGGTTGTTTTTGATAATTTTTTTATTTTCAGAAACAATAAAAAAACCACTCTTGTTGCCTTGTGGAGATTTAGCCAAAGAAACATTAGGTGATATTTTAACCCAAGGGAATGTCGCAGTGGATAAAATAGTTGTGTATAAAACCGTACCTGACCCCAACCTTGAATCATCAATAAAAAATATCCTTTCAGCTCATAAAATTAATTTTATCGTCTGTTTTAGTCCCTCCTCAATTAATTTTTCACTTCCCATTTTAATGAAATGTGGGATTAATTTATCAATTGTTGAGGTAAGATTTTGATTTATTTCAAATACATTTCAAAATTATTATTTCTGTTATTTATTACATTAGATGATATATTTTTATAATTAAGATTATTATGTTTGAACTTTTTTACTTTAACCTAGTTTCTAATTAATATCGGTAATAAGAAAGAAATAATTAAAAGAAATTATATGTACTTGTATATTTAGTTTATTGTGCATACATAGTATTTTTCCATATTTTTTTTTCTTAACTAAATGATCCAAAGAATTGTTATTTTATTCTTGTTTTTTGCCTTTTAGTGAATTATAGTTGCATAAGATAGTATTTTTGTGACCACTTTTTTTTTTTATTGATAAGCAGTAATTAGTGATTGTGGTCATCAAGTCCAGGTGATAGGTTTTTTCTAAGTCTATTTAAGTTATAATAATGCTTAAAAAATAAAATTAACCTGTGTTGTTCCAGCTTTCTATTTATGTACGTATTTATCTGACATATTTACTGATAACTCTTACCAGCAAGAATTATTTCTAAGAGCTCGATTTTATTCTCCTAATAATGTTATGACGGGATAGTAAAATATTTTGGTTTTATTATTAAATTATTTGTGGAAGTATTATTTTCAATGGATGCCAACTCTATTATATATTAGATTGTTGGAGAAGTTTTCCTACAGAACATGTCTAATTAATGTGATGAAGTCGTCATTCAGTTATATAAGATAAATTTTCTGGTGTTAATTATATGTCATGTGAAATATAAAAATATATTTCTATTGAAGCTAAATTTAATCTTACATATTATTAACATACTAACATTGTATGCTTAATCTTTATTTCTAGTGGATTGCAATTGGACCTTCAACAGAGAATTGTTTATTGAAACACAAATTAAAAGTAGGTTGTGTTGCCGATAAACCTACACCTGAATCTCTAGCTAAAGCAATGAAGGAATTTCTTGGATGAATTCTCAGAAATCAATGTTTAATTTTAATTTAGATATAGCATTTATTTGGATTTATATACAGTAAATGACTTTGATTAATTTTTGTTGAGTTTTACAATAATAATTTATAAGTATGAAATACAAGGTTGTTAGCTACAAAATGGTTGTTCTAGACTTTATTTATATTTGTTTGTTACATATTTATTAAATAAAAACTCTATTATTTTTTGAAGTTGAATTTTAATCTCTCCCAATTCCTTGTAAAATATCTAGGGAATACGCTCTGTAAAAATTGTTGTTCATTAATAAAAAAAAAAAAAATAAAATGTATAAATAAATGAATGAAATTATTTATAAACTTGAAACCCCACTAGAGGGGCCTCATTTCTGCCCCTTCAATTCTCATTTTTTAAAATGTTTTTTCACTTTTTAGACTAAATGGTTTGTATTTTGAAGAAATATGTTTTATAAAATATATCCCCAGTAAAATCCTGCTAAAAAGTAATCCTATGTATGATTTAAGTGAGAAAACCTGTTCTCAAGAAAATAAAGTTGAAAGAATATCTATTAATGTGCGAGTTCAGTTTAGCTATTTTCAACATTTTTTTTTTCTCAATTTAATTGTTCCTATATTCGTTTGTTACAGCTGTATTTATGTATTAATTGTAGTAAAAAAATATGTAGACAATTAAACCAAACACTCACCAATGGATATTTAATTTTCTTCCAACTTGATTTTCTTGAGAACAGATTGTCTCTCTTAAAAAAGGTGTAGGGTCATCATTTTGGATTACAATTATACTAGGAATATTTTTTATATCAAAAATGTATTCAAAATAAAATCTATTATTACTTATGCCTTATAAGTATTTTTCTAAATTTTCAAAACTTAATAAATTGTTTTCCCGAAATTCGTGATTTGCTTGGATTATAAAATTTTAAAGGGATGTTGATAAGTATTTGTGAGTTTCTGACTGAAATTCTTGACTGTTTATCATCCTATAAGGGTTTTGAAAAGGAAAGTTGACCTTTTTCAAACTCAACAAAAGATTCTCTACAATGTTTTTTATAGTTAATTCAACTATCCAAAGCCTAGTGTGATGTTCAAGCCACAGCTAAACGCAACCCCTCTTTCCATTTCCTTGAAAATTATTTTTTAAATAATTTAATCAGAAGATAAAAGATTGGCCATGGGTGGGAAATCTACCCAGGACTCTGCCTGCATCACTGTTACATTTCTAAGAAGTATAAATGTATTTAGAGGTGAGATGTATTTATGTATGCTTACTATTGTTTTACCTCTATTTATATATATGGAGGGATGGGTCCATCTTTTTTTTTTTTTTATGAGCTCATAAAGTTAAATTATGTAATCCTAAAGAAGCCTGAGTAGGCAAAAATTTGATTGACTAATATTTGTTTATTCATATGCCATATTTCTTGGCCTTCATCTCTTCTGCTTGAGTTTTCCGCTTATGCTTTGGCTAACTCTCCTGGAAACTAGTATTTTATCTTATAAGTTTGGTGGGATGATAGGATCAATAAGAAAAAAAAAAAAACCTTTTCACAAAATATAACATAATATAATTATTTTTTTACAAAACATTTTAATCACACACTCTCCATACCTGTGATCTAATAACTAATAAATTTGCACTGTCATTTGATAAGAGAAACAAAAATAAAATAAAGTACAAAAAAAAAAATAATAAAACACAATTACATTTTACTTCAGTCCTGTGACAATCAGGCTATCAATGACAGTATACGCCTATTATAATGTACATACATTAGTCTAAGAGTTTTGTTAGATCTTAAAAGTTGTACATTCTATAATATAGCAAAAACTTTTTAAAATTAAAAAAGAAACGAGATTGGTAACATTTCGTGCAATGTCATTTTAAAAGTTTTTCATTTTTCATATAACTATACATACATTATAATATTTATAAAAGACAAATACATTTGAACGAGGTAGGCTCTGTCGTAGACTTACAAATAATATGTACTTCTATTGCACGTATTTCCAAATATTCTAACAATTTTATCTAAAATTTTCAATCATTTCTTTTCTTTTTTTTAATAAATGGGAAAACGTTATAAGCCACTTTTTTTTTTTTACTTATTTTTAATTCTAACTCCATAATTAAAATAAGGTCTTTATTAGCATCACCCACGTAGCTTTCTCATTCCATTGATATTGTATCAACATACAATTTTTTTTATTTTAAATATTTTCTTATAAAAGTACAGTCTTCAGAGTTCATTGTTTCGTGGGTGGCTGTAAGAGCAAGGTGAATAAAATCAAAGTAAATGATATAAGGAAATACAGGCAGGCATTGCAAAGAACACTTGGAAGATTGGCAGTGAAGCATTGATGGCAGTTTTGTATAGGCAATTCCTACTACCGTCATTCCGCAAAAAAAAAAAATTAAAAAAATCAATATAATTACTAAATTGATATGAATTTTGTAAACAGTTTGAACTTTTGAATATCAAAATTATATTTCTTGAAAACCAAATATCAACAGATATTAAGGATTTTCACTTGTGTATTATATATGCTTAGGAAAGCTTTTCGTGAAATTACTATTAGATACTATACCATTTTTTTATTTTATTCTTTTTCATGAAATCTTCAAGTTAATAATGAATAAACATTAAGTAAATTTAAAAAATTATTAAAATTCTTTAAAATGTTTAAAAAAACCACAATGCCAAGTGAATTTTTAATCACTGTCATTAAGTAACATATTAAATTAACATATTTCAGCTGTAACATTAATAAAACATAAGATACATAAACTAAGCGATTAAGACATTTAAAAAAATATAATTATGAATAGTTCGAACATTTTTCTTTCTTTATTTGACCAAAATCACCTTCTTAGCCTGCCTGTATTTTTTTTATCAGTTCTCTAATAAGAAATGCATTTTACAGATAATTAACTGGAAAAGAAAATGGGCAAGCGAGTACATATAAAATTAAATATGGAATTACAGCTCCGACAGCCATGGTCAACCTTCCCTGTTGAAACAAAGAGAACCAGATCCCACCTACTACAGGGTGAGACCTTAAACAACATTGACACAAAAGACATACTAACTGTTAACAATTACATTTATATATTATTTAATATTATAAACAGTAAGTATATTTACAAGTTAAATAATTGAAAATCCCTTTCAAGGCATGAATTATTGTGAAAAAATATTATTAAATTAAAAAAAAAAAATTGACATAGGATAAAATGTCTGCAATAAGTGAAATATGGGATATGAGAAACACAAAATTCTATATCTTTAGGCTGCTAATGCACCCTTTTAACGTTTTTAATTGACCCGCGACGTGCGAATTCCCTAGGACGGTTATCCAACTTCTCATCTTTTCTAATTAGAAACTATAGTTAAACTTTAAAATTCTTTTTCATTTTTCATAGACACAGATCACCTACATACATATATATATTCTTTATTCATCTGGTATTTGCACGACATAGCACCTGAGCAAATCAACTATAACGCCCAATAAACACAGTCCGTCACTTTTGCTGTCGCTTCGCTTTGAGTTGATCCACAAGTTGAGCGGCGCACATAACAAAAGGCACCTTAAGCATTTCTCCCAGTCTTAAATTTAACCAATCTACTAACAATTATTGTTTATATTATAATTAAAAATTACCTAAATATTACATTTATTTATATTATTTATAATATTTACACATAATAAACAATAACTTTTCAATATATATATATTTATTCATTCTGTATATCCACAGTACGGCCAAAATATATACATACTTCATCTTAATTATCTGTAAAATAAATACTCCAGAAGAAGAAAAAAAATAACTTTTATAATTCAACTAATAATAACAAATACTTTTTTTTTAATTTATCCTTTGTTTAAAAAAAAAATATATATATACAGGACAAATTGAAAACGTCCTTAATGTGACTACCTTTTTTTTTTGTTTTAATTTGTACAAATTATAATTAAAAATATATTAATCACAGCCGATTTGTGGTGGACAAGCACACCAAGATCAAAAAACAAGAGTAGCAAGTTGAAAATCACAACCTTACTTTAGCAAACTAATTGGTTAGTAATAATTTGTATTTCGACTATAATAAAAGAAATGAATTATTGCTACTGCCACATTCTATCGTTAAACAGTAAGGAACACTAAAAAAAGTGCTCTTTCTTTTTTTTTCTTTTTCTTTTCTAATTTTTTTTTATAAGGAAAAGCGAACATTAAGTAAATATCAATTAGCCTAAATTTTAAAAATTGACTACTTTTGAGAAACTACTGAGTGAGGAAATATAAGAATAACAATGACCTAAGGAAATAATTAAAATCATACAATGATTTTATTCAGTTAATTTGTTTTTAAAAATAGAAAAACCTTTGACCATCTAATAATTGCACAACCCTCGCACCTACATAACCCGCACTCTGTAACCCTTAGTAATAATAACCTCTCTAAGGCGACCCTTCCTTTGGTCCTACCCGTTACATTTTTTGAGAAACATTTAGGCTTGTTGTTAATCAACTAAATGTCCACCCTTACGAACCACTCACATCAATCAATGAATCCTTCGTTACCTTCTTGTTTCCGAAAGATGCTTTGTCATAAAAAAAAAAAAATAAATAAAAAAAAAATGACACCACTCTGGCAGTTTAAATGTTCCTTAGAAGTAAGGAGATATTAAAATTTTAATGTAGATACCTTCAAAAAGGTACAACTACGGTTCATATTACAATATAAAAAAAGGCAGTATTTTTTAATAAAACAATTCATACAAAAGGTATAAAAAGACAAATCTAGTACACAACACTGAGGCAGTATATATTACGACTGGCTAGCTGCGTATAATGCATGCTTCATAAGCATGTTGTCTGCGGAATGATAAAATTTAAAACAAATTAAATCCGAATGTCGATTTAAAATAAAGTGGGAGGCATATTAAAAAAATATATTTTCTAAAATTTCTGAAATGCTTTAAAATTTTACATGATATGTACATTTTATTAAAAAATTTAATACACTTTTATTATCTTATTGTAATTTGACTGAAATTAATGAAATGGAAAATTAATGAGAAATAAATAATTTTTTTAAATAATAGTTTCATTTATAATAAAATTACTAAATGTTTACTAAAAATAATAGCTTACAAATGCTTTATTTAATTAGAAATATTTTAAAAGTCCTGAATATTTTAAAAGTGAATTAACCATTCTCTAACAAATAAAAAACAATAAGAAGAGACATTTTTCAAATGATTTTTTAATTAAGATTATATAAATAATCATGTCATCAAATTGGAGTTATCAATGTTTACGGAAGTTAATATATGTTACGAATCATTAAAATATAACTCAACCGAGTAAATTAATTCACGCAGAGGCAGTATATCTTCTAATTTATTAATCATAAAAATTATTTTATTTAGTCAGATATTTAAGTATATCATGAAAATGCAAGTGCTGATCTAGCTTTAAATTTTACCTAACAAGAACATTACATTACTTAATTGAAATACAAATATTGTACAACGGGAAATTCACACCATGTGTTGTGTGCGGTTAAAAAGATCAGTGAAGTTAAATTTACAATGGTTCTTTAAAATATTCATAGTGCTTTGATATAATTTTTATAGTCATTATGCTTTAGTTTTTTTTGCCTATCTAAGGAGACTTACTACCAAAGTGTGTGTAACTTGATCTCTAGTTCAGTAATACTAGAGTTACTATTAGAAAACTTTATATTGAAATAACTTGACTCTTTCGATCATAAAAACATTAACCGAAAACAAATACAATTTTTATACAAGGTAAAAGGTTACACGAAAACCCTATTCGCAAGTAGGTTCGATTCACTTAAGAAATCGGCATGAGAAACAAAATCTCAGAGCATAGTTCAAAGAATAGTTTAGTGGTAAGTAAAAGAGTATAAAGTTACATTAGATTCCCACTAAGCACTTTATCTAGAAAAATTTTTGTTTGAAATTATATTACATTGCATTAATAGAAATTCTCAATATTAATTACTTATTAATTTAAGGTGCATTAATAAAAAAAAATTAATGCAAAGATTTTTAACTTATTAAAAATTATTAAATAATTAATTTTAAAACTGAATTATTTATTACATCCACTCTTATCAGAAAAAAAAATTCATAATACACATTTTTTGGAAAAAAGAAAGTTCTTATTACATAAAAGTCTGTAATTAGGGTTGATCACTAATGGTAACAGTAATAACATTATTTTTGCACATTTTTTCAATGAAAGTAAGTAATTAATATCAAGAATTTTATAAATATTAACCATGTCATCTCTTATCCGAAATTTCGCATTATACGATAAGGACCTGGGGAAAGTATTCTAGATAAACGGGAGTCTACTGTAACTCGGATGCAATGGAAAAAGTCGTCTGGGAGGTGTAGCGATTCTCACGTGTTGACATCCCATATTTCTGCAAGGAATGGGGGTAATTTCTTGTTTTGCAACTTGAGTGAGAAGCACATTTCAGAATTTTGGTTGCCTAGCGTGCGAAGTTCGGTCAAAACTGACAACAGTTTGGCGAATATGGTAGGAGACCTCGGTCGTGACCTGTTATCGACGTAGGACTTCAAAGCTTCTAAGTAGATTTCTTGAATTTTCTCCACCTTCCAGCCTTCAATTAGCGCAGGTCTCTCTGTAAAGAACATACTTTATTAAAATATTATTAATAAATAATTAAAATATCTAGCATTTACTATTTAATTATTTGTTTGTTTAACGTCCATTTTTATGCTATTTAGGCTAATCGGACGATGCTACAGTGGGAGTCCTAAATTTTGCCTATCCAGGTCCTTAGGGATCTTTAACGAGTACCTGACATCGTACAGGCTCGGGACCTCCATTTTATATCCTATCCGAGGGACGGCATAGCTAAGGATTTTTTACTCCCATTAAAAAATCCTAGGGCCACCGCTGGAATCGTACCCGCGACCTTTAGTATTGTAGGTTGCCATGCTAACCACAACACCACAGGTGACCCCCTATTTAATTATTATTTGGTTTCTAGAAATAATACAACCTTCAAACTGTAAATTAGGGTTAAAAGTACAAAATGATAAAAGTGATTCCAATTTCCCCCATAACTTTTAAAAATGGTCTAATTACAATATCCACACCTTTGGTAAATTTTGAAATCATTTGTTTAACTTTATTATTCACTTCACTTTTATCAAATCAATTTTTATATTGCATTTGATAATCTTTATTTCACAGGCCTTTTGTAAACACGGCCAAAGACAAAGATAAACTCCAAAGAAATATTTCTTAAATGATATGCTTTGTTTTAAAATACAGAAGTTTTATACTACATACAGAATATTTTTTTCTTAGCTTAAAATTCGGGGTTCTTAAAAGAAAGGTAAAATTAAAAGGATCATTGTTATGTTTCGTGATTGTGCAAATTAATTTTACTTTCTTTGCTTTTCTGAATCCTTTGGTTTTTGAACTTAACGTAACCAAAAATATTAATATTTTTTTAACTTTCAAGAATATTTTATTTCTTATAAGGAAGTATAAAATTACCTGAGAAAATGACTATAGCTGTGAGGAGGGCGTATTCAGCATTGTCCACCTTCATGTTGAACATATGTCGACAAAACCTAAGGAGGTCTTCAATGACATCTCCCATGCCTGCGAGGCTGTACGACTCCCTGTTGTAGGGCTGGTTGTTAGCGAAGAGGATGGAATCTGTAGTAGCATCATACTTCCTCGCCATCCTCAACATCATCACCTCACTTGAACAGGCCTGAAACGGGAAAATGTAACTGATAAAATAAGTCCTTCATTATGGGTTCTAAATAGAGTCGGTACAATAATCTAAGAGACTTAGTTAAAATGACTACATTATGCTACTTAGGTTAAAATACAAATGTATATGCATGCGTGAGGGGATATGTCGAATATGGTGCTGAAAGCTGGATCCTAATAAGGCAAATCTGTAGAAAGCTGTAGCAATTAAATTATAAAATACTTACAAAGAATAAAGACGTGTGTAATAGTCAACTGGTTTTCTTTATAAGTTGATTGATAGTCAGGATTTTCAGTTTGATCTTTTTTTTTATTTTGGTAAGCCAATGTTTCACTCCTTACATGTGATCAACCTATCGTAAAGAAAAACAGTTGAAAATTACACACCTCTAAATTTGTCTATATATTGGGAACAGCAGTCTCTGTATTACTCTGGACTCAGAAGCCCTGATGAAGATCTACATGTAGGGATCAAAACGTTGGCTTACCAAAAAAAAAAAAAAAAAAAAAAAAACTGAAAATCCTGACTATCAATCAAACTATTACAAAGAATAGTTGGGAAAACAAAAAGGAATTGGGGACGAACTGATAGGAATTAATGGTTCGTACAATGATCAAGGACATGGGGAGAGACAAAGACCAAATAATAATTATGATATATCAAGCGATTTAACCCTCATCGACTACGGTGGGTTGGATCCGACTGTAGTGAAAGATTTATTTAGCGCCAATTTCGATGGAGTGAGTGCAGACAGCTGTCCTTCAAGGGCACCTCCTATTGGGATGTGACCCAAGGTAGCAGATTTGTTTTAGGACAACCCTCTTTAGTAGTAATAATTTATTTTATTCAACCTATTTTTACAATTATTTATCCCTTCAGTGAATTTCCCATTATATGAGTAAAATCTATTAAGTAATCTTTGATTTTCGATTTTAGAAAAATAATTCAACAGAATTATTTCATCCGTTGAAGAGTTTAGGGAAGAATTTCGAGTGAAATCTCTCGAAGAACAAGAACATAATGATGAAAGTGATGTCGCATCAGAAAATGAATATGAAATCTTGCCCAACTCTCAAGTTCCGGATGAGTTTGAAATAGATGAAAATTAAGAAAACGAGCTGTTCAGAAATGACAGTTCAGAAGGAGAGCGGCTAGCCAACACTCAAGAGAGAAAATTCAAATTGAGAAAAGATGAAGAAAGAATATGACAAGTTCGTTCGAAATTCGCCAGAGTTCCACCTAAAAATGTAGTAGAAAGGAACCCAGGACCTAGAGGAGAGCCTGTTGGGAAAACTGATCTCCTGGAATCGAATGTTTCATAAAATGAATATGTTAGCAAGAGCACCTGGGTAAAACAATGGATGAGATTAACAATCTTGTTAAAAATAGAGATCTATGGCATTCCCAACTTAATTTATCTCAACTTCACCCCCATGTAAAATGAAGGGAGAAAAAGATTTAAGAAAACGCCAGGATTATATGAGTATATAATGCAATAAGATTAAAATAACATGTTTGACATGCCTAGTTTAATAAATTAATAAAATGGGTAACTTAATTTAATCATGACTTTAAAGAGGACATAAAAAATTTATTAATGTACACTCCTTTATTTCTTCAGTAGATAAATTAAAAAAAAAAAAAAAAAAATACCCACCTTGAGAAGAGCAATTTGATCTTCTCGTAACAGCTTGTCGAAACCAGGTAACCGCTTAGCGAACTCTACTATGAGTTGTACTGTCAGGATTGTGATTTCTGTGAGGTGCCTGAACCTTTGGTCACTCTGCTCTTCATTCTCATTTGGAGTATTCTGTAAAAATTAAGATATTATTATATTTTAATTTTCATTCTAAACTAACTTTTAGAAGAATAGAAACAAATGAAATAGAAGATGTACCAAATAAAAGGTGCAAGGGATTTCATTTTAATCTACTCAATTATTTATCAAGAGTTTGAAAACCACAATTTTAAATTAATGTCTATAATAAATATTTAAAGTACAACAGAGCAATAATGTTTAGTATTTCTCTCATATTACTATTAATACAACAATAATAAGAGAATGATACTAAAAAGATAAGTTTATCTTCAACTTCAATATAAATATTTAAAAATGAAAGAGTTACATTTAAATAAATATCAAAGTCAGCATTCATGAGTACTTTTGATGATAATTAAAAGTTTTGAAGAAAATTTAATTGAATCCATTTTAGCTAGGGACTCGGAATAGATACTGAATTGAATTTGAATCTGAATCCTGAATATTTAATAACAAAATAAGGTAGTTCGCAGAACATTGAAATGAACAAAAACGAGTCCCTGATTTTCGGCTGCTGCCAAGGTGCCCCCAGCACATCTGTGGAGAAACTGGGGAACTAACTGCCCAGTTTACCTATAGGGGGTAGTTTACCTATAAAGGTACACAGGTACAGGATCCTGTACTGAACCTGTATAGCTGAGTATGTGCGCACATTGTGACTCAGCAGAGGAAAAACTAGGACTTTTTTTTTTTTGTGTATAATTTATTCTCCAAGATGATGGAGTAGAGAAAGCAGGCCTCCACGGGGCAGGCGGCAAAGGGTGGAAGCAAGAATGGCCATTCTCACAAAATAATGAAGACTCACGAGACCGCAGCAAGTAAGAGCTTAAATCTTAATAGTTTAACTTCAAATCATCCGATTCAACAGCATCTTAAAAATAATGTTCAAGTGGCTTTAATACCTGTTGTCTAATCATTGTACAATATATAACTTTATGTTCCTATCCAGAAATTTAATTAATCTTTTTTTTTTTTATACCAGTCATACAGTCCACTCCCCGCTCTTTTCGTTTTATATCTTAACATACATTCATTTTGGCTATTTCATCTAACAATTAGTGTTGGTCAGACCAGGTAAGCTGATGGCCAATACTAAACAAAGGTTAAATTAAATCCCAGCTCAAATGATTATTAGTCTCTCTGATAAATCTATATAAATAAAGATGAAATTCTGTTTGTTTGTTTATTTGTTCTTTATAGAAATCCAAAACGTTTGTCCTAAATTCTCCAAATTTCGCTAAGTGGTTCTTTGATACCAGGTGCGAACACCTGTCAATATTAAAATTGCATAACTTCAGCCAATCTCCAGCTGATATTATTTATTGGTATAAAAATCGTAATGATCTCGCTTTGCAATGGTTTTTTAACGAAATAGACCATTTCATTAGAAAAATGAAAAATGATATACAGCTATAATCTAAGTAAATAAAGATGAAATTCTGTTTGGTCTTTATAGAAATCCATACAGTTTGTCCTAAATTCTCCAAATTTCGCTCAGTGGTTCTTTCATACCAGGTGCGAACAAATATCCATATTAAAATTGCATAACTTCAGCCAATCTCCGGGTGTATTCTTTATTTTTATAAAAATCGTTTTGATCACGCTTTACATTGGTTTTTACGAAATCGACAGTTTGAGTCGATAAAATTCTTACATTATAGATTTAAAAAATGAAATTCTCCGGGTGAAACCGGTATATACAGCTAGTAGTATATATTAATGATTTAAATTTCTAGAAATTAGTTGAAGTAATTATCAGTCTTATAATGAAAAGATTAATAATAATAATAAAATATATAAAAACCTGTCCTTACACTTACAATCCTTCTGAGGTCTTCCTCAGAAGGGTGCTCGTACTCGTTCTGGAAGTACACAAGCCTGTGGATGAGTTCTTCCTGTTCCGGCGAAACTGGTTTGACGCCATTAATTGGGACTGGTCGGCCCAATGTGTCACCTTCAGTTTTATATACAACCTAAAAATAATAAAAAAAAGGTTATTAATAAAAGACCCCAATAAATTACCCATTCTATAATTCTTAGTTAGTTTATAGATGTTTATTTTTTTGAAGTGTTGAGAAAACTGGCATATATTAATCAATAATATAATTTAAGAACTTTGCTTACCCTATGTGGTTCTTCGACTTTTATCGACTCTGGGCTACCGTTAGTTGTGGAGACAGGTTTATCTTTGTCCTTCTGTGCTTTCTTTTCTTTTCTTTTCACAGCACATTGGTACTCTGGTACAACACCTGCAAAGAAGAAATTCCCAAAATAAAAAAAATAAATTAATAAAAAATTGGATTATTATGAAATAAGTAGGGTAAACCATACAGTTATTGACACCCTTAAGACTGCATTTCTGTGGTGAAATAAAAAAAAATACTTTTCATGAAGGAATCAAATTGAAACTTCAACTTCCTATAGATCCTCTTTATCTATCCTTATAAAAACTCAAGAGGTTTTTTTGGTTCAAAAGTTCAATATTATTATGTAGGGCAATATTTATTGTAAAAAGTGCAAAAACTAGTTATTGACACCCTGTGGATTTAACTAGAGAGGACCCTTCAAATATTAGATTCATGCATATCTTGAAATAAAATTAGGGCTTGTTTACTTATTTCTTTAAGTTAAAGTTGGGGTGTCAATAACTGTATAGTTTACCCTATATATAAGAATTTGTTTAATATAAAAGTTAAAAAAACATTTTCTTATATATGAATTGCAATCAGGGAAAAAAGCCTGAGTAAAGAAACATAAATCAGGTCTGTTCCTCAGGTTTCCGATGTTTCTTGATTTGAAAGTTTAGTAAGCTTAGATTTATTACATTTTTGTTCTTACCAAGCTCTCGGATCAGTCATAAATTACTATTTAACGGCAAATGATTCATTTAGATCTGTAGTAGGGGCTGTTTGAAGAGGGTTTAGGTGACTTAAGGCCTTAGTAATAAAGTTAAATAAAAAAAAATATATATATATTTATGTGAAAGCAATCAAACTTGATCTGCAATAGGATATGTCCTGATAATGGTTTTAATATAATCTTGTATTTTATGTTTCATTTAAACAACAAAAACTGGCAAAGATAAGAGCCTACATACTCCACATTTGTTTATACATATCTGTATTATTTTGATCGCCTTTTCTCCAGATGACAGAGCACTAGATCATTGGATTAAATTATCATACTTACAATTCTTATAAGGATTTTACTCCTAGGATTTTATAAGTTTTCTACTCCTAGTATTATAGGTATTCATTGGACAAAACAGTTACTTCAGGTTCATAGACTTTTACTCAGAGACCCTTAAGTAGATTAATTCGTGAATAACATCTTAGAATGAATATAAGAATTAATTGAAGCGTGGAAATGCATAAGGGTATAAGTGCCTTAGGAAAATTTTTACAGAAATGATGTGACTTATACCCTATAGGGTGAACTACATTCAAAGCTTACTTACACCCATGCCGTCTTTCATATGTTCAATGAACTCTTTTCTAACAACAAAACATTACTTATACCCATTTCTGAAGAATGGTTTTGGCAAATAAATACTTTGTTTTATTCTTTTTTTTGTACTTAGACCCTTATGCATTTCCACGCTTCAATTATTGTTTGATTTTAATAAAAAAAAAAGAATAGAATAAAAAATAGCTTTAATATTTTTAGTGAAATACTCAGAATACTGTATCGATGAAAAATGTATCCATTATTTTATGCAATGAAGGGTCTGTTTAAAACCATAATGAACTAAGCACCAAACTAATTTCATAAATTTTGAATTCTTTTTTATGAAATTACCTTTTGTTATTTTTTAAAATCATGACTCTTTGATATTTGATCAATATAAAAGACAAGGTGAAAGGGATAGATGTATATGTATATACATGTAAAGTAAAGAAGTAAGAAGTACATAAAATATGCACAACCCTATTATAAAATATTCAACTTTAACATCAGTTTTTTTTTCAAAATTTTGAGTTTGCTGCTTAGTTCACTGTGTTCATGTTTTTAGTTAGCGTTTGAGTATTTATTTTTTCCGAACCGAACGGAACACGAAGTGGAGCTGGGAACGGACTTACAAGAGAGATATAAGAGATACAAAGCAACAGAAAAATAATTGGGCTTGAGCCTTAAAAAAATTAACCTTTATACTGGTTTTACACCGACCATACATTGTTTTAAACTGGACTGAAAAAATTAAATACTTACATTCCGGCCTCATGCCAACAGACAAACATTTCTTTAGCCTGCACTCTTGACACTTTCGCCGCATGTACATGTCGATCTCGCAATTGTTGCCATACTTGCACTGATAGACTGCGTTCTTCGTTATACTCCGCCTGAAGAACCCCTTACACCCTTCGCACGTTAGCGCGTTGTAATGGTAACTGAAAACGACAAGAGAAGATTAGTTTGTGCATAGTTATATATAATTAGTAAATGAAATATAAAAAAACTGCACGTAAAATTAAAGATAACGTACAGCGACAATATCCTCTTTAGGGATGGGATATCGAAAGCGTCTTATCGATATTTTCAACAATTTTTGTAAAAACCAATAATTTCAAAATATGAAAATATTAATATAGGGTAAACCATACAGTTATTGGCACTCAGTGCAGTTATTCGCACCCCAACATTAACTAAAAGAAATAGGTAAACAAATCCTAATTTTATTACAAGATATGAAGGAAGACTTTAATGAACTAACTATAGGGAAGATTTCACAATTAAATCCACAGGGTGCCAATAACTAGATTTGGCACTTTTAACAGTAAATATTGCCATATTGTAAAACTATTGAACTTTTGAACCAAAAAAACCTCTTGAGTCTTTATGAGGATAGATAATGAGGAGCTATAGGAAGTTTCTATTTGATCCCTTTATAAAAAGTATTTTTTTAAATTTAACCACAGAAATGTAGTCTTAAGAGTGCCAATAACTGTATGGTTTACCCTAAAAAATAAATTTAGATTCTCCACACATAGTCGCAACTAATGAGGTGCCATTTTTCTCTTTAAATTAATTATTGAAACTTTTATGTGTTAAAATTGTTGTTTTTAACATTTTAGGTACGACATTTAACTGAAAACGCGGCTACTTGTAATAAGACCCCTACAGTTGACTCACACTTAACCAACTCTCCGGATTAAACGGCAGTAGCGGTAAAAGAAAATTATTTTTTTTTACATCCTTAAAAGTACTTATAACTTTTTGGGAATCTCAACTAGAGGTCATAGATTTATTTTTAGTAGTATTACAGTTCGATAGAGTTCAAATATATAACTATTACATCAGTTATATACACTTCTGTCTGTTCATGCAAATTTTATTTCATTATTTTTTTTTTACTTTTTCAAATATAAATTTATTTTTAATAGGAAATACAATTGGACGGGAAGTGAGGTAGTTTCCGAGGAAAGACACTTCAAAGATAGCCCACTCAGAAATTCCGTAAGTGGGCATGTTGGTGGGTTGGGGAATCTTACTTAGCTTTAGCTACCGAATCATTATCATAAATTATAATAGCAGCAAAGTCGCATCTATGTAGAAATGCAATCCTGCATTGTGAAAAATATTCTAGACCTAAAATAAAAATATTTCAACAAGCAAATACTTCCAAGTAGCCGGCAGATATTAAGAAGTGAAGTGCCGCATAATATCACAATATGTTTATGTACCGATTCTGAAAACATAAAATATTTAACATTACTATGCAATATTAAAGAAAGTTGACAAAAAAAAAAAAAAAAAAAATCGTATCTTCTGTATGCTCATCATCACTAATAGAAGTGTAAATTAATTATTTTTGTAATTATTGTAATTAATATTAATTTATAAACCTTAATAAAGTGACTTACAACAAAAAAAAAACAAACATTAATTCCAGAATTCCTCACAGTGACACGGTGATGACCCTACTATGAAGGTAACTTTTGCCTTATTAAAATAACAATTGATCCGAAAGAAGTTTTACTTGTAGCGTTCAACGAAACTAGAATCGATTACCCTAATTTGTTATAGATACATAGATATGTAGGGATAGGGAAGATATACATGAATGTTGGGATAATATCCTTGGTTGAAGGTTATTTATATCGGAAGACCTTGAGGCCCGCAGGTTGGCTGACAAAGGAGAGGTCCGACAGGTATTCGCTCATGCCAAATAATAGCACCTCCCAAGTCTTACACTCTATTCTGTCTGTACCTTTACTGTGGAAAGTGTAACAGTTTTAAGTTTTTTTTTTTTTTTTTGTTGTTTCTTTTAATTTTTATAAATTATTAATTTTTCCCCCCGAAAATCAGAGAGAGAGGTGTGAAGTGGAATCCAGAATATTCCTTCCTTCGGAATTCAATCCTCGAATGTATCGGAATTTCGAAGAAATAAGGACGTTGTTGTGACATTTGTCCAGAAATACCTAGGAAAGTGCCTATGCAAAATAATATTCTCAGGTTGCTGATTTATAGAGGTCAAAAATATTTTGTTACAAAAACTTTGATTTTGTTTCTATGCCAGCCAAGTAATTTGAGGAGTCCCAGAAAATAAACAAGAACTTAATATATAATGAGTAAGTAACGAGAGGAAGTTGTTTAGCTAACTATGTATAATAGTTGCAATAGTTTTGAGGAAAAATATTTACATTTTTCCTCCCAGTCTATTTTATTGTATTAATTACTGATATTATAAATTTTATTTATATATTCATTATTATTTTATTTATTTATTTTTTACCGATTTGAAGAGAATGGGCCTTTCATAATATTTCGAAATCTGTGCGATAAGAAAAGAGACGAGTTTAGTTTTTGATTTCACCAGGCCATGGGACAGCTGATAGCGCCTGTGTAATTGTTTTTTAAAGATGCTTGCAGGACTTTTCAAGTGAAAAGAACTGATATAGATGTTTTGTTGACTTGCCGGTCCGTTAGTTCAATACGATAACATGTCTGTCTGGAGCTGATTATTTCTCAGACTCCTTTACAAACATTACAACAATCGAGAGATAACTTTAAAAGTAAAATAAATATATATTATGTTACTATCATTATGATTCGAGAGAATAATTTTTTTTCGTTTAAGAATATAAGTCATTTGGGAATTTGATCCCCTCAAGTGCTCCCCCCTACTTATGTGTATCCAAGCTGGATAAAAAAAAAAAAAAAAAAAAAAAAAAAAAAAAAAAAAAAAAAAAAAAATTTAAGAAATATTTTATCGATTTTTCGTGACCTCTGTATGTATCCAAAATGAGAACTGAAAAAATCGTATCATTCCTCTTATCTAAATTGAAAAAAAAAAAAAAAATATATGAAAAGGCCTAATAGTTTATGTATTTGGTAGAAGTGAAGAAGTCCATTTTTGCGGCATCCCGTGCCGCTAGCGTGTACGAACTGTTTGGATTCTGCAAACTTTTTCCATCTACATTTTTAAGATATATTGTGGAGTTCAACCACTTGGGTTTACACTTCAGATCATCAAACAAAATGACAGATAAAGTAAAATGACTCATTAAACCTATAAAAAACTCGAACCGAAATCTCACTACTGACTTATTATGGACCTAGGAAAGGTGGAAAACATAGAAACAATGATAAAACTGTCCGATGTTCACAATGTACGCGATTCGTCTTCGTCTGTACCATTATGTTTCCTGTTTTTGTTCCTATTTTGGTAGTTACTTTTCGTTCGAAATTATTTATTTTTAAAAAATAAAAACGTTTATATTACTTTATCTATCTCATAAATACCTGTTCTTATTCTTTTGATAAAAATATTTAAATAGTAGCTTTAAGAAGACGTAAATGTCGAAAAACAAAGAAAAATACCGATGCGGCACGCAGTGCCCCTAGCGGGCAGGAATGAAAGTCTGAGAGGCGCGTGTAACAAAGGATTAATTCATAAAAAAAAAATAAGTTACGAACTCTGAAATAATAACCCATCTATGGAATATTTTAAAGTGCGTTTATACTAAGCGAACCTCACCCTCGAACAAATAATCCCTAGAACTTTGCCGTACCGGCATACCACGAACAGCTATTTACACTTAAACTTGAAGTCTAGCGAACACTCATGTCTGACCGCATCTATGCCACTTAATACAATAATTTCCATTAAAAAGACGGTTGACTTGGAACTAGCGGCAGTTCTGACTTTTGCTCAAACTTATTACGGAAAAAACGTCAAAATAATGCTAAAAGAAGGTCTATAAGCTTATCTTAACTAAATGAGAAGCGACACTAGCGCTATCCCCGAACACACAGGCGAACATATTAAGTACCCGTTAATGTCTTATTTAGATTTGCCGAACAGTGTTCGGGCCAGTCTGTTCGTGGGTGAAGTTCGTACAGTGTAAAGGAACTTTTAAGGGTTTCCGATAAAACATCGAACATAGGAACTTTTAAAAAAAAAAAAAAAAAATTAATAGACCTGGAAAGGGTTATGAATATGAAGGGTATAGGCATAACAGCTAAGATATTGAAAATAAAATCACAAATAAAAAATAAAATAGATAAATAATGGAGAACCATTTAAATGAGCTTTTAAATTGACGGAATGACTTAACTCCAATTTAAACATTTTGTAGAAAAGCACTTTATCTAAAATTAAATAATCATTTTAATTATTTGATAATTATTTATATGATATAACTATATTTTTCAATTCATTAAAACATTCATAACGTTTCGAGGCTTTAATGTTTAATGCCTCATCTTCAGGTGTACTCCTTACTAATCCCTATTAACAATATTTTAGTTAAACAATACATAAAATTCCTTAAAAATCTCGTCAATAGATAAATTTGTCAATTACACCTCTCTCCTAGGCCACCTCACAGCAACAATTCACAAATTTATCTATTGATGAGATTTTTAAGGAATTGGTGTATTGTTTAATTAAAATATTACTAATTGGGATTAGTAAGGAGTACACCTGAAGATGAGGCATTAAAGCCTCGAAACGTTGTGAATGTTGTAATGAATTGAAAAATGGAAAATGTGAATGTTCACTGTTTTATTAAATTGGAATAATATAGATCAAGTCTTCCAGTAAGTTATAAACTATCAAAAAATAAATAATCATTATTATCTACTAATCATTAATATTTGCTACCTCATTGTTACTGACATTTTTACATATTTTAGTAAACTGTGATATTTTAATATTTTTTCATTCCATTACAAAGGCTAAAGAAAAAATTAGAATTGGGATCTTTAGAGGAAAATCTTGAAGACGATGAAACAACAGTAAAAAAAACAATACAATATTTAAAACTGACAAAGTACTAAAAAAAAGTCTAAAATATACATGTTGCCAATGACCTTGCAGGGTAGAGGCAACAAAAAACCAAATAAATAAATATTACAACAAAATAAGAAGGTAAGAATTTTCAAAAGAGAGATATCATTAAAAGTGGTTTCATCTATTTTTTTTTTAATTCGAGTGATTCTGTTAACTGATAGACTCATATATAATAATGAATTTGTAGAAAGAAGTTAAAATAATTTATCATTTAATTAAAGTTCGTATTTTTTCATATATCCACCCATTTTGTTTTATTTTGGTAAACATATCAAAAATACAAAGGTTATGATCAGTTGATAAAGTGATTAAATAACAGAAAAAAAAAATCTTAAAATTAAATTCAAGCCTATCAAAATGAAGAAAGTTGTAATTAAAAAAAAAAAAAAAAAAAAAAAATTAAAAACAAACTTTAAGATATGTTAAATAAACACAGGTGTGCGTGTTTTTTCGAGTTAAAAAGAGATTAAAAAAGTATATAAATAAATTAATAAATTAACAGAATAATTCTCCTCTGAATTGAAGAATGTCTCCTGAGCAGGAATAATTACTAAAACTGAATAATTACAAGGGAAAAAAAGAAAAGAAATAATTTTAAGATGAAATTGAAATTGAATAACCGGTTTTACGAATATTTTTTTTAAGGAAAAATAAAAGATTTTTCACGAAAAGAAAATGTATTAGGGATCAGACCGCCGCAGGTGGTTGAGAGTGAAAACGGGCTAAATTGGCGAGTGTACCAGGTAGCACCTGTTGTGCCATCACACGACCAGGAGTCATCCGTCTCTTCGGTATCTCATCCGTATCGAAATATAATTTCATATTTTAGGTGTACTTATGTATTCATTATATACTCTATGTACTTATATATTAATTATATATGTGTACTTATATATTAATTATATAGTCTAGAGAAGTTTAGTATAAAATGAAAATAAATGGGGAATAAAGTGGTCTGACCACCTTCCGAAGGGCTCCAAAATTACGATTTAAAAAAAAATAAGCAAAAAAAAAAATTAAAACTAACAGACAGCTAAAGCGGCTGTCAGCACTCATCGGAATGATATAACAGACTATTAATTATCAATCCATTTTTCGGATTAAAAACTGCTAAAAGCTACACCAAGAAGTGAGAAGAGAATTACAAAATAACCAACAACAGATCAAAAGAAAAAACAATAAAAAAAGAAAATTCTCGCGTAACCGTCTCTCCGGCTACATCCTTATAAAAAGTTAAAACAAAAAAATCAGTTTTCAACATTTAAACTATCGTTAGAAAAATAATCTGGTACGATGCGTGCAACACACAACTTTTACTTACCAATTTATTTAGATCAGAAATTGACGAGTTTTGAAAATGTCATTCCTCAAAGTCACACATTTTTCTACGTTCACTAACTTATTTTATTTACTCTCTAAAGTACAATAAAAAAAAATTGTCTGTGATAATTCGGCAATCCAAGCATAATGCTTCAAGTCGTCTGATTTTATAATTCTCTATGTAGTTGTTGAAAACTTCATTTAGTTACAATGAAATAAATAATTTACATTAAATGAACAGAACGTCTTTAATTATAAACAATCGTCTGTCATTAAAGGCATACTGAGCAAGGGTGGGATAAACGTGTTTTATGGAATATTTTTCTTCTATTTATGTTTAATTGATTTCTTTCATATTTCATATTTAGCCATAACTTATTTTTAGGCGAAACGAGAGACTGATAATTTATCCATATAAACAAAAGAAAAGGAACTTTATAGGAAAACAAAACAGCCTCTTCCTTATTTAAGCCCCCCTCAGAACATTTTAATAATGACAGAGCTTACTTGACATTAAAGAATACTTGATTCTCATTAAACATGAGGAGTTTAGTCAAAATCCTTAAAGCTATTTTTGAGAAAATAGAAAAAATCGTAAAAATGGACAAAAAAGTTATGAAGTAAAGTGCCCCCTCCGTTAGATCAATTTCGATGAAATTTTCGCTGTCACATCGGGGGCAAATACATACACCAAATACCCAATTGCAGGTTCGTACGGTTTATAGTTTTTGAGCTAGTTGTATCACACAAATACCATTTCGCTTGGTTATTTGGACTCAGGGGACCCCAAAGCGTGTATTTCCGTTGAAAACCGGAAGTCGCAATTTTTCACGATCGCAATAATATCCCTTACTATATATTTCATATATAAGTAAGTGAAAGTAAAAATATGAAAACTACAAGACCCAACAAACAAAAGAGAGAATTTTTAACACTTCAAATTTAGGCTAGATACATATCGCATACCTCTAAAGGTGAAACGGAATTTTTTTTTTATGAGTGACGAAATTACCGATAAATAGATGAAGAAGAGAAAATTTAAAAGTAGTTTAATGGATAAAATATCTGAAATAATGATATATGATGCAATGTGATTGGGGTTCATTAAAAAAAAAAAATTAAAATATAATAATAATATAATTTAATTAATCAGATATAATAAATCGATTACATTTAATCATAACTAATCAACTAAAACTAATTCATTTTAATCAATTAATATCAATTAATAACAATTTCAAAATAATATTAAGTTAATTAATTAATTTAAGATTTTAATTTTTTTATTCAAGTCCGGAATGTGATGCAGTTTAGAACTCAAGTCTAAATGCTTACTTTTTATTGTCGCTTAGCTCACCAGAAATTATTTAAACTTATTGATTACATATATTTATTTTTAAATAATTTTTATATACGGCACATGATGCAAAAAGGTTACAAATTAATTCAATCCAAATATGGTAAAATATATAATTATTTTTTTTTTTAAGTTATGTATTGTGACATATGTTTTATTAGCTATATATACCGGTTTCACTCGGGGAATTTGATTTTTAAATCTATAAAATAAGACTTTTTTCGACTCTAACTGTTGATTTCGTAAAAAACCAATGCAAAGCGAGATCAGAACGATTTTTATAACAACAAAGAATATACCCAGAGATCGGCTGAAATTGTGTAATTTTAATATGGACAGGTGTTCGCACCTTCGGTATGAAAGAACCACTGAGCGAAATTTGGAGAATTTAGGACAAACGATATGGGTTTCTATAATGAACAAGCAAACAAATAAACAGAATTTCATCTTTATTTATATATCTATTTACATAGATCGTAATAAAATGCTTCAATAAGATTGTAATATGTACAATAACTAAAAAAGGCAATTTTAAAAAAAAATTAATCGATAGTATGGCTTAGGTTTTGGAGTCTGTAAAATTAAAAAATACAAGACCCTCCCCCTCCTACAGGGTTACTACGGAAGAAAAAAATTAGCAAAAATTAAAATTAGCACGACAGGAACCTGAGAGCTTAAATATAAGCACTCTCCAATCTTATCAAATGATAGTCAATACCATTCATATCAATAGCTAGAAAACCCAAAATTAAAAAAAAAAATAATAATAAAGATTATGAAATTAAGTTTCATATTTTATAAAATCAGTTTATTTTATAAAATAAACTGACAACTATACATAAAAAATACTATAAAGAAATAAGGAGCTATTTTTGCAAATAATAATTTCATGGCTATTTTATCAGTCCAGGAAGACTTTACGGAAGAGAGAATATACCATTGACGGACTTTTTTTTTTTTCCTTTTTTTTCTTTTTGTTACTGCGGCAATGACAAAAAATATGAGCGCCCTTGAGGTGACTAGCCAGGCATAGGAAACAGGAAAACTCATTTTCTGGCCTGGCCTCTTTACATCACGCCAACCGAAATATCTGAAATTATTTTATTCAATTCATCACCTACATCAAAACAGTTGATTTAATAACGGATTTCAAAAGAAAAAAAAGGAAAAAAACGGATTCCCTGGCGCCTAAATTATTTGGCAGACTTCCAGTAAAGCTAAGGTTGGTGTAACCTCATGACGCAAATGTCGTCTTTACCAAGTAGGGATCTTTAAAACAATATATTATTATTAAAAATAAGCAATATTTGAATGTTTTATTTTTTTTTTAATATTGAACTAATTTTTATAAAGTGATAAAAATGAGCGTTAATTATTAGAAATCGGTTGTAATCGAAGGTCTTGATTACTCGTGTTATATACAAACCCAATACATTACTAATCGAACTATGTAATATAAAATTTACAGAAAAACTCATCGGACGGATGATTAATAAAAATAAAAAAAGCACCAAAAATGTCACTTAGACCATATTTCTTCAAAGGTCAAAAAATCAATTTATGATTGTATATCAATAGACATTTTATTTTTATTTTTATCATCTATAAACCTTTAAATAAAATGAAAAATACTATCATATATTTTTTTGCTTTGTGGTCAAAATATTTATTTTATTACTAGTAAAGTTTGTGTTCTTTTGTTTTTAATATAATTGCTAATTTACAACTTAGTGCAAATAATTAAAAAAAATATTTATTGTTTTTATTGCTCGCGAACTTTAAAAAAAAACATAAGAATGTAAATATTGTCAGGTACATAGGCATGCTTTTAATAATGCTTATGCCTAGTTCACCATTTGATATTAGAGAAGAAAGGATATTATTAAGTATATTATTATTATTATTATTGTTAGGTTTAGAAATGAAGCTAAAGATAATCTTTCGCTAATGTTTTGCTAGTGCCTCTTCTATTATTTTCATTATTTATTTATATCGTAAAAATCAAATACACCATCACCTCAGATAATGTTAATTATATAAGTACGCATGTGTATATTTATATAAGTTTATGTATATTATACTAATAACACTAACACTGAATTGGCCAGACTACATGGCTATAGCGATGTATGTATTAGCCAATAACCTATCCATCTATAATAATGTTAAATCACTAAAGTAATAAAATGTGTTGATTTCTAGTTTTTCCTAGTTTATTGTATTTTTTGACTGTTTGTCAACTTTTTTTTTTCAATTTTACTTGCAGATCAAGGTTAATCCAGGTCATCAATTCATTCATTTTTTAAATTGGTGTTTGGCTAAGCAAAAAATAAAATAAAATATATTTCTTAGTTAAAAACCTTTTAGCCAATATTAATAGTCTAGAAAGGGCTATTATCTGAATTATGCGTATATTTTTTCCTTTTCTGAAAAATTATCAAATGTTGATTCACCCATTTTTGCATTTTCACGCTTCAAGTGATATTTCAGGGACTTATTGATACTCAATAATTAAGTCTTTTGAGTAAGCGATTGGACGCTGGAGTTGTTATGCGGTATGGTATACCTTAAACGCCGGCCACCGAGTCAGAAATGTTATTTTAATTCGTAACAAGACAGGTTAAACAGGATTATAAAATTTTACTTTTAAAGCTAATAGTTAAACTGATTAATTCAATCATAAGTAAAAATATTGAATGATTATTTAAATTATCAGTTTAGAGATCTTACGAACAGCTTTAACTTGGGCTCTTCATAAATGTTGGTGATAATGCAAAATTCCTGGTTTTAGCTTATCTTATTAAATATCAATGTCATATGAAAAAAATAGAAATAATAAAAAAAAAAAAAAAAAGATATACTATTCTATAAACATATGGTCAATATTTCAACTACTGAAGGGATCAAAAACGATGGAAAACATCCTAAATCACACGTTGAAAATTCTCATTCATATAATAGAGTATAAAAAAAAAGGAAATAGAATAAAAAATAAATCACTCCACGGCGTTCAAACACATACTAAAATGTACAGAGTTTAGTCTTTAGTTGAGGTTATAAAAAAACAACAAATAATCATAAAATACAAACCAAAAAACCACAGATAAAAAAAAAATCCTAAATACTATTCAATCAAGAATATAAATAAAATAAAAATAAAATTTATAAAGAATAAAAATAAAAGAAAATACTGAAAATTAGAGAATTTAAAAGAATTGTATGAATTAAGAACATACGTTTAAAAAAACAAAACAGCTGATCAGGCAGCAGGCAAAACAAATAAAAAAAGCAAACCAGTTTGATTTAATAGATCTACTAAACATTTTAAAGTCGAACGGTGTTTGGTCAGTTTGCTAAGATATAACATTTTATTAGTATTTGTCTGGTGGGATTTCGACGAATTTTCATTATTTACTATCATCTTCATTTACCAATATATAGTAATATTATTTTTGTCTTTTTTTTGCCGTCTTTTGAAATTATATGTCGTGCATGTATGATGTTTTTGTCAGTTTACGAGTCTTTTATTTATTTTATTTTATAGGTTTTTATTTACTTTACGCGAGTCCTCCGGGGACTTACTTAGCTCCTTGTAATTAATTTTATCAATCTCACATCCTCACAGATTTCTAGGCTTACGAAACTTTGCTGAGCAACAATATAAAGAGGGCAGAAAAATTGCACTTGTTCCTTAAAAAACCTTGACCTATATTCCAAAATTTAATACTATTTTCATATGATCTTTAATTGTATTATCTTTATTATTGCGAATTTTCTTAAACATTATTATATCTTAGTTTACATGATCTCTTTACTTGGTAATTTCATACTTATTCATTCATAATTTTTATTCCTATTAATTTGATCAAATTGGTTTCAACGTAAAATTTCTAAACAGTTATCTTTTTATCTATCGAAGAGTCTAAAATGACCAAAGTGGTAGAATAGCCCATGTTATTTATAATAAATAAATAAAATCAATCTTTTTATGTTATTTAATATGTTTATTAATGTTATTAATTTATTAACTGTTGATTACATACCCGCTTGCCCTGTCACCACAGACGAGGCAGAGCTCCTCCTGCTGCCGCGCCGCGGACCCCTTCTTCTTCTTGGAGCCGTCGCAGCTGTCGGCCGAGAACCCGTTGAGAGAGTTCGCCGGCGAAAGATCCTCTCGACCTAGCAACAAAAAAAATTATTAGTTAATAACATAATAATAATAATTATAATTATAATTCTAAAATATGTAGATAATCCAAATTTGAAAAATAACATCAACAACGACAACCTTCCTCCACAAAATCCTAGTAAAACATTAGCATACTCTACATCCTTAAAATCTAGGTTAAATCTCTTCTACAATGTTTGGAGTCTTGTAAAATTATCATGACTCAGAAAAATCACCCCTTAAACATTTTTAAGGAAAGACTAGCGCCATGCATCCATCTTTTGGATAATGCATCACTGCTGTTGAGTTATATTAATCCTGTTACCAGTGAACGTAGAATGAGGATTTCTTATTTGGTTTTTCGAACCTCATAGTGTAAAAAATGCTGAAACCGTGAGAGATTTGAAAACTCAGAGATGAATCTAATGAATGAAAATTATACTTAATTCTGTACGAGCTAAAACCTCAAACCCAGCAGATAACCCTCGTAGCAATAAGTAAATGATGACTGAATTGATTTTTGTTGAAAGGGCGGCATTGCTGCCCTTCAGGAAAACTGAAAAAAAAAAAAAAAAATCCAGAATTCACGCCCTTTGAACTGAAATTATATAATACATTTTTTAAATTTAACGTGAAGTGAAGCATATCATTGATATTTCTATGATCAACAATTACTAAAATAAAAAAAAGTGGAAATTTCAAAAAATGCCGATCACGCCCTTAAGAAAATAAAAATAAAACCGGTAGTGTAAAAACTGAAAATAAGATATGGTACCTACTTGCGGTTACAGTTTATTTTGATAAGTGGACTCACGGCATCTTATAAGGCCGGGCGTAAGTGGGACGCAGCTCCGTGACGCGAGGTGAGGTGAGGTGGCCCAGGAAAGCTGGGATTTAGTCAACTGCGAGCAAGGGTAGCGAAAGACGGGACGCAGTTCTAGATCGCTGAGTTATTTGCAGGCTCGTTTAAATGATCGGAATCTGATTCTGATGATCTCGATGATCAGTTAGTAACAAAATTATTGCAAGAATGATTTCCTAAAAATTGTTATTTAAAATAAAAGGGAAACACACGGAGAATCGTCCTCAAAGATGAATTTTTTAATTTGACTTTTAAATAGTCTGTTTTTTTGTTATTTATTGTATAAAATATCTTTGATCGTAACTGTTTCAATAAATTTTTCTTTTATTTACACTTCACCTGCGCGGCGCACTCGGTGACGAACTGCGTCAGGGACACAAACCTCGACAGCTCACGGTGGCTCTAAAGGTCTGGTCACATATAACCGCACCGCGGCACCGGCGTGTATCGGATCTGATTCAAATACGAAGGATAAATAGTAAGGAGTCGATTGACCCGGTGTCGGGCATGTGTGACCGGTTACTATCTACTCTTCGTAAATGAATCAGATCCGATTCACGCCCGTTCTGCGGTGCGGTTATGTGTGGCCAGGCCTTAAAACTGCGTCATCCCACTCTGCGGCTCATTATTTGTATCTCCTTTCTATTCTAGAGAACACTGATTCTCACCTCATGTCACCTCACCTCACGTGACGGAGCTGCGTCTCAACTTACACCTTACAATAGCGTTTCAAGACTGTTGCGAATTTTCATGTAATTTATAAATTACGATATTTCCAGGGGAAAATATGATTCTATAAAGGTATAAAAAAAAAAAAAAAAAAAAAAAAAAAAAAATTACGAGATGGGGCCCTTTTAGTTTATGTTTTCTCAGATATCCAATCGGAAAAGCTCCTAAAATGTGAAAATCTTCTTAATAACTTTCAGGTTAATGTAGAAGCACCTGGGAAACTAAATCAAAATAAAGGGATTGTTTGGTGTCCCGAACTAAATTATTGTACGATTGAGGAAATAAAAGATGAATTAAAACCAAAAAATATAGCCGATGTTAAAAGATTACTGTACTATACGAAAAACACCGTGAGCCACGACCGTCATTTATCACCAAAAGCGAAATATCCTATAAATAGTTTTTACGATTTTTTTATGTTCTTATATATTAAAAACTGAAAATTGTTTGCATTGTCTCCATAACGGAGCCCTCGAGTTTGAAGACAAATTTTAAATGGCTCCGCTCCGGAGACCTCGAGTGCAAAGGGTTAATTAATCATCGGAATCTGATTCCGGACATACTATAACATAATATAACTCAGCGATCTAGGACTGCGCACCAACTATAATAATATAAATAGAAACCCCAACTTGGTCTATGACTCAGTTGAGAAACGATGATGTTTCTACATTTCTGCAAAAATAATCCTTGAGAGAAGCTAATGATGTTATAAAAGGCTGTCGACAAAGAATGGGCTATCAATCAAATTGTTAATTATCGTTTAGGGAATTTATCGAGAAGGGCCTATTATCCCGGCGAATCGCCCACTTAAAAGCTTTTAGAATTTCTTTCGATGGAGTGGATGATAAGCCAGGACCCAAATATTGTTATTAAATATTTCGTCATTAATGTAGTTCATATTTGCAAAATATGATGCAGTAGTAGAATTATAAGTTGTTCAGCGAAATAAAAAACGGTGTTTGATGATTAAATTTAATTTATTATTAATTTATTTTCCAGCTTATATTAATTGTTTTAATGGACTTGATACATTATTGGATAAAATTAAGTTACTCAGAAACTATTACCGAAAGTTAATCTACTTCATACAGTTTGAGTAATATATAAAGGGGAAAAAAGGCTGGCTTATCACGAATGTATAGTTAAAAGGAATTTTTTTTTCCCTGATCCCTTAATTAAGGATTTCGAGAATATGATATAAAATAACGTTAGTATTGTATGCGCATATTGCTAACTCTTTTTAACAAAAAATCAGTAAAGAAAAGGACAGACAAATATTTACTGTAATACTGTTCTCATCTCATTTAGTGACAACAAACGCAGGACATGAGACCCTAGTAGTACTCAACACATTAGACATTCTACTTCAGGTGACACTTGCATCAGCTTCATTCACTCCTGCTCAGAATGCACTCCAAATCAAACGTTTAACCAAAAGAAAAGCCTCTGGTTATGACTTAATAACAGCCCAAGAGCTCCAACAAATGCCCAGAATAGCTTTACTATATTAGGGCTTTATTATAGCTTTATAATAATAATAATAATAATAACATATATTATATTATAGCTTTATTTCTGACAATTTACAACTGCATACTTAGGAAATACTCCTTAATTATAATGATCCACAAACCAAACAAAGACATATTTTTTTTAAATAACAATTTTCGAATACTTTATTTAATATTTATTTTTTTTATTGAAAATGCCGAAAGAATGAGATTAGAGGGCAAAGATAATTTACTAGCCAAGGACGGGTTGAATTGAGAGAAATCGCCGAGCCGATGAATTCAACCTTCAATTATTATGATCCAATTAATCAATGACAATTGGTTAAGTGAAACACAGGCTTAGCAAATAATTTAATAACTGACCATAGGATAATAGTTTAATAGGTAATATCATTCACAACAGAGTACAGAGTGTGTACGTACAGTAGCGACGTTGCAATAATTAGAGCTGAAGAAAAACAAAATTAATTAATTAATTAATTAATTGAAAGAAATGTGTTAATAAAAAATCTCATTAATTTGTTGAATTAAAATATTAATTAATTTTTTATTAAATCACTTAATTTTATGAAGAAATTAATCACAAATTAAAAAAAAAATGAGAAATATGTTTGTAAATTGTACTTATTTCTATTTTAATAAAACATGTTTATAATTAGATCATTGTGAAGTTTAGAAGACAAGGGGTCTAATTGAAATTTTTTTCAATTTTATATCAAAATTACAGTTTGAAAAATCTGGTGCGTGCGCGCAACACACAACTTTCACTTACCAACTTACTTAGATTAGAAATTAATGCGTTTTGTTAATTGTCATTTCTCAAATGAACAGAACGGCTTTAATTATGAACAATGGTCTGTCATTAAAGGCGTACTCCGCATGCGTGGGTTCAACGACTTTTATGAGTTGACTGAATATGTTTCTTTTTTTCTCCTCTTTATGTTTTCTTTATTTTTATCATATCTCATATTTAGCCATTTCTTATTTTTAGGCGTAACGAGAGGCAGTTAATTTCTCCATATAAACAAAAACAAAGGTACTTTATAGGAAACAAACAAACAAAAAAAAGGTCCCTTCCCCATTTTAGCCTCCTCAGAACATTTTAATAATGATAATGCTCACCTGATATTAAAGAAGACTTGATTTTGATTAAACATGACGAATTTGAAGAAAATCGTTAAGGCCATTTTTGAGATAATCGAAAAAAAAAAAAAAAATTGGAAAAAAAAGTTATGAAATAAAGTGCCCCCTCCGTTTGACCAATTTTGATGAAATGTTGGCTACCACATCTTTGGCATATACATACATCAAATACCCAGTTTGATCAAAATCGTTAAAACTGTTTTTGAGTAAATAAAAAAAACATGTGAAAATGATACAAAATTCATTAAGTAAAGTCCCCCCTCCGGTTGATCAATTTTGATGAAATTTTTACAGTCATATCTCGAGCATATTAATACATCAAATACCCAGTTTGATCGAAATCGTTAAAACCGTTTGTGAGTAAATAAAAAAAACACGTGAAAATGATACAAAATTTATTAAGTAAAGTCCTCCCATCGGTTGATCAATTTTGATGAAATTTTCACAGTCATATCTCGGGCATATAAATAGGTCAAATACTCAGTTTAATCAAAATCGTTAGAGCCGTTTTCGAGAAAATCGAAAAAAACTTAAAAAGTTATTAAATAAAGTACCCCCTCCCTTTGAGCAATTTTGATGAAATTTTTGCTGTCACATTGCGGGCATGTACATAAACTAAATTCCTAATTTCAGGTTCGCACGGCTTATAGTTTTTGAGCTAGTCTGTTCACACACACACACACAGACACACAGACACACAGACACACACACACACACACACACACACACACACACACACACACACACACACACACACAGACCATTTCGCGGGACTTGGTTATTTCGACTCAGGGGGTCCCAAAACGTGTATTTCCGTTGAAAACCGGAAGTCGAAAATTTTCACGATCGCAATACTTCCACTTACTATATATTTCATATATAGGTAAGTGAAAGCAAAAATTGGTTTTATGCGGATTTGAAGATTCATTCTTTTTGTTTGTTTTTTCTTCAAAAATCTGACACAGTTCTTTTGACTCTTTATATCAGTTCTAAACATTTTTTAAAATTTAATGTACCTATTATAATATTATAATGTATTGCAGATTTGAAAAAGAAATGACGGATTAGTTAAAACATTCATAAATTAAGGACGGACAGACCTATTTTTCCATCTTGACCTTTTGAATTTTTTGAATTTTTTTGAACTCACAAAAAGCAGGAAAAGTATTAAAACTTAGGCAAATGGACGGGAGTGGGATAAATATCAACTTCTAAATATTTCATCCTATTTCGGCGAAATTCGAATATTATAATTAATATTTGCTTGCTGGATTATCCGTTTTAAACGAATTTTGACAGACAGGTATTTAATATTATAATTTCTTTTAACTTATAAATGTCATTAAATCAACTTCGATTTCTTGAAGAATTATGAAGTTAGTTGTTTAACATTTGTACACCGGAACATAAAAAATGCGTTTATACCCCCCCCCCCCCCACTCCTTCTCCGAACCATTACTATTAATGTTAGCAATAAATTCTAACATTGCATTTATTGCTAGTGTATTGATAGATATTGATATTTTTTTTAACTTTAACTAAGCGTTAAGCCCGCCTAAATTGAATGTTGATCCATTTTTTGTGATATTGATGAAACAAGTAATTAGATTGAGCATGGAATGAGAGCGTTTAAAGATATACGTAAGTGTTTTATTCTCGCTCATATTTATTTATAGTTTTTGTATAGGTATATTTATAAACAGTTTATACATAAGTATAAACATTAAAAGGTAAGTAAATATGCGATCTGAAAGTGGGCTAGCTTCGGCGAGCAGAGTGAAGGGGCGCAGGTAGATAAGGCAAGAGTCAAGGCCAATCCCTCCCCCCTCCCGAGTCTGCGAAGGGGAGGGGGGAAATAGCAGGTATTTATTTTATTTATTTTGAATAATTAAGGTACCTGACCCTTCATTGCTCATACTAATACTAACATAGAATAAGTTATGTTATAAATAAAAAACTAATTAAAAATTAAACCATTTTGTATCAGAGATATACGTAAGTAATAAAAAAAAATCTGGTGCGTGCGCGCAACACACAACTTTCACTTACCAACTTACTTAGATTAATTAATAGGTTAATTGCCACTTCTCATAGTCACACACAGGCCCCTTCCCCATTTAAGTCCCCTCAGAACATTTTAATAATGATAAAGCTTACCTAATATTAAATAACACCTAATTTCCATTAAACATGACAAATTTGATCAAAATCATTAAAGCTGTTTTTGAGATAATCGAAAAGGAATTTTATGCTTAAAAAAAATTATAAAAATTGAGACAGATTTATTTTTTTATTAATGGTCCCCCTTAATGTTCCAGAGATAAAAGGCTCAAGTCAAGTCCTGTCTTCAAATAAAACCCTATAATCGAGTTACATTGTATTAGGAGCATTAGACCGACTACTCCATTGAACAAACATGACTCAATGTTCGAATATTTTGGGGCAGCTTTATGGTTTTGTACAACGAATTACAAGATACTAGGTACTTCCCTCTTCAATGATCTTGGAGTTATAAACCTTAAGATTGGGCCAATGAGGAAGGAGAACAATTTCCTCAAACGGAGGACAGACGAAGCCCAGATGCCGGCAGTTAACGCCGCATTCTTGGACTGGTGCCACATCGTCGTCGGTGTAGGGCATCTTGTGGTACGCCCCGGCGAAGAAGTAAGGAGAGGGAGAGAGGAGGGATATGGAAATGAGGAGGAGGTGACAGGTGACTGAGGAGGAGGAAGTCGGGCTAGTTGATATTCCTTCTGCTCACTTCCTCCGGACAATATAGGACCTACCTTCGCCGCCGTCGTCTCGGTCGGCGGAGAAGAAATATGTCCTGGGCAACAGGAGGCATTGTACCTGCTCCTGACTGGTAAATTGTGGTGGATTGGTAAACTTCTAGTCCATACAGGAAAATGATTTTAAATTTGGAAATTCATTATGTCTATTATTAGTATTATCTTTAATATTCCCTATTTGATCGATTTGATTTTCACTTCAGGAATGTTTTATCAAAAGAAGTCCAAATATCCGAATCACGATTCGGTAAACTGACGTCAGAAAAATAGACGTTCTAGTGTAATTTTAATAAATGATGAGAATTAACGAAATAAACCATTTTGACTTTTAAGAAATTCAGTTCTTGAGACTATATTGTTCAACAGGATATCAAGAAGGGGACCAAATTAGTCTCAACAATACATTTTTTTATTTATAAGACGTTTCGGCTCTTTTGAGCCATCTTCATTTCAGTAAAACAGGCAGACAAATCTTTTGAAGTCACACAGGGCAGATACTTTCAACCAATGTTCCCTAACCCCAAGACATCCAAAACACTCAGGGTGGGTGTTCTGAGCTCACCGGCTCTTTGACTTTATTTTAAGAGTACCAAGCAAATTGTTTTAAATACTAACTATATGGATTCATAACCCCAAAGGAAATTCAAATACAATTTTTGTTTTTATATGCTTTTGTACATTTTTATTGGCGAATAAAAATATATTAAATCAGGACTAAAATTGCGCTAATGATCCCAGTATTTTTAGAACGAAGAATGGACTGTTTTCATAAAACACGCAAATATATTTTAAATGTGTAAATTCATTCAATAATCTTATTTTTTTTTATAACTAAATATTACGACGTATTGAAATATTGCAAAATAAGAAACTTTATTATTGAAAAAAGGCACTTAACATTATAAACACAATAGGATTACAGACTATAGCACAAATTTAAACTAAAATAAATCTCAATACCATTCTAATTTTTTTTTAAAAAAATGGAGCAGAATATTGGTTCAGCTAAACATGTAAACGTAAAAAAAAAAAAAAAATCCTTTCAAAATATTTCGAAACTTTTTTCAACGATCGCACAAAATACAAAGACCTACACATTCCAATAGTAAAATCACATTTATAAGACTAATATACTAAATTTTACTCTGCAATTCCAAATCACCCAAATTCTCTAGTCTCTTTCTTTTCCCCAGTCGACTCAGTCTAAAAAATGCGGCTAAGAGACCTACAATGATAGATATATTACTGCTTATTCAAAGAAAAAACATACACGTAAAATTTGCTAGATGTTAGTTACCGAGGTAAGTGCATATATAATAAAAAATGAAATTTATTTTTCTTCTGGCGACGGCTAATTTATTAATTTTCTTTCATATTTTCATATTATTTACAAAACGATCATTATCTAATAAATTGAAACTTTGTCTTAGAATTCAAATCAATTGTTAACAGATGCGGGGCGACTCATCCCATTCAATAGCTAAATAATAACAAATAAAAACAAAAAGTAAAAATCCTTATTGTTTCATTCAGCTGATTTAATATAACACTTTAATGATTTATATTAATTTAAAAAACAAAAAAATCAACACTAAAAACAGAGAGCATATCAGTAATAAATTAATTGAATTAAGACAGTAAAGGAAATAATATTAAATAGCAAAAAGAATTAATACTAATCAATTACACAAGGCGATGTCATTATAATGTAAAACAGTATAATAAAAATAAAATAACTGAATTTCATTTAATAAATAAAAAACTGTAATATCTAAAGAAGGAAAGATTAACAAGTATAAGCTTAACAGTTAAAACAACAAAAGAAAAGTTTAAATATTAATAACCTCAAGACTTTTCATTGTGAAACGAAGGATTGTCACCTGATACTAAGGACAAATTATTTTCTACCAAATGTAAATAGTACAATGCTTTAACAACATCATGAGGTCATGTTACCTTATTCAGCAAATTATTAACAAATATTTTCCATTTTTGAGATCTATTACAAGGCTTTGTCCAATCTTATTATTTCAAAATAAACAACTAAAATAAATATCTTATTATTGTGGCTTAAGTAAAAATGGTATTATGGGATTTCAGTTACAACTAGTTCATATTTCATTTATTTGTTATATAGAAATATTGATAATGATAATAAGAGGCTCTATCAGTTTGATAAAAACCTGAAAAATAAGGTGACATCAGCAAGAATACGGTTAAAACTCAAAATATGTCAATTTTGAGTTATGTATAGCGTTGGAATCAGAATGAAAAACCTACAATGCTAGAATACGCTCACGATAGTATTAAAAGTTCCGTTAGTATTAATTGATAAACCTTTGAAGACGGCAAACTAACCCCTACCACTCACTACCTCTCACCTTATTTTACCCTCAGTCTTTGCACTACTCTGGACTCAGAAGGTAAATATCAGATTTTATTTTATCTTGCTAACCAGCTACTTATTTAAATATTCATGGATAATGCTTACCATCAGTTTTGTAAAGTATTCATTTAAATGTCATCTTCTAGTTATAGTTACTCATATATTTGTCTTTTTTAGCCCTGATGAACGTCCACAAGTTGGATCGAAACGTTGGCTTTTCAAAATAATTTTTTTTTGAACTGAAAATCCTGACTAAGAATTAACCTATCGTAAAGAATAACAGTTGACTATTTCTCACCTTTATTTTTCTTTATTTTAATACGCAACCGAGAATCCTGTGGCTAACGCTGTTCTATGATTTAAGACATTAAAAAACAAATGGTGTAACTAGGGCAGACTAGAAGAGAGAGAACCAAATATCGAAGCTGGTAGTTGTAAGGCTGGCATTGTTTTGAGCGATAGCTAAGAGTTTAGATCTGTCAGCGAGTCAAGGTTAGGACTGAAATAGCCCTGTCATTCACCTCACAGCTCTAGCCCGCATTTTCCCTTTACGTTCAACCATTTCTTTCACATAGAGAGCATATATATATATATATATATATATATATATATATATATATATATATATATATATATATATATATATATATATATATATATATATATATATATATATATATATATATATATATAGATATATATATGTAGTATTGGGCAGTATTAATAGTATTTAACTATTAAAGCGTGTGCTCTATCACTAACGATGAAAAATGGCCCCTTAAAATGGCAATGCTCAGAAAAAGGAGAATTCGGCACGAAGTAGTAAATATGTATTATTAATATTAAGTAAATAAGTAGCAATGGAAAAAAAAACACAACTGAAGGCGTTAGTGAAGGTGAAGAAGGTTTGTTTGTTCGTTTAATGTCACTTTTATGCTACTAAAGCTAATCGGACGATGCCACACAGTGGGAGTCCTAAATTTTGCCTATCTAGGTATAATAAGGATGGGGATCTTTAACGAGTACCAGACATCGTACAGGCTCAGGAGCTCCATTTTACGTCCTATCCGAGAGACGGCATAGCCAAGGATTTTTTACTCCCATTTAAAAATCCTAGGGCAACCGTGGGGTGCGAACTCGCGACCTTTAGTATTTTAGGTTGCCATGCTTACCACTACACCATAGGTGAAGAAGGTTTTAACTGACTTTAAAAAAATTCCCTTTAGTAACATTACCACGGAATCAAATTTCGTTTTAGAAAACAAAAGGGTCAGCATCTTATATTTAAATGTTCAAACTGAACTTTTTTTTAGAGTAAAATATCTTTGTTTATGAATTTAATGATTGGTAAGTGTTAAGCCATTTAATTCTAAATTGGTTGAACGCGGGTTAACACTTTCTTCCATCTTAAGGCTTCAACTATACAGTTTGTTATTGTTATATGTTTTCTAAATTCCAAAATGTCGATTTATAATGACCAATTATGTGTTTCTTTTGTTTAATGTCCCTTTAGGCTACTAACGCTAATCGGATGATACTACAGTGGGAGTCTGCCTATCCTTTTAATTTTGCCTATCCAGATATATAATTAGGATAAGTATTTTTAACGAGGTCAATAACAACCATGACCATGATTGACTTCATGTATTTAGTCAAAGAGACCATATTTTGGCGACCACAATCAAAAACGCAAGGCTTATAATAGTTGAAGAGGAAGGGAATATATTTTCAGAAGTTACTTAGAGCTTTGTTGTGTATTAATATTTTGTTTTAATTATTATTAATAAAGAATAATGAATCGTCAATAATTTTTAAAAAAATGTATTAATGCTAAAGTGTCTTTAATTATAATTTGTCATAATTTACAAAAATATCAGACCAAAATCCTGAGCACGGAGTTTCTTCTTATTTAAATTTTTGTTTTTGGTTAATATCAAAGGTACGACAAATATATATATATATATATATATATATATATATATATATATATATATATATGTATATATTTATTTATATACTAGGTTGTTACAAAAGTCCTTGTTCACAAAATTAATTTTATTCAAATGTGAGTACAAAATTTACAAATCAAATTTATTCTTCAAAATACAGGCCATCATTTTCAACTACTTTAACCCATCTTTCAGCCAAAAGTTGTATTTGATGTTGATATCACGACTGAAGGACGACCTGATCTAGGTTCATCTTCAAGGCTTGTATTCCCAGAATTAAACCGCCTGAACCAAAATGCGGCCGTGTTTCGATGCACCACACTTTCCCCTTCCACTGCACAAATTTCCTCGGCTGAGGCCTTTGCACTAAAACCTTTTTTCCAATAATGCCTAAGAAGGCCGCGGATGATAAATTTTTCTTCCGACATTTCTAGTGAAATTTAATAAACTGAATGAAAGGCAGGGACAGTTGGCGTACATAGATAATTAGAGGATTAGTAATGTAAACATTGACATAAGAATTGTATTCGTCAGAGATTAAATAAGGATTAAATTAGAGACCTCAATGTAAACAACTTGATATGCACAAGGACTTTTGTAACAACCTAGTATATATATAATTTTGATCATATTTATTTATCATTGTATATACAATGATAAAAAAATATGACCAAAATTACAATTGTGTAATATGCGAATAAATAAACAACTTAATGATGTAACAAATGCTACCAGACATGTGATGAATTTTATTTTCCTCAGAGGAAATCCAGTTTGAAAATTCCATACAGCATAGATCCAGGTTGAATACTTAATTACGCGAATTCATAATCCGTCGAGCGAAATTCGTTAACTCGTTTCCAAAGGGTTTCATATCATTATTTTTTCTTTTTTTTTTGCTTTCAAACATGTTCGCTAAGACCGGTTTCAGTTTTAATGGCGAATATAAAATAAGAAAGGTAGAATCCACAACTTGAAGAGGGGGTGGGGGGGGGGGGGGAGAGGCTACTAGGCGGGCGATGCTATAAAAAGATTCAAGGTTTTATTCATAATTTTTTTTTTTTTTTTTTTTTTACTCATTACTATACAAGTGCTAAAAGATAAAAAGAAAAGCATGAAAAAACGTATAGATATATTCGAAGGTAAAATATATTATTATACGGATTCAAAACTTGAAAATAAATGATTTGATCTATCAATCAAATGTTGGTAGTCAGAGCAATGCTTATTTCCTGATACACTATCTATAAATAGGATGACCTTTCTTGGCGTGGTTGATGTTTTAAATTATGAGACCATATCGACAAGAAGGTACAGGCTGTAATAAAAGTTGTTTCTATTTTTACTTTCACTTACCTATATATGAAATATATAATAAGTGGAAGTATTGCGATCGTGAAAAAATTCGACTTCCGGTTTTCAACGGAAATACACGTTTTGGGGTCCCCTGAGTCGAAATGACCAAGTCCCGCGAAATGGTCTGTGTGTGTGTGTGTCTGTGTGTGTGTGTGTGTGTATGTGAACAGACTAGCTCAAAAACTATAAACCGTGCGATCCTGAAATTGGGTATTTAGTGTAGGTATATTCCCGCGATGTGACAGCATAAATTTCATCAAAATTACTTAAAGGGAGGGGGTACTTTACTTAATAACTTTTTAGGTTTTTTTCGATTTTCTCAAAAACGGCTCTAACGATTTTGATTAAACTGAGTATTTCATCTATTTATATGCCCGAGATATGACTGTATAAATTTCATCAAAATTGATAAACCGGAGGGGGGACTTTACTTAATAAATTTTGTAACATTTTCACGTGTTTTTTTTATTTACTCTAAATCGGCTTTAACGATTTTGATCAAACTGGGTATTTGATGTATTTATATGCCCGAGATATGACTGTAAAAAATTCATCAAAATTGATTAACCGGAGGGGGAACTTTACTTAATAAATTTTGTATTATTTTCACGTGTTTTTTTTATTTTCTCAAAAACGGCTCTAACGATTTTGATTAAACTTAGTATTTGATCTATTTATATGCCCGAGATATGTCTGTAAAAATTTCATCAAAATTGATCAACCGCAGGAGGCACTTTACTTAATAAATTTTGTATCGTTTTTATGTGTTTTTTTTATTTACTCAAAAACGGCTTTCACGATTGTGACCAAACTGGGTATTTGATGTATGTATATGCCAAATATGTGATAGCCAACATTTCATCAAAATTGATTAACCGGAGGGGGGACTTTACTTAATAAATTTTGTATCATTTTCACGGGGTTTTTTATTGACTCAAAAACGGCTTTAACGATTAATAAAAATAAGATATGAATGTAGAAAAATGTGTGACTTTGGGAAATGATATATAGAAATGATATGAACAAAACACGTCAATTTATTATCTAAGTAAGTTGGTAAGTGAAAGTTGTGTGTTGCGCGCACGCACCAGATTTTTTAATGTTAAATTAACAGTACTATAGTAAAAAAGTAAAAAAAAAAAATAATAAAACTGTCTTAAACTATTTGCCTTAAAGTCTTCAAAGGTTTTGTGAAGTTCCTCAAAGCATTCGTGTGATACAGCTCCAGACATAAAGCAGTGAAATATTTTTATTTTTTTTTTTAATTTCAAAGCATAAATTTTTTCTTAAAAATTATAATTTTCAATAGTAATGTTATTTTTTAGAATAAAGAAAAGAAACAAGTAAAAAGGTAGCTTTTTACTAAAAGGTTGTTAAAAGACGCTCATAGAATACAATTTTTTTCGTAAAATGTATAATTTATATAAATAAAGATGAAATTCTGTTTGTATGTATGTTTGTTCTTTATGGATATCCATACCTTTGGTCCTTAATTCTCCAAATTTCGCTCAGTGGTTCTTTGATACCAGGTTCGAACACCCGTCCATATTAAAATTGCATAACCTCAGCCAATCTCTGGGTATATTCTTTATTGTTATAAAAATCGTTATGATCTCGCTTTACATTGGTTTTTTACGAAATCGACCGTCTGAGTCGAAAAAAAGTTTCATTTTATAGATTTGAAAAATCAAATTTCCCGGGTGAAAGCGACATTTACTGCTAGTAATCTATATAAATAAAGATGAAATTCTGTTTGTTTATTTGTTTGTTTGTTTTTTCTCTATCGATATCCATACCGTTTGTTCTAAATTCTCCTAAGTTTCGCTCAGTGGTTCTTTCATACCAGGTGCTAATACCTGTCCATATTAAAATTGCATAACTTCAGCTGATCTCTGGCTATATTCTTTACTGTTATAAAAATCGTTATGATCTCGCTTTACATTGGTTTTTTACGAATTCGACCGTCTGAGTCGAAAAAAAGTTTCATTTTATAGATTTAAAAAATAATAATTAGAAAAATGAAATTTCCCGGGTGAAACCGGGATATACAGCTAGTTTATAATAATAACTAGTGCAATCATTTTTTCTAAACTTCAGAAATGAAATGGTATCTTATATAAATATTGTGCATTCTATAAGGATGAGGCAATTTGCGAGACTTAAATTATGATGTAAAACCTTCACAATATTGTCGGACTGTTAACTATCGATAGTTAACAGTGGCGTGTATTTATCGAAGCCTACGAAGGAGTAATACCTTTTTTTGTATTTCCCCCTTCCTCACCTTTTAGGCTGTACGGAGTTTTCCCAGGTCAGGAGAGAGGGTAGGGCATTAATGCCGAGTATTATTAAATGCCTCCTAGCTCTGGGTTTTGATCTGGTTATCTTCTGATTATCAATCATATGTTGTCAGGGTGACGCGTATTTCCTAATGCGTATTTGCCCACTCGGCCATCCTACCATCCATCAAGTGGTGATAACCCCTTGATCAAAAGCGACGATTCCACCATATCTCTGGGGCTTTCCCCATAATCCTCGCTCCCCTGATGAGAGGTGTTGACCAGGGGTGAGGTACTCCTTGGAAGGGCAGGGGGGTAAATTGATTAATGTGCCCCCCTACCTAAGGAGCTTTCACTTTTCCCATATAAAATAAATTTTTTGATAGGTTAGTCGTGCTTTACATGGAATCGCTTATTGCACATATGCTCCCTCCCTCGAATCACTAATAATCAGGATATATTTTGGAAGCTCACTAATCTCAGAATCGATGAGAATGGGAAATCAGAAGACTATGTTTAATGTCTCAAGAGTGACTGAATAAGATGGATGTAGCGACCGGCGGGAATTCAAAACACCTGAGGGGAAATCCTGCTAATTATCAATTTGCACTAAGCAGAGGAGAGTAAATTAACAGTTCGAGGAAAGAGGACATTATATGGAAGCCATTGTATCGAAGGCGTATTGAAGGAGGTTAGTGACTGTGAGGCCTTGGCTCTTGGCAAGATACACCAGGAGGGCCGGCTCTCTCAATGGGCCAACTACCAGGGGTGACTGACTCGTCGTCACAACACGAGCTGTCGAGTCGACACGACACGATCTGTCGCGTCGAGTCGACAGCTAGCTGGGAGGAAGTGTGGAAGGAAGAAGTATGGCTACAGTGGCAACGCCGCTTCCAACTGAACAGGTTCACTAATACACCAACAGGAACAAAAACATCTCGACTTAGAATGGCAGTGTGTCAGCCTTCATCCCCACTGCTACCAGTCCGGGCAGCCCACTCTCCTTTATATATGTCTTCGTATTGGTCTTTAAGCTGAAATAGTTACTTTCTTATTTCATAAGAATATTAGCTAGATGTCTTGCTATTTATTTATTTATTTTTTTCCTTTCCAATTATTATATCACATCGACAGATCCACAAGAAACTAGCTAAACTGCAAAAAACCTTCCAGAAGAGTTTAAGGAGGAGGATTCACGAAACAGTAACACATACCTTTAGCAAGATGGTGGAAGATAGTTGACTGTAGATATAATGAACAGCTATTGGTTGGGGGTGCGGTCAAAATAATAATAAGCACAAATATGTGATATTTACATATTTTATTCTAGCCGACGTTTCGACCCAAATTTTAGGTCATCATCAGGGCTAAATGAGAAAAACGAAAAAAACCACCAATCAGATAATTTATGTAAACAGGTGTAAAAGTATGTGAAACATTAAACGAAATTAAATAAGCCTATTAATTAGGATTCATTGCTACAGACCGTTGTAACCTCATTATATGTTCACCTATGTTTTATATATTTCTCTCCATTACCTCAGATATCCCATTTTAAGTTTTATCTCATTTTCATTTATTAATTTTATCATGGCCTTACTTTAAGAGCTATAATTTCTAAATTCTAAAAAATATATGTTTGTGTTTATTTTATCTAACTTATATAATTTTGTTTAATGTTTCACATACTTTTACATCTTTTTACATAAATTATCTGATTGGTTGTTTTTTTGGTTTTTCTCATTTAGCCCTGATGATGACCTAAAATTTGGGTCGAATCGTCGGCTAGAATAAAATATGTAAATATCACAAATTTGTGCTTATTATTTTGACCGCACCCCAACCAACTCCTGTTCATACCTTTAGCAAGATTCGGAGCCGGCCTTAGTGATACTTAGATTTTTATTTACACTATTCTTTCGGCTTAAGTTGTTTTAATCGGAAATGATTTTTTCTTTTAGCTGGAAAGGAATAATTATCGAATCGAGAAAATTTGAATGGTTGCATAATACAATACAAAATGTATCCTATGTGCCAGATATTTCAAGAATGACTTCTTCTTTTTTTTTTTATATAGATTTGATAGTTTACCATAAACCTTACATCTTTTTTCCCTCAACAAAAACCTAATTGTAACCCACATCAACACCTTTGTTTTATTTTTTAATTATGATCGCGGTATAGGTAGTCGCATTCATGAGAATACTAATTCGTTCCTTGAGACAACTATAAAATATCGATTAAATTAAAAAATAATTTAAGGGATAGGTAAAAAATATAATGTCAAATCATTCATGTTAGGGCAAAAGGGCTTAAGTCTTAAAAAATTTTTTTTATAGTTTCATTTATTATTCTGGAATAAAGAAATACGATCAGAAAGAATTTATAATGATTTTCAATGGCTTGGTAAATCGTTGTTTAAGCTTCACATTCGATGACTTAACCCCTTTTGATCAAAAACCAGAGAAACGTGAGTATAGATTATCAGGTCAAGATTTACATGTATTTATGAAACTGGCTAAATTCATTGCATTAATTATTATGAACATTATTAATTTTTAAAAACAAATAATGAAAACATACAAAAACAATAGAGCTATCTTTCACTTTAATAAATATTCCAGAGCAATGATTTTTTACCTTCTAAACAACAGAATGAAATTTGGTTTTTTAGTATCTTTTAATTAACGTTCGTTTGTTTTAAAATTTTTAAGAGAAGATGGATGATGGTGAGACTGTTACATATACACAAATTATAATAATATGTATAATTACATGTCTATATAAACATAATTATATATACAATAATGTAATACGTATATAAGGTCGTGAATGAGGTCCAGACAACTAATATTTTTTTTATATGATTTCCAACCTCCACCGTAAAACAAATTCCATCTTTTATGTAACGTGTTTCAAAGTCATCATAATTATAATTAATTTAGTTAAAAGTTGAATTATAAGCATAAAAAAATCCTCCTACAACAAATTCTTTAAGACTTTCTATTAGAAGCTTTTTTTTCTCGAAGATTTGTTTACAAATCCTGTACAACTATTAGAAGGTTAGATCGAAATTTGAACCAAGAAGTCTTGTAATAACTAGCATCATCAGTAAGAGAAAACATTAGAACTCTTATTTGGAAATATCTCCTAAGAGAAAAAGTAATATATATATATAAAAAAAAAAAAAAAAACAGTTTCTGGACTTTAAATTTCGTTTTTAAACATTTTTTCTGTCTTATGTATTTTCATTTATTTTTTAATGAAATACTAAATGAGCCAACATACACATTTCTACAAATAGTTCCTGATGGATACTGTTAACCTTGTGCTGGATAAATTATCGAATTCTTTTTATCAATCATGTACAAATTTTTAAGGGGTGCGAATGATGATTTGAAATCGTTACTTAACTAACACTGATGTAACTTAATTTGCAAAATTATTAACATTCCATACCCCCGATAAGCTCCAGATAAATTTCCTCTGGAGGCTCCAGCGGTATTCCATCATAGCAGTGATCCATCGTTCTTGCTATCTCTGGTCCATTACCCACATGTTCTGGGGAAACCATCTCCATGTTTTTCCATTGTGATAACAGAAAGGATCAGCAGAAGTACTATTCTACCTTCATCACATGAATATTCTACAATGATTGAATAGAGAATATCAACTACGTAAATAGGTTAACATTTTTTAAACTTAAAAAATTTGGAAAAAATCCAAGAATTAATTAATGCTAATTTGATATTTCGGAACAGATAAGAATAAGCAAGCAACACTAAAAATTTTTTATGATACTAGTTTTGTTTTTTCATTTCTAATTATCACTGTTAGAAATCTAACCAAATACTAAACAATAAAGACATTTACTGGCTACATTGATTCGACTAATCAACTTTCAGACTCTATCATTACAAGATTATTAACACCTTTAAAAAAACTGCATAATTGATATCTTCCGTCGCAAAAAATCTGATTCATAAACTACGAACGATTTAATCTACAACGCACTTTTTAGTCTGGAAAGGGTTCGGCTAACTTATATGTAGTTGATAAGCAAAATTATCATTAATCACACATCAATAAATATTTGTATTTTTTAGCATGGCAACCTACAATACTAAAGATCGCGGGTTCAATTCCAGCGGTGGCTCTAGGATTTTTTAATGGGAGTAAAAAATCCTTAGCTATGCCGTCCCTCGGATAGGACGTAAAATGGAGGTCCCGAGTCTGTACGATGTCAGGTACTCGTTAAAGATCCCTATCCTAATAATACCTGGATAGGCAAAATTTAGGACTCCCACTGTAGCATCGTCCGATTAGCCTAAGTAGCATAAAAATGGACGTTAAATAAACAAAAAATTTGTATTTTTACAATAAAAATAAAAACATACTTTTTTTTTACATACAATAATAAGGATTATTAATCACAATAAAATCATTAATATTATTAATTTTCAAATGTGTTACTTTAGAATTTAAATTTAATAAAAAATAGACGAATCGATTTAGAACAAATATTCATTAATATCTCAAATTTAGATTAGTTAGGTACCTACATTTTAAGATCTGCCGGTTTCGCATTATTAGACCAGTTGCAGTGATTTAAAGATAAAACAAAAAAATTGAAAAATCATTTTTTTTTAGTTACGGCAATCTCGGATTGAGGGTGCGAAATAATTTCTATAAAGACAATACTAAATGAAATAAAACATTCCATTCATTCTGTTCCAATCAATCATTTACATGAGAAAACACTAAGGTGAAGCTGATCGAGAATTCCAGACTGACAATGCGGTATCAGTGGGGTATCTCGCAAACATGTTTCATTATGCAGAACAAATTGCCTCCGGCCTAAACACAGCCAGGATGAAGCAACACCAAAGGTCAGGGTTGAAGCCGGGGAATTTAAAATCCAAATCAATGGCAAAGTTTGGAAAGTGGTTTTAAGTTGTTAATTTATTCTTCATTTATTTATCTAAACTCACTTTTTGATCATTTATAAGTTAATTTTTTAAAGTATATAATGGCTGTGTGCCTCATGAAAAAAACGAAAACGTGAAAAGAAAAAAAAAATTCCATTATATTTCGTATCTTTATTTAAACATTGCGTTCTTGGCTTTCGAAAAGAGATATATACCATTTTATCGAAAAATATTTAATTAAGGTTGTTTTTTGTCCTATCGATAAGGAGGTAATTGGATTTACCTGAATTATATATATTTTTTTTAATTTTATGTTTGAAGCATATGACGCGGTTACTGTTGGTCTATGGCGTGGCGGTAGCTTCAAGAACACATTGAGCAATGATGATGGCTATTATACTGCCCAGGATCGACCCCACTCATATTCTAGCCAAAGCAAAAAGCAGCAAGAGAGCCCCAAGGTTTTGTTCCGGATCCGGAGGCGCGTCGCTTCAAGAGCAGAAGCCGTGACCGACACGCTCACCCGGGCCTCAATAACAGCTCTTTATAATATTAATACAATTATAATATATTGTTCAATAACTATAAAGTTAAAAATACAATTATATGTCTCACTGATCGGAAATTGCAAGATCAACCTATCAACTGAATCGAAAGCAGCAGCGGAGCCGAAGGACGTCAGGCAAAATATTAATGACAAAACTTTCATAGATATTTGACATATTTAACTAAAGGTCAATATCGCCAGTCTAAAAGTGATACTCATTGTTTAAAATTACTTTTTATTAAATAAAATTAAGTTAAAAATTTTATATTGATCTACTTAGACCATATAGTATAGTATTTTTGTTCATAAAGCGTTTTTTGTGCTTTTCTGTTTTTGTAATCCCAATCGATACAGCTAGATCGATAGGGAATTTTCTTTTTAATTTTCTTCACAAAAAAAAAAAAACAATAAAAAAAAATGTCGCTTACAAGATATCACGTTTTGGCTGACAATTTATAAATAGTTAACCTTTAAAAAACCTTTTTAAAAAATATTATTTAATAGTTCATTTATCACTAGAACGTTTAATACGTATATATTTATCCTAAGAGAGTAGCATACTCAAGAAAGGGGATGGATGCATTGTACTATAAAAAATGTTGTGAGGTCACTTTTGTGAACTTTGCTGCGAACAATTACCTTAGTACATCTTTAATCAGTAGGTTAGCTAGACCTAACAACAAATTAAAAACAGAACACAGCTCACTGCAAATGCACCTCATTGTTTACAAAATAAAATTTTTATTTTAATAAAATACCTTGGGAGGTGTTCTAGTGTACTTAATCATAGAGCTTATATCGGTGAGATTGGCATATACTAGTTTTTCTGAATTAATTATTAAGTATAGACCTTAAGCAAGTTTAACTTACCATTTAAATCTGATCTCTTAAATTGAAATCTCAGTTTTTTCTACAGCAGATAAAAAATGAAGCTTGCGAACAGCTTCTCTTTAATAATTATTTTTAAAAACAGGCAGCACATTAGAATACACCTTAGGCTACAAGGCGCGCGCGCGCGAACACACCCAACCTTTTCGTCTTCGTATAACCGGGTTAATTACACTCTTCAACTTTCTCTGGGCCATTGCTGTCGCGAAAGTGTTTGTCAACGGGTTTATTGTTTCGATGCAATGGATAGGGGTGAAGGTATTATACCAACGGGAGAAATTTGATAATTTCACTTTTGGAACAGTTGGGTTACGGAGAAAATTTCAGGAGGGAAAAAAAAAAAAAAAAAAAAATTAGACCTTAGAACCTAACCAATAATAATAATAAAAAAACAAAAAAATATTAGGCATTAGACCCACAACAATAAAAAACAATAAAAAAAAAAAACAAGGCAATTCCTTGCATAATAAAGCTCCATATACAGGGTGTTTCGGATAATTATAGACAAAGAAATACCCCTGATTCTACATATAAGATAAAAAGTTCATTCAAAGGCATAGTTTATTTGCCTCACTTTTCGATCAAAAGTTGTTTTTGTGAAAATAACAAGTTGTATTAACCAATCATAATCGTTGACGTTATTATAGTAGAGCTATATAGTCTTCAATAACGTTAAACTTTTGGGATCACCTGTGGTGTAATGGTTAGCATAGCAACCTAAAATACTAAAGGTTGCGAGTTCGCGTCCAGATTTTTTAAAGGGTTTAACTTTTTCCGCTATACAGGTACTTAAGCTATGGATATGTCGTCTTTCTTGGATTTGGCGTCCCTCGGATGGGACGTAAAATGGGGCTGCCAAGTCTGTACGATGTCAGGTACTTGTTAAAGATAGGTATCTAATTATGCCTATCTTTAATAATTACATATAAAGGTACCTTACGGTATACTAATTATACCATAATAGGTAAAATTTAGGACTCCCACTGTAGCATCGTCCGATTAGCCTTAGTGGCATAAAGTGACGTTAAGCAAATAAACAAACAAATGTTAAACTTTTCTAACCTTTATTTATACTGGTATAAATCTATCGATTCAATTGTCAACCAATTTATATTTCACTAAACGAAAATATGAATAGTCAATGGTCAACAGTCGACTTAAACATTACATATGTGTATATATTATTGTAATAATTTGTTCATTGCGGAATAAGTTTTGTAAGCATTGAGTGAGAAGCATGAGAAATGTTGAACGGAAGCCAGAGGGGAGGGGGAGGTCTATTGCTTGGACTATAAAACAACTTGGCCTCTATTATTAGATGCAGCTATTTTCTTTTCGGTGGCTTAACCGACTTACACTACCAGATCACGGTCATAGTGTATATTATTTCAATATCCCTACGGATAAAATACGGATATGGTAAAACAAAATTACAAGATACCAAAAAAATATATGTTATTAACACATTCAACGCTGATCACTGCCTCAGGCAGTAACGGAGGTCGAGCCCAGGTGGCCGGTCACTGCCCAGGGCAGTAATCAGGTATATTTTACCTTTTCCACTTAAAAGCGATGGCCAGGTAGGAAAGTGTTTACTTTTGTTAGTCAGCCACTTGCACTGGTCCATGATAGTCATTTCGGTGTTTTTGGTTTCCGGATAGCTGCATTATAGCCGGAGTTGTGAATTTTTAAAGTTTTCCATGAATTTTTGTTAATTTAAGTGGTTTATTTTTAATTTTAATTTAATCTAATGGAAAATGGGACCTAAGAAGAGGAATGCCAGTGGACAGCCATGTAAAAGAAGTAAGTATTTTATAATTAATTTTTTTTTTTAAACTATTCCATTTTTTCATTTTGCTTATAATATCTAATTTTAAAGCTATTCTCACTACTTATATTATATTTTATCATTATATTACATTATCCAGTTACAGTGGATTAGTAAAAGAATAAAAAAACTATATGTACAAATTTTTATTATTATTATTATTATTTGTATTATTTATTTTTATTTGTTATATATTATTTTTATTTTTTTTTTATAGTTTTTTATTATACATGATGTTTTTTAAAAATAAAATTTATAAAGAAAAAAATAATAATGTGTTACAGTAATTTGATGATGATTTTTTTAAATGAAAATTCCCATACCCACAATTAGTTTAACTTTCAAAGGAACTACTTCACTTTTTTTATTTTTTTTATTTTTTATAACAGTAATATGAAACAAAAAAAAAAAAATAACGAAATGAAAGCTAACAGCCCTTTAAACTGGTGCGTTGCGGGTTAACAAACTCTTTGGCGACTCTGGTGGCCGATTACTGCCTGAGGCAGTAACGGCTCAATGATGTCCCAAAACCCTCTGGCCACCTGGTTCAGCTAGAGAATATGGCGTTGGCGTTGAATGTGTTAATACACATAAATAGGTCATGGAAGTTTGTAAAAGTTTTTTATAATTAATTTTTATAATAAACAATGATATTAGACTATATCTACTGCTTCAGCTCACAAGAAAGGTGTATTTCGGTGAGTGAGGTATCAAATGAAAGGAAATTTCACTTACAGGTGAAAAATCGCAATAATTATGGTCAGCAAATTCCTACTAGGGCATAAATAAAATAACTGAACAGTAAAGTCAAACGGAAAAACTTTTTTTTATAGACTTAGCGAAGATGAAATGTTCCATAGAAACTGTACCACTTTTAGCATTTTCAAGATATGAAAACCAACCTTACATATTGAACGTTGAGAATTGTATTGATAATTAGAGGGAGTTTTGAATTATTTATTCAGGTTAAATGAAGATAATCAATTATTACGTTAAATCTTACCAAATTTTATTAATTTATTGTTTAAATAATTGAATTACCTGTGGTGTAGTGGCTAGCATAGCAGTCTGCAGCGCCTGGTTTGTCCATTGTGTTGTGGAGTTGTCCATAGGATTTTTTAAAGGGAGTAAATCATTCGCTATGCAGTCCCTCGGATAGGACGTAAAATGGAGGTCCCGACCTTGTACGATAATTATACATGGATAGGCAAAATTAAGGACTCCCACTGTAGGATCGTCCGATTAAAGTGACGTTAAAAAAAATAAAACAAAAAAAATTATTAAAGTTGTAGTTAAAAACATTTAAAATGAGTGATTATCGTCGGTTGAACAGTAAATTAACGATTATGTAAAAATCAGGTTTTGGAGATATTTAGGACGTAAGCGGCAGTTTTTGTTTTTTACAACCTGCCAAATTTTCAGGATTCCATCTTCATTCCTTTTTAGTAAAATAAAAATTTAATTTTCAAGTAGGTATACATTTTTTTTTTTTTTATAATTACGATTTCCAAGATTATTCAAGGCAATTCAAATCCTGACATTATTTAGATTATTAAAAATGGAGTCCTCAACAAAATATCATATAATATCCAAAAATAAGAAAGCCAGGCCCAAATTACACTAAAGAAAAGAGGTTATTCTCCTGAAATGTTGAGTTTTTGCAGATTTTCTATTTTTTATTGATCTGTGTTAATAAAAGCTGTGATTTCCTATTTCTGAGTCGGATCAGTAATTTATGGAAAAATTGTATTTATTTATGTTTAAATGTAACTACAAAATATATAAATAATAATAATAATAATTAGCATTTGCTCATTTATTAGTTCACTATTGGTCATTACGGACAAAATTAGTATGATATAATCGTTATTCAGTATTTACATTTCTATGTAATGCAAAGATTTTCTTGGTAAATATATTATATTTTTTTTGTATAAATAAAAATCTCTTCCTTTATATTACTAATACTTTGAATGTAATAGAAAGAAAAACATCCATATTGTATTTTCTTGAAGATGGATTAGTTATGTAGGGAAGTAACATTGGACGTGTGAAGGTGCGGATACTCCTAGCGTGAAGGTCGTTTTCTTCTTCAGGGATTTCCCGCCGCCATTTTACGATTTTCTTCAGTCCTTGCTCTTTGGACACAAGCTGATGGTAATAAAATAACTCCGGGCAGGCGAGAAAAATTAATAAGATATAGTGAAATCTTCGCATGAAGGAGAAGTTACGTTCCAAGCAAGTAATATAAATACCTGAATCCCGGAGGAGTGTAAGCTATTTATTTTCTTGAGTAAACGGCTAAGTTATTTTAAGTTTTTCCTTTTAGATTATTAATAATAGGAATGCAAATAATATAAAAATCGTATGTAATGTGGTAAGTACATTGAAAAACAGTATTAAATTTTATTAATAGAATCTGAAAATAGAGATTGAGACGCTGAGAGCTTCATTTTGGTTAATAAAGAAAATATTTCTAAATAATATGGAAAGTCAAAAGGTGTACCTACATACCTTATTTTAACCTAAAATATAGTACACTACACCTACTGCATATCGGGGATGTGATTTACCGGGACAGTTTCTTTCGTGTGATTTGATCTTAATAAATGAAAATGTGCTGAAAATATTGAATGTCTGTCGAACCCAATTCCTGAACAACAATGTGTTTCGCCAGCTCATTACTTACTTATGGGTGTCTTTTCTGCCGTTTTTGGAAAGAAATTAAAATTTAGAAAATCTAGATAAATAAAGTTGAAATTCCGTTTGTTTGTTTGTTTTTTATAGAAATCCATACCGTTTGTCCTAAATTCTCCAAATTTCGATCAGTGGTTCTTTAACATCTGTCCATATTAAAATTGCATTACTTCAGCCGATCTTCAGCTGATATTCTTTATTGTTATAAAAATCGTAATGATCTCGCTTTACAATGTTTTTTTAAGAAATCCACTGTTTCATTAGAAAAATGAAATTCCCTGGGTGAAACCGGGATATGCATCTATAATCTATATAAATAAAGATAAAATTCTGTCTGTTCTTTATAGAAATCCATACCGTTTGTCCTGAATTCTCCAAATTTCGCTCAATGGTTCTTTCATGCCGGGTGCAAACACCTGTCCATATTAAAATTGCATAACTTTAGCATATCTTTGGGTATATTCTTTATTGTTATAAAAATCGTATTGATCTCGCTTTACATTGATTTTTACGAAATCGACCGTTTGAGTCAATGAAAGTCTCACTTTATAGATTTAAAAGATGAAATTCTTCGGGTGAAACCGGTATATTCATCTAGTAAATAAATATTCATTATTATCGAGAATTTCAGACAAAAGAAAAACATGGATAAGTTAACTAAATGAATGAAAAAAATTAATTGAGTAAATAGCTAACTGGGGAATCCCGAGCTATGTACGGCACCATTCAGTTCTTTGACCCGGAGCACCTGACCGTGAAGGGCGTTTTCAAGGACTATAAGAAAATTAATAAAATAAAAATAAAAAATAAAAAATAATAAAAAAAAATACACACCCTTAGAATATGTGGACTAATGTTAAGGTGCCTGTGCGAACCTCGCCCTCGAATGGATAATCCGTCGCGGCGTACAACGAACAGCTATTTACACTGAAACGTAAAGTCGAGCGAACAAAGACGTCTGACCTATGCACATTAATAGAACAATCATTAAAAATACGGCTGACGTTGTCTAGCGGCTATTCTGACTTTTGCTCTAAGTTATTATAAAATAAAAACCGTCAGAAAATTGCTAAAATGTATAGAAGGTTACCTCAACTAACTCAAAGGCGACACTAGTCCTATTCCCGGACAATACAAACAAAGACAGACATAAGAACGTACAGACAAAGTACTTCCTCAAGTTCATGTCATTATTTAAAATAGCCGAACGGTGTTCAGTGTAGACTAGAGGTTTGCACAGAGGAAAGGCATCTTTAGTTTGCTGTTCAAATGTTGAAATCTCGGCGGAGGGTCTTTAGCGATGAGGTCCAATCCCCAGCCATGTATATTAGGTTTAAGATATTTTGGTATTAAGAGGATAGGAATATCTGAAACCTAATATTACTCACACATTCACACAATATAATATCTATAATATATAGTACCGTAAACCGGGGTGACATTGTGACTAATGGGGTGATTTTGTGACAAGCCTATTTTTCTACAGTTTTTGAATTTCCCTCCTTAAAATGAATCAGGTTAGGCAATTCAATGTACCTTTCAGGTAGTCAGTAATGTGCTGCAACCTAGCGGCCACATATAACTTCTTTCATTCCATTTACCATGATGCTTTATTTCAAGGTTTCAACTAAATGATAACAATCAAACATATATGAAATAAAGCACCATGGTAAATGGAATGAAAGAAGTTATATGTGGCCAGTAGGTTGCAGCACATTACTGACTACCTGAAAGGTACACTGAATTGCCTAACCTGATTCTGTTTAAGGAGGGAAATTCAAAAACTGTAGAAAAATAGGCTTGTCACAAAGTCACCCCATTAGTCACAATGTCACCCCGGTTTACGGTAACAATTTTTTTAAGTTCGTCAACTTGAAACTGTCAATTTAAAAATTATTAAGTTGTGCGTTATATAGCTTTCAGAAAAAAAAATATATAGTTTTCGATCGTACCCTCAACTTTACCATTACATTAATTTCTGAGGTCAATTATCTTCAACCATTAAAAATTAAACAATGTTCAAGAGCGACAGACACATTTATTACTAAGACAGAGCCTCGATTCCTGATCGGCGAAAGACAATTCTGAAGTGGGGGAGACTGCAAGTTCGTCCGAAACCGGTCCAAGCATGCAGCAAGTATTTTAGTGACCTCCAAAGCCCTCCTTCCTCTCCCTACCCGATGGTTCGTCTCCGGTCCAAAAAAGCTATTTCCGAGCGGTCTCGTGCCCCACTGAACCTCATTCTGGCCGACGTCCAAGGGTTCAAGACAACCGACGGTGGAACGGTCCTTGTCGCTTCTAGCACGGATTTAGGAACCCAAATCAGGACAATATATGTTTACACTATAATACATAAATCATAATGGAAGCATATAATTTTTTTTTCTTCAAGTTTCGAGGAAACCCCGTTACAGGGGAATGTTTACCTACTCCTTACTCCGTTCTCCGTCAGATCGTGCCCTTTTAAGGAAATCTACAACAGTTGTCCTTAAACGTTTGCTGACAAATACACGTTTGTATCTTGTCTTGTAGCGCGTTCACCATCGTGTTGACAGATCGAGGTCAATGCCTCACAATCGCACGATATCGATTATTATCATCCATACTCAGCGAAATACTCGAATATAATTGATATTTGCGTCATCTTATCAATTTATTTGTTCAGCGTAAGGGTAATAATAATAATCTGAATAAATATAATTTAAAAAAAACCAACAATTTTTCTAAATACGTTTCTCTTGAAACTCTTTTAGCACTTTTTAGGATTAAATAAAATCTTATGTCTTAGTTAATTTTCTCTGGTATTCAAAATTTTATTCGTATGTATGTGGTTGTTTAACGCCCCTTTCTGCTACTAAGGCTAATCGAAAGATGCTATAAAATCCTAAATTTTGCCTATCAGGTATAATTCTAATAGGATAGGGTATAATAGGATAGGGATCTTAAACGAGTACATGACATCGTATAGGCTCAGGACCTCCATTTTAGGTCCTTTCAGAGGGACGGCATAGACAATGATTTTTTACTCCCTTTAAAAAATCCTAGGGCCACCACGGAACGTGAGCCCGCGACCTTTAATATTGTAGATTACTATTTTAACGGCTACGCCATACGTCACTACCCCATTTATGTGTATGTTATAAGTCTATTTGAGGCGTCAAGTTTCAAAAAGGGATAAGCACATTTTATTTTATTTTTGTTTTAGTTAAATTTTTTAAAAGCTAATAATAGTGCTAAAATAATTTTTTATTAGTAATCAATTCAATTTGCAAAACCCAAAATTACAAAGAAGGCTAATTTTATAAATCGAGTGTATCATTGAAAACTTTTTATTAGTTTTTAATTTTCTAATTTTTTGCAAAGTTTTAGAATTGAGATTTAGTGAATTCCATTTTGAGAGTGAAACCTTCGTTTCATGAGTATTTCACTCACTATCGTGAAGTGCTTCGAATTATATTTGATCTGCTTTATATTTTGGTATTGTGTTAAACAGTAAGTGACAACTGTTAATAGTTGCATGTTTTCTAACCTATAACACGTTGGATGAAAGTTATGGAGTAATAAAAAGAATCAATTAAATATAATTATTGTTTACTTTAAAACCATTTCATATTTTAAAGGTTTTAAGGGTTTACATGTGCATTACCCAATCTATGACAGTTCCAAAAATTTATCGTAGATAGGGTTCCCAAATAAAAACTTGTATTCGAAAAAAAAAAATCAATAAGGAATACTGTACTTAAGCCAGTAGTTAAGTACTTAAGCCAATCCATTTTTTATGCTCAAAAACCTTTGTAAAATTACAACAGGCTTTGAAAATACAATGACCCTATTATAAGATTGGCTTTAAATGTTTGTATCATTTTTAATTTCAATCTATTTGGGTTCATGATGTTCCAGTCCTAATATACCCGTTAGGACTGGAACATCAATAATAAAAATAATCATACAAATACTGCAAACGATTACATTACTAATGTAATATAGATTTACTACTTAGCCTCAAATTAGGGCTTTAAGGTCATTGATTAATAAATATAGGATGCGAATTTTTCACATGGGCCTACTACTATCTTTTTTATAGGGTTGTTAATTTCATTAGTTAATTTATTGAAAAATAAAAAATGTCAATTATAATTCAATTATTAATTAATATCGAAAGCTGGAGACGAGAAGTAGCTGAATTGACTTTCGTTGTGGAGGAGCTGGGTGAGGCGTGCCTGAGGAAACCGGTCCCGGCACAGCCTCAATATTTTACTGACCTTCATTTGTCAGCGAGAGTTGACTTCGGCCGAAAGTAACTCGGAAACGAACCGATCAAAAACTGATTTGAAACAGTTTTAAATGTATATTCGAAACATCTCAATGGCTATATTGGCATCATGTTTCATATAAAGATAATTCAATGTCTACAAATATTAATTTTTAAAATGACTAAAATACACTTGCTAGAAACAGGGTTAATCGACCTTTGATACTGATTGGTTAGATAAAAAATAATGATATCTCAATGAGTGATTATTGCATGAATAATAATGACCAAATTTGCGAAAAAAAATATATTAGAAATTTGGATAAAAAATATATTAGAAAAGAAATAAAAATCACTTTTTTTTCACCTTTATTCTACTTAGGTGGGAGTCCTAAATTTTCTTATTCAGGTAACATTAGAATAGGGATCTTTAACGAGTACCTGACATCGTATAGGCTCGGGACCTCTATTTTACGTCCGATCCGAGGGACACATAGCCAAGGATTTTTTAATCCCTTTAAAAAATCCTAGGACCATCGCGGGACGCGAACCCGCGACATTTAGTATTATAGGTTGCCATGCTAACCACTATACCGCAGGTGATCCCAAAAACCACCTTTAATAGGATACATTTTAATGTTATAAATAGGCGTTTTATTCAAATTATTTACTTTTCTGTCCCGTATTAGTTGTTTTTTAAAACACATTTCGGCCCGGTATATTAAGGATTTTATTAAACAAATTAACAAAAAAATATTTACATATAGCCACCAGAAGAAGTACAAGCGGTGACGATCGGGGTATGTTAGTGGGATTCTGTCACCAATACAAGCCCTGCTCAAAAGATATCAACAATTTTACTAATCATATTCGGTTTAGCGTGATTCATTCAGAGTAATTCGCTTAATTTTTTTTTTTATGCCAGTATTTTCTGGGAAAGGGGGTCTGCACCATTTTCATAGATACGCTCCTTTATTCCTGTATTAGCAGTGCTAGCTGAGATACCAAGCCTTGATAAGAACTTGTTCACACTACTCTGTGGATATTTGAGACCGATGATAAAAGCAGATAATTTATATATTTATTTAAGCTTTTTAGATTCGCACTTAAAATTTTTAGACAGAGGTGCACTAGCTTTTCTTCTTTGCCACGATCTTGATATCTCTTTTTCGACATTTCTCTATACGATTTTCATTTGACAGAAAATTTGTCTGAATCCATCCATTATGTGAGGAGTAAAAGTGATCATGAGTACAGTATTATAAATAGGGTATATAGATTACATTATAATTTAAGTTTAAGGACGTATTAATGGAACGGGGTTCTATCCACCCGCAATTTTCGGAATATATAAATTTAAATAAGTTGCTATTCTCTTTGTAAATAAATGTGCGTTAAATATTTATTTTTGTCTAAAGACATATCCCCCCGAAATTTTTTCTGGCACCACTACTGAGGTAACAATGTTATATAATACTTCGATGGTTTGTTTATAAGTTATGGTACCATAGTTATGGACTCCAACGAGTGGGCGGGCGGTTCCATACAAGGTCATTGCAGAGCATTCTTTCCAGAGGGAACATTATCAGAAATAAATGGGAAGCGAGATTGCCAACAGGTAGTTATGGGGCTTCATAATACTAGCGTGTGTATCTCGTATTTCAGAAGAATACTTCAATAGAAAGCGTTATCAAGATTCTGGTAGACTTCGAATAGGTTTTAAGAATAATGGGAACAAATATCCGACATTTCCTTCTGATCGATACTGATAAAAAGAGTTTTTATTTTTGAAGCCTACAGCCAAAAAGTGGTATTGGAATTTTTGAAGGGTCACGTTCCTTGACTCGATAGACATCTGCGATTTTTATAAATATATCAAAATCGAAATAATTTTAGTAACAACTATATAAGTCAGGCATGGCTTTGCTGCTGATAAGTCTTATATTGATTACTCTAGCAAACATTTACAGATATACAAGGATTACACATAAAACATAGTTCGAAATAACATCACTACTTTGCACTGCTGAGGAATAATTAAGGGTAAAAAAAATGTTCACTGAAAAGTGTTTATATATAGAAATAGAAGAAACACTCTTTTAATAAAATAAAACATTTTGATTCCATTCACTACTTTCCCAGTTTAGAGGAAATAAACATATTTCAGTTACATTTTTCTAAATAAAGCAAAAAATGAGATTTGAATGTGCCTGACAGTCAAAAACCACATATGTACAATTCTAAATTTTTTTTTTAATTAACGAAACGCAGTTATTCTCCGAGAGTTTGATGTTATTTTATAAATTCTTAATTAATTTTTTTTTTTATATTGAAACCATACTCTGCTACCAACCCTACTTTAATTGTGTCAACACCTCGAAGATGGCCGAAAAATTGTTCATGTTTCTACGGAAAATTAATCTTTTTGCTAAACTTTAATGTGTTTTCTTATATTTCATTCTTCTTCCTTTTTTTCACTTTAATTCATTTATAATATTGTCCTTTACAGTATTCTCCCTTTCTAAGCAACTTCTAAATTCTTAATAGCGACACTACCTTCTTCATTGTTTTCTGTCACCCATAATCTTTACATTACTATTGTATTATTTTATTTTTCACTCTGATATTTCTCTTCCTATTTTTGCAAATGTTCTACGGGGCTAAAATGTGTGTAAGTGGTTGAAGAGCCCATCTTGTTGTAAATAAATAAATAAATAAATTGTGTTCATAAGTTGAAGAAGAAACCGAAAAATATTGTAAAGATATGATTGTTTAGGGATGGTTTGAGTAAAATCCAATGTATTAGAATGGCATTTAAATTTAGTGTGATGAAAAAGTATAAAAGAAATAAAAACTTTAAAATATAGTACTCAGAGTAGATTTTTTGAAAGATGGTTTATAGCAATTTTGTGCATGATTTAAGGCATTGAGACGAAAATAATTTGTATCATTTCGGCAAATTTACCTTCAAATATGAAAAAAAAAATTACTATAGTTAAGGTCCGCCCAAGGATACATTCCTCGGACATTTTGAAAGACGGTAAGCCAACACTGAGGCGAGGAACAAATTGCCGAGGGCATTAAGTCATTCTGTACAAAAACTCGAGACAATAAAGGTCGTATCAGATTACCTTTTGTGATTTTTTTTTTTTTTTACACTCATCTCGAAAGGGGTGTCATTACCCTGAAGTTATATGTGGGCAAGAGGGAGGGGGAGAGGGGGGTGTCTACACACCTGTACATACACGTGTCCCCAGGTGACCTTGACACGTGGGCCAGGAGCACACTTTCTCCCACGCTCGGCTGCTCCCAAATACTCCGGCGGCCCCGATTGCTCCATCAACAGGTGAGCAGGATCTACTGTCGTAGTATCTTCTTTAGGCCTTTCCGCTTCTTTTTCTTCTTCTAGCGTCTTCAGACCTTGAGGGAGGAAATCGTTTGTTGGTGTGGAAAAAAAAATTTCTCGGGGAGTTTAATCTAAACTCCTGCCAGTTGTAAACTTCTACCTTCGCACTGTGAAGAGGAAGCATTATCGAAAACAGAATTCACACTCCATCCAAACCATTACAAAACTAACAAGCAAATTTGCTCCTTCTCTGAGTTATTATCTGTCTTATCCTCTTCATGTGATTTTTATCTGCTGTTAGTTTTCAGATGCAATTCACAAGAGATTATGGATATTTTAACATATACTTTGTTGTTTTTTTGGCTGATTTTTCTTAACACCAGACATTCTCCAATCCCATTTGATATTAATGACTCGCTGAACATATGAATCCGGCTTAAAACGCAAAGAATAAACACCTTATCCGCTCATCTTCTTCCAAGATTCCAGTTACTGGGCAGGAGGAAAAGAGATCATTGATAAGATCGAGGACTACTAGCAAAGAGGTGAGATAAGCGAAAACGCTCTTTTCCTTGATGAGATCAAAATGCTTCACAACCAAGAGCTAATTATTCTATTGAATTGCAAATTTTGGGGGGGGGGGCGCTCATAAAAAATAACACATTTGCAATTACATTCAAGTGCGTCCAATGTTTACAACCCGAGCTTCAGGTCCTCATCAGGAGGGATACGTATCCCAGATTCAAAACGACTGAGGCCCTGATATCCATAATCTTACACTGAGTAAACAAACAGTAGTATGTATAAAGAAGAGATTTTTTTTTTTTTTAACTATGACATGAAGATGATTCAAAGGCTGTACGTTCGTAAGTAATAGTCTAATTTTTATGATAGGTAAAATGATGGTCAGGATTTTCAGTTACAATGATATTTATTATGGTAAGCCAACGTTTCGATCCAACTTGTGGATCTTCATCAGGGCTAAAAGAAAACAAATATATGAGTATCTATGCTAGAGGGTGACAATAAATGGATACATTACAGAACTGATAATGATATAAAAGATGGTATACGTAAATATTAAAATAAGAGGCTGGTTAACAAGTAATTATTGGGAGCCTGGGAGGAATTAATCAATCTTCACTGCGTAAATTAATAGGATATTCATCAATTAATCATTTGGGATGAATATTGTTAACCAGCCTCTTATTTTAATATTTACGGATACCATCTTTTATATTATTATCAGTTCTGTAATGTATCCATTTATTGTCACCCTCTAGCATAGGTACTCATATATTTGTTTTCTTTTAGCCCTGATGAAGATCCACAAGTTGGATCGAAACGTTGGCTTACCATAATAAATATCATTGTAACTGAAAATCCTGACCATCATTTTACCTATCGTAATTGAAGAACAGTTGACCATCTCTCATCTCTACTAGTGTCTCATTTTTATAATTTGTTTTCATTAATAAATCTTAGAAAACTGCTTCGTAATGTAATCGGAAGGTATTGTTTTTGGCTTCGTGGAAAATTTTTAGCAGGGATATATTTTATGGTTAAAGCCATGAGACTGCTGTAGGAAGACATAATATCTTATGTCTTATGAAATATAATATTTTTCATGTTTTTTTATTTATTTAGTTTTAATTTGTACGATTAATAAGTTGTACCTTTTACTTTTACGCTCACATAATAGAGAAAAATCCATAGCGATAGAGTTATGCAAATATAAAGTATTTTGTTATTCATAGTTCTTTTCCTGGCGTTTTAAGGGGAATCCAACCATTTTTCCCAACTGGAGGGGAAGGAAATCCTTAAAATGATACCTCATTCATCGAATATGATCAGTATCAAATAAGTTATGGAGCTTTTATAAATAATAAATAAGATTTTATTACATACGATTAACTATTTTGTACCATTAATTATTTTAGAGAGGTGGGGATGATTCACAGACAATATACCGTAATTAGAATTTCAGTAGCCATCGGTAATGAGTGGTTTAAACTATAAATAAATAGAAATGTGATTTGACATTGATAGAAACAGTTAATTAAACTGCAAGACTTCGGTTATATGGCTTGAGTGACCAGGAAGGATTGAAATAATCTGAAATAAATATAATCAGAAATCTCGTTCTGGTTTCAGGTGAATAAGAGGTAAATGTCAATGTGGAACACCCCGGTGAAAGCACAGAAACCGAACAGGGCCCATATTGGAAGAGATGACTGGCCAGCCTTTGGAAATGTCAAGGATCTTGGACGAGAGGATGGGAAGGTGCGCAAAGTCCAAAGATCAAGCGGTAAACGCCATCTCATAACTCTCTCAGTTAAATGGCTGATTTAGATTTCCCTTATCCAGGTTTAAAGTTTCTTTCCTTTCTCTAAGCAGTTTTCCTATCAAGGATGTATATTTGATGGACCTACAGCAGATTGAAAGTAGTCTATTGTTTTAGAGCAATCTAATTCAATGAATAAACCGTAAAAATCATTGTCTATATATCCCTTCGCTCTGAGTAACAACGCCATTTGGGAATGTTACACAAGTCTCACTCCAACTAGAGTAATGGGCAGAATATTTCATGATCGTATCCTCTGAGGAATTAAGTGAATAGGCAAATATTGGTAGCTCGTTCATCGAGTTCAAGCTCCTCTAGTCTAGATTGTGATTTACGCTATATGCAAACTCCCAAGAACTATCAAATAAGATTGGGCCATAATTACCTCTAATTAGATCCTAGATAGTAAACCCCCCCCCCCAAATGTTCAGCCCAAAGGTAAAAGAAAGAACTGTCCTAAATCTCAATTATAACATTTCAAAAGTTATACAGTAAACCCTCATTATTACGAACTCGGATATAACGAACACCTCGATATAGCGAACCAAAATGCTATCCCCCTAAAATTACCATTATATTTCTGCTGAAGCCCTCGTTATAGCGAAAATCCTCGGTTAGTGCGAACTACGAACTAAATTTGATGCCTGAGAATTATTATATTCTGTTATAACGAACTGCTAAAATTGTTATTAATTTTTTTTTTTACTGTATTACCTAGAATGAGCGCGGGAATACGAAGTAGGACCAGTTTCCAGAATTGAGGTGTTTTTTTTTTACTCTTAACTAATCCGATTTCCTTTTGCTCTCTCTCTCTGATTCCATTGACTTTTTTCTCAAAACTAGCTCAGTTCTGTTTGGAGTTCGGTATTATTCGAATCAGTGTTCTGTAGTCGTTTATACTGTTTTTTTTTTTAATACACAATGAGTTCGTTGGTAGACGTGAGTCACAAACGTAAATCCTTATCAATCAAGGAAAAAATAAAAATTCCCCAGGATATTGAATCGGGAATTCTAAGTAAGAAAACCATATACAGAAAAATATGGAATTCACAAATCAACATTGTCAACCATTGTAAAAAACAAAGATAATATAGATTCAACCGCAGCCCAAGGATTAACTTCAGCATCAAATTAACGACTGCGGCTCTTGAATATTTGGAAAAAAATTGATAAATTGCTTTAAACAAATGAGATCTCAAATACCAATCTCAGACCCTCTTATTAACCATTTTGTATTATTGGAATAATAAGTTAAGGCTAAAGAACTCTCTAGTGAACTTGGTAGGTAAATTAATGAATCTCATTGTTTATTTAATATGTAGTTTAACTAAAAATAAATTACATAAATGCGTTTTAATTTAACTAGTTCTAATGAATGAATTTCATTCTAAATATGATCAAATTAGTGCGGGCATTGGCTAAAAATAAGATAAAAAAAAAGAAAAAAGAATTCTGGGTTATAACGAACCTCGATATAGCGAACTCTGAATATCAAACCCCCTACCAGTTCGCTATATCGAGGGTTTACTGTATTCAACACAGCTGTCTCATGTGTTCAATACACCTCAATACATCTGTCTCGTGATTTTAAAAGTAGTGTTATTCAGAAGTAAAAACCTTGAATGATTTAAAACTGAAAGATAACCTCCATTATAGATTATAACCAACTATGGAATAATCTAGGATAAAAAAATATTGTAAAAAAAGGTAAAAAAAAAATTGAAATTAGGAATTCTGTAAGTGAAACGCAGTCTTGCGTGTGTTTCTTATTCAGTGGAAGATGGTAGCCCAGCCTAAGAAATGGTAGCCATAAGCAATATTTAACGATTAATTAACCTACTATTTTCATTTACAGTGGTCTCTTTTAGTTCCAACATTTTTCACCATTTCCTATTTTACTTTTTCTTGGATTATTATTGGAATTTTATTATGATTTATAGTAGTGAAGGTAATTGAGTAAAAAAAGATATGACATATGACATTGTTGCTCTCAGCGAACGTAAGAACAAACACATAAATGAATGGAATTCAACGAACGTCCAATCCTGATCACAGAACAGTTATGAAAAAGTCTGTAACGAATCATTTTAATCCAGAATCTCTGATACAAAGAAAGGATCTATTTCAATCTCATTCCTATCCGGATTAACGAAGGAAATCCCATCAGCCCTGTTTGGTTGAAGAAAAATGGATTCCAGTCGTCAGAAAATCCGTCCACAACCGAAATAAAGGGCTGCTATTCCCATGATCTTCCTACTTGGAGGACGCAGAACAGCAGCAGTTCAGTCAGGAAACTGTAGGATTAAAAGCTTGTTCGTTTTTCCTAGCATTTTCGCATCGCTTCCAACAGGCATTAGCATTCTCCAAGATGTTATCGCATTTCCTCTGGCCACCATGGCCGCTCAACCGAGCAGAAATAGTCTGCTCTAGCAACAGTGCTCGGGTTTTAAACTTTTAAAACTATCGACAAAATGATAGAAACTTATAACTACTACAAATCTTTACTTACTAAAAAGCTTTAGGCTATCTTCTTCTCTGTCATAGTACCAGGTCAACTCACCTGAAAGAAATAAAAATAAATCAGTTGTATGAAATCTAAATACATTTATATAATTTCTTTCTTAGAATACTCAATTCAGGTTATCAATAAAATCTTATTCTCATGTTCAAAACAAATTGAGGACTTACATTACAAGCAGATAAATAAGAGATAAAATATCCTCTCCAAGTTTTTGTAAATGCGTTAGTTTTTCTGGAATGATTATTAGTCAGTAATTCCAGTATTATCACAAAACTAAAATGGTTTCTTTATTCTAATTGTCTATGTAGGTCTTTATCAGGGCTAGTCGAGTCGTGAGGGTTTCACAGATTCGTAGCCTTAATAGCCCAGCAAAAAAAAAAAAAAAAATTTGAAGAATTTGAAGAAAACAACAATACCCCACCTCTTTTTCGAAATGTTTCGATTGATACTGACCATTTAAATGGACATCACAAAATATTTCCATACAAGCATATTTTACGTTTTAAACACATTTTTTTTAAATTTAAATATATACTTTTTTTCCTTGATTGATCGAGATCCACAAAGAAGAAAGGCTAGAGATAGCAGAATATATCGGACGGCAAACCTCGAGCGAAATACCGTTTTTTGCATAAATAATTTTTATATAAGCCTTAGAAATATGTATATGAAAAAAAAATTACCCGTTCAATTTTTGATATATTATTTATTCAGACTAAAACTTTCAAAGCTATCAGTAAGAACTTTTACTTAAGTGATTTTCTTATTTGTGTGCGTATGACGTACAAGAGCAAAGTTTGCTTTTGTACGTCATCCACACACACAAACACTCACATGACAGCTATCATTACAAATTTAACCTAACAAGCTCCTAAGACAACAAAACTTATCCAAATATCTGGGGAAAAAACACTGGAAGATAGATTTAGAGTAACAAGAATTTAATAATAAAATTTTAAATAATAATCCATGATATTATTACAAAGTATCTATCGGTATAAGCGACCATCCATGTGATGTTAATACACATCCGTGGATAACAGATGCAAACACCACTCATGCCATGGTTATTCCACCAGCCTATACCTATTATACCTCCTAGGCGAGGCGCGCTAATGGAAAACGAATGTCGGAATGCCTCCTTCCATCTGGAGGGGAGTGCAAGACTTCCTCAAGGACATTACTAATAATACAGCCACCATCGGCGGAACCATATGCTGGCAAGCGGCTTCCTTCCGCCAGCCAAGAGTATCAATTGCAAGACAGCAGGTGGAGCAAACAGTAAAAGCAGCATAGAGGCGAACAGGAAGACATGCTACACCACCAGCGATCGCTTATTCCGCACAGCACAACTGCTCCCCCCATTGTAATCTCTATTGTTCGGCTCGCAGCACTTGGTTCGGCCTGCGGTTTGAAACAATCTAAACGAAACTCGACCTTCACTCACCGCAGGCAACCGAAGCAACAGGAGTAGAGGAGTGAGTCGGGGGTTTCAAAATATTCACAACAGCAATGGTACTCATCGAAATAAACTTTTCAATTGTTTTCTTTGAATTTTTAGGCCTAGAGTCTTTTTGTAAGTAAAAGGGGCTCAATAAGATATGTATCTCGACTGAAGCAAAGATAAAATACAGATATGTAAGGGACAGACAGAGAGAGGAAAAAGATAATAAATTAATTTTTATAATTTCAATTATGGGTTAAAAGAGACAGTGGTTATTAATAAAAAGCTAAATGATACCCTTCTGGGTAGATTAATTAAGTGTTGGATATTGTGCCCTTCAACCGTTTTCAACCTTCTGAGAAAAAATTCAGCCCACAATTATAATGATTATAATATTTATATTATATGATTATAATATTGGTTTGCAATGATATATCGAATTTAATAAATTAAAAATAAAAAATGCTCGCAGGTATAAACATAGCTTAATTATGTAATTTCTGATTCGTAATATTTATAGTCTACAATTAGCCTGTTTACATAGACCGATCTTGCGATACATTATTACTATGACTTTCAATAAATTATTACTAAGAATTTGCGATACTTTTATTACGTTGACTCGGATTTGAATTGGTTTTTTTTTTTTTATTGCAAAACTTTTCCTTACTATATATGTCATAGGGTCAGTCCATATCTAAGGTCCAAAGATGGTTGCTTGACCAATTCAGATATTTTTTATATTTTTACCATTAATTACATATGGGATCAGTAGTTTAAAACAAAAACCGGCTGTTTTGTAGCCATGAATGCCCTGGAAAAGTAGTATGATATCCTTGTAAGATGGTTAACACATTTCAATCGAAGCTATCTATGAAATTGTTAATACAAATCGAATGAAACTGTTAAAAATTGGATATTTATTCTCTTTCAAACAGATAATTAAAATTGACTTTTCTAAGACGATATCCTTCATGGTAAAAAGTCCAATCCGAGGGTTAATACTGATCCGAATAAATTTTATTCTTACTCATATAAAAAATCATGTTTTTGAAATATTAAGTTGTAGAATAGAGTTAAACGAATTTCCAATAACTCACATTACCGGGTTGGACAATCATTTTTTTTTTTTTTAAGCTGACCTAATGCCCAGATTCAACCTTCGCTGAGATTACAAGGTAATTCAGAGAAACAATGCAAAAACCGGAAAAAGTATTGGACTGGAGAATGGAGTTCTGAGTACTGCAAGTGGAACGGAACTTCGATGCCAAGCTAACAAATACAGGAACTGCCTGTGACTAATTCCTTAATCACAACCTGCACCTACATCTCCTATAGTAACATTCTGAGAGCCGATCATGAAAGTATGAACTACAATTTTTTCAAGAAGGATATTCTACTTAAGGCCCATATTTAATGTAAAAAAATATTTAATATACTATTTTATTTAATTATTTATTCCGGAGACGGAAAAAAATAGCCCCATCAAAGATGTGCAGTATAATTGTACTATATTCCTTATAATGGTTGACAAAATAATGAATTAACATCAAATGACTAATCGTTCGACACTATGACATATAATAAACGGTAAGAAGTAGTCACAGGGTATTCTCGGAGAGATAAAAAAATAGAATACTAGGTCAAACGTAGGCGTGAGGTCTTTGATACTACTACTACTACTACTATTATTACTACTATTACTACCTATTACCTAAACTACCTATTACCTACTATTATCTAAAGTAGGATTAAGCATTCAAAGTATAAAATAAGCCACAATTTTAATAAATATAAAATAATCTCATAAATGATATTGAGGATAATTGTATAGATAGATCGTATGCATAGATAATCAACTTTAAATTAGCGGTTTTTAAAATTTTTGAAAGGGATAAAAGGATTTTATAATAGTTTTTCTTCTACTACTTTCAAATGAATTAAAAAAAAAATAAAAAATTACGAACGATGTAAATTTTACCAAAACAAGCTTCCAGTATTACGGACTGTGGTAGGCGGAGATTTTTACTACACTTACGATATGTGGGGAGAACCGAAGATCGTCGAGCATTGCCGAGCGCGGCCGGATTCCACTAGCCCCTGACCTCTGCCGACCCAATGACCCTACTTCGTCATATTAATCAACACAAACCGTCGAAGAAAGCGTTCAAGTACATAAAAAATAAATATATGTATATGTTTATGCATATTTTTACTTGTTTTAACACATGCTAAAATTTAAATAAAGTCGATAAATATTACATACAAATATAAAAAAAAAAAATCGAAATTATTTCCGTTATAAGGTCGTCAAACAACATATAAGTATGCGCTTAAATGTCTATGAAATATGAATAAAATTCTTCAAGCTCGAGTTTGGTGTCACTTTTTTGATTATTATTTTAGTACAATAAATAAAATATACAATAGATAAAATACAATATACAATAAATAAAATACACAATAGTTTAATCAACCCAGGGAAAAGGTACTGCTCGTTACCTCAACTATTGATCATTTTATTTTTTAGTGACAATTACCATCACTTTTTATAATAGTCCACAAATTTTGGCAGACCCCAATAAATATGTAAAAAAAAAAAAAGAACTACAAAGGTAAAAAATCTGGTGCGATGCGCGTATAACACACAACTTTCACTTACCAACTTACATAGATTAGAAATTGACGTGTTTTGTTAAATTCCATTCCTTAAAGACACTAAAATTTGTTATTTTTAAATAAAAGTTTTTAGTTGTGATAATTCGGCAATGCAAGCATAATATATGCGTGGGCCCAACGTTGACAGAATATTTTTTTTATTCTCCTATATATGTTTCCTTGATTTTTTCATAATTCATATTTAGCCATTTCTTATCTTTAGGCCTAATCAGAGGCAGTTACTTTCTCCATATAAACAAAATCAAAGATACTTTATAGGAAAACAAAAAAAGTCCCTTCCCTATTTAAGCCTCCTCAGAACATCTTAATAATAATAAAGCTTACCTGATATTAAAAAATTCTTGATTCTCATTAAACATAACGAGTTTGATCAAAATCGTTAAAACCGTTTTTAAGAAAATCGATAAAAACATAAAAATGGGAAACAAAGTCATGCCATGATACATCATGGGTACAGGCAAATTTCAATTAATAAAACACGATTTTACACATACCTAGTCTTCATGCTCATTTTGTACAAATATTTTACGACGAACTCATCGATTTTTACGATTAAAGGTATGCCTAAGTTCACAAGAAAACTGGAAAAAGAACCTAGATCAGTTACTCAGCTGCGCCTTTCTTGATGAGAATATGAAATATGCATGTTTTCAGAAATATTCGAACACTTTTGGCTGGGTAATTCTTTGTTTAAAACTAGTAAGACTGAAGTTATGTCTTTTCAATTGTCACAGACCAAGGCAATTCTCCATCCAATTATTAGAATAAATAAAAACAAAAGGGAAAATATAACATATAAAATAAGTATGTAGGAAATCTCATCCTCTTCAAGGTAAGTAGAAACTTAGAACTATCCGGGACGAAGAAGATACGAAGCGGAATTCAAATATTTGAGAGAGACTACCTGGAGGTAGATATCTGTGGAGACTAGCTCTGCAGATAAGGAGACTCCTAGGCTATCCTCGACTCGCTATAACAATTAGCCTGATAAAGGAAGCCCTCGCTAGTGTCGGGAGCTTGGTATCTTCCCATCCACTTCTTAGCAGGCGTCGTCTCGGTAATGGATAAGGCTATGTTCTACATAACAAGATCGTGAGAGATAATCTATATTATGAGTGGAGACATATCCTGTTGTGAAGAAAAAAAGATAAAAATTCCAGTAGCATAGGGACTTGATCATGTGATTCCTGTTTCTTGACTATTAGTTGGTACTCGTATGCAATCCGACCAACATTTGCCCGATTTTCCTGAAAGATTTATGATGAATAAATTATAGATTCAACATTTATGATGAAATAAGTTATTATAATTTTTTTTTCTTTTCGTTTCATTTGATATTGATGTGAGGAGCAGGGTAGCTCAATATTCTGTTACAGATCGACTCGGTAGCCGAGAGACCCTCTTTGGGCAAACCCTGCCTCTAGAAAGTGGATATCCTTGATGGAAAATTATGTGGAAACAATCTGGCGGTTGAGAGTGATAATGTTCAAATCACCTCCTTGCACGACCGCTGACCAAGAAACAGTATATCCCTATACAGTACTGAACCAAAGACCCTTAGGTTGTAGCGGTAACTTTATTTATTTTTTTAAATTTGATAGGGTTACATATTAATAATAAAAATGTAGGGGGGGTGGGTACATTAGCACATAATAACGACGTAAATTACATATATAATATAGTGAATATATTCTATGAAACAAAAAAATGACTAAATGCTTTGTGCATAGAAATAATAAAAGTTTCTAGGTGTCCTCAACTCCGAGAGGAGGGGGGGGGGGTGCAAAATGTTCTTTTATTGTGTGTTCATTGTCAACTCCGCCACTGAATTACAGAATTAATTAGATTTCGATTTATTTTTTATGTCACAAAACCCAAATATCTAAAAAAAATGCGAAAAGAAAAGAGTAAAAACTTATTGAGAAAAAAATAAAAATTAAATTAAAAAAAAGGGTTACCTGGCGATAATATAAAACATTTCGAAAATAAAGATAGCAAAGAAGTTGTCATGAGTTTCCCCAATTCTATTAGGAGCATTTTTTTTTTTTCTATTGTACTTTCGTAAAGACCTAACACTAATATATGTTCCTCTAAACAAAGGACCGAGCAAACCACACTATCTTCACAGAGCATTTATATTAGTATTAGCAGTTCTTTAAATTAATCGAAACTCTATACCCTATTTAAATAGAATTATTATTGTAATTTCATTAATATCTTAAGATACGATAATGTTTTTCAAAATTTGTCATTTATGTCCCACTCGAAAGGTTAAGGCTATTTATCAATGGACATATAAATAAATAAAGAAATATATATATATATATATATATATATATATATATATATTTATATATATATATACACACACACAGTTAAATAATTTAGTAGATGTTGATATACACTACAAGGATGAAGGCCGACAGACTGAGGCACATTCCTTCAGCTTTCTATCTCGAGCGATCCCCAGCAACATTATGCAACAGCTTCGAGCCGGTCATCCAATCTCTATACAATATCATTTATACTACTCTAAACTTATTTTTCTTCTGTTCTATATCTTAGATATTAATAATTAATTTATTACTTATAAATTATATAAATTTAATATTAACAATAAGAGGGCTGACGGAATTTTATTAAAATAAAATAATTATATACGTAGTTATTCATCATTTAAACTAAGATTCAGAAGGATATTAACATAAAAATCATTTTAATTAGTTCAAATCGTAAATAGATCACAATAGTATCGAAATGTTAAAATATAAATATATTAATACAAAATAGAAATAATAATAAATTATTATTAGGTTATTTTGATATTTAGTAAATTAAAACTTTTTTATTATTAATTGCCCAACAATAAATATCAAAGAGGAACCTGAGAGGCTATAATTTCAACAGATGGTGGGGGGGAGGATTACATTTTAATAGAGGGCTAATACAAAAAGTTTAGGAACCTCTGAAGTAGATGAAGGGAAAAATTAGTAAGTTTCAAGGGCAATTAAAACCATTTAGATAATTATTGTATTGACTGTATCAATCGAGAAGGAAAGAAATAAAATTATTATAATTTCATAACATACAACTTTTAAATTATAATTATTTTATAATTAGGACTTGCTAACCCATTTTTTTCCACTGTGTTTTATATTCGAATAGCGGATATTTTAAATTTTTTTTTTTTAACTTTTGAAATATTTGGCATGATAATTCTTTGAGGATGCATGATAATTTCTTTGAAAAATATATATTTCTTTTGTAGATAAAAATTTAAAAAAACTAATATTTATTTATTGTTTTTCAATATAATCCTACAGCCTAAAGCGAACCTTACACTATCAATAATATTAATGGTTTTGACAATAATATTGCTCGTGTAAGGTGAAAATTTGAGTATTGATGGCGATATTGATGAAAATCTAGATATTCCGATTTCGGAGCGTCAATATCCAAAAGTGGAGGGATATTCATGGTGGGATGGAGTGCATCTTGACTTCTAGCATCAATCGGGCACACCATAAGGTCGGGTCGGCCAGCTTACAACTTTTATTATATCTAGTGAAGAGGTTCTGTATCCATACTGATATATGGAAAATTATTTAAAACACTTATTTTCATGTTGTACCCTAGGATATAAGCAAGAATTTCACACGTTTCAATGATAGCATCGCTGATAGTTGCAGGTGACATAATCACAGAGAATTTCCAAATTTCTACCTGTAGCTAATTGCCTTAGGTTTAAGGCTAATCTCTCTTTAACACTCATGTGAGTGTTCTGCCTCCTCAAGAATGGTTCCTGCATTTTTAAAAATTTACCGACGTCCTTTCTTTCATTCTGAAATAATTGTAAAATTCTTCTGCATCTGTAAATCTGATTTCTTGCAGCAGGCTCATATGAGAATATTTACGTTTTATTCTACCATTCTTTCACCCATCGATTTCTTTGAGCTCGTCGAATACTTCCGATAGCCATAATTATGGCTACACAATCTTTCTTTCGATTCTCCATGTTAAAACACTAAATGCCACGAAAAACCACTTCGAAAGACCTTATCCGAATGGTGGAAACAAACGCCCTGAGATAATTTATTGATATAATTATTGTCAATAATATTGACTGTCTATGTTGTGGCGATATTGACGGTGGGCCCTCATGGCTAAACGGCAGTAAGAGTAGAAGTGAATGACATAACCAGACAAGAAGAATTCAGGAGATGGTAAAGAAAGTTTCTATGATAGAGAGGGGTGCAGCACCAGGTGGTTGCAGGTCTTGGCCATGAGGTTACCTAACCAACGCTTCTGGTTCAATGTCACAACCTGTCCATCCCAACCTACGTATCCCACGGATTTGTATTCTTTCTCACTGTTTTCCTCACGAAACAATAATAAAACATAGAATATATATAATCAAATACTTAGTACAATAACTGTACACACTCAGGTTCGAGAGACTATTCAAAAGTGTAGATCAAAAATTTTACTAACGATTTCCCAACAAATTCAATTTTTGCATTATAACGCAGATTTAACAACATCTAATAATCCGTAACATAACAGACCCTGACTGTATTTCAAATAAAATAATCTATATAAATAAAGATGAAATTCTGTTTGTCCGTTTGTTCTTTATAGAAATACATACCGTTTTTCCTAACTTATGCTCAGTGGTTCTTTCATAAAGGTGCGAACACCTTTCCATATTAAAATTGCATAACTTCAGCCAATTTCTGGGTATATTCTTTATTATTACAAAAATCGTTGCTTTACATTGGTTTTTTTACGAATTCGACCGTTTGAGTCGAAAAAAGTCTCATTTTATAGATTTTGAAGAGGCCGGGGTAGATTTTGAAGAGCCGTTCCTCCAGAACGGACCGGGGTCTACGTCTTAACTGAACGATGCGACCCAACAGATTACTAAGTTATTAATACTTTTGTTTTTTAAAAATGCGAACTTTAATAGGAGTATTGAGCTCAATAGCTAAAAACCAACCTCAAATACGAGTAGATGAAACTCCTGACGAACATCAAACATACCTCGAATCCCAATTGTCTCCAGTGATATGCCCTTTGATTTCAAAAGAGTACAATTCCCAGTTAGGGTCGCATTTGCGATGACTATATATAAAGCTCAAGAGCAATCACTCAGGGTAGCTGGTATCAATTTGGAATCCCCATGTTTTGTCATGGTCAGCTTTTCGTTGCATGCTCTAGAGTAGGTTCACCCGAAGACCTAATTATACATGCCCCAGAGGGTAAAACTAAAAATATAGTATATACGAAAGCTTTAGAATAATAATCTATTAGTGCTATTTTTGTTCTATTTCTTGTTTATAGAACTGTTCACGTTTATTAGAAAAATGAAATTCCCCGGGTGAAACCGGGACATACAACTAGTTTAAAAAATAATAAAAATGTAAAAGACATTTTCGGTTTTAAATAAATAAAGTATGAAATAAGTTCTATGTAACTCAATTTCCTGTTGAAAATGCAAAATACATATACACGTATTTGAATTTTGTTTTCTTGAAATATAAAATGTAGTATTGTATTTTAAATACTCGAATACAATACATTTAAAAACAAATGGCCACATGACTTAAGTATTTTTATATTTTTCAATTTAGTCGCAATAAAGCTTCCCCTGTGTGAACTCCCATCGCGTCCCTTTAAATTTAAAGGGAGACATGAGTTTAAATCGGGGTCTAAACTAAACGCAGTCATATTGGCCACGCCCACACGTAACATAGGGAACCACTCCCCGAATTACTTAAGGCATTTTGAATTTGAAAACAAATTTTCTGTAAGCTAAAAGTTGGTATCTAAAATAAGCTTTAGTTAGTAAAAAGACAAAATAGTAGATATGTTTAATACTGTATTTAAAAATAATAATCAAGTTATTTTTTTGCCATAGTAAGACCGGTAGTTTTGTATGGGTGCGGGACATGGCCCCTGACCAAAAAATCAGATTATGGTGGATATCTTCCACCATCATTTACTCATGAGGTAACATTTCAAACATTATATGATTAATTTCAGAATAAAATTATAAATAGGGGTAACCTGAGGTGTAGTGTTTAGCATAGTAACCTACAATACTAAAGGTCGCGGGTTCGCGTCCCTCGGTGGCCCTAGGATTTTTTATTGGGAGTAAAAAATCCTTGGCTATGCCGTCCCTCGGATAGGACGTAAAATGGAGGACCCGAGCCTGTACTACCTAAAGATTAGCCTTAGTACCACAAAGGGACTTTAAAGAAACAAACAAACAAATAATAAATAAATTAAAAATAAAATTATCGGTTTTATGTTTTTAAATAAATAAAAGGTTGTTATTTATTTTACAAAACTAAGGGTGAGACTAAACTTTTTACTGGTACTGTAGAATAACCCAAAGGTTCGAAATCGTATCCATGGCGAATTTGTCGAACATATCTTGTAATACGTCTCTCATAAATTATAATAACAGAAACTAAAATATTTTCAAAACCGTGAGAGTAAGTTTCCCAATGGATGGCAAAGAACACCACTTTTCATCCCAGGAAGGAAAAGCCACGGACGAAGATATTGAGAGTGTGAGGCCGTATAAGGGACCGAAATCATGGTGACCCCATTCCCGAGGAAGGTCGAAATTCATGAGCCGCTTCCTTTCCCAATTAACAAAGGATGGCCAAGAAGACTCCGAAAACGGAGGTCGCACCCAATTTCGTACCATTCTTCCAGATTCATGAGCTCCTAGTCCTTCGAGGATATTCCAGCCACGAGTTCTTCCACAGGAGGGAGTATCCGATGAGGAAAGAATACTCAAGTAACTCTTACAAAATCGAGAATACAACACAGTTATTCATGGCTTAAAGAAGTTTCTCGTTCATCCCTATTTTAAGTAATTTCACATAAGTTTTTATCTCTTCCAAATATATCACGTCCAATTCTAATTATTCATAGTTTAAAATTACAAAAAAAAAATGCTGCATTAAAATTAGGAATCAAGATTTCAATACTTCCGAACTTCAGTATAAACATACGTCATCTTTGTATTTAGCCGTATATCTACTTATGACGAATTAAATATGTTTGAAAAAACATGAGAATGTTCATTTAAAAATGTACTCTCGATTTCTCATTTTTCGTGTAATCCGTTGTATTTTATCCTGAACCGATTGCAACGGATTAAGGGGCAACCACTGTCTATTATATAATTTTTCGGAAGAGAAAGGTTGGCCAGGGCCGGGAATCGAACTCAGACCCTCTGCATCTACGTCGCAGTGCTCTTAACGCAGAGCTTAGAATGGGATAAATCCTGGTCGCGTCAACCTTTTCTCTCCACGATCCCACCACCCAGGTCTCCACACATTTCAGCGAAGTCCAAATTATAGGATCTAATTGACATACCTTTTAAGTAAACAATATATGTTAAAATATAGTTTGTTACTTTCCTTCATATTTATTTGAACTAACGGGTATTTCGTCGAAAATATTTTATAACTGATATGTGTTAATGAAATACTTCAAATCACGTTTTCTTCTTTGAGAAAATTCCAAGATTCTTAATAATGCAGCAGAATAGTCATGTAGTCTTCCTAAAGTGGGCTGTTCGGGTATTGCAGGTACTCGTACTTCATCTGTTCGCCTGTGTTCGGGTGTAGCTCTGGTGTCACTTTTGATTTCGGGTTTTTCCCAAGTGACAGGAGTTGTTTGAGATACTAGTGCTCCGTTGTAATTCGTCTCCTATTTTTTTATTTTTCAGATTGTAATGTAAAATATATTGATAATGGAGATTTTTTCTTCATCATAAGCTAGCGTTGAGTGCGTCAGCCAATTAGTTCGCTTAACGTAACCTTAAGTATAAAGGCTGTTCGCTTAACGCTGGTACGGCATGGTTTGGGGGAGAACCTATTCGAAGGTGAGGTTAAGAGAAACCAATAAATATGACAACATATGTTTTTGTGAAATTTTACTTTTTTTTGGATTGTGGCAGTATTCTTAATAACGAGCGACTTGTTTTAATAACGATCTATACATATGAACACTCAGACAGCTAATATAAATCTGAACATAATTTATCTTTTGTTCAAAAATGCCTACCTTAACGGCAAAGTTTAAAAAATAAAACAAATAAACAAACAGTTTAATTATCCTTTATTCTTTACATTAACGAAGAGAGGTACGCTAATTACCTTCCTTTATCTTGAGTAACAATTACCTCAAAAAAACAGCTCTAATAATAGCATCGTACAATTATACGAAGGAAGTACCAACTTATAAATTATTTACTATGAAATATTATAAGTATAATTGATGATGGACACGGTATACGCCTGAAATGATAAGAGGACACTGTATACAAATTAATCACACACAGCACAAACAGCTCAGTTTCAAAGAGGCTGAATGAACCCAAGATGAATCATCTCCCATCCTTCGCGATCCCCCAAGAGCAGAATCATCAGGGATCGATCAAACAAGGACCGTAAACCACTCCATAAATAATTTATTCAATTTATTATCGCTAATCTATCCTCGCATTAATGTTCATTTCCATAGGCAACTGACAGACGTGAAAGAATATTGCAAGTGAATAATAAATCAGAGACAGGTGGCTAATGGATCCTGTGAATAGAGGAATAAAGGGAGCACCCATTAGGCACCCACCAACCGCCCACTTTGGTCTTTAGTGGTTAATTGGGGCCCGGGTAATTGTGTTATCTTCTTATTTACATTACGGTGTTAATTAATATAATAATTTTTAGGTGCACTTTTTGCCAAAATATTGAAAAGGAAAATAGATAAAGTGACAGAACACAAATTAGCAATATAAGCTAAATAAGTATTTAAATCTATTAATTTTAAGGTCAATTACAAAGTTTTTCATACATTAGCCGTATTTTAAACAATTAAAATAATATTAATACCTTAGAATTTTAGAAATTTAGAACGCTGAATCAATATTAATCACTATATAATACGAAAAATGGAAATTGTATCGTATATAACTTGTTTGTTTTTCAATTGCATCAATAATTTGAAATACTTTTTGTAAAAAATCCTTAAGCGTTTTTATATGTTTTAAACAAATAATTTTTAGAATTATTCTTTGCCTTGCTTCCTCCAGATAATCCTTTGAGGCGTCTGAATAGAGGATGGCCTAGAAATCTTCGAAACTAAAACAACATTAATTGCTACCAATGGGTAATTTCTCCACGTGACGTCATTTCATGTCACTAATGTACATATATATTAAATTTACTTATTGTATTGCATATACAGTTGTAAATTTCAATAAATAAATTATAAAAAAAAATAATTAAATCCTACATAACTTACTCTTTTTTTAAATATAAAACCTTATAATAATATTTATTTATATATTTTTACTGTCATTAAGTGAGTATTTAAAAAAAGAAATTCCACAGGAAAATTTTTATTTTATTTTTTATGTTTATAAAAAATATTTGGCTCTTGTGATCATTGGAAAGAGTAGGTTGACGTGGATGTGATTCGGAACCTTGTTAGCTCGATTAGTTAGAGCATTGCAACTGTAATGCAGAAACCCGGGTTCGAATCCAGGCAATGCCAAACTTTTCTCTTAATGTAAAATTTCTCAAACAAAAATAATTTCGAAACTTAGCCAACATATCAATAGTTTATAGGGAATAATTTTTAGAATTATTGTGCATCTCTTCTCATTATTATATCGAGAGGAAGGGAGGTGTTTTCTTTTTCCATTTAAATGTTTATCCGCGCCCGACAACGGGAGGAATTTAAAAAGAGAAGAAAAGAAAAATTTATAACTGGTTTGGGATTGACTCATAAGAGCAATCAACTGGATTTTTCTAATAATAGAGATGTTGAGCTAGTTGCGGTTGGCTCAGGATATCCTATAATGAGATCATTAACTATGGAGAGGATTAAACATTATATTTAACTACGAGCAATAAAACATAAAGAATCCTTTAAATCAAACTCCTTGAGCTGTAGACAAGGATTAATATAACGACCGGATTTATTCAACTCATTTTTGCACTTTATTCACACCTGTCTCATCACAACAATTAATATACTGAGTGGAAGTTAACAGTATCAGTGAGATAGGAAAAGCCTACAGATAACTAATGTGTCCAGGGGACACCTGTGGTATAGTGATTAGCATAGAAACTTTACAATACTAAAGGTCGCAGATTTGCGTCCCGAGGTGGCCCTAGGACTTTTTAGGGTGTTAAATGGAGGTCCCGAGCCTGTACGATTTCAGGTACTCGTTAAAGGTCCCTATCCTAATTATACTTGGTTAGGCAAAATTCAGGACTCCAACTATAGCATCATTAGATTAGCCTTACTAGCATGAAGGGACGTTAAACAAACAAACAACTAATGTGTCCATTGCCTATTAAGAAATTAATTAAATTAAATTATTAATTTGACATATTGGTCTGATATATTTTTATAAATATAAAAAATTGCATGGGCCAGAGAATTTAGTTCGCCGTGCGTGGACTTAACTGCATAATGTCCTCAATCCAACATAGACAGGACCCATTTAATTTACATAACGTTGACAAGTTCCTTATAATTTATTTTAATTTGGCTTAAATTTATTTTAGTTATTTCTCTTGTTTTATTTAATCACTTTTCAACGCAGTATTTTAAAGAATTAAATTTATTCATTTTTCTAATAGGTATTATTCTTTATTTCTTTTGTATTGGGAATATTACGTTTTTTGTTTGGATTTTATTCAATATATAATATTCTAGTTATTTTCATCACTATTACCAAAAGTAGTTGTTTTCGGTGCGCGGTCGAGTTTAACTTTTAGACCAAGCACCGAAAACAAACTTTTGGTTCGTGTTATGAACAATACTTTTCATCATACTGCTCACACTTTTATATGTCATTAATAACTTATAGATACAATATAAGAAATTAACTTGACACCTTTTTTTTTATAAATAAAACATATGTTTATTAACCTACAATAGAAGAAAAGTACTTAAGTATTTACATTGATATTTAGAATACAATTCTGATTATTAATTATATTAAAACCTTTGTTTGGCTTGGTCTTTTGCTTTGCTGTGTTATTTTGCACTTCAAACACACTACTTACATTAGAATGAAGCATAGTATAGCTACAAGTAACCTTCTTCAAACAAATGTTTATTCACATATAATAGTAGCAGGTAAGGTTAGTGCACCAAAAAGATTTTTACTTTCACTTACCTATATATGAAATATATAGTAAGTGGAAGTATTGCGATCGTGAAAATTTTCGACTTCCGGTTTTCAACGGAAATACACGTTTTGGGGTCCCCTGAGTCAAAATAACCAAGTCCCGCGAAATGGTCTGTGTGTGTGTGTGTGTCTGTGTGTGTGTGTGTGTGTGAACAGACTAGCTCAAAAACTATAAACCGTGTGAACCTGAAATTGGGTATTTAGAGTTTATATAAGCCCGCGATGTGACAGCAAAAATTTCATCAAATTTTCTCAAAGGGAGGGGGTACTTTATTAAATAACTTTTTAAGTTTTTTTCGATTTTCTCAAAAACGGCTCTAACGATTTTGATTAAACTGAGTATTTGATCTATTTATATGCCTGAAATATGACTGTAAAAATTTCATCAAAATTGATCAACCGGAGGGGGGACTTTACTTAATAAATTTTGTATCATTTTCACATGTTTTTTTTATTTACTCAAAAACGGTTTTAACGATTTTGATCAAACTTGGTATTTCATGTATTTATATGCCAAAGATGTGATAACCAACATTTCATCACAATTGATCAACCGGAGGGGGGACTTTACTTAATAAATTTTGTATCATTTCACGTGTTTTTTTTTATTTACTCAAAAACGGTATTAACGATTTTGATCAAACTTGGTATTTGATGTATTTATATGCCCGAGATATGACTGTAAAAATTTTATCAAAATTGATTAACGGGAGGGGGGACTTCACTTAATAAATGTTGTATCATTTTCACGGGGTTTTTTTACTAACCCAAAAACGGCTTTAACCATTAACAAAAATAAGATATGAATGATATAGAAAAATGTGTGACTTTGGGAAATGATATTTAGCAAAACACGTCAATTTCTAATCTAAGTAAGTTGGTAAGTGAAAGTTGTGTGTTGCGCGCACGCACCAGATTTTTTCACCATACTACGATGTAATCACCTGTTTTACACACCTAATTTGTGGTCCGAAAGCTACACTTCGTCGCCCTAGGGCCGAAAATGAATATTTCGCCTTAGGGCCGCAAAATCAGCTGTTTATTATTTTAATTCATTCATTTCATTATATACATTACATAAGTTTGTTTTGCTCGTATTATTCTTTAGTTATTTAGTAATTATGGCTAATAATACATCAGAATCTATAAATAGAAGAGCAAAAGAAATCATAGCAGATTTGTTACCAGCAAAATCAAAAGATAGGTATGACGAAGAGAATACAAAGTTTTTGAACTGGTTAAAAATGGAAAATGTAAAACCTGTAGATGTGAATGATGAAGTTGAATGAAGTTGCGATTGAAGTAAATGAAACACACATATGTTCATCTCTCTTTATTAACTTACATAATAACATAACGTAAAACAATCCATACATTAAACATTCATCATGTCCCTATAACCACAAGATAACCTTCTAACAAAGAGGTACACTTAACCAAAAGAAAATCTTGTTTTTGATTAATGTTATATCGTATTAATATTTATTGTGGTATGGTGAAAAATAGCGTTCGTGCCTCGGGCCAAACCCTCGAACTTTTCATGACCTCGAATACGTCTCGGTCAAAAAATATCTCGAGCCGGCAAACGCCCACTTTCGGCCCTTGGTACGAAATATACAATTCAGGCCTAGGCCCGAAAAGTACTACTTTACGGACTCAAACTGAATGTTGGAAACATGTTTTTGATGCGGTATGATGAAAACACGTTTACTGTAGAAGTAATGAATTGTATACAATTATTCGGCAGACCGTTTATTATGCCGTAAAATGTTTTGTTATTTACAAATTGGATTATATTGTATTATATTTTTCTTTTAATGATTTGTTTTTCCTTCTAAGCCTTATTTTTTTTTTTTAAATATACTACTACTATAAAATAAATCTAATAAAGTTATTTTAATGAGTATGAATAATATTCTGAAAGTGTAAACGTTCAGTAAAATAAAAACGATTCAAACCATTACCTCTCCACGAAGGTCGTAGACCTTCAAAATCCCAACAATAATATCACTTCCCTAATTCACAAAATCAGGTTTAATGAGAGTCCTTAAAAACGTTATCATGCGAAATTATGTAAGGTGTTGTTTTTTTTTGCGATATGGAAGGTGAGGGGAGGGGAGTAGGGGGGGGGGGGTCAACTTTAATGGCTTTACAAAAAGTCGAGGCCTTGAGGATCGGATCAACAGACCATGGCAACTTTTTTTTTTAACCGGATCGTCCCTCATTGCTTCCTCTCAACACTATTCTTCTCCGGGATCCGAAGGATAAAAAGGGTTCACTCAGCCTCTGTTTTCCAGGGGAATCAGGGATTTCGTCTTTTCTTTTCTCTTCGTCAACGTCTTCGGCAAACAGTGGAAAATTAAACCAAATTTAACTTTTGGTCTGAAATCTACAAAAAATAATTTATATAGGTATATAAAAATCAGAATATTAGATAATATCTTTCTTTTAAGTTATTTAATTAAATTTTGAACAATATTGAATAGATAATAGAAATTGTAAAATATGTATATTATAAGGAGATATATTTATTAATTGAAAATTATAGCATCTTATGTTTTATTATATATTTTAAGGCAGTAATTAGCATGAAATGCTTTTATTTTATTCCGCTTCTCAATCCCACAGGTTGGTAAGATTTTTGTTTTTCCAACGAGATACAGATTTAACAAAATTGCCTTTAGATTCCATGGTTTCCATTCGCGTGATACTTAAACAAACAACTTTAACTTCGGAAATGTGCGAGGTCAAATCCATATTAATTTTTAAAAAATCTATTATCCCTAATAGAGTTTTTATGAAATTGTTATGGCTGTTCCATATTAATTTCATGAATTGCTTAAAACGCAATTTCTTTTAGTGTTAAAAAAAAAAAAAAAAAAAACCTACCTTCATACTTTTTCCTAACCGATAAAATTAAGAAGAATATAATAAAATAGATGAAAAATGAAGACTAAGCTGGTTGATTCCCAAAACTTTGAATTAAGAGAAGAGATCTAAGTTACTATTTCATTTTTTTCGCATAGATCAAGAAAAATAGGCTGCGTACTTTGTGTTAGGAGATCTCAATGGTTTGTTTTCTTTTTTGTCTGAAAGACATTATTGTCACTAAAGAGCCCTATTTTTAAGGGGTTTTAACCCAAGGGGTCCACCGATCCTTCCTGGTCTTTTCATTGACTTCTCAGACCCCAGTTTGCTGACTTTTAAACTCCTCTCGGAACAGTGGATTGTAAAACTGGCCCCCAATAGCATCGGTTGGCGGGTCACAGATTTACGACCCACTGCTGACAGTCCTGACCCACAAGTCCTTCCCATCCCAACCCAATTCCCAATGTGAGGCCAACCCATTACCACACAATGGCCCCTACACTACAGCTTTAATATTTAAGACATGTTTTATTTATCGCGCTGTCTATATCTCTTGGCCTTGGTAGCTATGTTTAATGGGTCGGCTTCGTTATTAGTAACGAGCATTATTTTTACACGGGCTCGGGATCGTTTTAACAGCGTGCTATTAAACGGTTATTATCCGTGGGAGAGCAGGAAGGAAAAAAAAAAGGCATCTAGTAGTTGAATGTACTCGACCGAAGGGTAAATGTAGTAGCGTCTACATACTAATAAATGATAAAGATTACTAAATAAAAAAAAAATATGTAGGGGAGAGCGGGGTTGGTTGGCAACAGTTTTCACTTTTTTGATTGTTGAGTCGTTCCTGTTAATATAATCCCAATAGGGCTGATACCACTGTAAACACCAAGTATTAGAGTACTTCAAGTATTTTTTTCACCATATAATATTTAATACTAAGATAATAGAAAAATGAAGAATCCGTCAAACCAGAGTATGCCAATTAACCCCCAAGGTTGGCCTAGAAGGTGGGTTTTTTTAGCAATCTCATTCAAGTACTGCCTGACACATATTATTGTTATTAAAAGCTGCACTATAATGGTATAATAATTTTGAATCGGTTTCTAACAGCTTTTAAGGGAAAATAGAACGACAATAGAAGAAGATAGAAGTTTAAACTGTCGTCACTTTCTGTATAAGAAAAATTGCTCCAATCCTCTTTGCTGGAACTAAAGACAATTGGTAGTTTCACCTTTGCTTATGTTTACCTTGCTTTTGTGAATTTCTATTGCGCCAAAAAACCCAAGTTGAAGAGAGCCAACTAACCCCACAGGAGAGATCATATGAAAGATGGCTGGAAAGATGCCAGGACAGGAGAGAACAACCAAACAAGAAACTGGTTAATCGAAAGGTTAGGTTTTTCATAGGAGTTTCGGGCTATGTGAACAGAATCGGAGTCAAATGGTTTACCATGCCTTAAAATCAAATTTACTGAAAATATAAAAATTTACTTACATGTTGTAAAATCAATCAATGATGCACACTCGTCTCTACACTGTTAGCATCGGATTGAAAACTCAGGACAAGACTCCCGAGGTCGAGCGGGTGACATGGTACAATGGTGGGGCCTTTACAACAGGTGTGACGGAAACTATAAGCCGATGGCCAACCTACCCCCTATGCCAACTAACCCCGCTCTCCCCTATTTAATTTAATAGTTCATTATTTTTAATAACTTTAATCTGAAAAAGAGAAACATAAGCCATAGCCGGGACTCGAACCCAGGTCTTCCACATTGACAACCTCTCAATTAGATCCTACCTTTAGGACAGTTGTCCATGCCCTACTTTGCTTCGACGCGGTGATATCGGCGGGTTCAGTGAAAAGAAAAAAAAAGAAAAAAAAAAAGATAAATAAATATTAAAGCATTATATAAACAATAAAAAACCAATTTTCTAAATGGAAAACTCTAGCATGTTTGCTCGTCCAGTAAAAAAAAATGGTCAACCTAAAAAAAAAAGAGCAATTTCTTTTAACGATTTTTTATTCAATTTTTCTCAACTATTTCTATGCAAGACCGCGTTTAGAACTTGATCTAAAAAACTGCTAGAACGCTGGTACTAGTACCCAATCACTTTTTTTTTTTTTTTTTTTTTTTTTTTATTTTGAAAAAGTCTCCTCTTTAAATGTTATCTTGCCCAATAAGTACATTATAATAAATATAATGGAATCTCCCATGGCAATTACTATCACTGGCAACTAGTCAGTGGCAACTATTGTATATTCAATTGAACAATTATAAATCGAGACAAGAAATAGATAGAAAAAAGAAGCACGTTTGACCATGTTTATGTATACATCCTCAAATCAAGGATATGTTTGTGGGAACGGGTCAAGGTAAATAAAAAATACATTGTATGTTATTTATATACCTTGATACTGAACCGCAGTACAAAGCTATTCAATTTAAAAAAAAAAAAATCAGTAACATGAAAAAGTCCTAAAGTTTCAGCTAAATAAAAAATTAAATTCAAGCAAAAATAACACAATAATTATTATTAATTTATATTTCTTTCATTAAGGAAAAGATTATGGTTCAATAATCGTGATCATGGTTTAACAACAATAATAAAAAAAAAATATACAAATATTAACGAGATGAACTTACTTCATGTATAATGGCAGAATAGATTCTTGTATACAGGAATTAAAATAAAAGAATACTTGTAGAATTGTTGGTGAAAGATAAGTGGGAGAATGTGAACATGGTTAATAGGTAATTTTTTTAAATATTATTATTTATGATTTGATGAAACATAACGGCGACCAAAGTAAGATGTAACATAGCAGAATAATAAAAATCGATTAGGTATTACTTTTCTGTAATAAAATGATTTCGCTTCAATTATTAAGACACACTTGAAAGGATAAACAATGTGTCTGAGTGACTTACAGAGATAAACTATGTCCTCTATACCTGAGAACTAAACAATCCCCATTAGCCCCTAAATCTTCCTTTCTTTGTACTTTGTAAAAAAAAAAAATCTGAATGTCATTTAGAAAAAATAATTTTTTTTTTCCTAAACAGACTGACTATACATGGCGTTTTAAATAAAAACTTTCAAAAGGAAAAAATATGTTGGGAACTCCTCTTGGAAACTCTTATTTCGAGATTAAAAGCTATAGATACGACGTAAAATGTTCAATTTCTTAAGAAGAATAAGTTTCTGCAAACCTTAACTTTACGACCTGATAGTCGCAGTGTCATGACTAACAATGCTTTCCTAACACTCCTTGTTCAACAAGAGTCTCTTTAACTCCAAGGTGTCTTTCGGACGATTACACCCAAGATCTTAAAGGACGCCGGCACCCCCTTTGGTGCGTGGAACCGGTCGAATCACAGCTCTCCTACGCTCGGGATGGATCGTGTGGGTGAGACATCGAAAAGCCTGTCCCTGGGAGGATGGCCTTTTTTAGAGGATTCCCTGACAGGTATGGGACAGTCATTACCTCCTGGAGATTCGATCTGACTGGGCTGCCCACGTCCTCCAACGGTACCGTCGCAGATATCCGGGAACGGACGTCATGAGGCACAGAGATTGAAGAAGGAACGTGGATTAGAAGTACTTCGATAAGACATGATTGCATTCATAGGTATTCTAGGCGAACAATCATTGAAAGTTGTTCAAATTTTGAACAAGCGTCCATTTTCATTATAAAATTCTTGCCTTTGAGATGTTTTCTTCCTTTAGTCATTCATTGAAAAAAAAGGGAGGGGGAAAGCCTTTAAAAAATTTAAATAGCTGACTTTTACAATCTCGACAAGTAAATGACCAACAACAAAAACACTGTAATGTCAATCGAAGAGCAGTGAAGAACCTAGAGTAGAACACGAAACTGACGATAATGGCATAGTACCAATGATGAAACAAAATGGTGAAGGTGATGTTCGGAGTAGAGATGCCCAAGTATAAAGTTTTGCGTTCTTTCGACCCTGCCGTTTTGGAACTAAGCCTGCTTATAAAAAAAGCTTAATATTTAATAAATTTTAATTAAAATTAAAACTACGGATTAAATGCCATGATGAATTACTTATCAACGTTAATAATTGTGTGAACAACCTTCATTAAGGTGCCTCTGTAAGTAAAGAAACAATTAATTAAATAATGTCTTTGTCATGGTATTTAAATCCAAAGTATTAAATTTAATTCAGTAAACATATATGGTTTCGGTGTTGTTTATCTCCGGAGAACAGATATAATACATGAAGGGGCCAAAGTCAGAGTGGTGTAAGGCACATTCCGAACAGTTCTGATTTAAGTCTGAAAATACACTCTAGAAGGGCTAAACTGTTGAAATAAAATGTGAATTAAGTCACAGAGACTTCATTCGTTACTTAGTTTACCTTACCTTTCAACATTTTAGCCCTTCCAGATTGTATTTTCACGCTTAAATCAATTATAGCTGTTGAAAAATAGCTCAACCACTCTGACTTCTACCCCTTCATATTGCACGTCGGCAAGAAGATGGTTTCAACTAAAAATATATAAAAATTTCGTGTGGAGAAGACCACAGAATTGTGCAGAAAGCCACAAAACTGTTAACATTTCCGTTCGCGTGAGGCGCAAAATACAATGTTCTTTTATTAAGGGGGCGATCTTGTTAAAGCAAATAGAGAGTTAATTTTGAGTTACAATTAGTGCCTAAAGGACTCACTGCCCCAATGGTAAACTATTTTTGTTCAAATACTATTTTTCCCATTCGTTGTTTGAAGGCACTTGGTAAAATTGAGAATGTATTCGAAACTTTTTTTTTTTTTTTTGCCTCCTTGCCGAGGTGCGATATGTAGGTATGTTTTTGTGCGCAAAAGTGTTTGTTGTTTTTTACAAATAAAGAATAAAAAAGGACACCTCCTTAACCTTAAAGGAGCAAGTGATTATAACAATAAATAATCAATCACGAAAAAAAAAATCGATAACATTGAAACCTGGTGTCTATTCTTCAATTCTATTCTATTCTTCCTGTTGTCAATCGTCACATAAATTACGTTTTATGAGCATAGTGCCAAATATAATTCAGTAGTCAGTTTATATGATGTAGTTAACGCTCAGGAAAACTTTATTTCTCTGCTGGTGAGCATATATGTGCAACATCGACTATGGAAGCAAGCCTTGCCATGTTGGTACATATAGGCAGCTGTGGTACCTGGGCTTACCCTCAGCAGGTACCCTTTCACCGTACCTCCAACCTGGGTAGCATTATCCAAGTTGTAAATCAATACCGTTGGGTACCGTTAGGCACAGTTTTGTTAGCAATTCCATTCCTGCAGTGGAAGGAACAGAGAGGGCAGTTTCCAGTGCATAATTTCGAAACGAAACAGCCCAACCATGTTTCCAGGGGTCTATAACCTTTACAAGCGCACTAAAACTGCCTTCAAAACTTCCATTAAACCTGTATACGGTTCCATAGAAGGCATGAGCGTAATTTCTTATTCAAAAGCAAACGTGTCAATTGTCTACGAAACAATACAACTTAATTATAATTAACGATTTATTAGTTAGGACATTTTTGGAAAAAAAGTTTTTGGGGCTGTATCTCAAGTATATCAAGAGATAAAATGCTGGTAAAGTGTCATCTTTGTGATCATTCTTCTGATATATATTTAATGACACATTACCATATTCTAAAAAATTTCATCCTGTGAACCCATAGTTTCTCTACTTTGAACTTTAGAAAACATTTAGATAAAAAAAAAAAAAAAAAGAAGACACATCTTCAAGCTTTCTAGCTACCTAACATTTCAAAAACACTCTATCTTAGCCTTATTTTTATATTGATTTAAACATGTATTTCAAAAAACATAAGTCTAAAAAATCTGAAATTTCATATCCTTCTTTACATTGATGCATACGACAAATAACACTGAAATTATCAAAATCAAAAAAGTCCCGTAAGTTTAGGCCCCTTGTTGGTTAGATAGGGAACAATTCAGGTGCAAATAAAAGTACAAAAAAATTAAAATATGTTGGTTGATAGTCAGGATTTTCAGTTATCTATTTTTTATTTTTGAAAACCAACGTTTCGATACCTACAATTGGATCTTCATCATGACTTCTGGTTCTAGAGTAATACCGAGTAATCTAGACTTAGAAGCCCTGATGATGATCCACATGTAGGGATCGAAACGTTGGCTTTCCAAAATAAGAAATAGATAACTCAAATTCCTGACTATCAATCAACGTATCGTAAAGAAAAACAGTTGACTATTAATCACCTATAAAAAATAAAATAAAAACATCAACTCTCAATCAACATTCGGATAAAAATCTAAAGAGATACATTTTTAAATAAAAATCACTTGAAAAAATACAGCGAACATTTGTAAAAATATCTTTTACAAATTGAGAAACAACAAATTGAAGGGATATAAAATAAAAATTTATCTTAGGTCATACAAATAACAGTTATTAATATTTCTTTGTTAGTTTGTTTGTTTAACGTCCATTTTTATGCTACTAAGGCTAATCGGACGATGCTACAGTGGGAGTCCTAAATTTTGCCTATCCAGGTATAATTAGGATAGGGATCTTTAACGAGTACCTGACATCGTACAGGCTCGGGACCTCCATTTTACGTCCTATCCGAGGGACGGCATAGCTAAGGATGTTTTACTCCCATTAAAAAATCCTAGGGCCACCGCTGGAATCGAACCCGTGATCTTTAGTATTGTAGGTTGCCATGCTAACCAAAACACCACAGGTTACCCCTAATATTTCTTTAACACATAATTGTGTGATTTTCCTAAAAAAAAAAATTCTCTTAATTAAGATTAGATGGTTTTTTCTTTAAACTGTTAAGGTATTTGATAATTTGAACAAATTCTAATGAACTCATATCATTCATGTTCATTATACCTTTTTTTAAAGCATGTCTTGTTAAAATATTTTGGTCATTAATTGACTATTCGCTGTTTTAGAAACGTGACGTTGTTAGCTTTGTTCATTTAATCGACTAACAAATATTCTTAGAGAGACATACGAATGGCGAAATATTGCTAAGATATTTTTGACTGAAAGTAAATAATGTTGAAATATATCACTTACTTCCTGTTTTTATTTTATACCAACGTGATATTATCCGTACAATGCTTTTAAATAATTTTAAAAACTGATCATGATCTCAGAAAATCTTTGATGTTCAACAATAAGCAGGCAATAGGATGTGCAGTCTCCTGTAAACACGCACAAATCGACGAACTGAAGCCGATTCGAAACACGTATTGTAGTCACCTGTTGCTCGAACGACAGATGTCGAAGGTTTAGTTCGCCGAAACGTATTCAAAGACAGTTTTCCTGGTCGGGCACCATCGAACAGCAAGTTTATCACCAGCATTCCTTCACGTACGGCAGCCATCCAGTGATATCTGACTACGTTTTCCTTTTCGTCACAAAACCGTCCCAGATAGCTGACATCTAGAGGCAATATCTTCTTCTATACCACCCCCTCGGTTACAGGATGGGATCGACGGTCGAAGCGAAAAACTGCTTCAGAGGAAATATGGAAAACAAGAGAAACTGCTGAATAAATGAATGGGATATAGGTTTTCCCCCTATCTGGTTTAAGTCATCTGTTTAAACTGGGCAAGGAACTCAGAGGGGAAGCCGCGAATTAAAACAGTTTTAAGGTAAGCCTCGCGTTCTTCAGCTCAAAGAACAGAATCTCCCATGTTATTTCTTATTCAATCCATAAAATCGATTGGAATTTTTTCGTAAAAAAATAAAAATCAGTAACATTTTTATACATATCATTTCATCAAAAACATGCCTAATTTTATTAACGTCTCATCACTTTACACAAGATAAGGCTAAAGGCGTCAAGGAAAAAAAATAAAATATAAGACGATCATTTGAGCGAATATCCTATATTATCTTTTTAATTATCGTTAAGTAATTAAAAAGTATTTAAAGAACAGGAAGTTTCGGACCACATCGGTCCCATCTTCAGGTGATCTCTAATGCATTTGTTAAATCATTATATATGCTATTATAAGTCATATAGATATTTTTTTTTTAAATTAATCAATTTTAGCAATATCGTCAAATTAACTTAAAAAAATACAGCCCAAATTTTTACAATTAATAAATTAAACAACAGTAAGCAGCCAATAGAGAAATATTGCAAAAATGGGGGTTTTTGTTTCAAAATAAATTAGATTTAAAGACATTCCTGAAAATTATAAAATAAAAATAAAAATACAAATATACTAGCTAATAATGCATGTTTGTTTTCGCTTGCTTATATAAAGTAAAGAATAAAAGTATACTATTTTAATAATCGACATATAATGCAGAAATGAGATTTTTTGGAGTCTTTAACAATTTTCGAAAAAGTAAAATAGAGGTTAACCACAATTGAGTTAATGATTAAACCTTCTACAGTTATATTTGATAAATTTGGGTAGAAGATATCTTCTTAGATTTCAAATCTTGTATCTAGACTTGAAAGAACTCAAGTGCTAGGGGGTTGGCTTATGTCTGGAGAACATTAAATAATCATTATACTCACGACGAACTCCGCCAAATTATTTAAACTCCAACATACCTACAAAAAAAAAAAAAAAAAAAAAATGTATAAGTTTTGAGTTTTGCTTTTAAAATATTATAACTAATTTATGGGTCATAACTATAATATCGTAACCTTGTCTTATTAATGTAATTAATTTTTTTGTGAAGAGAGGAATTTTCATTATCAGTAGGATTCAAGTAAATAAATAGTAATCAATTGAATTGAATACGAAGTTAATAATTGAATGTTATTTATTGAGCTCTTCTTCGATGAATCGCAAGATCTTTAATGACCATCATCAAGACGTTTAAGCATCGTCCATTTATGTACTTATTCTTAGTTAAATTCCATTAACATGGGGTAACGAGAATATTATATCATATGTGTAATTATTACTTTCAGTAGGCTGTTGTAATTATTCTCATAAATACTCTTAATGAGCTAATAAATCTATTTAACTGAATACTTAAAGATATATAATATAATAAATAAGAACACGTTCAAGGTTTAAGGATGAGATCTCTGTTATCTTTCCAAAGATATGGAGAAAAACTATCAGCACGAGATAAAGAGTTGATTCACAGATGTCCATGTCAAGGCCAACGGGGTATGACTTTCTTCTGATAAGGAGGATTTCGACCAGTCGGAAGCATTCCACAGCATGTTGGATACCTTCTGGAAGGTTCGTTCCAAAAGGGAAGCCCAAATCCTCGCTAGGATAAGGAACTCTGTTAGGAATCCCGAGGAGTAGAGGTACTGGCGACCTTTTTTTTTTGTCCCTGTCTTATGGTGCGGAGGGTGATGGGGGACTAGGGTTAATACAAAAAACCCACCAGGGCCTGCGAGGGTTCGGGGGTGGTTGAACCCAAATGTTGGTTGAACCATGAAAACCGTTCCGAGATCATCCAAAACTTGTTTACGATTTCTCCTAGTGTGTGAGTCACCACTACCACCGTATAATAACGGTAGCCTTCGTCATTGCTAAGAACGTTGACATAGTCCAAGGTTTTGTTCCTTCGGATCTAATTGCAGCCTTTTAACCGATTGAGCTAACGAATGATCTTGAACTTGAGAGCTCCGCGTGAAGCGATGAATCTATCCTCGCGAAAGATAAAACAATTCCAAGAGCAGAAATTCTGGGCCAAAACGAGGAAAGGAGATACCATAAAACGAGGTAGAAACGTACCAATCGGTCTCAGCCGGTGAGCCCGCACAGGAAAACATAAGGTCACTGACTCCTTGAAAAGTGGACACCTTTTCGAGCGTAAATAATAAGTTGAGAGAAAATGCTTTTTCTCTGTGAATAATGATATACGTTAATAGTTTTTACAAGTTAAATCTTTGAGATTTTTTTTTTTTTAAATAGAAGTAAATTAAGAAGTTTTTTATTTGATGTGTTGAATAAAGGCATATGAAAAGTTTTATTTATAAAAATCAAGAAAGAGATGTTTCGAAATGGTTTTGAACAAAAGTATGAAATGTACTTATACTGCAAAGAGCAATTAATATTTATGATATCTAGTAATTAAAAACAAAAGAAAATCTAGCCTAATTACTGTATGAAGATACAAGAAATTACATATGCAGACTTATAACTATCGATCAACATACGCGTAACATTTACTCTCGATTTAATGTCAAACTTAACGGGCTCAACAGCAAAATTATAAAATACATGGTAACTAAAAAGAAGAAGAATGAGAGACCTACTCTCCTGAATTAAGCGTGAATCTGTCCAACTCGAGAGGTGCTGCTGGGGACTTCTTTTCAAGCCTGAAATTTCCAAATTTTCGCATCACATTTGCTGATTGCCATTGATTAGTGACAGGAGAGGAAAAAAAAATGAAAAGAAAAAAAATCTCATTTAAATTGATCGTATCATGTAAAAGAAGCTTACCTTATTTTATTTTTGTTTTTATAGTTCAAATTTTATAATACTTACTTATATGTATTATAGATTTTATATAAGTCACTTATTTTATTTAGTTGGAAAATAGGGGTTCCGTTTCTAATAGTAATAAATTTTAGGAATTTATCAAAAGTGGAATTCTTAAGTGGACGCCGCTGGAAATTTATTAATTATTCCTGGTTTAATGGAAAGCTTTCATGAATATAAAATTGAGGAAAGTAAGTGTTGAACACTTGAACAAACTAATGAAATTGTTTAAGCTAGTTCTGATGGGTTTTTTTCCCCCCATGTTTCGTTCATTTCTCAATGATTAATAAATGAGAATTTCGTTCACTCTTCATCACTGAATTCTTATTCTTTGATTACACAGATTAATAAATACATATTAATCATAAATATATGATCAAATATGAATTTTTTTAAAATGACTGATCTGTTAAACATTTTCTGTCTTTTTTTTAAAGTTTTAATAAAAAATTATATATAAAAATTTCTGATAAGCAGAGATTTATTATGATAACTAATTATTTTATTATTATTATAAAATTATTTTTCTTCAATTCCATCTTCATTCAAGTCCAAATGTTTGACACTATGGCAATATTTATAGTAAAAGGTGCAAAAACTAGTTATTGACACCCTCTGGATTAAATTTTGAAATCTTCAGATATCACTTAGAGGACCCTTCAAACATTATATTCATGTATATCTTGAAATAAAATGAGGACTCGTTTATTTATTTAAGTAAGTTCAATCTGGGGTGTCAATAACTGTACTGAGTGTCAATGACTGCCTGGTTTACCCTACGCAACAGCAATAGATATATACTATTAAGTAAAACAAAAAAATCATTTAGGTGATGTTATATTTGGAACATGAGACGACCCATACACACAGAGTTCCAAACAGAGAGCAGATGCCACAAACTAAACGACCTTCAAGGCTCAACGAAGGACAGATGTCGAGCCACAGCTACGCCAGTGGGTTGCTGCATGAGCTTGGAAAAGCCATCTCATTTGTCGATTTACGGTTCCTCTCCTCTCAAGAATGTAGGAACAGGTACCAAGCTTTCAAACCCTGCGAGCAAATAAGGAAGGGTACGTCTTATTTGTTTTTTTGCCCACAACCCCTGGTGCGAGGGAACCTAGACAAAAAATATGGGGCTTACTACGGGAAACAGAACCTGGAGGTTAGTGACCGTTTGCTCCTGTCTAGTACGACCACACTATTCTGTTTCAGTTCCAATAATAATGAATAACTTAAGTACAAGACGTAAGAATGAACATAGTTATAGATGAAGATATTAATGTAACGACTTTAAGGCAATAAGGGGCAATGGGATATCTCGAATCCAACATGTCCCGAATAATATCATAAGGGAAATAGTCCAAGATTTAATATCCTTCATACTATCGCAACAAGAAAGCTGAGCTGGTTCGGACACGTCATGAGGATGTCGGAGGACCGGTGGCCTAAGAGGTTACTGAAGCATGTTCCAAGTGAAAGAAGAAAGAGAGGTCGTCCTGAAAAGAAATGGATGGACGGACTGCAAGAAGCTATGGCAGCAAGAGGATTGCAAGAAGACGACTGTCAGGACAGGAAAAAATGGCGGGATGGATTGTTAGGAAACGACATATGACCTCGCTTTGTAATAAAGTCGTTAATATATATATACTTTAAGGCAACAATACAGCGAATTTCAAAGCAGAAGTACATTAATTTCATAATTAAATAAATCTAATCTTAATTCTAATTAATTCTTCTAACGATATTAGTAACTTCGTTACAACGCCTTAAGCAATTGTGCATTCGTTGATTTATCCGATGAAGGCTTCAACTGTGTTTTGAGTTACAAACGATTTCATCAACTTTTGTAAAATCTAAAGGTGCCTTTATAATGATCGATCACGAAGGCTGTTCGGGTATTCTAGGTACTTCATCTGTTCGCTAGTGTTCGGGGGTAGTGCTGGTGTCACTTTTGATTTGGGTTTTTTATAAGTGACAGAAGTTGTTTGTGATACTAGTGCACCGTTCTTATTCGTCTTCAATTTGGTAGTAGGTATCAGTGAAGAGGAAGAATTTGCTCTGCCTTGAGCCGAGGTCTGTGGTGTAGCGGTTAGCATCGTCGCATGTAACGCAGGAGACCCGGGTTCGACTCCCGGCGGAGCCAAATCTTTTCTCTTCAAAAAATAAATTATTTATAAATTATATTGATAATGGAGATTTTTTCTTCATCATAAGCTAGCGTTGAGGGCGTCAGCCATATTTGTTCGTTTAACGTCACATTAAGTATAAATGGCTGTTCGTGGAACGCCGGTACGGCAAGGTTCGGGGGAGAAACTGTTCGAAGGTGAGGTTCGTAGAGTGTAAAGACACCTTTAAGAGAACTATTTGTGTTACTAAGACGGCTGACTTGGAACTAGCGGCTGTTCTTAATTTTGTCCTAACTTATTAAGGATAGAAGCAACGTCAGAAAAATACTAAAGGATGGTCTAGAAGCTTATCTTAACTAACTCCAAAGCGACAATAGCGCTATCCCAAAATCATATTTAAATAAATCGCCTATTTTTAGTTATGACTGTTCTTAATGCGCTAGAATGAATAGTATATATGTGCAAGACCGTAAACAATTTTAGTGTAATTTTCACAAGAACTTCATAAATCAAAGGAACTATTTAGAATAAATTATAATTATCTTTCAAAAAGATATCAGTTACTATCTAAAAAAATCTCTCGTAAATCGGAGGCTAATTATTTATTTAGAATTTAACACATTATATTATACTTTTAGATATAACTTTATTTAAAGGAGTGCCCGACATATGCCTAGATTAAAATATAAATATATACTTAAAGATAACGGAGGGAAAACAAATAGTTGCTTTTAAATTAATTATGGAATGCTACAGAACGTACATATGATGAATATTTGGAAACCTTAAAAATATATATAAAATTCTGATACGTTAAGAAAAATGGTATAAACTGAAATAATTAAATTAAAACGGATATGATTATATAAACATGATGATAACAGGTGGAATAAGAAAGCATAAGTAAATAAATAAGTATGTAATGGGCATAATAGTATAATAATATGTGCATTAGTTGCTTAGTTACCTTATCTACCACCTGTTCCCAACATCTTTATTTAACAGAGTGTTAGTAGTTATACATAAATGCTTAATTATACATAAAAATGCAAGGACCCTTTGCTTATTACCTCAAAACTCGAAACTGAATATCGGATTCAAAATTAACAACAGAACCGAAGCATTGCAAAAAATAGCTATTATATTTATATTATCATTATTTTGGAAAATTGTATAATTAATTTTTGTATTTATACTATTATTCTATATCCCCCATAGAGAATCACTTTAAGAGTAATTACCTACTTGAATATATATGTTATTTGCTGCAAAGCTATCCCACAGCGGATATGTGCTATCTCGTTTCTTTAATATCTTATCGGTAATCGTAAATCACGGCTTGAAGGTTGACCGGGTCTTTATGCCGACTGCTACATAACATCCGATCGGACTTAGCTCTAAGAATACAGGAATTGAAACCTATTTTAACGCTGGCTTGTTGACAAGCAAGTAAAATGTTAAGCAATCGTGTTGGTCTATGAACTTTTTTCAGTATGTTCATGACTAATACCCGCTACCTAATAATGATAATTTGCAACACCACCTACCAATTGGAGGGCCAAAAAGAATTGTATATATATATATATATATATATATATATATATATATATATATAATTTTAGGGACTCATCATTTCAAGTATCATTTAGATCGCATTTATCATGATAAAAAAAACGTGTTACGCATTAAGTAATAATGAACTTTTTAAAGGTCATGCTGACACCTACAAACTCTCTTTCCACACCTCTACATTAAATGCAACCCAACTTTTTGTTGCAGATCTATCTTAAATGAAATACTCCCATTAACGTATCTAACCACCATTAGGGCTCTTGAAGGTTTCGTAACTCTGTCAAACTATTGTACACTTAATTTTTAATAGCCGCAACCCTTTTATTCGATTATATTTATTATTATGATTTCAGGATTTTCACTAAAATTTTCTTAATTTGAAAAGCCTATGTTTCGATCCAAATATGTGGATATACGTTGGGGCTTGTTGACTCCTCAGTGCTACAGACACTCAGACTACGTTGCGGATCTCCAAATGAAGAAAATTTGACATGAAATTCTGATTATCAATCATCCTAATTTTAAAGAAAAAAATGCCCCATTACGCACCTCTAGATTATATTTATTATACAATCTCACCAAAAAATTACAGCAATTATGCAACCCCTATTACTATTCCTTTATAAAAAGAAAAAAAATAATTTGGTAATTTTTTTAACTCCTTAAATGAAAAGTGGAATGTATTTAAACATTTACTGGAAATTTACATCGTAACTAACCATTAATGTTTTAAATTAGGGTCCTTCATGACAAATAAAAATTTGAAAAATAAAGAAGTGTCCCCTCCCCCTAAAAAAATTACTGGATCTGATACTGGGTTCAGCCCCCTCGCTGATTTCAAACGGAATGATGATCATTAATTAATGTTATGTTAGGTTATTTACTATAGATAATTAATTTGCTTTAAAGGTCTTTAGTCATAAATTTTTCAATTGTTCTATTCTTCTACTCATATTTTAATGTGTAGGGTTTTAAGGGGTAAGGTAACATTATTTTTAATTTCACTTACTATATGTTATGTGTTATATACTTACTATTATTTTTAAATAATTTATTTTTTGAAGAGAAAAGATTTGGCTCCGCCGGGAGTCGAACCCGGGTCTCCTGCGTTACATGCGAGGATGCTAACCGCTACACCACAGAGCTCGGCTCAAGGCAGAGCAAATCCTTCCTCTTCACTGATACCTACTCCCCCTATCTCACAAGTTTTGCGAGTAGTAGCGGGAGGTGAACACATTTTGTCCAATTTATGATACTTATTGACATAAGTCAATTTTTTAAATTATTTTAATTAATCCAATCTTAAATTGTGGCTAACCACCAATTTTAAATTATTTTTAAATAATTTATTTTTTGAAGAGAAAAGATTTGGCTCCGCCGGGAGTCGAACCCGGGTCTCCTGCGTTACATGCGAGGATGCTAACCGCTACACCACAGAGCTCGGCTCAAGGCAGAGCAAATCCTTCCTCTTCACTGATACCTACTCCCCCTATCTCACAAGTTTTGCGAGTAGTAGCGGGAGGTGAACACATTTTGTCCAATTTATGATACTTATTGACATAAGTAAATTTTTTAAATTATTTTAATTAATCCAATCTTAAATTGTGGCTAACCACCAATTTTAAATTATTTTTAAATAATTTATTTTTTGAAGAGAAAAGATTTGGCTCCGCCGGGAGTCGAACCCGGGTCTCCTGCGTTACATGCGAGGATGCTAACCGCTACACCACAGAGCTCGGCTCAAGGCAGAGCAAATCCTTCCCTTTAAGCAGAGCAAATCCTTAGGTATCAGTGAAGAGGAAGGATTTGCTCTGCCTTGAGCCGAGCTCTGTGGTGTAGCGGTTAGCATCCTCGCATGTAACGCAGGAGACCCGGGTTCGACTCCCGGCGGAGCCAAATCTTTTCTCTTCAAAAAATAAATTATTTAAAAATAATTTAAAATTGGTGGTTAGCCACAATCTAAGATTGGATTACTTACTATTATGTTATATGCTATATGTTACTATGTTACTATATATGAAATATATAGTAAGTGGAAGTATTGCGATCGTGAAAATTTTCGACTTCCGGTTTTCAACGGAAATACACGTTTTGGGGTCCCCTGAATCAAAATAACCAAGTCCCGCGAAATGGTCTGTGTGTGTGTCTGTGTGTCTGTGTGTGTGTGTGTGTGTGAACAGACTAGCTCAAAAACTATAAACCGTGCGAACCTGAAATTGGGTATTTAGAGTATGTATATGCCCGCGATGTGACAGTAAAAATTTCATCAAATTTGCTCAAAGGGAGGGGGTACTTTATTTAATAACTTTTTCAGTTTTTTTCGATTTTCTCAAAAACGGCTCTAACGATTTTGATTAAACTGAGTATTTGATCTATTGATATGCCCGAGATATGACTGTAAAAATTTCATCAAAATTGATCAACCGGAGGGGGGACTTTACTTAATAAATTTTGTATCATTTTCACATGTTTTTTTTATTTACTCAAAAACGGTTTTAACGATTTAGATCAAACTTGGTATTTGAAGTATTTATATGCCCGAGATATGACTGTAAAAATTTCATCAAAATTGATCAACCGGAGGGGGGACTTTACTTAATAAATTTTGTATCATTTTCACGTGGTTTTTTTTTATTTACTCAAAAACGGTTTTAACGATTTTGATCAAACTTGGTATTTGATGTATTTATATGCCCGAGATATGGCTGTAAAAATTTCATCAAAATTGATCTACGGGAGGGGGGACTTTACTTAATAAATTTTGTATCATTTTCTCGGGTTTTTTTTTATTTACTCAAAAACGGCTTTAACGATTAACAAAAATAAGATATGAATGTAGAAAAATGTGTGACTTTGGGAAATGATGTTTAGCAAAACACGTCAATTTCTATTCTAAGAAAGTTGGTAAGTGAAAGTTGTGTGTTGCGCGCACGCACCAGATTTTTTTTTTAGTAATTCCTATGTTCGAGGTACTACCGCCCAACAACTTTTAATTTTTCTTACCATCCTTAAACCTTTGAAATAACGATTATACACAGAACCGTGATTCAGTCTTGTGTGGCCAATTCTTGGTCTGTTAATGACCACCTCTTCGCTTCTACAACTTTGATTGATGGAAATTTTCCAGGAAGATGTATTAATATTTCTACTTCAGTATGGTAAGAATAAGTTCGTAACCATCGACAACTGAACAAAAACGGAAAATATTATGTACTAATAGAAATGGAAAATGGAACTATGGAATGGCTAGCTAATGTAAGGAACAAATAGTTCTTTGTATCGAGAGGAGGAAAATAGAAGATGAAGGAGGTGGTAACACTGGGACGATAGAAGAAGAAGAAGAAGGCGAAACTAGGCGGGCAGTGTTGCCAACTCACTTTCGCTGTGCCCCCTCCACACCGCCCGATTCCCGGCTCCACGTCCACGTACGGCCATTCAACAATAGCCCTCCGATCCCAAGGCGGATCATCCTCTTGTCTTTTTGTATTTGTCTTCCCTTCTTTGGGATACCTTCGAGAAAAGAAGTTGGTAAAAAGCGAAAGAAGGATAAGGGAAGAAAAAGAGAAGTCGGCGAGGGAACCGCGTCGTCTGGAGCTTGGGTAGGGTTATGGGCAGGGGCGGTCCCGGGGGGGGGGGGTGGTATAGGGATGGACCCCATTAAATTAAAAAATTAATAAGTAAGTGAAATAAATTTACAACCCCAATTTTCTATTAAAATAGTATTTATTAGTGACCGACCGAAGTTTCGTTTTCGGTTTCGGCCAAGCCGAAACTAGCTTTTGTGTCTGATATCTCCGAGAAGGAAGTAGGACTACAAGATTTCGGCTTGTAAGCTCGATCTCTTTCATGGCCTATACACCCTTGGATTTAATAGCGGAAAATATCTGTTATTTTAGTTAATTACACTTTTGTTGTATTTCGATAAAAGATACATCTTTCTCATTCAAATAAAAACAGAAAAAAATATTTAAGTCTGTAACCTTGTTATAAAAAGGGGGCTCAAGTTGCATCAAATGATGGTAGTAGGTTTTGTTCTTTGTTCTTGTATAGAATGAGACTCAGATGCAAAAACCAATTTTTCGAACTTGGCGGGTGGCTGCCCCTCCCGGATCACCAAAACTTCAAAAAACTTTTTTCCGTGTTAACAATGAAGAAGCATGTTTTCGAAAAAAAAAAAAAAACTCTAACGCTAACGTTTCGGACCAAAACTGACTAAGTAGGCAAAATAGCTTCTAAGATACAGCTTTACGTACTCAATAGGCCGTCATTTTGTATTCCATCGACTTTATTATGTCAAAGATTTACTTTATTATTTATCATTTAGATATGATAATATATATTTTTATTATTATTAGCCTATTCTTTCAAGATTGTATCAACTTTTAGGGCTGTACTAGTTAAGCGGTATGGTCTAACAACCCACTGCGAACCTCCGCACTAGGAGGTAGGGGCCGGGATTCGATCCTATAACCTAACTTGTACACCTTCTTACCACTCCTCTATACTAAACCGACATATTATATAAATAATTGAGTTAAATTACTGTTATTTTATAATCTTTCATTGATATTATTGCTAAACTAGACATATTACACACTTACACGTATTATATAACGCAAGTTTCGGTTTCGGCCCGAAACCAGGTCTATGGCCGAAATTCGGTTTCGGTTTCAGTTTCGGCAAAAATTTTGGTTTCGGTCGGACACTAGTATTTATGCATATCGTACGTCTGCAAGAAGATCTTTACGACACAAAATAAATCAAGTTTGAGTCATGCAACGTTTGCATGCGTAGAGAAACTCTACGAAGACCTAATAAAACCTAAAAGAACTATACGAAAGTAACTTTTATCACAATAAAAAAGTAAAAAAAAAAAAAAAAATCCCCATTTCAACAAACTTTCCCTACTACTAGCTGACCCTCTTCGCACTCTAACCCACTTAATTAAAGCACACACCGCATATTTAGTATCGTATAGTATGTCTTGGGCATGGACGGAATACTTAAACAAACATTCGTAACGCGTAACTCGGTATCGCGGAAAGCGAGTGGGCTAATTCTACTGACTGAAATCCCATGTTTTTGCTTGTAACTCGCAAATGACGGTGAAAATCGGATAAGTGTATATAACAAAAAATGTTCGTCTTGACAAACTAAAAAAATGACACCTTCGTAAAAGCCCTGCGACCATTTTGAAATTTTCGCTGTGAATTGCAGTTTCTTGTTTACAACTCCCAAACGCTGGGATTAATCAAAACAACGTATACGACCGAAAACGTTCTCCTTAAAATCTGAAAAGATTGAAGCCGTTCGGAAGCTTCAATGACCACTTTGATTTTAAAAAACCGTGGACATGATATAATATTTTTCCTTCATTTTAAAGGAAAGCTTTAAAATGATGCCTCATTCATGAAATTTGATCAAGTATTAAGGAAGTTACGGCATACCGACCAAAAAAAAAAGCTTCCTTATACGACTAACAATATCTCTGCTAATAAAAATAATTATATAAAAATATTGATTTACTAAAGGAAAAAATGAATTAGATTATAACTAAAAACCTACATCTAAATACATGTTTGGTACTTTACTATTCCTACTTTGTCAACGTTTCCAAAGAAAGTGAAATAATGGCAAATATTTCTAAATAAACGACGGTAAAACTATTTTCTTCCTTTTTTAATTCTGGAAATTTGACGGGGAGGGGAACTGAAGAATCTGTAAAAGAATTGAAAAGACTTAGATTTTGAAAAAAAAAAAAAAAAAAAAAAAAAAGCAGACGCTTTTTATAATGTAATTTTTTATTTATAATATGGGCCAAGGATTATGTAAGTGATCCAGTTTAGTTTGGATGGGAGAGAAGTGCTGACTGTACTTTTGTTTCTTTTCTTTTTTTTTTTGTTCTTTTTATCTGACATATTTAATGAAGTGATAAAAAATCCTTTCAACATCTTATTTCAAAAAGGGGCTATTTTGAGTTATGACTGATATCTGAATGCACTGAAAGAATAATATATCCCTAAAAGATCGTCAAAATTTTAATTCAATCCAAGCCCTCGAATTTTTTAACAAGAATGTCATTAAACAAAAGAGGCTGTTTACAATTTTAACAACATTTTTATTTGTTTCTTCATCGGACAGAGAAAAAAAAACCAATTACTGGCTAAAATGATCAGCTGCTAGGTAAAAAGTTAAACCTGAGATTTGATATCTATTCTGAATTTTATTCTACTTTAAAATTTAAAATTCACTCTCTTTAACATTCAGGTTGCACTATAGTGTTCTTTTTTAATTAAGACCTTACATTTACCTTCTAGGTTTTTGAAAGGTATCTCAGTATTTCGAACCTAAAAATTTTTTCGTCTCTCTATAAAATATTTTTAATCAGCAAGACATGTGCCAATTAGGGGTAATTTTTTCGTTCCTTTCTATGAATTTTAGGGTACGTTTTTTAATGAATTATTAAAGTTTTATTTACGTTATACTTAAAAAGACGTGATTAAAAGCTCTGCCAAGCCTTATAAAGAATGAAATAAAGATATGTGAGAGAAAATAATAATTTAAATTTAACTACAGCGCTAAGGATGCAGTGCATCGGGTGCAGCGTTCAAAATATTTCATTAAAAGAAGAAAAAGTTTAGAGACCAAAGGCCTAAAAATTTATTTTAAAACAAATAAAAAATATTTAACTTAGGTTATTTTAAATATATTTAATAAATAGTTGCTGTTAGTAATACAAGTTTAAACTATTCCTTGAGGGAATGAGTGAATCCATATCCTTCATGCTACAAAGGCTAATCAGACAATGATACAGTGGGAACCTAAATTTTGCCTAATAACCTAAATTTTAGTATTGCAGGTTACTATGCTAACAACTACACCATAGGTAGACCCCTAAAACAATAATTTGTGACAATATATATATATTTTTTGTATAGTGAAGAACCATAAGTGATTAAAAATCTGGTGCGTGCGCGCAACACACAACTTTCACTTACCAACTTACTTAGATTAGAAATTAATGCGTTTTGTTAATTGCCACTTATCAAATGAACAGAACAGTTTAATTATAACGCATTGGTTTGTCATTAAAGGCGTACGGCGCATGCGTGAGCTCAAGGTGTTTTATGAGTTGACGGAATATTTTTCTTTTTTTCTCCTGTATATGTTTACTTGATTCTCTTCATATATCATATTTAGCCGTTTCTTATTTTTAAGCGTGATGAGAGACAGTTAATTTCCCAATATAAACTAAAACAAAGGTACTTTATAGAAAAACAAAAAAAGCCCCTTCCCCATTTAAGCCCCCTCAGAACATTTTAATAATGATAAAGCTTACCTGATATTAAATAACAACTAATTTTCATTAAACATAACGAATTTGATAAAAATAGTTAAAGCCGTTTTTGAGATAATCGATCAAAAAGGTAAAAATTGGACAACATTTATTAAGTAAAGTCCCCCCTCCTGTTGATCAATTTTGATGAAATTTTTACAGTCATATCTCGGGCATATAAATACATTAAATACCAAGTTTGATCAAAATCGTTAAAACCGTTATTGAGTAAATAAAAAAAACACGTGGAAATGATACAAAATTTATTAAGTAAAGTCCCCCCTCAGGTTGATCAATTTTGATGAAATTTTTACAGTCATATCTCGGGCATATCAATAGATGAAATACTCAGTTTAATCAAAATCGTTAGAGCCGTTTTTGAGAAAATCGAAAAAAACTTAAAAAGTTATTAAGTAAAGTACCCCCTCCCTTTGAGCAAATTTGATGAAATTTTTGCTGTCACATCGCGGGCATATACATACTCTAAATACCCAATTTCAGGTTCGCACGGTATATAGTTTTTGAGCTAGTCTGTTCACACACACACACACACACAGACACACACACACACACAGACCATTTCGCGGGACTTGGTTATTTTGACTCAGGGGACCCCAAAACGTGTATTTCCGTTGAAAACCGGAAGTCGAAAATTTTCACGATCGCAATACTTCCACTTACTATATATTTCATATATAGGTAAGTGAAAGTAAAAAATTAAAAATTATATGTTTGCGTGGCTTTAGAATATTTAAATACCTTGCAGCAGCCTTGATTTAAATCGCGTTTCGCCTTCGCGACAAACTTTACAGAAAATCGAATCAGACGCAAGAAAAACTACTGACATAAAAGACTTAAACGCAGGGATATGGGGATAAGCTGCGTGTCGAATATCTCTGGGACCAGATGATATTGAATCGCTAGGGAGGGGATAAAAAGAGAAGATGATAAAGAAGAACAAGACAAAATAAATCGGTTTTTTTTTTCTTTTTCTTCCGAAGAGGAAAAAATGAGAAGCCGGAACGTGACGGATGTCGGCCAGCGAAAGGGAGCAACTAGTTCCCGCTCTTGTAAAAAGTGAGTTGGCAACACTCAGCTCCCTCCTCGTAATTCCCCACGGCCTTCTAGATTCACCGCTCTTAGCTTAGCTACCTGATATATATATTTAACATTGGTCTTCAATTATTTTAATCATTAATTAATTATTAATAGTTTAAATGATAATCATTGGTAAACGGGAAATAGTTGTGGGGGGGCGGTCGAAATAAATAACACTAATATGCAGAAATGACATATTTCAAAAATCTTACTTGATTATTTTAGTTAAGAAGTAATGATATAAAACAACAAAGATGGTAAGAATGAATAGGGTAACTACATTTTATTTTATTTTCAATTTTTATCAGGTCATCCCATAAGTAATGTCGGTTTTTAATACAGTAAACCCACGATATAGCGAACTGGTAGGGTGTTTGATATTCATGGTTTGCTATAACGAGATTCGTTATAACCGAGGATTATTTTTTTTAGCCAATGGCCGCACTAATTTGATCATATTTAGAGGGAAATTCATTAATTAGGATTAGTTAAATTTAAAGGCGATGGTTTTTTTTACTTAGAATTCCCGATTCTAGATTTCCCGATAAACGACTACAGAACACTGATTCGAAAAATACATAGGTCGAAACAGAACTGACCTAGTTTTAATAAAAAAATCAATGGAATCAGATTATTATTCTACGTAATACAGTAAAAAAAAATTAATAGTTCGTTTTAACAGAATATATTCATTCTCAGGCATCAAATTTAGTTCGTAATTCGCACTAACCGAGGGATTTCGCTATAACGAGGGGTTCAGCAGAAATATAATGGTAATTTTGTGGGGATAGTATTTTGGTTCGCTATATAGAGGTGTTCGTTATATCCGAGTTCGTAATAATGAGGGTTTACTGTATTCTATTTGTTGATGTTCAGATTACTAATCCCTCCTTTTCAATTTATTTGTGTTTTGAATAACCCCCGGTAATTTGCACAGCTCTCCTCACCCGTTTAAATCAAGAACCTTTTCTGAACAGGATAGTAACTGGAGATGAAAAGTGGGTTTCCTATCGGAATGTTAGACGGTAGCGGACAGACACACCATCACACAAGGACTTCATCCGAAAAAAAGTGATGATGTCTGTCTGTATGGTGGGATATGGAAGGAATCCTTCATCATGAATTCCTTGATCTTAACCAAACTATCACTAACGATCTGTACCTACTGTGATCAGCTGGACCGATTGAAGCGAGCAATTGAGGAGAAACGTCCCGTGTTACAAAACAAACCTTATAAAAATTAAAGGACTTTGGATGGGAAATTATTCCTCACCCACCGTATTCCCCAGACTTGGCGCCTTCGGATTATCGCCTTTTCCGCAGTCTCAAAAACTCATTAAGCGGCAAGAACATGAATTCAGTCGATTAGGTTAAAAACAAGGTTAGTTTGTGGCTAAAGGTGTTAGCTTTCTTCAATTCAAAACCAAAGGATTTTTTCAGAAAAGGCATTCAAAATTTGGTTTCAAGATGGCAAACTGTTATACAACAAGATGGTAAACCCATTTCAGATAGAACGTGTTTCATTGATTTTATCCTATACCTTATAGCACGCCATTAAAAACCGATATTACTTACGGGATGATCTAATATTTTTAAAAAACCTAAAATATAATATATATTAAAATTGCGTAAAGTAAATAAATATTGACTTAGTAATCACTTAGCAAATTATACAAGCTATACAGCTACAGAAGGCTCGATGACATTTCAAAGCTTTAGTATATCAAGGAAAAAATTTTCTAGTTTTTTTTTTTTTTTTTTTTTTTTTGAAAGATGATAGAGTTGGAGTTGTTCTGATTTTCCTAATGAGTGAGTTTTTTACCTCGATAAAATATGATCAAAATTCACAGATATTTAATTTAAAAACATTTAAATCCAAACTAACTACAAAACTAAAAAAATCTAATTAAATATTTTTTAAATTTTTGGTAATTTTTAGAAATATTTATTCATAAAAGATGGCACGGCATAATTCAACATATTACGGGGCACGTCCCAATTGACAAAGAAAGCCGTTTTGTACGAACTTCAATGACAAAAGGTTCAATAGGTAATTTCAAAAGGTTCAATCAATTTAAAATGGCGGAAATTTGGGACGCTAAGCGTTTATCAATGAACAGTCGAACCATTAGCTAGTTGGTTATTTCCTCGCAATTTTGAACGAAAATTGGAACAAGGCACGAGGTTGGCAAATTTTACCCCCTCCCCTAATACAAAATCTAGCGTTGCTTTGATTTTTTTTATGTTTAAATATCATTTATTTATTCACGAAGGACAATCGACCGACTAGTATAATGTTAAAATTAATAAACATTCATTAATATTTATATGATTATTATGTAATATATGTCAAGGTTAACGCTCGAATTGTCCCCCAGAGCGCTGAAGTAGTTCACATCACGTGACCGTCATGACCCCGTCGACATAACAGGACGGCAATTAAATATCTCGAATAAGAAACTATTAAGAAAGAAAGAATAATATTACAAGCTTTTATGTGTGTGCATAAATATCCTTTATCGGGAAAATGGCATAAATATTATCCCCGATAGTATTTATAGCAATTATAAAAGAGTAAACTTTCTAGGAAAAACTAAGATCTAGGAATAATTAAGAACTGAGCAAAGCGGTTTTATCGTATGCAGAAAATATGCCCACGTCTTCAAACTATCTCAGATGGTCATAAAATAATCTTAAATATCTGTAGTTCTTGGAATAGAAAACATTTCTATGCTTAATTGAAAATCAGTAATTACCCCAACTTTCTAAATAACTAGGTAACGTGTTTTGTTTTTTTTGCCTGCCTATCAATAAATGAAATAAACTAGAACAAGAAATAACTAGAAAGGGGTATTTCTGGTTTGTTAGTAATTGGAGACTTACTTTCTTTTCTTAAATTGTATGTAATTGCTCACAGTTTTGTGAAAGAGGAAATAAACTCAATGTTTGACGAAGCCCTAACCACTTAAACTATTTTTTTATTAAAAAAATAATTAAAAACTAACACTGTCATTATCTCAGATTATCAACATATTATTGTTAACTCAAGTGCTTACTTGCTAAAAGGCACATATTCAATTTGAACAACAAAAATTGTATGTGAGTGAAAGTAAAATACCTATTAATTAGGGTTGCCTAAAAAGAGTAAAAAAAAAATTTAAATTAAGTTTAACCAAGAAGGGTTAATATAAATCAAAATTGAGAACCAAGTTTTATTAAAACAGCTAACTTATCAGATATTCATTAAAAGAAAAAATATATATAAAAATAACTATCAATAAATCATAAAACAAAAGAATTATTTGAAACAAAAATATTGTTGTTTTAAAGTTTCCAAAGTTCATTGACACAAATGACAACCTCAAGATCGACTTTTTTTCAACTCATGAAAATTGCGTAATGCTTCTTAAAAGCAATTAGTTCAATACAATAATGTATAAGATCAATGTTTATATATAAATTTTTTATATAAGTTTATATATAATTTTTTAAAAGTTTCTATTCGAAATTAGTGGCATATTTATACGTAATATAAGGTGTTTTTTGGTTCGTATGAATATAATCCGCAAAACTTCCCTATAACAAAAGTGTTGGGCATGATTTTGAAGATTACGTTCTTCATTGATAAAAAACCTTTAATTTTTAATGAAATAAAAAATATGAAATATTTTTATTAAATATTCCACCAGCAATTAGTTATATTAAATAAATAAAAACTTTAATATTCGCCTGTTAAATATGGTAGCTGACGAACCCATTTTATCCCACAGATGCGCTTATGCATCGTTAATATAAATATTTATTATTTATTACTAGCTGTATATACCGGTTTCACCTGGAGAATTTCAATTTTTAAAGCTATAAAATCTACAAAATGATAATTTTTTATACTCAAACGGTCGATTTCGTAAAAAAACAATGAAAAGCGAGATCTTAACGATTTTTATAACAATAAAGAATATACCCAGAGATTGTCTGAAGTTATGCAATTTTAATATGGACAAGTGTTCGCACCTGGTATGAAAGAACCACTGAGCGAAATTTGGAGAATTTAGGACAAACGGTATGGATTTCTAAGTTGAACAAACAAACAAACAGAATTTCATCTTCATTTAAAGAGATGAGATTCTTATTTTTAAGTATACTAGTCACAGAACTTTTTTTTTTTTTGTTTTGTGAACTTGAATTTCGGAAATTTCAAAATTCACACTAAATTAAGGATATCATAAAAAATAAATTTATAACTTCTAATCCTTATTAAAAAAAGTTTGGACCATTTACTTTTTCATTTTCATACCTACCCCTTAATATTCCAGAGGTGCGTTTCGGAAAAATAGCATTCCAGAAGGGGATAATTTTGAAAATTACCAATCAAATGTATTTTCCTCTATATTATCATGTTAATAAATACACCAAAAATTCATGGGTCAGTACCCATTTAAATAAAATGAAAAAAAAAGTGTATATGGATTTTATAAACTTAAAAAGCACGATATTTTTCAGGATTTCTTCAATAGTACAAATATGGGTGATTTAAAAAAAAAAAATATTTTTTTACAATAATACTGGGCTCAAGGCGAAAGGTCGAAGGTTGTCAGTGCTGCCAAGAGTAAAAGATATAACTGGATCTAAGGAAAGGGAATTGGCAGGCCTGTTGGAAGGAAGCACCACTTTTGCTTCGAGTCAGCGACCGACTTCTGTTAACGCTTCACCTCTTGTCACAGTTGACGGATTTAGGCACCGGGAAACTCTATAACCAGGCAAGGTTATAACTATACCAACTATAATGACGCAATAATAAATAATTAGGACAATATTTCTTACTAATGAAAACCAAAATTAAAGGAAAAAAAAACGAAAAAAAATATGAAGGCGAAAACCGTAGGCCCTCATCTATAATGATAATACGTAATGTTATTTAATTTAAAAAAAAAATAATTAGAATGAAAATTATATAAAGAACAATTCTTTATTCAAGGTTGCGCCTTGCATAGTGATATGATTATTCATGCTAGTCATTGCATAATGTGAAAGGGGGCACGGATACCGTAGTAATAGTGAATAAAACATAAAAATGATGCAAACATGAGGAAAAATGAAACATTAAATTTAAATTTAAATCAATGCCAAATAATAGCAAAAAAAAAACCTTCAAATATTGAATGAGTATGATTTTTTTTTGAGACAGGAAGGCGGAATCTTAAAAAGATAATTCGAGAATATTTATCTAATCGAAAAGTGAACGTCAGCCCATTAAGAAGAGAAAAAAAAAATAACAGAATTTTCCTACCGTTCCACTGCTAAATTATTTTAATATTTAGTTAACTCTTAATTAAATTTTAATATTAAAAAAAAACAATTAAAAATATAAATAGAATTAATAACAGTGGGGTATGGAAAACTGTTATGACATTGATCATTAGGCTTTTTACTATCTAATTTCTCATCCCGACGTTTTGGGCTAGTTGTCCATCCTCATGAAATCAACTAAAAGATGACATTTTTACGGTGTTAAACTCAGTTACCCATCTTTATAAATTCACCTTACAACTTATCTCTATTATTAGTTACATAGTTATTACATTCGATTGAGAAAGGTAAATTATTGTTTATTCTTAAGGCCGGTTATTTTAATTTATAAATAATTGTATGTGAAGAGAAAATACAGGCTACGGCCTCGACGCATTAATAGTGTGACCCTTGTTCGGGTACCGGTCATGGTCAATTATATCTTTTCACATAAAAATTTTTTTAAATTCTCACGACAATTTTAATAAATATTATATTTGAGGCGCTTGGTTTCAAAACCGGCTGCATCCATTTTCATCAATTTTTCAGGACTGATCAAAAAAGGATCATTGGAACCGCTTTTAATAAGAAATAGATCTTTTAGTATTAATTTTCGAAGGATCTAGACGTTTTTGAAACAAACGCATCTAAAAATTTTTTTTTTTAAATTAAAAACTTGAAAAAAAAGAATAAAAAGTTGTTTGGAAAAATCGATGTAACCGGTTATGAAACCAAACGCCTCATTTATTTATTTATTTATTTTTAATTTCTTAATACATATTTATGAAAGTTTATACTATTCAATTTGCTGTTATTATCTCTATTTCATAATTTAATTTAAAATCCTTAAATAATTTAAATAACTTTAACAAACAAAAACAATTATACCACTTTAACTTTGATGTTAAATGTAAAAATGGTTTTTTTTAAGTTGATGTGATGAGATGGGGGACTAGCCCGAAACGTCGATAGGAGATCTTGGATAATAAAAAAAGAAAAGGGTTTGGGTATGAGTATAGAAAATAAAATGAATACTTTATTCTGTTTTTAATTTCTTTTATATTCCTCTTTATATATTACCTATATATGAAATATATAGTAAGTGGAAGTATTGCGATCGTGAAAAATTTCGACTTCCGGTTTTCAACGGAAATACACGTTTTGGGGTCCCCTGAGTCCAATTAACCAAGTCCCGCGAAATGGTCAAAGGGTGTGGGTACTTTATTTAATACCTTTTTAAGTTTTTTTCGATTTTCTCAAAAACGGCTCTAACGATTTTGATTAAACTGAGTATTTGATGTATTTATATGCCCGAAATATGACTGTAAAAATTTCATCAAAATTTATCAACTGGAGGGGGTACTTTACTTAATAAATTTTGTATCATTTTCACGTGTTTTTTTTATTTACTCAAAAACGGCTTTCACGATTTTGATCAAACTGGGTATATGACGTATGTATATGCGAAAGATGTGATAGCCAACATTTCATCAAAATAGATCAACCGGAGGGGGCACTTTATTTCTTAACTTTTTTTCCAATTTTCGATTATCTCAAAAACGCCTTATCGATTTTCATCATATTCGTCATGTTTAATGAAAATTAGGTGTTATTTAATATCAGATAAGCGCTATCATTATTCAAATGTTCTGAGCAAAAGAAAACAAAAATAAGAAATGAATGTGGAAAAATGAGGAACTTCGAGAAGTGGCATTAACAAAACGCATTAATTTCTTATCTAAGTATGTTGGTAAGTGAAAGTTGTGTGTTGCGACCACGCACCAGATTTTTATACATGAACTTATAACAATGAAATAAATCTAAATCGAAATTTTAAAATAAAAAAAAAAAACAATGAGATTACTAGTTATTTCACACCACATTGGTTTAATCCAAATGATTCAACGTAATTTTAAAAATATTATCAAAAAATAACCCTTAGGTAGTGGTTGTAATTTCAACATTATGTGTAACTCACCTAGTTTAAAGCAACTTAATGCGAAATTACTAATAAACTATTTTTTGTTTTTTATTTGACCAATTTTATAATTATGATCATACAGATCATACTAGCTCGACTAATGCAAAACTGTACCACTAAAAATCACATTTTTTAATTTTTTTTTTTTAAGAATTACCCTCCAATTTTCTTATATCTATCCCTATCTCTATGCAATATGCAATGTTTATAGACCGTTATAATGTCGATTTTTAAAAATCCGATAAATCCCGCAACTGACATCAAAGGAAGTGGAAAAAAAAAATAATTGGCTCTTCTGAAACACAGCTTCTTTTTTTTTTTAATTAGGCCAGTCTTACATCGGACGAGCGATATGATTAAAAATTTACTCATATGTTGGACCATGAATTTATACGTGTTACGAGTGATAACATTATCAAAACTGTATTTCGTAGTATAATATATCTGTATAATGTAAATAAGCATGAAAATATCTAACAAATTATATACGAATGAAATTTTTAAATTTAGGATACAAATATGAACGATATAAAATACAATTATATACTAAAAAAAATCCAAAAATCCTTTAGTTTTACAATATGGAAATATTTATTGTTAAAAGTGCCAAATCTACCCTGTGGATTTAATCGTGAAATCTTCCCCATCGTTTGTTAACGTCTTACTTCATAGATGACTTAGAGGACCATTCAAACATTAGACTCATGTACTTATTTATATCTTGTACTTGGATTTGGACTTGGTCACCTATTTCTCTAAGTTAAAGTTGGGGTGCCAATAACTGTACTGAGTGCCAATAACTGTAGGGTTTACCCTACTACTTAATGTGCCTTTACACTCTACGAACTTTACCTTCGAACACCACCCGAGGGTTCGAGAACAGCCTTCGTGAAGCCTTCGCGTCGACTGTTCGGGTGTTCTAGGTACTTCATCTGTTCGCCTGGGTTCGAGGGTAGCGCTAGTGTCACTTTTGATTAGGTTTCTTCCCAAGTGACAGGAGTTGTTTGTGATATTAGTTTAATTTATGATACGTTGTAATTCGTCTCTTTTTTTATTTTTCAGATAATATAAAATATAATGATAATGGAGATGTTTTTTTATCATAGCGTTGGGTGCGTCAGCAATATTGGTTCGCTTCACGTCATGTGAAGTATAAATGGCTGTTCGTGTAACGCACCTTTATCATGTAACTAGTCAAAAAAATTCTTTATACAAACGAATAAGTGGTGGGATTTAATATTATATATTTTAATTTAACCTACCTATGCAGGGGTATTAGACATCCTAATTATAAAAAAATTATGAAAACAGTTACACCAATAAAATGTTCGTAGTGTTGCGACGTGAAATAAAATTATTTCTGTTACACTACAAGAGTTCTAGAATTTTCTAGAACTGTCACAATCATGTATTAGTACGTTATGGAATAATCTAAGCCTTTCGGGGATGTTCCATTTCATACTAAATATAAGAAGCAATGGACTTGGTGGATTACCTGTGGTGTAGTGGTTAGCATAGCAACCTACAGTACTAAAAGGTCGGTTTTTAAAAGTGATTAAAAAATACTTGCCTATGCCGTACTTCGTAAAATTTAGGTCCCGAGCCTATACGATGTAAGGTACGCGTTAAAGACCCATATCCAAATTATACCTCGATAGACTAAATTTAGGATTCCTACGGTAGCTTAGTCCAATTAGCCTTAGTAACATAAATTGACGTTAAACATCTAATCATATTGTTACTTTGTGTGTCACTGTTCCATTACTTGTAGTAACTGTTTTATAAAGTCGTAACTAATTTGAGCTTTAATTGTTTGGGTGTAATCTTTGTGTTATAATTTTACGTCATAAAAATTGTATAAATCAACACAGTACAAGGTTAAGAAAGAGAGGAAGAGAGTAAAAAAATAAAAATAAAAATAACAGAAAGACGGAGAGGAATGTGGCTGTGAAAATAATTTGCGGTTAAGAAATAAAAGTGTGGATATTGCGACAGGACGAGAGAAGCTAGGGAAGATCACAGATCAACTTGATACTACGGCAAATATAATTTCCTCTTACACGTAGCCTCCCTGTGACACTATCTCAAATCTTAGGACAGTCTTCTGCCAGGATTTTTTTTTTTTTTTTTTTTTTATTTCCGACTCTATCTTTCAAAAAATAGTTGGAAAAGAACGGAATGTTTCCACGATCCTCAAGGGCATGGAATGTTGGAAGACTTATCCGGTTGTGTATTAGATAAATACATGACTACGATGGTGCGCATGAATTCCGTACAATCAAGTATCATTATTACGAAATATTTGTAATAGTTGTCAATAAAGTAACGATAATTCGATAAGCAAACAAAAAAAAAAAAATATGGCGTTAACTCCCAGACTGTTTGTTGGAACAAAATAAGCGGTTGGAACGTTAACTGGGTCTAGATCTTTCCGTGGCCTAGTCCTCGAAGGCGTAGAACTGTCCACATTGTTCTGGGACATTCCAGACCTGATCATTTACGATCATATATAACGAAGGAGCGACTGAACTTGTTAGTATAAAGGTCTGGCCACACATGTCCGCACCGCAGCAATAATATAGATTATGTTCAGAATATTTTTAATTTAACTTACGTATTACCTTTAGTTATGCCTAAAGTGGCCTGTGTCTGACATGTGTGGCCTGAACTTTAGGCATAACTAAAGGTAATATGTAAGTTAAATTAAAAATATTCTGAACATAACTGCTGCGGTGCGGACATGTGTGGCCAGACCCTAAGTCGGTGTCTTGACTGTGTAGCTCAAGTCATATGATTGTGTTTTATGACGGTATCATTTTTGTAACCTGCTCAAGTATTTATTAAGTTTTATTAATTCCTTGGCATTGATAACTGTATATTTTGTTAAATAAATATTTGTTACCCACATAAGTGTTCCAGTATATTATTAGAAGTGGTATGTATATATTTATAAAGTTTGGAAATAGTAGAACGATCGTTAAGAATCAGTGAGCTCTATGGTGACTCAAGAGTTTCGCAAGGTGTGCAAATGTGGAAGGTCGGGCTGGGCCGTTCGGTAAATGACTTTGGCAAGGTTATCAATACACAGAGCCTAGTTCAATGGCGCCCTCAGTTCATTTAAAAAGTTACGAAATGTTACGGAGAAAAATATAGGATAAAAAAATAAAAAGGAGTAACTTATATAGAAAAAAACGGCCTCAAATAGTCACAAAAATTACATATATATATTTTCATATATATACAAGCCAAATTTTCGCCCATTCGCCCCCTGATGATGCCCGAATGGGCGAAAATTTGGCTTGTATATATATGAAAATATATATATGTAATTTTTGAGACTATTAGAGGCCGTTTTTTTCTATATTAGTGATTAGTCTCCTTCCTGCTATTGGAAAATCTTAATATAGGAGTAACTTAGTTTGGTAGTTCAACCGGCCTAATAGTTTGGTAGTTTAACACCCATTTCGTGAAGTATCAGAAAGTTATTAGTTTCCATCTTATTTTTAGTTGCGATGTGACTTTCACTAGAGTATGTATGTAGTTAAAGAAATAAATCTGACGGTAGGAAGTGATTTTTGCTATATCATCTTTAATATAACCTTGACTGACAATCGGCATTGTCCGCTAACCAAGTAAAATAGAGTTTATCAGTAATTTTTTTTTGAAAATTGAAAATAGTTAATATAAAATAAATAAATAGCACATAGGGTAAACCATACAGTTATTGACACCCAAACTTTAACTTAAAGAAATAAGTAAACAAGTCCTAATTTTATTGCAAGATATACATGGATCTAATGTTTGAAGGGTCCTCTAAGTTATCTATGAGGTAAGACTTTAACAAACTAACCATAGGGATGATTTCACAATTAAATCCACATGTGCCAATAACTAGTTTTTGCACTTCTTACAATTAATATTGCCATATGGTAAAACTATAGAACTTTTGACTCAAAAAAACCTCTTGAGTATTGATACGGATAGATAAAGAGGAGTTATAGGATGTTTCAATATGATCCCTTCATAAAAAGTATTTTTTTAAATTTCACCACAGAAATGTAGTCTTAAGGGTGTCAATAACTGTACGGTTTACCCAACGGATCAAAATTGAGTTTCGAATTCGGTTTAAAATAGTATAAATATTTGTTGATATATTTATTAACAGAAAAAATAAATAATAATGTCTCATCGGCATTTGGCTTAATATTCTTCCTGGCGGATTGGCTTTAGCAACATGTTAGTATTGTTAATAGGGCATTTTAATGCAATTCTAAAAATTGTATTCTAATTTTTGCAATTAAATAATAACAGGCATATTATCCAATAATGATAGATGGCATATGATATTTTTTTAAATATAATTATACAAAATAATTAATCTGTATAAATAAAGATGAAATTCTGTTTGGTTGTTCTTTATAGAAATCCATATTGTTTGTCCTAAATTCTCCAAATTTCGCTCAGTGGTTCTTTCATACCAGGCGCGAATACCTGTCCATATTAAAATTGCATAACTTCAGCCAGTTTCTGTGTATATTCTTTATTGTTATAAAAATCGATATGACCTCGCTTTACATTGGTTTTTTTTTACGAATTTGTGTCGAAAAAAGTCTCACTTTATAGATTTAAAAAATGAAATTCCCCTGGTGAAACCGGTATATACTGCTAGTATACAATAAAAAGGAATGACTTAATACCACTATAAGAAACCTCTTAATTAAGTGAGAATACCAATTTGTTTAAAGTAAACAAATTTAAAATTAAATAGTTTCTTGAAAATAAATAAAAAAATTGGGAACACGGTGTTATTTAACCGACCAAGAAGGGCGCACTTTCAAATGAGGTTAATTACATTACGTAATCAAGATATGAAATACAATTATTGGTGAATAGTTTCAAAAATGATAGAGGGTGAAAAAAAAAAAATGGCAATCATGCGCCCATCGACTTTATCAGGCAGATAATGAGTGCCTCAACACTCGCACGTCATACCTTTATCACAAAATACATTAACATATATATACACCAAAAATGTATAAGCGAACCGTAATAAATAATATATGTTTATACAATAGTATATATATTTTTATTTAATAAGGTGTGGGAAGTGGTCCACTCAGCGACCTAATGGCCGGGACTACTTAAATCAGTTAGACTCCAGACCTTGACTTGGGGGAAGGGGTCAGTCGTTTGACCTCAGTTGTACTCGAGGTTTTCCTACCTAAATTGCTTAGTTAAGGTAGTTTAAATTTTGTTCCGTTACTAATGGTATATAGAGGGAGTTTTATAAAAATAAAATTTAGGTATGGAAATGAATAATTTTATAAATAACTTTAAAAAAAGGAAAGAAAGATTCTCAAAGGGTAAACCGTACAGTTATTGACACTCTTAAGATTACATTTATGTGGTGAAATTAAAAAAAGAATACTTTTTATGAAGGGTTCAAATTGAAACTTAACTATAGCACCTCATTATCCATCCTTATAAAGACTCAAGAGGTTTTTTGGGTGAAAAGTTCAATAGTTTTACTATATGGCAATATTTATTGTAAGAAGTGCAAAAAGTAGTTATTGACACCCTGTGGATTGAATTGTTAAATCTTCCCTATGGTTAGTTTGTTAAAGTCTTACTTCATAGATGACTTAGAGGACCCTTCAAACATTAGATTCATGTATATCTTGCAATAAAATTAGGACTTGTTTACTTATTTCTTTAAGTTAAAGTTTGGGTGTCAATAACTGTATGGTTTACCCTATGTGCTACTTATTTATTTTTTATTAACTATTTGAGCTTATAATCATGAATGTTGTTAAGATAAAAATTAAATGAGAAGTTTACCAGTTGTTTCCCACCACAATTCATTAAACTAAATTAATACAAAGTATTTTTAAGACCTTGTCAAAAACGATAGATATTAGCTGTAATTATTGCATTATATGGAATTCATTTATTTTACAGTTATGTGGTGGAAAATAACTAAAAATTTTTTTTTTTTCTAAATGAGATCACTTTCATAATTCTGTATCTAGATGACAAAATGTCATATGTGATTTTTTTAAATTTTAGTAGATGGCATTTCGCTAAATTGTCATTTAGTGGTCTCGGATTTATAATTATTTTCTTAAAGAATAAGTTAAAAGAAGTCTTAAGAAATTTTTCCAACTTTCTAACCAATTATAATTATCAAACAAAAGAGGCTCTAGAATGTATAAATATATAAAGTGGGTTTTTTAGTAAAATTCACGCATGGACGTTTAAGTTCTGACAAAGCTTATCCACTATTTTGTAAAATTCAGTTCATCATTTTTTTTTTTTTTTTTTTATTGAAATTTACATTTTTCAATTAAAATTGATTCAGGACCGAATTCGTTAAAACTTACACAATAACTTTAGAAAATTATTAATATATCACGTCCCACTCAAGCAAAAAATGTTCTTGGATTATGAAAAATAAGCAACAAGCCAAAAAAATGTTAAACACTTTTGATAGAAAATGAAGGAAAAAAATATGGTTTAATGACTTTTATCAGTTGAAAAATTTTATGTTCCAGACCTATTAACACAAAACTGGAAAATCTTGACTTCAGGAGTTTCATTTTCATGAAGATTTTAAGTTTGTTTTTAAATAGATAAAAAAAATATATTATGTAAAAATTTAAAGCTTATGTTTCATGTAAATTAAAAATTAAATTTTCACTATGACCAAACAATAATAAAAAGCATAAGCAAAATCATATAATTTGAAACTAATAACAAGATTCAGGTATAATGAAAGAACTTTAAATTTACATTTAATCGGGTTTGAATAATAATTTACTTAATACTACCTAATGATAATCTACTCTAAATTTACTCTTGAATTATAAATAAATTTTAGAAAATGAATTTTTTTTTTTTAGATTACTTTTGTAGTACATCTCACCGTGGCAAAAAATGAAAACTAGATTACCATTATCAGTAATATCTTTTGTCAGCAAAATCTATTGAAAGGTTTCAAAACAATTAGGATAAATACAGATGTTTAACAAACAAAGGATCCAATGCCCTAGATCTGTTAGCTCTTGTAAATTAGAACAATTTTTTAAAATTAAAAAAAAAATTTCACCAATCTTCAATTATAAAATTAAGAGCGTATTTTAATAAGTTACATAAAATGTGGAGACAAAAGTTATAAAGGTTATACATATAAATATATAAAATATTTATATAAAATATATAAAAAATAGTTAGTTTATATATGTTAAATTAAATGTCATAATTAAAAAATATAAATAAGTAGATAGATTTATATTATCTGAAACTGAAGTATGATCATAAAAATTTATTTAATTTTACTAAACTATATACTAATTAAAAATTAATAAGTTAAGCCATTGATTCATCACATTTACCAATTAAAAAATAGAATTAAAATCATTTTTCCGGACATGATACTTTTATGAATGGTGTAAAATATATCAACACATAAATGAATTTAATAGGTGCATAAAATATTTGAACATACAGATTATTATTGATAAATATGTATCCGACTTTATGAATAGAATTCCCTAAATTATTTACTTTATGAAAAAAAATGATAAAAAGAGCAGAGACTAAAAATAAAAATTTAGCTAAAATATTGATGGGGCACCCTTAATACTGTTGTTTCAAGGGGTCACTAAAACAAGGTAAATGCATATCTAATTTCTATGCATAAATGCCAGCATGACCCCACAGTAAAATATGCATACAACACCACTTAAACTTTCTACATATTAACTACTGCATTTAAATATAAATTTGTATTTTACGAGGTAATTTTAATATTGACAATAATTTCAGGACGTGACTTTTGATCTACAGGATACAAGCATATGACAGAATAAAATTTTTAAACAAACGGGCATATCATTAATACGTAGCCTAAATGTTATATCGATCTGCTTATCATAAGATTTAAGGAAAAATAACACTGTTAGTATTGCAAAAAAAAAAAAAAAAAAAAAAAAAATGCATTGATTTAAATATATATAATTTATTTATACTAAGGTATTAAGAGAGAATGTTTAAATAAAAAAATAAAAACTATTTCATAGACACGTAACATTTAAAAAAATGATTAAGAAATTGTCAAAATTTAATTTATTAAAAGGAAAAATAGTTAACTATTCCTATATAGTAAACTACTGCAATTTCGATCAATTTGAAATGATTAGATGTTTTACATTATAGTCAAAGCTTTAAGTTAAAGCACTGGATCATAACGATTAAATTATAAGTTGTATAAATTTAATAAATATTGTTAACGGTGCTGTTAACTCATAGCTATAAGTATATACGAGTTTAAACACAGTGAAAAAATGTGGCAAATATATAGTTTAACTAACATTCGTCAATTAAGTCAATATTTTGTATGTTATTATACATTATTTTATAGACATTCTCTATCATCATTATTTATGAAGTTACACCTAAATAAAAATTAGAGTAAATTAATAGAAACAAAAATATTTTACTATGCGATAAATAAAAAATAAGCAAATCTTAAAATTTAAATGTAAAAATCAATAAATTTGAATATGTAAATATTACAGAAATAACCTCAAACCGGTTCCACTAATAATCAAATGAATTTCCTGTGGAAGAAATTAGATCTAATTTTTTCATGAGCCAATAACGTTTTCGAAATAGTTCAAATTTTATCAATTAAAAAAATAGTGAGAGCAAAATATTATTAAAATAAAGAATTTTTCAACCGATAATTCTGTTCTGTATAATTAATCCTTGAAGAGTATTGTTATATCTATGGAAGGATTTTGATCCCTTGAGTATTTTATGGCGATTATAATAAATATAAATAGTTGTAACAATACTAGAAACAATTCACTAGCAATAAATTAAATTATAGGTTTATAGAAGTAGTGTAAAATTTACAATTTTATAGGACTGGTAAATAGTTGAGACACATAGAAAAATATATCAACTTTAATTTTAACATAAAAGCTTTTTGTTTTTAGTAAAACTTGTCCATTGAAAAGGAAAAGGTTTCCATACAACTTAAAACGCTAATCTAGCAATCTGAAGGGAAAAAAAAAAAAAAAAATTAAGGGACAAACTTGTGACACTATCTAAAAAAAAAAATTGTTATGATTTTACAATCTAATATCAATTCGTGGCCATTAAAAAAGTGGGACAAATTCAAAGTAAACAAAAATTGAAACGATCCTAAATTTCAATGACAATAACACCTCCTGAAAGAACGATATTTATCGAAGTTTATGATTCTTATGCGGTATTAACAAAGTAATGAAGAACAATGTTAGATTAAGTGTAAGTTATACTTTGTCTGTGATGCTTGACGAAGTCTTGTGGCTACGGATAGCCATCAAACTTCTTATCATTTATTGATATATATATCTCGCTGTATAAATATAGGAATCACCTGCTGTAAGTTGGACTGAATGAATTAAGACACCTGTCAAGAAGACTGAAGACTTACCTGATAGCTCGCCGGAGTGGTCGGAGAGCTGGTGCTGAGGCCTGATACTGTTGAGGTCCCAGAGCTCGAGGTCCACCTCCGAAGACGACGACACGTGGTCCTCCCTTGAAACTTGGCCGAAGCGTGGGACCCACATAGCCGTCATATCGTAGAGTCACCGCATCACCACACACCGTCACTTTCTGTTTCTACTGCTCTACTGAAGCGCTGGCCGAGCCGGCGAGAAGTGGTGGGGGGCTCGGCTGCCTTCGGCTATCCTCGGCTGTCCTCGGGCGGGCCCAGTCAAGGTCTCGCTCTGCCGCTGACCTTAGCAATAAACTTCACGCCCGTTGCCATAGCGATCTTTTTGTTACTCCCCTCTCTTTCTCTCTTCTAATTGGTCGTTTCGTATTATTTTTATTGTGCTTTTTCCTCCATTTTATTAGGGTTTCCGAAGTTATATCAGTCATAAATATAATTGTATAACTAACCTATCTAACGAATCGTAGTATAAAAATTATATTTGCATGAAGTTCTTAACCAATTACAAAGACTTTTAAAATGTGAAAATCATTTATTTATATCTACAAACGAGCACATGCGTTGCTGTGGCTCAGTAGCAATAGTGCTTTGAATTTGTTAGATCCTATTCTCCACAGTCAAATCAAAGTTCACTGATAAAACCTTTCAGCTAAATATATATAAATGTATGAATAACATACCTGTAAGAGGAACTAATAAAGAATATAATTGGAATAGGGTTTAGTACAATCACAATAGACAGTTAAAATGTACCAAATTGATCTATTACCAAATTAATAGGGGAAAGTGCCCTATTATGGGATACTTTTTTATTTGCAATTAATATTTAATTGCTTGGGTCTTAATCGCTTAGACGATTCAAAAAATGTTGTTACACATTTAGCAGTAGTAGTAGACCACATCAAAAATTAAAAACATCCCATATCCCATAAACATCCTTTTTGAAATTTGTAACCATGGTTAATGAGAGAAAAGTAAAATTTGCACTTTTTGAAAACGGGTTCTTAATATGGGATAGGGGGGTGTCCTAATCTGGGATACATATCCCATATTAGGGACCATGATATAAAATGAATTATATAAGGGAAAATTTGTTTATTCACAAAAGTATATGTTGTAAATGCCGATTTCAGTGATAAAAAGGTGCCTCAATATGGTATATCCCATGATAGGAAGTAATGGGTATCCCATATTAGGGGATGTGGCTTCATTTTTTGTAGAGATAATTATGCTTCAGTATGTAATAAGAAAATAAAAGCAGTTAGCAAATATTGTAATGAATAGTTCAACATTTAAGATAAAACAATGATTTTAGGCCTGAAATATCAGGTAAAAATAATCACAAAAAAAGTGTTTGAACCCTAAAACAACAATTCACTGAAAATAATCCAACAGGTAGAGAATGTATAAAGATGAGACAAGGTTATGTGCCAATGCGACATTAATCTTCAATTTTGTAGAATAAAAGCAGAGGTTACCAAGGTTACAGTACAAACTATATCCAGAAACTATATACCCCACATTAGGCAACTGTCCCATATTGGGCAACTTTCCCCTACTACATAACATTTTACCAATACATAATAATGTTCATTAAATTCAGAATATAACACATGATGATATGAAATATCGTATCGGGAGGTTCCACTAATAGTTGCACAATGATTTTGGTTAACCTGTCTTTTTCTGAAACAAATAGTTCGATCTTTCCCCTATACGTGAAAAGGCGACATATAATTGCCCATGGGAAAAACACCGATTTTTCCTATTCCAAGCCAGAAAAATAGATTCTGCTACTGAATGCTTACCTGGTATAAATATCGAAAGAAAATGAAGTGTTGTCAATAAATCAAATTACACCGCCATCTGTTGAAAATTTAAAGAACTTACAATCACAATCGATTGAAGTATAATAAGCATTAAATTTGCAATAAAAGAAATATTGGGGTCAATTATCGAAATTAATACTATCCTATCTTTTAAGCGAGACAAAATTACACATAATGAGCCAAATTTCAGCAAAATCAATTGAGTAGTTTCTGATTTTACCTCCGAAACATCGGGACACGATATTTTTATATATAAAAAGATATGAAATATGAATTTTTAGATATATAAAGATATTTTATATATATGAAGATATGAAACTAATAATCATGGCTCCAAAAATATTGGTCCGAAAAATTTGTTTCGTAATTATACCAGACTGTTAGATCCGAAAAAAAAGAGTTTCCATACAACTAAAAAATCTAATCGAATAATCTTAAATAAATAAAAATTGAGTGACAAAATTGTGACACCATCTAAAAAAAATAATGTGATTTTACAATATAATATCAAATCGTGTCCATTAAAAAAGTGGGACAAATTCAAAGTAAACAAAACTCTATGATCTTTCAATGAAAACAAAACAAATTTTCATATTTTTTTTTTTTTTTTTATTGTGCTTTTCCTCCATTTTATTAGGGTTTTCAACGTTATATCAGACATAAACATAATTTATAACTAACATATCTAACGAGTCTTAGTATAAAAATTATATTTGCATGAAGTTCTTAACCAAGTACAATGACTTTTAATATGTAAAAATCATTTATTTATTTCTACGAATATGAAACTAACAATAATGGCTCCAAAAATATTCGTCCGAAAAATTTGTTTCGTAATTAAACATATCTGAATGTTAAATCCCCCCCCCAAAAAAAAAATAATTAACATCCTGAATGTGGAAATTTACAATATTAAGATACTACAAATTATAACATAAGGTGCGGTCTACAAAGTTAAATTAAAAACAAATTAATTTTTTTTTTGTTTGGACTTAACACTCTAAGCTGCAACCTCAAAAATAATTACGAAAAAAAAGAAAGAATGTTTTTAGACCAATATTTTTAGACCCTGATAGGTAAGTTTCTTATTTTTATAAATGAATGATGGTTACATTTTAAAAGTCATTGTATTTTCGAGAACACAAAAATTTTCACTGCTTCAATATTGCTAAAATTCACATTTCCCCTCCCCCCACTCTAAAAAGAATTTGTATATTAAAGAGCTCATAACAAAGTTAATAACTACCTTCTTACAGAGAGCTCGATACAACTACCGAATATCTTATCAGTAAAAAAATTAATTTAGCCTCTTCCTGGAATTATTTAATTAATCTCTGATTATATAGTGGTATTCAAGTATAATGCAATTAATCAAAATGAATCAATTATAAATTAATGAGCATAAACTTCGTAATTTTGGACTCTTTCAAATTACATTAATTTTTTTTTTTTTAATTATTATTAATTGAAAGTTCTCGCCTCCATAATAAGAAATTATTGAGAAAATAATCCAGAAAGTAACTGGTAAAATAGAGAGATTGTGATATTGTCAATACTATAGAAATAGCTATGTATTGGACAAAAAACTTCTCTTGTTGCAATAATATCCACAACTCTCTCGGTCTCTATATTTTCATGTTTGTCTCTCACTTGTTTGTTTCCATAGATTGATTTTTCTGAGAATATGGCTGTTGGTTCACTCGCTGTACTAACAATGAAAATTCATCTTTAGTTAGCTTTTATTAAATTTTGATTGAAATATATTTATTGAATATCATATATTATACTATTTATTATTATATAATCATATAGTTAATTTTTAAATGATTTAATTTGAAGATAAAAGAGTGGCCAAAGCCGGGACTCGAACACAGCCGTTTTTTTTTTTTTAATGTAAAAAGAATTTTTGAATTAAATCTAGAGCAGAAACACGGTAAAAAAATTGGGCTGTTCATTTTATATAATGGAAAGCAGTTAAAAATATTTAGGGACCGTTCGTGATGATGCCCAGATACTCATAGTTCAGCTTTATTTTAGATCTTTTTTTTATTTTGATCGCCAAGGTAGATGTGGTAACTATCATAAATATTCAGTTTTTCTTTACATGAACTAGCTGATAAAAGCACATACGTGGGAGTCAAGCACTTACGATTGCATTAATAAAAAAAAATATAAAAAAAGGAAAAAAGATGACGTGGGCTTATACTGTATTCAAATGAAACATCTCCTTTAGAGAGGGAAAAAGAAAAAGAAATCCTCTTTGACGTTTCCGATCATTGTAAGTCTCCGCCGATAAAATGTAAGACTTATCTTGTCATCTATTTCAGACTACAATATTTCTATTTTTATCTACTTGATTTCATATTTATAAACCTGGAAGAGAAGAGGTGTGCATTGTTTAGTATTCTTTGATTACCATTCTTCGCATAAGAAGCATTTTCAAATGAAAATAAACTGAGTATGTAGGTTGGATAGGTTGCATATTGATGACATAGGTTGGACTCCACTCACATTGTATGTAATGTTGTAACAGCTTTTGGTAAAGTAAAATATAAAGGGTGGGGCAGAGGAAACCCATGTTTTTCACTTTTAAATGACTGGGACCCGGTTTGATAAAAATAATAAAAACAAGCATTGAGCGGTAGATTTTTTAATGCAGTTTTGAAATATAGGGTAAACCATACAATTATTGGCACTCAGTACAGTTATTGGCACCGCAACTTTAACTTATAGAAATAGGTAAACAAGTCCTGATTTTATTACAATATGAGTCTAATGTTTGAAGGCTACTATGAAGTAAGACTTTAACAAACTAACCATAGGGAAGATTTCACAATTAAATCCACAGGGTGCCAATTACTAGATTTGGCGGTTTTAACAATAAATATTGCCATATTGTAAAACTATTGAGCTTTTGACCCAAAAAGACCTCTTGAGTCTTTACGAGGATAGTAATCAGGACCTATAGGAAGTTTCTATTTGATCCATTTATAAAAAATATGTTTTTTAATCTTACCACAGAAATATAGTCTTAAGGGTGCCAATAACTGTACGGTTTATCCTTCATTAATTAGGTTCGAAAAATAATGCTTGGAGATGACGTCCTTCTTGCTGGATACAAATTGGATCCTCTCCTGAAAATTACGCACGACTCTCAACAACATTTCATTCGGCACTGCTTCAATTTCCTGACGAATGAAATTCTTCTGGTCGTCGATTGTGCGGGGCTTGTTAATGTAGACTCTTTATTTTAAATATCCCCACAAAAAGGAGTCGCATATCGACAAATCGGGTGAGCGAGGAGGCCAGCTTTAGCATTTCAACGTATCGCGCTGATGCCACAGTAACTGCAGTTCCTTCCTCTTCAAAAAAAAATAAAATAAAAAAATAAGGTCCAGGGTTCAAAACTGCATTAAAAAAATCTATCGCTCAATGCTTGTTTTTATTATTATTATCAAACCGGGTCCCAGTCATTCAATAGTGAAAAAAATGCGTTTCCTCTGCTCCACCGTGTAGATACCCTGACTTCACTGAAACATCATTCTCAACCCATCTTAGGCTCCTGCTTCTGTAGCACATTCGTACACTTTATCTATCTATGATGGATTTTATCGTACAGGTCCCACATCTTGCCAACGCTCTTGCCTTCACATAATAAAGTATATAATGGCCAGTAACTATCCAGCTGTTAGAATCTAATAAATTTATAATTTCTTACAATGGTTGATGACATGGGCGTCACCAGCACCAAATTATTTGGGGGGACGGCCCAATTATTTCCTAGATAGGGTAGATAGAAATTCGAGGGGCTAAAAGTTGTAATAATAAGTCCTAAAACAACTGTTGAAACATTTAATTCAACCTCCTCCGATGTAGTCTCTTAAAACTTGTCAATTTTTGCCCAAGTTAGAATATAGGTAGTTGTTAAGGCTTAATTTTGAATGATGTGGGCCAAAATTTCTTAATTAAATTTTATCCAAGTTCTCCTTCTTGTCCTGATCCCACTAATTTCATCGCCGCAACATGATTTCATCGGATTGATGGAAAGTAGGATCTAGCTGCATGGTTTAAAAAAGAAATGGAGGCCAACTCCGTGGATACAACTTTGTTACAGAATCCATAAAACAAAACGGTTCAAGCTTCGATAAAAAATATACAATTCATTGAATATATAATACGCCTGAATATGCTTTCAGTAAAGCGGCATAGCACCAATTTGTGAAAATAAACTATCAGATGCAGATATTGGCTAAAATCAATCAATAGAGTGTGTTGTAATTAACTAACTTTTTATATTTATATTTTACTAGCTAGGGTGCCCGGCTTCGCTCCGGTAGTTTTAATAACAGAAAAACTTTAAAATTAAAGGAAATATAGAACAAAATTAGCACTTTCTTGAAACTTTTAACATGGTATCAATATTAAGATTCGATTTCTGCAGAGTCCTCCCAAATAAGGAACCCTATATACTTTAAAGGGGGTTGAAAATGGTGAATGAACAATTAATTTTGCTGCAACTTTGTCGAGTCATGCATCGTTTTTGATGGTTTCTGTGATTCTGAATTCTATAAGCCCATTCCAAGCAGTCAGCAGATAATAAGTTATTAGATTATGGTTGAAAAATATATTAGTTATAAAACTATATTTCGATTACAACTTAAGCGCCGACTAATGTGATGGTCCTATTAGATCCAGAAGTTTAGAAACTACCGAAGATTCATAGAAACTTTTTTGTAAGACCTTTCTTCCAGTTCAATCTCCCATAAGATATCCCCTCTTCCCCCCGATATTTGGCCGGACTCTGCACCTACTATTACAAAGTGAAAACCAAAATATCATGAGGGCACATTTTTTTCATCATATTTCTTTTTATCCTGAACTATGAGGGGTGATAAAATCTTATTGAAAAAATGCTGTAATTGGAGTTAGTCACTTTGTCAACTGGAATGCTCATGATACATATTAATAAAACAATTTTTCATAATTACATACAATAAGAACACTTCAAACATTTTATTTTCGATTTATAATCAGTCAATTCAGCTCCCTTTTTTGTTTTATGTCTGTTTTTATTTGCTCACGGTACTACTCAAAAATGTTCACTCATATTGCATTAAATTTACTTAAGTAGGTATATATTATATATTGATTAAATATAATGTGTTAATCAATTAACCTTCTTATGAGAAAATTTATTTCGTAAAGTATCCAGTCGGTTTTCTAATTGATATGTAAAATCATTATTTTATTTTGAAAGAAAAGGTGAAACTAATTATTTTCGCTTGATTTTTTAGTAATTTAAAAAGAACAGCTGAACAAATACATAACCTATAACAACAAACATCGAGTGGAACGCACCCTAGCGCTTCCTAGTAGCCTGGAGCTCGAACTAAATTTTTCATTCATAACTCGTATCTCAATCTCAGAGATGCTAATTAAATGGTGCGAGAGGCTTAAAATTCCAGTCCTTTTCTCTTTAATTTTACATCCTTAAGAGAAAAACTGAAACCTTCTTCTCCATTAGGGGTTATACAGCAACACGCTGACATAACTTCCTTAATCCCAGGTGGAGTCGTTTTTGAGCCTTTTCGGCACGCACATTGTACACTTTGCTTTATAATATATATTGATTAAATTTGATTGGTTAAACTCGTTTGAATTCGAATGTTTATATACTTTTTTACATTGGATCCTCTCTTGCCAAAATATTGGGGGGGGATAGTCCCCTCCTGCCAAAATATTGGGGGGGGGCGTCCCCCCCCTGTGCCCCTCCCGGAGGTGACGCCCTCAGTTAATGAGACTGCAGGTCCAGCACCAAATTAAGAGGACGCTCAGAGAACGTCCCTACAAACACGACATTACCATCCAATACTTCATGTGAAATTGGCCAATCTCGTATTGAGAAAAAGTATACATATTCAAAATAGTTGTTGAAAGAAATAAACCTAGCGCATACTTTGATAAGAACAGTCACAATGTAATCAGTTTTCAATTCCTTGCAGGAGGTTATCATGAGACCACAGATCGACAAGGTCTATAAAGCCACCAGAAAAAGAATATATCTTCTTTTTTCCGCTAGCACACAAAATAAATATCCTTTGGGCAAAGAGTCCCAGACTTTTTGTGGAACAGTTACAAACCTGTTCGTGACTAGTCGAGAACCTTCTAAACTGTTCTTATTCAGACTAAATATGAGGAGCGATAGACTGGAGACTTAGTCTTGCTCTGAAGCTGGAATCATCTGGTTATTTTTTGAGTCACTGTATCGTTACAAGTTGATGTTTTTTTAACCTTGTAGAATATTTCAGTTTTCATTGTTTGGCTGACATTGTAAATTATTATTTTTCGTAAATAAAAATTATTTAAACCCACATAAGTAAGTGTTACAATGTTTCTTGACTCGAAATTTGATTTTTCAATTACTGGCCATTCCAAGCTTGCCCCAATATGAGAGTGGTTTGCATTTATGAAACCAAAAATTTTTGGAATCTAAAATCCAATTAAATTTGTTTCTAGAAAAAAATAAGCCTTTTATAGAAAAGGGTTTTCCAAAAGAGTCATATTAGTGTTATAAGTTATTCAAAATAAATTACAAATATTTTGTTGCCAAGTGCTATTCGTACACTATAAATTATGTTGTAATACTGATCCTTTCATAAAGAGAACATACTTTTAAGTTGCAATAATATTGTAACGTGAAACAAAATGATTTTTACCTGTTACATATAAAAACGTTGAAGACTTTTTGTTGAACAGGTACATTATTGTATTCGTTCATGTTCTGGATCTTACGAGAATATTCTACACTGTTTTCGAATGTTCGATTTCGGAAGCGATGGACAGGGGTCTTAGTTGAGCTCTAGACATCGACTTTCCTTTTGGTATCGTCACTAGTAGTTACTTTTCGTAACGTTACAAAAAACAAAATTGATAACCCCTGGGCTTCCTTCTATTGATATATTTATTTTATTATATCGTTTTCATTAAAGTTAACGGTTGGGATCGGATTCATTGTTCACTCGTATATGATTCACTTTAGCCAAGGACCTTGAAGGAGGTAAGATGTATGTGTGAACCCGGAGATTCGTTGACTGTGAAGATAATTATGTGAAAACATCACGATTTACTCCTTTTCTTTTGCCTCTCATTGTAATTCATTCCAATCAAGATGTAGCTATAAGGAGTGGAATTTGAAGGTTGAAATACTGGTATTTCAAATCGATAGTTTCTAGTGTTCGTAGGAAATACGCCACCAGAAATGTTGAAGTGGGTCAGATACAACTTATTTTGTAGGCGATGTCACCTACAACTATTAATTACTCATTTACTTATCAGTATGATTTTTTAAATAAACCTATACGAAAAACATAGAAACACACTACGTAAATTATTTTGAATTTATAAGAAGAAATTATTTTTATTATTTACTTCTATTTTTCAGCTATATAATGCTGCAACAAGCGAATCCTACAAAACGAGCCCAGTCAGCGAAAGGTCTGGCACGAGAATCAGGCCAGCGAACATTTATCTTTTAGTCGTATTTCCTTTTATTATTTTTATTACTCTTAATTATGAAATAATAAATCTGACAAAGCGCATTTACAGACCGGATTCATTTTTCGAAAAACGTTCGAAAAACGAAAAAGAACTAATCTGAAACTCTGATTAATACGGACGAAAAAGATAAACAAAAGAAAGTATATTAAAGAAATTACACTAACGAAATATTAAATTCTTTGCAATGGTATGATCTTGACGAAGTTCATGAAATGACTTCATAGAGAACACGAATCACGTGGGTAAGTTGCATCCTTTGTTCTGTTAGGATCTCAGGGCATGTACATTCTACACCTTTCTTAAGTTATTTTTTTTTTTCTTATTTTCAAATATATATTTGGCTCATTAGATTCTCCAGCGAAATCGGAGCTCTTGATTAGCACTCGGTTAGTCCGTTGATAATTTTAGGTCATAAAGATTAAGTCGAAAATTAAGGTCATTATGGCTAATTTTGCATGAGATATTTTACTGGTTTAATTTACATATATTCTTTTACAAATCAGCCTTACATAACAGAGATCCCCTCCAATAAATATTTATATATTTATTAATTTTTTTTCTTTGCCTATGTAACGTATTAAATGTATTGTCACAGTTCGGTATAGTGATATAAAGAGATGGCTCTATACATATATATACTAAAATAATGAAGAGTTTAAGAAAGAACTTTAAAGTGTCCTATTCTTTTGAAAACTAATATTTAAATTTTTATTTTATAACCTAATTTCTTTTTTTTATCCGTTTAATTGTCACTTAGAGTTATAACAGTTTAAAATTGAGTGCTTTGGGGTCAATAACCTCTTCAGGAGTACCTACAAAATTTGTGAGTGAATACGTTATTTTTTATTTTCGAGACGAAACCACTGAATAAATCTTGAACTTTCCACCATGTTTTAAACGGATATGTGTCTATACCTCAAGAACAAACCCAATGTACCGAGAGAAAAAAAACAAAACAATAAAGAATTTGAAGATAGGTCAATGACCTCGATATTGACATGTGACAGAAATATGTTCTATTAGCATTGCTAAAAGTTAAGAATATTATTTTAATAAATATTATTAAATATATAACTATTAACTGTTTTATTTTTTAGCATACTTTGCCGATGAGGGGACAATAAACTTGGAGACTCACGCAACTTGGTCCGAAAGTTTTTGTGACCCTGGAGGTGTAGAGCCAAGGAGGAAGACGACAATGACAGGTGTAATAAATAAAACGATAAATCTGGAGGAGTTAAGAAAACTACCTGCTCTACCGTTAGGGTTCCATCCTATTGCTTTATTGCCGCTGTCTTCATCGTCCGGGGTTAGGTACTTGTCAAGGTGAGATACCGGTTACTAAAGTCACCGGAACAGGTTACTAAACTCTCAGGTACCTGTTAATACAAATGAATTGGGGGTGCGACAGACATTCATACATCGATTATCGGATAATTTAATCAATCTATGCCTTAAATATTACGTATGAAAAAGGTATATCCGCGATCAAAAAGTTAACTCAACTTATGATTATTTTCTTGCCCATCCGGTCATATTCTCCACACCACTATTCTTTTTTATTCTAGTTTTTTTTTTTTCCGAAAGTTAGAGAAACACAGAATAATTAAATTACCTAATTATATCTACTAAAAAAATAAAATATTATTCCCAGACTATGGTTTATACTTCCCCCGTAGATATTTCGAATTTTTAGTACATTTTAAAAACTGTTGACCAAATAAACTTAAATTCGGGATATAAAGTTGTTTTCAAGGAAGACCACTTAAAGAAATGGATTGACGATTCTAAAGTTGCCTTTACACTTTACGAACCTCACCCTCGAACCTTGCCGTACCGGCGTTAAACGAACAGCCATTTATACTTAACGTGATGTTAAGCGAACCAATAAGGCTGACGCACCCAACGCTAGCTTATGATGAAGAAAAAATCTCCATTATCAATATATTTTATATTATCTGAAAAATAAAAAAATAGGAGACGAATTAGAACGGCGCACTAATATCACAAACAACTCCTGTCACTTGGGAAAAACCCAAATCCAAAGAGGCACTATATCGTTATAACCTGCTCTGTTGCTATTCTTAAGCCTCCGAAAAAACATCTGCACACTCTTCTCTTGCCTTAAAACGGAATAACATCCCCTTCAAGTACTCATTCCAGCGACTCCCAAAGATGGAACAGCTCACAAAACCAAGTATAAGATTAGAATTTTTTTTTTAATCTACTAAATGGCTGTGGAGTATAATTTGAAAAATGGTCTAGGACGGCATTACACATACCAGCGCTGTTTTTTGTCCTCCCTAATTCCTTTCTCGTTTTACTTCGGAGGGCCTAAAGGTTAACAACATGGGACCTAATGGATCGATAACTTACGTCGACTAAAAACAGGTAGGGCCTTCTCTAAGGAGTAATGTTCCAAGGGTTCGTCATCCTCTCCAGTTTATATTATTAATAAAATTATCATTAGTATTCTTACCTGAAGGCGCTTTTACACTGTGCGAATCACACCCTCGGTTAATCTAAGTTAGACCCGAACTCGAACAGTTACTTTATCTGTTCGCATATGTTCGGGTAGTTAGTTAAGATAAGCTTCTAGACATTCTTTTAACATTTTTTTGACGTTTCCTTTATTCATAATATGAGGCGTTTCCTATCAAAACCAGCTCATTCCATATTTTTAATTTTAAAATATCAATGATTTATTAAAAAAAAAATTAATTGAGCCTTACATGGTGAGAATACCTCGACCCCCTTCCACCCAGCTCATAAGAATCTTATCATCTCTGCCCCTTAGACATAAATTCTACCAGACTTCCTCACCACACTTCCTAGACAATATCCTGCAGACGCCCTTACAATAGATTGAAGTTAGAAGCTATGAAGTTCGCACATCGTAATAAGAAGTATTATTAATTATTAATAAAATTACATTATATGAAATAGTTGACCAATGCATTTGACCCCACAAAACGCACTTTAAGCTAATATAATTAAACAATAAAACAATTCAATCATTAAAATACTTTTTAAACATAAAGTCTCTATTTAAGCCTCAAAAGTTTTTTTTTCTTTTATTAAGGGGAACCACATTAGCAAAACGGAATACGCTAAAATTTATAAAAACTGTAAATTTATTTATTTATAGCCCAAAAGGCACCGGTGTACACTGCTGTATCAAGCGATTTCGATGGAAAACATCCATGTCAGCGCATCCTAGCACGAGTGCAGGACCTGCGCCTATTTATAGTTTAGTCCAACAATTTTTTTTCGGGGGGTGGGGGTGATTTACTGCACGAAATTATTGAATAATATCGGCAACCAGTCGGCGGAAAAACTATTCATAATTTTTCAAGCAAGGCATAACAAATAAGGTTGAAAACATTAGCGAATATCGTTCGAAATTGTTAAACATGTAACAAATGTGTAAATTGAAGGAGTCGGGGCAAAATAGTAGTAACAGCAACATTTTTTACAAAAAATAAAGTGTAGCAGCAGTCTGCTGTATATTACGTAGGACTATATGTCTATGATGGAAATGCCACCTAAATAGGACTATATAGAGTCTCTATAGTCATATTTAGGTGGCATTTCCAACATAGACATATAGTCAGTCATACGTAATATACAGCAGACTGCAGCAACACTTTATTTTTGGTAAAAATGTTGCTCGGCACTGTTTTGCCCCGACCCCTTTAATCATCAAAATGAACTCTTAAATTTAATATAAATTTCAATATTATTTTTGTGTTTTTGATGTTGGTGTAAAACCAAATTAAAAGACATGAATGGTGCGACTTGCAAACGTTTATTCATTTATACAGTTATTCATTCCCAACAAAGTTTTAACAATTTTAAAGAAATACAATTTAGCAGGCATTAGATAAATAGCATTTCTGATTAGTTTCACTAATATACGTATCTCACTATGTTTTAGTTTTGGCCTCAAGCATTGCCTTTTTTTTATTTGATATGAGATAAGGACTGAACTGGCTCTGCAGCCATTTTGTTTTGTACTTTTCTTTAATGCGCAAGTTCGCGAGTTGAAGAACACCAAAGTTGTCGCTAGGATAACATTTTTTATATATTATTGTTAGGAGCTGAATTCAGACCACGCAGAGATTTCGGGAGGGTTCGGATCTCTCGCACGTAAAACAGTATCTTACTAAATTCAAAACTTATAAGGAGTTTAACTCCTTTTCGCGCTCTTCAAGGATAATTTTCAAATAAAACGACAATTACTTGTTTGTCGACATTTCGGCTAAAGCTTGCATAAGGCATCTTGTAGGACTTTACCTTCTTGAAGGAAAATGTGAAACTTGAAAGTTTCACTGAAAACTAGTAAACAAAAGTTATGAACTTTTTTGAACCAATTTACAAGAGCAATATTAATATACTTATTTGTATATTATTAATGGAACGAGGTTATAATTGGAAGATGAATATTTTATATTACCGTGCATCGCTCATTTACAATAGCTTACATAAGTTACAGGGTTTGGTAGGATAAGAGAGGTATCTGTAGCGGATTCAGAAATCTCTAAAGGGGGCGCACTTCTTATTTTCATATTCCAAGAGCCATGATGGGCAGATTAAATCTCAGTTTTGCTGTTTAAATACAATTCATTTACCATTAAAGGGCATAAAGTATTACTGTATAATATCCTTTACATTTAGCGATATTAATACGTGTCATCACCTTTCAGGCGCCTTTCCTCGATCCGACACATTTAGAATCATTTTAATCTCTTTCGATAAGCGCTCCGAATGGAATGAGATGGAATATTAAATTTTAACAAAATCAATTGCCCCCCCCCCCCCTACTCTTTTCCCCTGGGAACATGAAAAGGGGACTATTTGCCCCAAATACATTAAACATTAGCCTTATCGTGCTGCTCTGTTTTCCTTCAGGGCGTATTCGGAAGAAGGCTCTTACGTGACCTATACACCGCTTCGAACCTGGTGTAGATATATTTTCACGAGAGCATGCGATCCAGGGCGAACAAATATTTACCTCCCGCCATCGAACCTCTGTGTGCAGTTCTTTATTAGCAATGAACACCTTCGGCCATGGCCTATTTACAGATTTTGAAAGGAAGAAAAATTTACTAGCGCGAACAAAATCTTTACAGTATACATTAGTACGGCAGTATATATATATATATATTTGTCATCCAAATGAATAAGTGGTTAAATCGAATTTAGCCCGAAATGGGTTAAGTGGCTATAGTCCGGGGCAAAAAAGTTTCAGATTAGGAGAAAACTTTTGATCATATAGGCTGAAAGTACTCATTTCATAGAAAACAAATGTGAACGTCTGCCACCTCAGATCGGTTGCCATTAAATTTTATAGGCAATCAAAAATCGACATTTTTTTTCAATTTTTCGCTTATAACTCGAAAACGATTTATCGCAGAGAAAATTGAGTCCTTTCTAAAATAAGAAAGCATAAAATTTCGCGTCGACTGAGGTCCTCGCTGTTAAAATCGGTTAAGTATTTTCGCCAAAACCGACTGTCAATTTATCCTCTTTAGCCGGTTAAATGAATTACGCTCATGCTTCAAAGCCTGCAATTTGAAGAGGCTACTCCAAATAAAAAATGTTTAGTAATTATAAACTAGCAATGCGTCCTCCTTTTTTTAACAACACTATTTATTTTCTGCTCCACAATATTGTTGTTTAAATTAAATTTATAAGAAAAAAAAAGTGAACTATAATGGCTAGTGTATTAACTATAACTATAAAACGAGCTCCTTAATTTTATAATTACCTCACTCCTGAGAAGATAAAGTAATTAAAACGTGAACTTATTTAGCACCTAGTGGTCTCAAATCAGTGAATTTTTTGGAATTTTTCTTTCAGTCTCTCTCATATAAATCGGCAAAAATGCCACTCACCAACGGTCTTAGCATTAATGTTATTTCAAGAATTGGATGTCCTATAACCTAAACCCTTCTAGAGAATAAATACTTCCCTCCTAATTAACCAATTAATAGGTTTGAAGCTGGATTAAAAAAAAAAAAAAAAAAAAATGATTGTACCCCTACAGAAAATTACACCTAATATTTTACATTTTATATTATTATTACGTTAATGTAATAATAGTGTAAAATGTATAAGAAAAATTTATCAAATTTTATTTATCATAAAAAAAGCATTACTTATAATTTTTCAATATAGGTTCAATGATTAACGAAGACCAATAATTTGCCATATATGTCTGCTACACTTGTAGATAGTGAAAAACAAATCCTTAGATTTGAAAACTTCATATATTTTCGGGTATTTTGATACAAAGATCCAAGATCTTATGAAAGTATTAGATATATTAAAATAGAATCTCTAGTTGGCAATCAAGTAATCGGAGCGGCGCCCAGTGACTTGAAGCTTTCTGGGTTAGGACGTCTGGATGATCCTGGAGCTGTAAGTTGGAGGCTTGAAGAGAGTGAGTGGATGATGGAACCGGTTGTTGAGATCGTAAAGTAGAGGAACATGTTCATCAGCTCTTCGCCGGCTCCTACCGGTTAGTTCTGTGCTGCTGGCCATCGAGCTCTTGTTGGTGGTGTCTGTCCTATCTGGGTTATCGCCGCGCTTCGGAGGTCACCATCGCGTGTTGTATGGTCCTCTAGCCCCTGGGTCATTATTCCCAGGACGAGGTGTATTAGTGAGAAATTATTTTATTTAAATATTATCATATATGAAGTTTCAAAACTCAAGGAGGTGAGGTGCGAAAACTCCATTTTTTTGAGATGGCAGTGGATTCTGAAAGATATTTTAACGCTCTTTCATCATATCTTATCAGATTGAAGCAAAACTTATTATTTTTTATGTATTTTTGCTACACAAAATAGCAGTTTGTTGCAGAACTCTTTCGTTCCAATAATCACTTCTCACTTTGCGCCCATCCCATTCGTTCACTTGAGCAGTTTCTGTTACTCTTTCTGAACAAAACATCGAAAGCTCCTTAAACTAGCGTGTTTTATTTCAGTTTATATTCGATTCTTCTTACCTTGCTATATTAATAATTGATTTTTCAATGGCTCCAACAAGCAGAAAGACGTTGGTAATCTGCTGAAAAATCATTTTGGTGACGTGTGGAAGGCCAATGATTCATTGAATTATTACACACGAGTTCTCAATATATCTGCCACAGACGAGGGAAACAACAAACATCAGGATGGTGAGGTCGCTATTGTTGGAGAAGACGATAGCCTTAGGATCTAGTCTTTTTTTAACTTTTTTATAGTCAGGTGTTTTATATCAGTACGCAGAAATTCGTAAAAAAAAAATGTTTTAAGTGTTTTGGGATAAGTCAGTGGGTATTATTTTGTAAAATGATACCGAATTCATTTATAAAATGGTTGAGAACCTAAATAAATATTACTTATTAAGAAGATCAACTTACGCTGTGTGAATTAAAACTCGTTCCTACCAATGTGGTGAGCAGCAAAAGTATTTCCTTTAAACATTTTGTCGCAAAACTTTCACATTTCATATTTTGTAACTTCTAAATCGGTAAATTTTTCTATTCCAAGCTCACTTACATAGGGTAGTTGCACCTTTCGAAGGCAAAAAAAATCATCTTTATCTGGCCACTCTACAAGACGTGGTAATTTTTTTGAGTTTCCTGAAAAATGTGTTCAGGTGCAACGAACGAGTTTTGCATCTCACCTCTTCATATATTTTATAATATCGGGTTTCGCAACATATCTCCCGGTACTTTACCACGTCCTAAATCACAAATAGTTTCCGTGGAATGCAATTCGTATGTTCTTTAATTAAATGTACAATATAATGAACTACAAAACAGATATTTATTTATAATATTTCCAAAGTTTTCTTTTTATAATGACCTACGGCAGACCTCCTAGAGCTCATTACCATTTAAGGCAGCTAACTAGAACAGCACTAGTAAGCAGATCCCCTCAGGGGAAGGATAGTGCAGGCGCGCGACATGTGTACTCATCGATTGCAGCTAGGATTACACCATTCTTCTCGTTAATTCCCACGTTGGCTGGATTTGCTGACCCCCGGCGGATTGCTAGTGCAGCGAATATCTGGAGTGGAGTAGTAGAAGAAGGTGCGCCAAGCGTCGCCCAGAGAGTGCCTCCGCAGCAAAATGGAACGTGAACCGACCCAGTCAGGACACCGGGTCAAAGTTGATTCCGGAACCGGGTATCAGACAGCGTCTGCTTCTCATCATAGAGAAAAAAAAAAAAAATTCAAAACGAATTATATTTGTTGACTTCGTAAAAGCATTCGATCGCGCTTTTCGCGATTTCAAAATGGCTGAGAGAAGAAGTGTTTTTCATGCACTTTCTATTACTCCTTAATTTCGCTAGCTGGATTTGGAAATGTTTTAAAGTTTATAACAGCGCAAACTTAATTTTAACAAAAGCGCTATTAAAAATTTTGAGATGCTAATCCTTTTTACATTAATGGTAATTACCCATTGTTGTTATATTTCTACATGCAGTATTGTTTTAATAATTATATAAAAAATGAGCAGTCCCAGCCATGCGTTGCTGTGGCTTAGTAGCTATAATGCGTTGAGTTAATTACAAACCTATTCTTTTAAATACAGTCAAATCGAAATTCAGTCATAAAGATAAAGACGTTTCAGCTAATCTAAATACATACGGGATTTAAAATAGAACTTTACGCCAAATTTAAAATTGTTTGGTTAAGAATTAAGAAGGGTTAAAGTTTTTATTTTTTGCTTCTTATATTTGACTATAGCTCAACTATAGTATAATAAGTATTTAATATGCAATAAAATAGATATAGTAATTAATATACAAGATAAGAACTATCCTATCTTTTAAGTTGAACAAAACTTTACTATATTGGCTTTGACCCAAATTTCATTAAAATCGGTTGAGTAGTTTCTGATTTTACCCCCGTCAAACAACAAAAACGTTATTAAATCGACATAAGACGCCACGTTAATAAATCGAAACACGACCTACTGTATTTGCAATTAATTCGCAATAAAAGAAATATTTTGGTCAATAATCAAGATAAAAAAACTATTCTATCTTCTAAGTTGGACAAAACTATACACATTGAGCCCAATTTAATTAAAATCGGTTTTGTAGTTTCTGAGTTAACCTCCGACAAACATCGGGACACGAGATTTTTACTTTCACTTACCTATATATGAAATATATAGTAAGTGGAAGTATTGCGATCGTGAAAATTTTCGACTTCCGGTTTTCAACGGAAATACACGTTTTGGGGTCCACTGAGTCAAAATAACCAAGTCCCGCGAAATGGTCTGTGTGTGTGTGAGTCTGTGTGTGTGTGTGAACAGACTAGCTCAAAAAATAAAAACCGTGCGAACCTGAAATTGGGTATTTAGAGTATGCATATGCCCGCGATGTGACAGCAAAAATTTCATCAAAATTGCTCAAAGGGAGGGGGTAGTTTATTTAATAACTTTTTAGGTTTTTTTCGATTTTCTCAAAAACGGCTCTAACGATTTTGATTAAACTGAATATTTGATCTATTTATATGCCCGTGATATGACTGTGAAAATTTCATCAAAATTGATTAACCGGAGGGGGACTTGACTTAATAAATTTTGTATAATTTTCACGTGTTTTTTTTATTTACTCATAAACGGTTTTAACGATTTTGATCAAACTTGGTATTTGATGTATTTATATGCCCGAGATATGACTGTAAAAATTTCATCACAATTGAACAACCGGAGGGGGGACTTTACTTTATAAATTTTGTATCATTTTCACGTGTTTTTTTTATTTACTCAAAAACGGCTTTAACGATTAACAAAAATAAGATATTAATGTAGAAAAATGTGTGACTTTGGGAAATGATATTTAGCAAAACACGTCAATTTCTAATCTAAGTAAGTTGGTAAGTGAAAGTTGTGTGTTGCGCGCACCAGATTTTTATATGTATGTTTTGGGATGAGTGATAGTAAGAAACATCAGTCAACATTTTTTTTAATTTATTGTAAAAGCTTAGGAGTTGAAGTCACCTGTGGTTTAGTGGCTAGCATAGGAGACCTCAATACTAAAGGTCACGGGTTCGCGTCCCGCGGAGACACTAGCATTTTTTAAAGGGAGTTAAAATCCTTGGCTATGCTGTGACAGCATTGCATACATGAGTAAGATTCTTATAAACATTATCAATTTTGATAGAAAAGATATATAGCATTCTATTTCTTCTTCGATTATATTGCAAAATTATAGTTATGAGGAACGCATAACTATTCCGTGAAGCTGGAAAAATATTTCGTTCGAAAAGAACTTGTAAGTAAAAGGGAAAAGGAAATGGACTACAGTGTGTGGAGTGTACAGTTAACCACTATCCACATCCGCTGCAATTATACCCGCCACGCTTTGCTAAGCTAAAGATTCTCCTGGAAAAGTGAATCCTACAAAACATTCAAGAGACTTTGTATCGAGCTAATAATATCATAAATTATTATATATTTCGAATAATACATGACCTGATATTTAGCATACATAGATAAAAAATACTTGAGATAAGTTTTTTAAAAAAATTAAACGAACTAGATGTTGTAACTATTCGGTTGTTCGCAGTTTTGTGATTTTTCAACAAGCAGCTGATTTTTCTCTATAGAACTCTTATAGAGCTAAAACAAAAAAGGACCGAAATTTAAGGTTTTCGCCTTTCTAAAAAGTGCTAATTAATAATGGGCGCTATGCAATTTTGTTCGGACAAAAATTGCTGACAAATATTCTTGAGATCATAACTTTAAATTAGCCCGTTGAATTAACATATAGTTTTTATAACTGGAGACATCAATAAGCTGTAGACGTGTTTTTCTAATTTCGAAAAATTTTTTGCAGAAGCGGATAAAAACTAAAAAACACAAGAAAAGGAAAGGTTTTTAAAAAAAAAATCTATAGTATTTTCGGCTATTTCAATATTTAGTGTAAAAAATATTTTAAAAAAACGATTGACTAGAGTTCTAGACTTTTTGTGGAAAAAGTTGGAAATAAGCTGTTCCAGTACATCTTCCTCACTGTTCGAGAATCTACTACGCTTGTCCGGAACTTTCTAGACTCTTCTCTAGCTCGAATCATATGGTTATTTTTGTTACAAGTTAATATTTGTAGTAACTTCGTTGATATTATTATTATAATAATTTAGTTTTTATTGTTTGGGAGACATTGTGAATTAATATTTTTTGTAAATAAAATTATTTAAACCAACGATAATGCTATAATATTTATTGACTCGAAATTTATTTTTTAAATTACTGGCCATTCCTAGTTTGCCACCATATTAGTGGTTTGCATTTCTAAAACCAAAAAACTTATTGGACTTGAAAATCCAATAAAATTTGATTTAGATAAACGAATACGAAGATATGATCACTAAGTAAGACATGACTTAAAAATAAGTTGTTGGCCAGTGCTATTGTTACACTATAAATTATGTTGTAATGCCGATCCCTTCCTAGAGAGAACTTGCTTTTATGTTTTAATAATATTGTAACAGAAAACAAAATTATATGATTTTGATCTGTTCCATTGAAAAATGTTATAGACTTTTAGTTGGAACAGTGACAAATTGTATTATTACAAGTTCTGGATCTCACGAGGATCTTCTACACCGTTCTCGAATATTCGATTTCGGACTAAATGTAAGAAGCGATGGACATCGAAGCGACAGGTTACTTTTGCTTCACTGTGTTGTCACTGGTAGTTACTTTTTATAACATTGTTAATAATTTGAGCTTTTATTTTTTTGTCTGGGGTTGTAAATTATAATTTTTCATAAATAGCAGCTATTTAAACCCAAATTAGTATTATAATGTTTAAGTACCCATTTAATGAATAGGGAAAGAAAGAAATTAAAATTTGTTGACTGTTTTATTATTCAAACGGAGTTAATTATTGTCAATAAGATGATTGTTACAACTGTTTACATATATTATAGCCGGTAGCACAAGAGATAGGAACCGAATGGAGTGGGCAGGAACAGAAGCCTGCAAAGGATGTCGCGAGCTACATACTGATCATTCAGGATTCTTTTCACCTTGAGTCATCCCCGCGAAACTGGGACCTCATCATTCATATTTAATCCTATCGATGGGAACCGATAAAATCAATTAGGTTATTTTAATTGAAAAATATGATAAAATAGATATAAATGCAGAACATAATTACGCTTAACCAAATATTACATAGCCTTTATGTTTGGGGAGAGAGATTATCAATGGGAGTTTCTAGCAAGATTACGGAACGAAAATCTCTCAAGTATATAAAAAAAAAAAATTGATCGAATAGAGATGGTACTTTATTAAAAAATAGGGTAATACAAACCGTTCTAAGGAAAGCATAATTAAACATAAAAAAAATTATGTAAAATCTGTTATCTTTTATAGCTGTGGTATAATTTTTGCGTAAAGAGTTTAAAGACCAAACTAAAAAAAAAATCATTTAATTGGTTTGCAGATGTCTTTTTCAATTTAGAACACTGTGTTTGACAACTTAGTAAATACACTTAACCACTCAGGATGTTGCTAAAAATGTAAAGTGCTAAATAAAGTAATAAATGTGATAAAAAAATGAATAACTTCAGAAAACGAATTAAAAAAATATTTTTTTAATGTGGACTAAACATTTTTTTTTCACTAAGCCAGGTTGATTAATACATACGAGATATTATGGTTCCCCATAATTTTAAAAATAAAAATTTTAACTTACAAACTACGAAGCATCTCACTTTAATGAAATACTGGTAGCTGGAAACTCACCTGCAAAAAAAAGAAATCAAAAATTAAAATATGTAAAAATAGTTTTTAATTTACATACCTTTAAATTTTTAGAATTTTAGATTTTTTTTGAGATTATATAGTCTAATTTTTTTCGGAATAGTGGCCTTATTTCACCCAGCGTTTGTGTGAATCGACTAACTATAGACATTTCCATTCTATATTAACCCTTTTACCGGGCAGGACGTCTAAATGCGTCCTTGAAATAAACGTTGTACCCTGAAACTGGTGGGACTTATATTTTCGTACAACAAAAGTATTAGTCATAGATACATGTATCTATGTTTATATATATATATATATATATATATATATATATATATATATATATATATAAACACATATAAATAATAATAAAAACAACAAATATTTCAGGACCTCTATATAGGTCCCGCCCGGTTATAGGGTTAATACTTAATAAAATAGAGAAGCTAATATGTTTGGGTGGGAAATATTTTTATATGAAGAATTATAAAATTATTTATAAAGAGGAACATTCATATAGAATAATATACTGCTTTATTAAAATGAAGAAGAATAACGTATTTTTTTTTTTTTTTTTTTATAAAATTTTAAAAATTCACCACAAATTGATGGGTTTTTGTTTGGTAGAATATGTTTCACGAAACAAATTTAAATTGTTAAATTAAAAAGCTAGGACAATTCTCACTCCGTTCCAATACCTTAAAAAATCGTATATCAGAATAGATCATTAAAAAAACAATTCCGATGACCCTTTGGGGTAAAGGGAAAAACAAAAATAAAACAATTTTTATTATAAATTTTTACTTTCACTTACCTATATATGAAATATATAGTAAGTGGAAGTATTGCGATCGTGAAAAATTTCGACTTCCGGTTTTCAACGGAAATACACGTTTTGGGACCCCCTGAGTCGAAATAACCAAGTCCCGCGAAATGGTCTGTGTGTGTGTGTGTGTGTGTGTGTGTGTCTGTGTGTCTGTGTGTGAACAGACTAGCTCAAAAACTATAAACCGTGGGAACCTGAAATTGGATATTTAGTGTATGCATATGCCCGCGATGTGACAGCAAAAATTTCATCAAAATTGCTCAAAGGGAGGGGGTAGTTTATTTAATAACTTTTTAGGTTTTTTTCGATTTTCTCAAAAACGGCTCTAACGATTTTGATTAAACTGAATATTTGATCTATTTATATGCCCGAGATATGACTGTAAAAATTTCATCAAAATTGATTAACCGGAGGGGGGACTTTACTTAATAAATTTTGTATCATTTTCACGTGTTTTTTTTATTTACTCAAAAACGGCTTTAACGATTTTGATCAAACTGGGTATATGATGTATGTATATGCCTGAGATACGGCTGTAAAAATTTCATCAAAATTGATCAACCGGAGGGGGGACTTTACTTTAAGAATTTTATCTAATGTTTACGATTTTTTTTTTTTTCTCAAAAACGGCTATGATGATTTCGATGAAACTAGGTATTTGATGTATGTATATGCCCGCGATGCGACAGCCGAAATTTCATCCATATTGGTGATACGGAGGGGGTACTTCATTTAATAAACTTTTTCTTATGTTCACGGGTTTTTTTTATTTACTCAACAGCGGCTGTAATGATTTTTATCAGACTGGATATTTGGTGTATGTATATGCTCACAATGTGACAGACAACATTTCATAAAAATTGGTCAAACGCAGGGGGCTCTTTATTTCATAACTTCTTTTTTCCAATTTTTACATTTTTTTGGAATATCTCAAAAACGGCTTTAATGATTTTGATTAAATTAATCATTTTTAATCAAAATCAAGTCATCTCTTTTATATTATTTATAAAAATGGCAATTAAAAAAACATGCCGATTTCTAATGTAAGTAAGTTGGTAAGTGAAAGTTGTGTGTTGCGCGCATCGCACCAGATTTTTTATTTTACTTTCACTTACCTATATATGAAATATATAGTAAGTGGAAGTATTGCGATCGTGAAAATTTTCGACTTCCGGTTTTCAACGGAAATACACGTTTTGGGGTCCCCTGAGTCAAAATAACCAAGTCCCGCGAAATGGTCTGTGTGTGTGTCTGTGTGTCTGTGTGTCTGTGTGTCTGTGTGTGTGTGTGTGTGAACAGACTAGCTCAAAAACTATAAACCTTGCGAACCTGAAATTGGGTATTTAGAGTATATATAAGCCCGCGATGTGACAGCAAAAATTTCATCAAATTTGCTCAAAGGGAGGGGGTACTTTATTTAATAACTTTTTGAGTTTTTTTCGATTTTCTCAAAAACGGCTCTAACGATTTTGATTAAACTGAGTATTTGATCTATTTATATGCCTGAAATATGACTGTAAAAATTTCATCAAAATTGATCAACCGGAGGGGGGACTTTACTTAATAAATTTTGTATCATTTTCACATGTTTTTTTTATTTACTCAAAAACGGTTTTAACGATTTTGATCAAACTTGGTATTTGATGTATTTATATGCCAAAGATGTGATAACCAACATTTCATCACAATTGATCAACCGGAGGGGGCACTTTACTTAATAAATTTTGTATCATTTTCACGTGTTTTTTTTTATTTACTCAAAAACGGTTTTAACGATTTTCATCGAAGTCGGTATTTGATGTATTTATATGCCCGAGATATGACTGTAAAAATTTCATCAAAATTGATCTACGGGAGGGGGGACTTTACTTAATATATTTTGTATCATTTTCACGGGGTTTTTTTATTTACTCAAAAACGGCTTTAACGATTAACAAAAATAAGATATGAATGTAGAAAAATGTGTGACTTTGGGAAATGATATTTAGCAAAACACGTCAATTTCTAATCTAAGTAAGTTGGTAAGTGAAAGTTGTGTGTTGCGCGCACGCACCAGATTTTTTTTATTACTAAATATTACTAAATGTTTTAATATTTGACGAAAATTAAAAGGGTGATCGAAAAGCCGGAACCTTTTAAACAAATAAATAAAATTATAAATTGTTGATAAATACCTGAGTATTTTTAATGATTATTTTTTTTTATAATTGTTTTCGTTTCAAATTGAAATCAAGTCAATTTACAATTTCATTCTATTTTATCTGGTTGTACGAATGAATGCTAATAAAACGCTAAATGGATTCCTTAAACTTAATGGAATCAGGTAATGATAAGGATAAGGATGAATCGATTTTTCTAAAGTACTCATATATAACATAGACCCAGGACTTGGTATCTGGACAATGTGGAGTTCATTCTGAACATCATATCCTGAACTGAAACATAATGGAAATATTTTTTTTTTTTTTTCTCGAAGGGAATATTATATAAAATCTCTAACTGATGGTGACTTTAATGAATAGCTGGAAATATATATCACTCCGATAGCAGAACCAAACCCAGTTTCAATTAAAACTCGAACCGCCGACAGTTGTTTTATGTTACTTTGAGACGCACAAATTCTGAGATAATTTTACCAAATTGGCGGCTCGGCCAAGGCACGCCGTAATCGGAATCGTGCGGAGAAATCACGACCGATCCGGACCCGAGAGTATTTATCATTGGCTAACCAATAGGATCGATAAGGCACTGGCTGTATAGGGATCGGGGTTCCTGGGATTCGGGGTCTAGTCGGTGGAAGAGGAGGAAGAAGAGGAGAATGGTGGAAGGGGGAAAAGAGTTGGATGGACCTGAGTTAGTTATTGAATATTAAAGTTAGTTGAAAGAACTCAGTTCTTTTGATAAACTAAAAATAAAAAATATAAATAAAAAACCCAAGTCCAAGAAAAAAAATGGGGGATTAGTTTAATTCATATGCTTCATGCAAACTCTTAAAGTTTCGGCATTCCATGTGTAATCAATGCGATCTAGGCATGACCACAAACTTGTTTTTTTGTTTAGCATCACTTTATGCCACTACGGCTAATCTAGCGACGCTACAATGGAAGTCCTACATTTTGACTAACCACGATAAGTAGGATAATAATCTTTCTAAGATCAAGTGTTATTGACTGTCATGCTAGTAGCTACTAAACCACAGGTGACCCCACAAACTTCTATAATATTTATTATAGATAACATGCAAGATAGGTCTAACTCAATTTTTTTTATTATTTTAACGAATTATCATCTAATTTCCCTTTAATACCTCTATGCATGGCCCCTTATAAGTCCACCATAGTTTAATCGACTATTCTAAAAAAGATTTTTTTTTTTGGTTCTTTTTTTTAGATAGAGCTGCCTTGTATTGTACTAGCGTTATTTTATGACTATATCAGATGGTATATAAAGTATTTAATTAGCACATCCTGATTCATTAATATTAAAATTTCCGTTGTTTTTTTTCAGACAGTTAACAAATAAAGTATTATTTAAACGTTAGTAATTAAAAACGAAGGTATATCATAATTTATTATGATTAATATAATATAATTTTATTTTTCTTTGGCTCTAAGACTTGCCAACGAAGTTCTGTTTCGCCAAATAACTATAAATAATTAATCAGTAGTTAATTTAATAATAATATTAGTAATAAATATTAATTTAAATAATGGAATAGTTATACTTTGATTTAGCTTTTAGGTTTAAACTTTTCTTTGTCATATATTAGGCGGATACTGAATAGCTAGATTTTAATTATTATCAGAACAGATAGAGCTATCTATCATATCGAGAAGAATGAAAATCTAATCCCTTGATGGAGAACAATTCTGGTGATCCTATAAAAATTTCGTTGGAGAAAATCTCTCGTAATTCCCCTCACCGTCTCCTCTTTATTTCTTATAGCCCTTTTATTCTTAAAAAATTCTGAATTGTATTATATAATATTTGTACAATCAATTAAGATTATAATATTAATATATTACTCTAAAGACTAAAAAGCTTTCCGAAACAAGGTATTACGAAATAAATCATTAGCAGTATGAGTATTAAACGTACACTTTTACGGCAAATACATTACAAATTTTATAATATAGGTGGTAAAACAGGCGTTCGGTCAATAACAATATGACCCTCATTGGCAAAATAATTTACAGGCATCTTTTTACTTCCAATAGCTTCTATGTTCTTAAAAACATAAGACAATAATAAAATGTTGAAGTTACCACATCTTGGCAAATTAAATTTAATAGGTCATAATAATAAGTGTTTTCTTTTGAGTCAGATGAGCATGTAAGGGGCGTGGTTCATCTGACTGATAAAAAGAAACAATCATTATGATCTAATAATTTACTCAATTGTTTTTTTTTTTAGTTTTCTGATTGTGGATGACGAACTACAATCGATATATCTTGGAGGCGCGGTCATAAGGGCTTAAGTCAAAATTTTGAGTTTTTCATGAGAGCAACAGCAAAGTTCAAAACATTATGTAAAATCTAATTATTGATATTTTTTGTAATTTTTATTTTCATAAAACAATAGAGTTTGACTTAAGATCATAATACCATCCGGTAGTGGGGTCACCTGTGGTATAGTGGTTAGCATGGTAACCTACAATACTAAAGGTCGCAGGTTCGTGCCCAGCGTTGGCCCTACGATTTCTTAATGGGAGTAAAAAATCCTTAGCCATGCCGTCCCTCGGATAGGAGGTAAAATGGAGGTCCCGAGCCTGTACGATGTCAGATACTCGTTAAAGATCCCTATCCTAATTATACCTGGATAGGCAAAATTTAGGACTCCCACTGTAGCATTGTCAGATTAGCCTTAGTGGCATAAAGTGATGTTAAACTAACAAACAAAACCATCAGGTAACTCTTATTTCGTGCTATAATATTACGACCTAATCTCCAAATGCTCAAATAATGACTTAAGCCCTTATGACCGCGCATCAAAGATGCAGTATTATTATAGTTTTTTTTTATTTTTATTTACATAGACCCTACGTTCGACATTACCTCATCAATACATTCCTAAGTCTCGAATTAATACTATGCCTAAGAGGTCTTTCCCCGGCTAGTTGATAGGTCTATCAGGAACAGTGGCTAGTTATCCTTTAGAGCGGGCGGAGGTCGAAAGGAAACAAAAGCGATAAAGGATATGACTAAGCGGTGGAAAAGGCTAAAATTGCAACGTAAAAAGACAACTCCACCATTAGGCCAACCTATTACTGCAAAATGCACTCTGACTCAGAGCGCACCGCACTTGGATGCATTTGAAATGTTTAACTATTTCACTGCAATTTATTTCTTCCACATTTATAAATATAAATTCATGGGGTATTTTTTGGAGCAAGAACTAATTGTTCCTTTAGTGAAATTATGAGATATGGGTGATTCTCATTTTAGGGTCAAGTTCTAGTCCATTACAACTTTTACATAAATGGTGAAGCCTAACCAGATTTTTTTTTTTTTTCATTGCTATACGGTGAAGGTATGTTTCTTCATAATATAATATTAAAAATGAAAATATTAAATAATAATATGATTTTATAATTACTTGAGCTACTATAATGTCATTACCACGTAGTATCCCACTCTCGATTTTGTGGTAAAAATCTATTTTTTTTTTCTTTAGAAACCTACGTTTAATGATAGTAAAAATTTATTTTAACTCATAAAGAATAACTGAAGCATTCTGAATTATATTTTGTTTTTAATGTTTGTTGACAGTAAGTATGTTTAAGTAGCTTCAAAACTTTATCCCTTCACTTTGACGTCATTACCGATCACAAAACAAAACGGCAGAGATAAGGCCTTAAAAAAGGGGGAACAGTGGGGAAATTTCTGGTGAGTGTAGTGGTCATCATAGAGTTAAAGGACAACCACCTTTGAATAAAACCGACTTCTATTGGGAGCCGGCCTCCGCGCATGTGCACCGTAAAAAAAGTCACGTACTTTTATTGTTGTCATTACCACCACATGTATTAACACGCTTTCTTTTCAAATTGTTTCATTCCTTATATCATATTAATTTAACTATCGTTTGTCTAAGCCAGTTGGCAAAAAAGATTATCTCAATTGGTTACACAACGGTATTGGCCGAATAAAATACGTGGAAATGTCATTACCAAGTTAAATACTCGTCTCATTCCCAAGCCCGAATTATTAGCTCGGTAATGATATAATTTTGTTATGAAAATTGCCCATAATCTGAAAATCAACCATATATGCACCTACAGACAAGATCTGTTCAATTGGTTTATTGGCCGTAATAGCAGTCACAATTTTGCTATTTTTTACGAAATATCAAGCATAACAATGAAAATGCCACTCACCAATGGTCTTAACAGTAATTTTATTTGCAGAATTTCATGTCCTATAACAAAATCCTTATGGAGAATTAATTTACCTCATTATTAATTAATTATTAGATGTTTGAAGCTGGGACACAAAAAGAAATTGCATACCTTTAAAAAATGTCCAGATACACCACTGCCTTATGATAATACATTTAAAATATAATTTTTTTTAGCTGTTTTTTTCCAAAAATAAATTGTCAATTGATATTCTATATCAGCCCAATTAATATCGAATACTTCTTTCAGATGTTGAGTCATATATAACATCAGTTTATAAATAACTTGAGTAGGCTTCTATATATAGTTATTTTTTCTCTGACTATGGAGGTTCACTTAATAAATATACAACTCTATTTTGAGATTTTATTGTGATCAAGTGCTACAGATTTCAAATCTCCAGGAATTTTACAAGCAATGGTCAGGTAGTTGAGAGTTCTTGGTTTGTCTTAAGCCAGATATTGTTTGTATTTTCCTGACTTTCAGGGTTTTCCCGAGACAGAAGGTAACAGGCATTCCTTGGTATTGCCCGTAGTTTGTACATGATATGACTATTATTGGCTTTTACAATCACAATTTCTTTCTAAAAATAAATTGTTGAAATTAATACAGAATCCTTTTAATATTCTAATTCTTTATAAAATGGAGTTATTTATGACTCAATTTCATAAAATGCATAAATAGATTCCGAAATAAAGTTTTTTTTTCTGGCTATAAATAAATATATATTTATATTTTGTCAAAGTTTTGAGATTTTATGAGGAAAAGAGCTACAGATTTCAAGAGTTTTTGGTTTTTGTTGTATTTTGTGCAACTAGAATACCGAAAAACAAAAATTGCAATCCAACTATGACGATGAGCAACAATAGCGAAGGAGATGTCTTGTGTGGATGTACAATAAAATAAAAACAACGTTTTGCATACTTCCGGAGTTTCGCAACGTTGGCCTGCCTGTGTTTATTACTGAGTTACTCAGGTAGTTTGTACGTTTCTTTTTTTTTTTTTTTTTGGAAGGTCAATGAACTCGCCGAGAAATAAAAATATCTACATTAGGCCTAAGCACGTGGAAGTACAATATATTTTCAAGTTTATGGACACCCCCATTCAACCTCCACATCTTTAAGGAACTATCCCTTGGCCAAAACCTGAGGAGGGCTGCGGTGAGACACCTGCAATTGGGCATTCCCAGAAATAATTGAAGGGGATGGATGTTGAAAGGTGTTCACCTCAATGGCCGAATATACCTGGGTGCCTACTTGACATTTCTTTGGGGTCGTCAAAAGGTGCACGTCCTGTCCTAGAGCCACGGGGGAAACTGCCTACAATATTTACGATGGGTTAGCATCGCTGAAATATTGCCAGAAGTATGGATACTGGAATTCAAAACAAGAGAAAAATAAAAATGGGTATTTTAAAAATAAAATTTGACATGGTATGCATGTTATTTAACTATTTCCTTAAACAACTCAGCATAAGGATTATTCAATCATACATAAACTCTATTCCATAGCTAAAGAAATCTGTTTACAAATAATAATTGAAGCATTTAAATGTATAAGGTTAAAAGCGCCTTAGGAAATTTTTAAAGAAATGATGTGACTTATACCCTCTGAGGTGAACTACGTTCAGTGCTTACACCCATGCCATCTTTCATACGTTCAATGAACTCTTTTCTAACAACAAAACATTACTTATATCCATTTCTGAAGGATGGCTTTGGCACGTTTAACAATTTGGCGAAAAAACCTTTGTTTTATATTTTTGGCACTTATGCATTTCCACGCTTCAATTGTTACTGGTATATGTATACAGTATAGATTCCATGCCTCCAACCTAGAGGTGCCATTAAACTACGCGAACTTCAAGGTACTTTATCCGCTCGCCTGTGGGCTCGGGAATAGCGTTAGTATCGCTTTTGATTTAGTTAAGATAAGCTTCTAGACTTTCTGTTAGCATTTTTCTGACTTTTTTTTTATCCATAATAACTAAGCGCAAAAGTCAGAACAGCCGTCTTTGAATTGAAAATTGTTGTATTAAGGTGAATAGGTGCAGTCAGACATCATTGTTCGCTCGACTTTACGTTTCAGTGTGTATAGCTGTTCGTAGTACGCCGGTACGGCAAGGTTCAGGCGATCGTCCTGATATAACTGGAGATTGTCTGTTCGAGGTTGAGGTGCGCGCAGTGTAAAGGCACCTGGAAGATGTTTAAAAAAAGAAAAAAAAAAAAAAAAAAGAACTTGATGAGAAGTGAACATGGTTTGTTAAACATAATATTTGCTTATATTGGATTAGTATTTTTATTTTTATTGTTTATGTCTGCTTGATGTGTTGGTGATACTATAGAAAAATGAAATATACCTATTTACATAGCACCTACAAAATAATAAATAATTGCATAATAATGATTCCCCACTATTTTGGTCTAATAATTTTAATTAAAAATCTGGTGCGTGCGCGCAACACACAACTTTCACTTACCAACTTACTTAGATAAGAAATTGACGTGTTTTGTTAAATATCATTTCCCAAAGTCACACATTTTTCTACATTCATATCTTATCTTTATTAATCGTTAAAGCCGTTTTTGAGAAAATCAAAAAAACACGTGAAAATGTTACAAAATTTACTAAGTAAAGTCCCCCCTCCGGTAAATCAATTTTGATGAAATTTTTACAGTCATATCTCGGGCATATACATACATCAAATACCCAGTTTGATCACAATCGTGAAAGCCATTTTTGAGTAAATAAAAAAAGCACGTAAAAATGATACAAAATTTATTAAGTAAAGTGCCCGCTGCGGTTGATCAATTTTGATGAAATTTTTACAGACATATCTCGGGCATATAAATAGATCAAATACTAAGTTTATTCAAAATCGTTAGAGCCGTTTTTGAGAAAATCAAAAAAAACACGTGAAAATGTTACAAAATTTATTAAGTAAAGTCCCCCCTCCGGTAATTCAATTTTGATGAAATTTTTACAGTCATATCTCGGGCACATAAATACATCAAATACCCAGTTTGATCAAAATCGTTAAAGCCGATTTTGAGAAAATCGAAAAAAACCTAAAAAGTTATTAAATAAAGTACCTCCTCCGTTTGACCGATTTTGATGAAATTTTTCTGTCACATCGCGGGCATATATGTACACTAAATACCCAATTTCAGGATCGCACGGTTTATAGTTTTTGAGCTAGTCTGTTCACATACACACACACACACACACACACACACACACACACACACACACAGACACACACACACACACAGAGACCATTTCGCGGGACTTGGTCATTTCGACTCAGGGGACCCCAAAACGTGTATTTCCGTTGAAAACCGGAAGTCGATTTTTTTCACGATCGCAATACTTCCACTTACTATATATTTCATATATAGGTAAGTGAAAGTAAAAAAGACGGAAATACACGTTTTGGGGTCCCCTGAGTCCAATTAACCAAGTCCCACGAAATGGTCTCTGTGTGTGTGTGTGTGTGTGTGTGTGTGTGTGTGTGTGTGTGTGTGTGTGTGTGTGTGTGTGTGTGTGTGTGTGTGTGTGTGTGTGTGTGTGTGTGTGTGTGTGTGTGTGAACAGACTAGCTCAAAAACTATAAACCGTGCGAACCTGAAATTGGGTATTTAGTGTAGGTATATACCCGCGATGTGACAGCAAAAAATTCATCAAAATTGCTCAAAGGGATGGGGTACATTATTTAATAACTTTTTAAGTTTTTTTCGATTTTCTCAAAAACGGCTTTAACGATTTTGATTAAACTGAGTATTTGGTCTACGTATATGCCCGAGATATGACTGTAAAAATTCAATCAAAATTGATCAACCGGAGGGAGGACTTTACTTAATAAATTTTGCATCATTTTCACGTGTTTTTTTATTTACTCAAAAACGGTTTTAATGATTTTGATCAAACTGGGTATTTGATGTATGTATATGCCAAAGATGCGATAGCCAACATTACATCAAAATTGATCAACCGGAGGAGGACTTTACTTAATAAATTTTGTGTCATTTTCACGGTTTTTTTTATTTATTCAAAAAAGGCTTTAACGATTTTGATCAAACTGGGTACTTAATGTATGTATATGCCAAAGATGCGATAGCCAACATTACATCAAAATTGATCAACCGGAGGGGGGACTTTATTTCATAATTTTTTTCCATTTTTTATCTTTTTTTCGATGATCTCAAAAACGGCTTTAGCGATTTTTATCAAATTCGTCGTGTTAAATGAAAATTAGATGTTCTTTAATATCAGGTAAGCTTTATCATTATTAAAATGTTCTGAGGGGGCTTTTTTTGTTTGTTTCCTATAAAGTACCTTCGTTTTTGTTTATATGGAGAAATTAACTGTCTCTCGTTACGCCTAAAAATAAGAAATGGCTAAATATGAGATATGATAGAAAAAAAGAAAAATATTCAGTCAACTCATAAAACTCGTTGAGCCCACGCATGCGGAGTACGCCTTTAATGACAGACCATTGTTCATAATTAAAGCTGTTCTGTTCATTTGAGAAGTGACGCATTAATTTCTAATCTAAGTAAGTTGGTAAATGAAAGTTGTGTGTTGCGCGCACGCACCAGATTTTTTATTATGTTCCAAAAACAGGATATACAAATATAATATAATAATTATTCACATATTATTTTATAGTTATAATAAAAAAAATTTTAGCGGATGTTTTTTTTTTTGAGATACATCAGGACATGAGGGCGACCTTCAAAACGACAAGCAGATGGCTATGAGACAGCTGGTCTCTTCTCTTCAATATTAATAAATTGCCAAAAGTTACAAAAAAAAAAATAAATAAATAAATTAAGGACACCTGAAAAATTTACGCTGGGTCGTATGGATTTTTTAACAAAATTTAGAAAGTATAATAATTTATTTATGTGCTAGAACTATTGAAGCTATTGAAATTATATAAATTAAAAAATAATGTTCAGTTTTCTTTTTCAACGTTGAAGAAATATGTACCTATGCATTCATGTTAGGTAGTCAAATTTTTCACGCTACTTGGTCAAATTTTAGGATAGGGAAAAGATTTTTTTAGATTTAATACTTTTATTACTTTCACTTACCTAAATATAGAACATATAGTAAGGGAAAGTATTGGGATCGTGAAAAATTTCGACTTTTCAAAAACGGACTTTTGTTCAAACTGGGTATTTGATATATGTACATGCCCGCGATATCACAGCAACAATTTCATCAAAATTGGTCAAACGGAGGGGGTACTTTATTCAAGGAATTTTGTCTAATTTTTACGTTTTTGTTTTTTCGATTTTCTCCAAAACGGATCTAACGATTTTGATCAAACTCGGTATTTGATGTATGTACATGCCAAAGATGTGGCAGCCAAAATTTCTTATCCGGTATTAGCACTGATGAAAATAAAAAGTTTTATTTAACAATAAAAACATTTATTTTACTTTAGAGAGTAAATACGTGATGCTCAAATTATTTAAAGCATTTGAGGAGTGAAAAAATACGGTATAAGATAATCTTTAATTAATTATATATTAGTTAGAAGCTTTAGTTCCATAATAATTTTCTAGGCAAGGCAATATAAAGTTGTTTTAGAGGAGCACTAACCGTTCTCGATTTCCAGAAAAGCATAAGAGACAAACTTTACTACGAGTCGTAAATACACCTCCTATCGATTCACCTTCACGATATATTTACAGAAAGCAAATCGTTGTAAAAATCAACCGTGCAGTATCGAAATCCGTCGATTTCTAAGTAAAGTCGTGTTCGTAAGTGAAAGTTGTGTGTTGCGCGCATTGCACCAGATTTTTTTATAAGGAAACTGATTTAAATACCATCTGAAAGGAGACTAAAGGTGGATAGAACGAAATATAAAAAGGGGTCATGGCTTCCCTTCAAATATTTTGGTTTTTAAATTTTTATGTTAATTTTTAAACGAATAATGCAATTAGGTATATACCATGCCATAAATATAACAATTTTGGGTGTTTAGATCGAAGTAATTCTTAATACTAATAAGGTAAATGTTGCTTTCAGTCACGTGATTATGAGACAGGGGATTAATGACCCACCAAATTTTGTGCCAAAATGCGCCCCGGGATGAGAGTGCCGTTACACCACGGTAACATAACCTTCCGAAATAGGCTATATCTTTTTTTTTTTATGTTGAAATAACCAATAGAAAAGAATTTTAAAAATAAAAGGCATTTTTTTTTTTTTTTTTCAATTTTTGTCCAGTACTGTTGGGGAATTATTATGGTATTCTTCATTCACTACAAAATGAAAAATAAATCTTGGGAATACGACAATTCCCAACACAGTTACGGCCTCGCCCAGAAATTGTATCGGAAAACTTTTAAACAAGTATGTTCTCTAAGTTTAGAATTATATTATATTTTGCTAATATTTATTAAAATAAGAGAAACATCGTCTTTATTATAAGCTATGATCTTATCACTAATTATAGATTTTAATTAATTTAACTTTTTTTTATGTTACTATTGTATATAATTAAAAATTATTATTCTTTTTATCAAAATCAACGAAAACAGGTTTAGCCATAGTATCTGTAGGATATATACTGAACGATTTTAACGGGCGTTATGACTTCAGAGCAAGTGATACAAATATTTTTAACGTAAATGGCCGTGTCATCCTAGCTTTTAACTATTTCTTAGAATCTTCGAAATATGGCGAAATAATAAACAGAGATATTTCAAGCGTTTATAGTCCATAAACATTGATACGATTTTTACCTCCCTTGAAGCGATCAACGTTTTTTATGCATCATAAATTTCAGATGCCAACAATATTTCTTGGATCATTCATCGCGGTGTTTGTCTGCAATTGTTTATATTTAAATTCTTAACATATTTTCTATTAAAACAGTATTTCTAAATATAATTATAATAAAAAACTTACTTTCCGTGTTGATAAATAAGTGTGCTATATAACGTTCCAAATGTTTTTTGTTTTTTTTAACGACTAATCTACCGAATCTAAAAAAAAATCTGGTCCGCGGAATTTTTGGTTGAAATAATTTTAACATTGCATACAACACAAATTGAACTTTTTATAGTTTGATTGTTTTCTTTAACATGATTTTGTGCTACTAAGGCTAATCGGGCGATGCTACAGCGGGAGTCATAAATTTGCCTATCCGGGTATAATTAGATAAGAATCTTTAGGGAGTACCTGACATAGCACAGGCTCAGGACCTCCATTTTACGCCCAATCCGAATTACGGCATAGCCAATATGTTTTTATTTCCCTTTAAAAAAATCCTCGGGCCAAATAATGGGATGCGAACCCGCGTATTGTAGTATTGTAGGCTGCTATGCTAGATACTAAACTTCAGGTGACCCATTAGCTGATCATAAAGATGGAAAACTACACTGTGTCGAACCTCACCCTCGAATAGCCCGTCAAGGAACAGTGTTCGGCAAATCTATATAAGACACGAATTCGCTAAGGTACTTTATCTCTTCGCCTGGGTTTCAGGAATAGCGCTAGTGTCGCTTTTGAGTTAGTTAAGTTAAGCTTCTAGACCTTCTTCTGGCATTTTTGGTCGCTTACATCTATCATAAGTTAGAGTAAGTCAGAACACCCACCAGTTCCAAGTCAGTCTTCTTTATTTATGAAGATTATTGTATTAAGTGTAGGTGAGGACAGGCATCATTGGTTGCTCGACTTCACTTTTCATTTATTACTTTTATCATGGAATTACATTAATAACTATAATATTACATTTTTAAAACACTATTATCTTTACCTTGAATGAATGTAGCCTTTATTATAAAGAGTACAAATAATGAATTACTCACTGGAGCCTTCAGATCCAGTCCCATATTAAGCCTCTATGCAGAAACAGGAACACCCCCTCTACTGTTCAGACGTCAAAAACTTGCAGCAAAATATCTTGCAAAAGTATAGAGATACTTGTAGAGACAACCGGACCATCCCACCTATCAGCACCTATTTAACCACAAACATCTACAGTTATTCAATAGAAAACCCAGAGCATCTCAACCTTTAGCAGTCCGAACAAGAGCTCTAATAGAAGAAATCCGCAATATCAGCAGCCAAACACCAGAACCTTCAGTAAATCCACCATTGATAGCCCCAAGCTTTTGCATAAATATACAAATGTCCACAATCATTAAAAAATCAAAACCAAGTTTTATCGTACAGGAGATTCAAGCAAAGTTCCATGAATTGATAGAGGCACATCCCAACTCATGGGTCATTTACACTGAATAATATATACATATATAAGTGTAAAAGTAAACTAATTTTACAATAAAATAAGAAATAATAAAAAAAATATATAATAAAATAAAGTTCTTCAAGTTGAAGAAAACAGTATTAAATAATTTAATGATAACGTTTTTACTCTTCATAGGCCTTCCCTTTTAAGGGAGTATGGTCGAACTTCCCGGAGTGACCAGCTCTACTGAGAAGTGAAGTTGGTTGTTAATTCCTTCCACTTTACTCTGTCTTTGGCTATTCTTGTCCAGTTCGGGCCAACGGAGTTTTTGAAAGTAACTCTCCATCTTGTTGGCAGCCTTCCTCTGCATCTTTTCCAGTTGTACGGTGTCCAGTCAGTGAGTCTGCGTGACCATCTCACATCTGTTGAACGCATTAGGTGGCCTGTCCATTTTCATTTTTGCATCTGTATAAATTTGTTGGCATCTTTGAAGTTCGTTTGTTTTCTTATTTCGGTGCACCTCACTCTATCATTTTTCCTAATTTTGAGCACACTTCTTTCTATTGCGCGTTGCCAAACGTTCACTTTATTAGCTTGAGCCTTGGTAAGAGACCATGTTTGGGATCCGTATGCAACTACTGGTGACACAAAGCTGTCGAAGATTAGTTTTTTAAGACACATTTCGTACTTGCCTTTTATTATATATTTGAGGCTCCAGTATTTTCTCCAACCTAGTGAAAGTCTTCTCTGGATTTCCTTATTCATGCTATCTCTAAAGGATATAACCTGACCTAGGTATAAGTAGTCGTCGACATAGCTTAGATTGTGATTGTTGACCGTTATTATTTCTTGCCTGGAATTTGTCATAACTTTTGTCTTTGAGTAATTTGGTTGTAGACCTACTGCTTGACATTCTCTGAATAGTTCTATCATTCCTGATAATTCATCAGCACTGGTTGAAATAAGAACCACATCATCCGCAAATTCAGTTTATTAAGGTTTACACCATTTGTTTTGATACCCTTATTTCTCCATTTTAGACTTCTGAGAGCTTTCTCCAGCGTGCATATAAACAGATCAGGTGATAAAGTATCCCCCTGTCTCACACCTTTTTTTTTTTTAACCTTATTTTTACCTGATACATTTAATTTTGTCTGACGTTTCACATACATTGATATTTCTTTAGATAATTTTTCTGATTGGTCGTTGTCTGGTTTTTTCTCATTTAGGCCTGATGAGGACCATATGAAATTCGGGTAGAAACGTTGGCAAATATAAAATATGCGATTCTTACACATTAGTGTTATTTATTTTGACCGCATTCCGAAACCTTTCCTCTTTTTCCTTCAAATGTTTATTAATACTTTACAATATATGAATGTATACGAATTCATTTTATTCGTATTTTTTGTTTCAATGTTTTCTATGGGCCCCTGCCCCACATCTCGAGCGAACTCTCAAGTACCTGAACCTATGGATGTACGATACCGATCTATATAAGTAAAGCATTGATATTTTCATTTCGATACCAAGTAGTTTTGGTATCGATACCAAGGATTCAAATATGAGTACTGTTATCGATAATGAAAGCTAGTATCGAAAAATTACATGAGCGTAATGATTCAAAAATTTGCCCTCCAAATTACTTTCCACTGAGTCTAGCTCTTCTGAGGAAGACATATCCCCAGCTTCCCGTGCAGAAGCCTACGACTTCTGGAAACATCGTAAGGAACTTGTGCATGAAAAAAGATTATATCTAAAGGTGATTTCCAGGATGACGTATCCCGATATTTAAATGCGTTGAGAGCCCCATTGAAAACGGATCCAGTAATCAAACATTGCAACTGTTTGCGTTTAATTTTATTTATCGAGTTCCTTGATTTAACTTAATCGACCTGATATCGTATATTTACTTATATTCGAATATAAATTACTTGCATATATTAGAACATAAAATACTTGAATCAGTACCGATATCGGTATTGAGTAGACTGTTTTTCTATAAGATTCTCGGAGATGACTGATAGTCATGAAGTTTGGTTATATTTTATACTCATATATTTGTTTCGTTTTAGCCCTGACGAAGACCCCTATTTTGGATCGAAACGATTAAATAAAGAAAATGTTTCATGTCTAAAATTCCTGACTATCAATCATCCCCGAGGATTTATTAAAATATAAATGTAGTAAGTAAATAAAATTTTATTTTTGATATTGTGGGCAATAAAACCAATCTTATAATTAATAACTTATAAAAACAAGAAATTTAATTAATGGTATAACGTAGCTAGTGCTAACTATATTTTTATTTATAATATTGTTAGTACTTTATAGGAGTACTCATAAGTATCGATACTTTCCTTTCGATACCCTGGTGGTATTGAATATTTGATGAAAGCACTTAAATGAGTATTGGTATCGATACATTGTTGGTACCGTACGTCCCTACCTGAACCTTTAATTTAATAGCGAAGGTCAGGGACGGGGTACAAAAATGTCGTAATATCCCGCAATATTAATTGTCCTTCTTCCGGCTCATAACTGTGCAATGGTATATATTTATTATGATGAATGGCTGTAATACCATGGATGATTTATATAGTAAATATTATATAATACTAGATAAATTGCTACTGCGCAGAGTCGCCGGGAAGAGGGGCCGGGATGAAGGAGGTGAGTGCAGAACGCTTCAAGGACACTCCGGTGACTTTTTGTTTTGTCCCACCAGGCGCTGGCAACACTGCCACAGCCCCCCACCTTTCTCTATGTAGCTTCGTCACAGATATGTCCTATGTCTTCTTCTAATTTTATCTTCTTAACGTTACTAAATAAATATGATAAATATAATTATACCTAACAAGGACTATATTAATACTGGAGTACAATAAAATCCGAAATAACTGTGGCACAACTTGGAAAACGGCAACAGAACAGACACGCCGAGTAGGAACGCACCTTCTAATACACCTGTATTTATAACGACACTTGCGCTTCGAAAAGATGTCACATCTTCAATGCAAGACTAGCACAACTCTAAATAACCTATATCAGAGATAATGACATTACTAAATTTTCATTTAATCTTATAAATCCACCGTGAGCTAGATACTTAAGTCTCAACCCTTAGCTTGGCAAGGCAACATATATGACACCATGACTTCGTGAATATTTTCCCCGCTCCAGGATGAATATTTTCGTTTCGTTTCTTTTTCACCATCTAGGGAATTTATCTGAGAAGTGATTTGGTTATATTGATTGATAGTGGCAGCTAATTTAGCCGAGCAAACAAGTAAAACCTTCAAGATCAACACAAACTAAAAAATGGCACTACGTAGAGAAAACATACGTTTTGTAATATTTTATCTAATTGACATAAAAGTAACTTTTTCTAATTCTTCTTACTATTTTTGGTGGTTTATATCACTAATTTAATAATTATAATCCCCACAACACAAAATTCCATTTATTTGATGAAAAAATCGTGCAAGGTACGATACATGGTACCATACCAATAAACTTTTATGTATACACAAAAAAAAAAAAAATTCTTAATATTTTTGTTCTTTAGCCCCCAACTGACAGAAAAATATCAAACATTCAAAAAAATCACTGTGGATCTCTTCTTGCCAAGCTAAGGTTTAAGTGTTAAGGTGCTAAGGGCTAAGAACATAATTTAGTAATACATTAGAATAAAAAAAAGTTTTTTCAAATAAGTCAAATTAAAATTAAAAACAGGGTTGATTCATAGTCAGGATTTTCAGTTAATTTTTTTTTTTGAAAAGCCAACGTTTTTATCCCACTTGTGGATCTTCTTCAGGGCTAACAGAAGACAAATATATGAGTATCTATGCTAGAAGATGGTAAGAATTGTACATGAATATTTAAATAAGTAGCTGGTTAGCAAGATAAAATAAAATCTGATATTTTCCTTCTGAGTCCAGAGTAATACAAAGACTGAGGGTGAAATAAGGTGAGAGGTAGTGGTAGGGGATAGTTTGCCGACTTCAAAGGTGGATGAAGATCCGCAAGTGAGATCGAAAAGTTGGCTTTTCAAAAAAAAAAAAAAAAAAAAAATGTTTCAACTAAAAAACCTGACTATGAATAGTTGAATATTTCTCTCTTCTAAAATTAAAAACGTTCCGTTCCAATTAATCAAAATACTTTGAGTAACCTCCTCTTTCGAAGTCGGTTAAAAACGAAAAAATATTCGGTCGTCGCATGAATATAATTTAAGCACAATAAATCAAAAAACTAAACAAATTTTTGAGGATATATAGATCCATGGTTGTATTTTTGTGCGAATTCTTAGGTCCTAACAAAACTTTCATAATTATTACATTGTTGTTTGTAATAATTGAACGAAAATATTTTTAAAAAAATATATTAAAAATTCTATACACAAAAGTATTTTTTAAAAATGATTCCTCCTATAAGAATTGCACACTACGCAGATTCTGTAGGGCTGATGACATTCCAAAAAAAAAAAAAAAAAAAAAAAAAATATACATACCTATGTAAAATCAATTTCTACGGTTTAAAATCCTTTTAATTTATAATAAATGAGACTCTAAAACATTCTAAAGCATTCGCTAACTGCAATTAACCGGTTTAAAGCGATAAATTGTTAATTGGGATTAGTAATTACTTGTAAAGTTAGTGTTAATTGTAAATAATAACAACTAGGTGGACCCGTGCGAAGCACTTCGCACGAAGATTTGTATCAGATTTTACTTCTAGTTTAACATAACTATGAAATGAACCTTTTTTTTCGCCTGTTCATCCCCCTCCCCAACCCCCCGTGCCTTAAGGTGAAATTATTTTTCTACAGCAAGGAAGAATAAATTATTTTTAAGAAATTATTTTTCTTTTAATAGTTAAAGAAGAACTTCATTTTCTGAAGTTTTTCTCTACAAAACAGTTTCCTGTAATCTTCCTGAAACATATGAAATCACTAAGAATCTTGCATAGTCCAGTGGCGGATCCAGGGGAGGGAAGAGGGGGGCGGCCCCCCCCCCTGGGAGGTGAGGAAACCAATAAATTATTACTATTCCTGTATAAAATGGGCTATCTTTAATATTTTTTTAAGCTCCTTAAATGAAAAATCAATTGTATTTAAACATTTAATAGAAATTTAATACTTAATATGCACTAATATTTTTAATTAGGCCCTTAATGACGCAAACATTTAAAAAATATAAAAGTGCGCCCCCCCCTCAGAAAATTTCTGGATCCGCTACTGGTATAGTCTTGGAAATTAATCTTTCTACATTCTGATTTTAACTACCCTTCTTATTTTGTTTTTTTCAAAATCAGTTCATAAGATGTTTTTTACGGTTATCTTTCTGACAATGGAGAGGAGAGGTAGTCTTTTTAAGTGATAAGAACGACATCAAATAAGTTTTTAACCACGGAGAGGCAACAAAACAATATGTAGCCCCGTGAACCTGAGGGGCCTAATAAAAACAATCAGTCTTTTCATAAAAACAATCAGTTTTAGAGATTTAAAACGCCTGGTCCATATACGTGGAACCTGTATGGGTCATAAAGCCCGCATAGAAACCATTGAAATGCATTTTTCTTATTTCGATAATTTAGTTTTCTGAAATTCCCGCTATAAAAAAGATAAATTGATAAACCCAAAGTTGTTCCACCGTGATCTAATGAATCACCATTAATAGATTTTATTTATTTTATAAATATTTTGGATTCTTTTGAATCTGCCGATCAGCTTTTTCACCTTCACACAACTAAAATTCTATCTGTTCTGCTCATTTTCATTCTTTAATTTGCTTCCTTACTTTAAGTCAAATTCTATCTTTAAATGACAAAAAATTTTCCAATGGGAGGGGCTCCAGCCCCTACAGCACCCCCCCCCCCCCCCCCCCGGATCCGGCAATGACTACAGGAGACTCCCACTTATCCGTCCTCGTCGGAACGGATTCATTGCCGTTTAAGCGAGAGAGCCGGTCAATCCGGAAAAGCGTAAAAAAAAAAAAAAAATCTGGTGCGTGCGCGCAACACACAACTTTCACTTACCAACTTACTTCGATTAGAAATTGACGTGTTTTGCTAAATATCATTTTCCAAAGTCACACATTTTTCTAAATTCATGTCTTATTTTTGTTAATCGTTAAAGCCGTTTTTGAGTAAATAAAAAAACCCGTGAAAATGATACAAAATTTATTAAGTAAAGTCCCCCCTTCGGTTGATCAATTTTGATCAAATGTTGGCTATCACATATGTGGCATATACATACATCAAATACCCAGTTTGATCAAAATCTTAAAGCCGTTTTTGAGTAAATAAAAAAAACACGTGAAAATGATACAAAATTTATTAAGTAAAGTCCCCTCTCCGGTTAATCAATTTTGATGAAATTTTAACAGTCATATCTCGGACATATACATACATCAAATACCCAGTTTGATCAAAATCTTTAAAGCCGAGTTAGATTAAATAAAAAAAACACGTGAAAATGTTACAAAATTTATTATGTAAAGTCCCCCCACCTGTTAATCAATTTTGATGAAATTTTTACAGTCATATCTCGGGCATATTAATAGATCAAATACTCAGTTTAATCAAAATCGTTAGAGCCGTTTTTGAGAAAATCTAAAAAAACGTAAAAAGTTATTAAATAAAGTAACCCCTCCCTTTGAGCAATTTTGATGAAATTTTTGCTGTCACATCGCGGGTATATACTTACACTAAATACCCAATTTCAGGTTCCCACGGTTTATAGTTTTTGAGCTAGTCTGTTCACACACACACACACACACACAGACACACACACACACACACACACACACACACACACACACAGACCATTTCGCGGGACTTGGTTATTTCGACTCAGGGGGTCCCAAAACGTGTATTTCCGTTGAAAACCGGAAGTCGAAATTTTTCACGATCGCAATACTTCCACTTACTATATATTTCATATATAGGTAAGTGAAAGTAAAAATATATTATTATAACTTCTCAATTGCGATAAAACCCAAATACAACTCTGTACCTATTTTACAAAGGCTATAAAGATATTATTTAAAGACAACTTTTTTGGGCCAATTTTATTTAGCGATTTACGAAAATTTACACTATCAATCTATTCAGTTTTCATCAAATATTTTATTAATTTTTCGTTTAAACGCACCTTAATTTCATTTCGTCGGTCTTGTCGAAATATAGGAAGCTATTTATTTTTTTATTTTTTTAATGAAATGAATGGAAGATAGGGATTTCGTTTCAAAATCAATTTAACTTCGAAGAGATTCGTTTTACTGGAGTTCGGTCAAAAAATAAAAGACAAAAGCCTTTTTGCCTACATTTTAATTTATTTAAGATCTATCGAACCACAACCTAATACAAATTTTAACAACATTTTTGACCAGTGATTGAGAATATAACAAAGTTATAAATGCTTTTATTGATTTTAAAAAGAATTTTGTATCTTTTACAGCGTCCGTCGGTTTATCCGCAGAATCGATTAATCAGGAACCGGTTAAGTGAGAGTATAATACTGTAACTGCTAATTGTGAGAGTGCAATTTTCCAACGCTACACACAATTCTAAATCAGACGAAACAACATTTATAGAACCTAAGCAGGACAGGACCTAACACTTGCTGTAACGTAATACAATAAGTAGTTGACCACGTGCGGCGGAGGGCCCTAACCCAGGCGTTATCTCAAAAATGGTAGGTTTTAGGGCTTTAAAACACCAACCCCAGTTTAGTTCATAAGAACTAAACTGGATCTTAATGCTCGTATCGCAATTTATAAAACCCACTTTGATTCGTTTCGATCCGTTGAATCAGTACGTTTAGGTCGATATTTTATTTTGGACCAAAAAATGAACACTGAGAATGCAATTCGCAAAAGCTCCGTGAAATTCTGAATCCAACGATACCACATTCGTGGCATTTGCGCACGACAGGACCTTATAATTCATGAAAAACCGATTTTTACGCTTTGTGAAATAATATATGTGGGATAATAATATTTAATATAGTGTTTGTAAACTGAAGAGGGAAAGAGAGAGAGAGAGAGTGGAGAACTAGATAAGAAGAGAGGAGGCTAGGCTCTCTCTATCTTTACAGCCAACCTTGACCTTCGCATTCCCAATACACACAAAGTCGAGGTCGGAGCTTAAAACTTCACTCGTCCCTTCTCCCGATACAAATATCATTTTATACTTAGCAACTTAAGTGTGTGTAAGTTTATAATTACAATAAAAATAATTATTTAAATATTTAAAAATAGATCCTTAATTACTTGTATTATTTTATGATCTACTTTTCGGCATTCTAGCAATTTTCAACCTAGATTCCCTAAAAACTATCTCCCAAGAAATAAAAAATTAATTTTTCCTGAAAATTTACATTTAAAAAAAATAACACAATTAATAATACATTAAATAATTAATACCCACCAGTGACCATAAATATTTTTCTGAAATTTTGCAAGTCAAATGGTTACATGAATTCCCATATGTTTTCCTAACCACGAAAATTCATTAAGATATGTATGTACATATTTATTATTATATTCATCTATTTATTATTATCCCTGAAGATAACTCACAAGTTTGGAACGAAACGTAGGCTAGTTGAATAAAGTAATCTTTTTTACTTTACACACATCAGTTATTTTTTTATTTTATAAATGATTTATCATATCGTTATTTAATAACACATGTTTATTTTAAAAAAATATATATACTTACATTAAGGAGGTTACCAACCTATTACCTCGTCAAAGTTGTTTTTGTTAACGATGAATTTGATAAAACTGAGTAAGGTTCTTAAATCAGAAGAAATGGCGTTTAAGACATTTAAAAGGTTAGGAAGATTACATAAAACACGTAAATGTAGAAAAGGACACATTAATTTATACTCCCTGTGTCCAATGTCATGTGAGTTTGTTTGCAGAAGATGATACAAGACCGAAGATATGTTTGATTTATATTTTATATATTTTAAAATCATTAAAAGCATATTGGCCCCCTGAATGAATGATTCAACGAATTGTATATTAAACTACCAATTTGCTTACATTTCAGGCTCGTTAAATACATTTAAAATAAACATATATTATTAAATAACGTAATTAAATAACTGGTGTGGGTAAAGTAAAAAAGACCCAAGAAAAGTTCAGATTGAAAAATCTGACTATAAAGCCAAAAATTTCCCATAAACATTTTTGTACCACTATCTTCATAGGTGGATTGTTACAAAAAAAAAAAAAAATAATAGTAAAAAAAATACTGATTTTCTTAACACATCAGATCAAATGATCCAATCAGGAATCTAAAGATTACTTAATTAGCATATCCCATATGCTATTACTATTTTTTTATAACAGAAAAATCATGGAGTAAAGAAAAAAATATTTCCGTTCACCCCAAAATATATCTAAGATAAGATCCTATACATCCTACAGTTGTAGAGTGAAATAATTTTTAAGGACTTAAAACTTAAACAAACATGTTTTGTGTTACGTAGATATTTTATATAGCACAGAAGGATGTGTTAAAAAGTGGATTTTAATTAATAACCACTATAATGTGATACTTTATAATATACAAGAAACTCGAAGAAATCCGCAGTTGCAGATTGCAGATTCCTGTTTGTAAGGGAAAATTGTTTAGGCACGCGTAGCTGCGAGCACAAGCTACAAGAACCTAAAAATGTCGCTGCGTTGGCTTAATCACCAGGTCAATAGCATTAATACCCTCATTTCCCCCAAGGTTGGTTCAAGTCCTTTACACGTCACATTAAAGCAATATATATATTCGAATACATACCCGCATTTATGTACGTATAAATTGAGGAACACTCGTACAAGGGGTATGCGAAAACAATTCAGGTAAATAGGTGAAATCTAGTTAGAAGGAAAGCGGGTGGAAAAAAGAAAATTGCCCAGAGATCTGCCTTTTTACAAATATTCTGAGATAATGATGATATTGGTGATAACCAGTTCGGGGGATAGCCGAGTGATAACCAGTTCAAAAACCAGGAGCAAGTTTATATTTAATAAAACTCGACTTTAATCCTCCACCCTGTCCCCTTGCACGGGAAAATGATGATAAATATCATTAACAAGAATTTCACGAGAGAGAGAGAGTTATTCCAGTAAAATTATTATATCTAATAGAATCATAAATAATAGAAATGGATAGTATGAGTTTCATACTTCTACTGTACAAGGGAATGAGTAGGTCAGAAAAAAAATGGTCCTCTTTAATCATGAGTGTAGTGGATAGTTTCCCACGCTTACTGTGAAGAAGTATCTCGTGGTTAATAAATCATTGTAAGAAAAAATAAGAACCTAAGACTTAACCAATTTCTCCATATAGTACCAAAATCTTGGAAAATTATAATATTTAATTCAGGAGGACCATTTTTCGAGTTGATCGCTTTGGCTCCAAAAATATGGAGTAGACCTTCAGCAATATTTTGAGTTGTTCCAGATCTTATATATATTTCTTACTTTAGCATTTCTAGCATGCAGGCGATTATAGTAGAGGGGTAATAAAAAAATAACAATTAAATTTGATATCCCTTTGTGAATGACCAGTATCTTAGGAACATTAGGCACACCAAGGATTTTTTTATTTATTTTTTTAATAAAAATGAGATTCGGATTTTTTTTTTTTGGGGGGGGGGTGGTTTTATGGAACCCCAAACTCTACTCTACCGAATGGATGTGTCAATACATGGTAGAGAGCAGAAGAATGGATCAAGACAACAGCTGTACAAACAGTTGTAGAAAGTGGGGCCGACGATGTTGAAATGGTAAAACATAAATGTGGCGGTAGAAGACTTTTTTTTCTTTTACAGAGTATAAGATATCAGTAAGTATCAATGAATCCATCCATCAAAAAAAAAAAAAAAAAATTAAATGATATATTTGTTTACTAACTTAATTGATTCTAAATTATTCGAAACTCCATCATATCGAAGGATTTCAATTAATTTTTTTTTGAATATATAATATGGGTACTATATAAATACATAAGCATGTATTAATATTTTCATAGGTACTTATAATTAAGAAAAATTATTTTATTTTTTATTTTTAAATGCTCAAACCCAATACAGGTATAAATTAATGAGAATAAAGAGTAGGTAGTAGGTAGTTGTGTTAAACTTTTTGAAAATAATGTTTGTATAAAAAATAAAAAATGCTTAAAGTATTTGTATTTTTAATTATTTTCTAACCAAATTATGTCCTACGTGTATATGTAACGTTACCTAATCTCATGTTTTCTATACCACATCATATTGTTAGTTATAAATATATATTTCCCATGTAGACATATTAGAAGTAAAAAAAAAAAAATTACTTACTTAATTACCATTAACTTACGTATTAATATGTTTGATTTATTTTTAACGTTATATTCATTAAATTACATAATATCCGGTTCTGAAAGCATAGCAATAGTTGGATCTTATCTGATTTTCAGAATTATTACTGTGTGTATATATTTCATATTTTCTTTGTTATTTATAGATACCTCACATTTACTCATATATTATGTATTAGTTTCGTTTTAGCCTTGATGAAGACTCAAATATCCGAGTCGAAACGTAGACTATTAAGGTACTGCACGAACCTTGTCATAGAAAAGCCTGTCAAGAACAGTGTTCGACTAATCTAAGACACGGACTTAAGAGGTGCTGTGTCTGTACGCCCGCTTGTTGAGGGATTGCGCAAGGGTCTTCTTTTAGCATATTTTTTTAACGTTGCTTTTATCCATAATAAGTTAGAGCAAAAGTCAGAACTGCCGCTAATTCCAAGTCAGCCGTCTTTGTATTGGAAGTCATTGTATTAAGGTGCAAAGGTGAGGTCAGACATCCTTGTTCGCTCGACTTCACTTTTCAGTGTGAATAGCTGTTCGTAATACGCCGGTACGGCAAGGTTCGAGGGATTAAAGAGAAATTTTTTGACTAGCATTCCTAATTATCAATCATCCTAGTTTGTCATATCCTAATTAATTAATGTAAATTAATAAGCACTTTTTGTCAAGTTTGAGACCAATAATAATAATATTTTTATATTAATGTAATAAGTTTTCTTTTATTATGCATAAATTCAAATTCAAAATTCACTGATTAAGACAACAATTTTCATGACAAGGACGGCTGACTTGGAACTAACGGCTGTTCAGAATTTTCCTCTAATTTATTATGGATAAAATCAACATCAGCAATTTTTTTTTTCCCCTTATCTTGTAAGTCTCCTATAAATGTTAACATATAGGCGATGACCCATGGGTTTTACTCCTCTCAGCCTTAACAAACAAACAAAAAAAGCAACATTAGAAAAATGCTAAAAGAAAAAAGGTCTATAAGCTTGTCTTGAGTACTCGACAAGCGAGTTAAAGCTACACTAGCGCTATCCCAGAACAAGCGGCCATACAGACAAAGTACCTTCTAAAGCTCGTTTCTTATTTATATGTCCTCGAATATTCCCCACAGAGTGTTCGAGAATAAGGTTCGCCTTATTTATTAAAATATTTATCAAAACTAAATATTTTGAAGTGATGTGATAGACAAAAGATTGAAATGAAATAGGATAAGCCGTACAAAAAAAAAAACTTTTTATGAAGGGATTAAATTGAAACTTCCTATAGCTCCTCTTTATCTATCTTTATAAAGACTCAAGGTTTTTTTGGGTCAAAAGTTCAATAGTTTTACCATACGGCAATATTTATTGTTAAAAGTTCAAAAACTAGTTATTGACGCCCTGTGGATTTAACTGTGAAATCTTCCCTATGGTTGGTTCGTTAAAGTCTTTCTTCATAGATGACTTAGAACACCCTTCAAACATTAGATTCATCTATATCTCGAAATAAAATTAGGACTTCTTTACTTATTTCTTTAAGTTAAAGTTGGGGTGTCAATAACTGTACTGAGTGTCAATAATTGTATGGTTTACCCTATCATCGACCATTTCCAACGGGAAACAATTAAGTGTTTCTTTTTTTCTCTTTTTTCTGCAGGAAGCCGTATAACAATAAGCTATAACCGATAAGCCATCATAGGGATACCCGATAGATCGGGAAGCCTCCAAATAGAAGGACCCGGACCCGCTGACAGGGGCAATAAAGGTGGAGGCGGGGCCTAGGCTGACCCAGTTCCGAAGGGCGATATATCCACCGGGTCAGACTGGTTGACCCGGTCACCCCCCACCCCCGAACCTTCAACCTCCAAACCAAACTGCTTCAATCCAATTCGCTATAATTCTGTATAGGTAATAAATTTCTACAATAAAACCGGGATATAATCATTAATTATATATAAGAATGAAAGGGCTTTCCTTATTTCCAACCATTTTCCTCTTATTTATATAATTAGAATGTTTTTTTCTTGTTTGTTTTTTTTTTTTTAATTTTTTTGCTCTAACACTTGCCACCAAAGTCCTATTTTACCAAACTACTAAAACTTAAGGTGCCTTTACACTCTACGAACCTCACCCTTGAACAGGTTCTCCCACGAACCTTGCCGTACCGGCGTTAAACGAACAGCCATTTATACTTAACATGACGTTAATCGAACCAATATGGCTGCCGCGCCCAACGCTAGCTTATGATGAAGAAAAAATTTCCATTATCAATATATTTTATATTACCTCAAAAATAAAAAAATAGAAGACGAATTAGAACGCGCACTATTATCACAAACAACTCCTTCGACTTGGGAAAAACCCAAATCAAAGTTGACACTAGCGCTACCCCCGAACACAGGAACAGATGAAGTACCTAGAACACCCGAACGGTCGACGTGAAGGCTGTTCGAGGGTGGTGTTCGAAGGTAAAGTTCGTAGAGTGTGAAATAACCTTACGAACTTTACCTTCGAATCTCACCCTCGAACAGCTTTCACGAAGATTATTCGGGTATTCTAGGTACTTCATCTGTTCGCCTGTGTTGGGGGGTAGCACTAGTGTTATTTTTGATTTGGGTTTTCCCAAGTGATAGGAGTTGTTTGTGATACTAGTGCGCCGTTTATAATTCGTCTCCTATTTTTTTTATTTTTCAGATAAAATAAAATATAATGATAATGGAGATTTTTTCTTCATCAGAATCTAGCGTTGGGTGCGTCAGCCATATTTGTTCGCTAAACGTCACGTTATGTATAAATGGCCTGTACGGCCAGGGGAGGACTTCTTCCAGGGTGATGTTCGTACAGTGTGAAAGCACCTTTACTAGATGCAATCACACCCTCGAACAACCTGTAGGGAACAGTCTTCGGCTAATCTAAATAGGACACGAACTTGAAGAGGTACTTTGTCTGTACGGCCGCTTGTTCGTGGATCGCTTTTGAGTTAGTTAAGCTAAGCTTCTAGACCTTCTTTTAGCATTTTGCTAACATTACTTTCATCCATAATAAGTTAGAACAAATCATTACAAGTCAGCCGTCTTTGTAATGAAATTTTTTGTATTGAGGTTTACTCGTTGTTGTTGTTCGCTCGACTTAACGTTTCAGTGTAAATAGCTGTTCGTAGTACGATGATTCCGTAAGGTTCCGGGGTTAATTGTTCTTCACGTGGTTCGATACAGTGTAAAGCCACCTTAATACCATACCTACTTTAATTTTTGTGTTATAAATAGAACTTCGTTTGTATAATATTACTAGTCCTTATCTTTTATGTAGTTTTTTTTTTTAATTTTTCATACTGTTCTCATACAAGTAATAGTTATATATTTATTATTATTAAGCCATAATAATGTCATGTAAATTAACTTGTTGATTGTATGGATGCATAATCCGAATCATGTATAAAATCTTAATTTATTTTGTAAATTCTTAAATAATAAAAATATTCTTTCTTCTTTCTTCTCTTTTATGACTAGACTTTATATCTAGACTATTCAAATAAAACTTATTAAATAATTGATAGGCTTTATTAGATAAAAATATTATCCCTATGTTATACTTGTCTATCTATCTTGCAGAACTCAGAACAGCGGCTGCTAGTTCCAAGTCAGCCGTCTTTGTAATGAAAAGTATTGTATTAAGCATGGGTGCGGTCAGATCAAGGACGGATTCAGCACGAATTTTTGGCATGATTAAATGCATGATTGCATTATTCGAAAAAAAAAAAAAAAAATTGAATACAAATATTTGTGGGGGGGGGGGTTGCTATGACCCCTGCGACCCCTCCCCCTTGATCCGCCCTTGGGTCAGACATCATTGTTCGCTCGACTTCACCTTTGAGTGTAAATACATAGCTGTTCGTGGTACGCATACAATGCTTTTCTTATTATGATGTAAAAAAAACATTAACATCGAAAATTAAAAATACCGTAACTCTGCTCATATTTGTATTTCCACGTGTTGTTTAAGTTTGTTTATTTCATCTAAAAAATATTTGACAAAAATTGAACAAAAATATTTTCAATTCTTCATAACTTAGTTTTCTAACGAGGTTGCCGACACTAAAACGAGATTCTGATAATATTTGACTATACAGCAATGTTGTGTAATACTTTTTTAGTGTAATACTTTATTGATGTAACAAACGTATGCTCGGTGCATTTATATATATATATATATATATATATATATATATATATATATATATATATATATATATATATATATATATATATATAAGAATAACAGTCACGGCCACGCGTTGCTGAGGCTCATTAGCTATAATCCCTTAAATTAATTATATCCTATTATGTTTAATACAGTCAAATCAAAATTCACTGATAAAGATAATGTTTCAGCTAATCTAAAAATCAACGGGATTTATAATAGAACTTTACGCCAAATTTCAAATTGTTTGGTAAAGGATTTAGAAGGTTTCGTTAATTTATTTTTTACATCTCATATTTGATTATAGTAAGTATTAATGATCCATTTATTTAGCACTTATTGGATCATTTCAGTCGAGGCGAGATTAAATATAATTTAACACACATGTAAAAGGAACTAACAAAGAATATAATTGGAATAGGGTTTAGTACAAACACAACAGACAGTTAGCTAAAATTTACAAAATTATTGCGATATTGGCTGCTTGTTCAGGTAACACCTGAAACATGTTATGAAAAGGGAGTAATCTCAAACCACATGCTGTGGTTCACAATGTTCTACATGCTACTTATAAAAAAATAAAAATTTAATTTTATGAATGAAGTTAATTTATAACTTTTTAAAACAATAATGTACATTTTTTTATTATTAGAATTCATAATCTCGATTTACTTTAGTGCTAATATGTGCACAATGGTTTTGTCTTGTCCCATTCTGTTGTTTAACAAATAGATTCGATCTTTTCCCCAAACGTGGAAAGGCCACACATAATGGCCCATGGAAAAGACGCGGATTTCCCTAGTTCAAGCCGGAAAAAATAAATTTATGCTTATCCACCCTAAACATGGAAAGAAAATGAAGGGTCGTGTCAATATATAAACTTATACCGCCATCTTTTGGAAATTTATGGAACTTACAAATAATCACACCCAACTGTAGTATGTAAGTATTTAATTTGCAATAAAAGAAATAATGAAGCCAATAATCGAGATAAAAAAACAATCCCATCTTTTAAGTTTGAAAAAACTACACCAAATGAACCAAATTTTATAATGATCGGTTGAGTAGTTTCTGTTTTTACCGTCGACAAACAAAAAGGTTATGAAATCGACACATGACGCCATTTTAATAAATCGAAACACGACCTCCTGTATTTGCAATAATTCGCAATAACAGAAATATTGTGGTCAATAATCAAGATAAAAACTATCCTATCTTTTAAGTTGGACAAAACTATACACATTAAGCCGAATTTCATTAAAATCGGTTGAGTAGTTTCTTAGTTTACCTCCGAAAAACATCGGTACACGAGATTTATATATATATATATATATATATATATATATATAAAAGGATTAATCACTATTCTAATAACAAACGGATTATGCTTATTTTATGTGGCAGCAATCCTTAGTCATGGAATACCAGACGCTACTGCGCCGAGAGGAGTTCGTGGTGGTGCATCTATTATTGTACTCACAATGGAAGGTGTGGTCCAGTATCATTGAGTCATTTTTGATAATTTATAGCTACCATTACATTTTCCTTTCTATTACTGTCCTATTCTGAGAAATGGATGTTTTAATTGGTCATTAAGCTGCGGCGTACTTGGGCATCCTACACTACTCCAGCTTAATCCAGTCATGAAAAAGATAATACAGGTCTTTGAAGAAATATTGCTTAATCTCATAGAAGAAGGTATCCATTTAGAAGGATGCAGATAGTTGAAATTTTTATTTTTATTTACTTTGCTCTAGTCTCTAAGCATGATAGGAACACTAGCTCCCTATTGGCGATTCTTGGTTATAAACATCTAGTCCAACTTTATGAAAAAAAAATTGGATATAGATAATGATTGATGGTATTAGAATTTTATTTGTTAGTTAATATAAGTTCCAAATAAAAATTATAAAAATATGATTCAGGTTTGTTTTTCAATCTGGAAATCTGATGGATGCAGCGATCGCGTTCCGTCGAAGAACACTTGTCAAAATATTTCCAAGAACAATATTCCGATAATGGCTGTTGGAAGCTTCGAGTTCTCCACTACGGACCCAAACAAGGAAAATGTATTGTTTTGGATTTCCATCACTACCATCGGGATTGTTTACCGTTCGGGGAAACCAGTAGAGCGCTAATTAATCACAAATTCTCCCGGTCAGAAAGCACTATCTATCAATTCCACACGGCGAAAATAAAAAATATAATGACTCAGGAGAAATGATTTGGTATGGATCCGTGAGAATTTCGTGATTACTTTGCTCCGAACCAAAATATTTAGTGACAATAGGTGAGTTCTTTGTAAACACAATATGGTGTAATAATTCTTGTAACCGATTGCGAGATGGAGGTGAGTCCGAGTATTGTACCTTCAGATACAGATATTGATTAAAAAGATTTTTCTTGCTTTGTCTAAAGGTGGGTTTACACCGCGACGAACCTCGTGCACAAACAGACTGCCTGGGGCATTGTTCGGCTAATCTAAATAAGATTAGAACTTGAAGAAGACTTAGTCTGTACTGCCATTTGTTCAAGGAAATCGCTGGTGTCTCTTTTGAATTATTTAAAATAGGCTTCCGGACCTTATTTCAGCTTTTTATACCAATATTAAGTCAGAGCAAAAGCCAGAATAGACGCTAGTACCACATCAGCTGTATTTGCAATGAAAATTGTTATAGGTGCGTTAAGACATCATTGTACGCTTAACTTTACGCTTCAGTGTTAATAATACAAAATGGTTGTTCCTAGTACGCCTGTATGACAAGTTACGAGGGATTGTTCGTCACGTTGTTCGATGCGGTGTGATGCCACCTATAAGGCTAGGCACCTTAAAATGATGGTGGAGATGTGCATAGTAAAGTTTTTTAAGTTATTCTTTCATGATCCACTGGTCTTTTAACTCTACTGTATTCGTACGTTTCAGATTTCAGATTTAATTTTTTTTTTTAGATTGGTGCTTTTTAATGAACAAAATGTATAAAAGACATCGTTGTTATACAATAAAATTTTAGTTATTGTAAATATATAGATGTTCTGGTGACATCGAAATCCATGATGCACTTATTGCACAATGTGGATATGCTCTTCCTTGTAGAGTAGAAAATATTTTCTTAATAATACCTAATCCTTCTGTTTGTTCTTGTCTTTGGCAAGCGATCACTGTATTTCCGAATTAATTTACTAAAAAATAAAAATTATACGTAATAACAGCCGACGCTAACCCACCCCCTAAACCATGTATCCCGAAGGCTACCTAAATAAACAGGAATGAAATCGGAAAGAGTAAAAAAAAAAAAAAAAAAAAAAAAAAAATATACTCGAAAGATAATTGCATTATCTTTCGGCGCATTAATCGATAAAAAATGGAAAATTCGAATATAGAGGGGTAGTGGCTGACTATTTTTAAAAAACAATGCAAAAGTTCATATTCATTCATTGACAGTAAAGGCTCCTGTTTATAGGACAGTAAATATCTTAGTATTACGCGTGAAAGCGTAGACGTAAACGTAATATCATAATCTTAGTTTAGTTAATGTAATCTAACTACTAAAAGGTATCTTAATTAATCATTACAATAAAAACAAAACAACATCTTACGTCCCTTCTCGGGATGCAACAACAAAAACAAAATATCGATAGTTGAATACGTTCGAGCGCTTATAAGTTACTAATCTAGTTTAAAAATGGATGTTAAAAAAATTTACAGTTTTAAGTTTTTTTTTTAATCAACATCTATGTCTATGGTCACATCCCTAATCGCATACTATAGCAAAGTATGCGATGATCTTGTAAAAATCTACCCAATCAAGTTGAAAATTGGCAGAAAATTTGAGGAAGAAGATCTTAACTGGCAGACTTATATTATTATATTTTTATTAATTGGGAAACCACAAATAGAGTGCAGGACTATCAAATTTTAAAATAACATGTATCAAGTATATAATATATGTATATAACATTGTAACGTGAAACAAAAGACAATATATATCGTTGTTGATATTGGAAAAGGACGTATGTCAATTAACCGCCGATTTTTAGGAGAACAATAAAATAATTTTATTTACAATTCTTTTTTTTTTTTTCTTTTTTTTTAAATTGTTATTATATTTATTTGTAAAAATTTTTTTTGTATAGAGTTCAAATTTTCCTTATAGGCTGATGTCACTCAGGATTAATGACCAAGCGAATCCTGAAATTCTTTTTACTGTCTTTTTTGATATTTTTGTGTTACAACGAGATACTTTTCGTAACCTGTTTAATTATTTGTGTTACCATTGTTTGTATGGCATTGTAACTTATTGTTTTCGTTTACTAAAAAATGTTTAACCCACATAAGTATTAAAATATATACAATACTACATAATATGATATAGAGAAGAATAATCTAGAAATACAGGCTGCGGATGGAGCAGCGTGGAAGGTGAAATGTGAATCCAGTCACCTTGACCCCTACTTTCTCCCACCATCCAAGCCCCATCTAGCCTCTATTCGCTGTACACTGTAATACCTCTCAGGTACCCACCTTCTCATTCAATATATGTAATATTCTATAATATAATACAGTAAAATACATTATAATAAATCAGTATAATATTATAATGTATTAGTTTTATTTAAGTAATAATACCAGGACATATACGTAACAAATGTGGACCTCGGAAGACTAGGGGTCTAAGCGAAATTTTTCCTATTTTTAATAAATCAAAGTAAAACTATTAAAGAATTTTTTGATATAGATTTTTTTTTTTTTTCACTACGTCCTTATATTTGCACCTGCCGCAAATAATAAGTGACAATCAACAAATGAGATGAAAACTGATATACGTTGGCATTTTATGGCAAAAGGGAAGATAGTGCCCAGCAGCACATCATCCTGGTCTTGTTTCAGGAGAGGAGGTCTCTCATCCAACTCCTTTTCAGTCGCCTCCTTGTCATTCGTGGCCATAATATTTATAAGTCTATTGTTATCTCCAATGGAAGCCAGAATAGAGAGTCCTTATTTGTTCGTCAATAGTTGGTAGTTGTAAGTCTGTATGTAGCGTTTTGTTACTAACGTACAAAGGTGCGTTAGTTACTAGTCGTAAAATTTTGCTTTGGAAGGTTTGTAGTTTTTGTAAGTGTGTCTTTTTTTGCTGATCCATAAATTTGTGAGGCTTATGTCCAAATGGGATATAATATATATTTGAAAAAAAAAATTTATTTTTTATTTATTCTAAATCTTTAAAAGTTAAAATATAAGTTGTACAAAATGAATTTAATAAAATATGTTAGCACTTTTGAACTACATTTTTTTTTTTTTGTATGTTTGTTTTAAAGTCTTTAAGGAGGAATTTTACAAAAAATTAGGATAGGGATCTTTAACGAGTAGCTGACATCGCACAGGCTCGGGACCTCCATTTTACGTCCTATCCTAGGGACGGCATAGACAAGTCGTATCACATCTAACGCGATTGTTTTTCTTCAAATGTCTGATTTTGGGACAACCAGGGATAAAAATAAAATCTCAAACATATTAATATTATCTAGATTTATTAATTTTATACTAGGTTTAATTTTATTTATTTATGTTTTAATAGAATGTAATCAATTCTATCATCTCAGTAATACGAATTGACGGTTAATGAAAAGACGGATTGAAGTTGAAAAAATCGCATCGACAAATGAAAAATAAAAAAATAAATTGAAATAAGCTCTTTTCACGACAAGTTTCGTAATCAAACTTTACTAATTTAAACTTTTTACGAACTAGTCAAGGAACAAAGGAAACAGCCCGATTGAGAATTAAAAAAAAAATCAACTGAGTTTTAAAATCGCCTTTGAAATTACTTTAAAAGTTATCATAAAGTTTTTAATAAATAGCATCACTAATCAGTAAGAGAACATTTCTTCCCCAAAGGATATTAAATCATTAAAGAGATAATTATAAACTTACTAGTTATAAAGTATTTCATATTATGATAAATACATTGAACAAATTAAGCAATAACTATCATTAATCTATAAGCCCTACAGAAGCACACATTGATCATGTTATTATATTTTCATGGGCCAATGACAGTCATATGTTATTTAAATGATTGATATTCATTGATTATTCTTTTAGTTTATAATGACCGAATAAACGAGGTTATACTACGAATTTTTATAAAAATTTAAATAAATTGGATTTATCCTATTTTTAACGTGAAAATAAAACAAAAAAGTCAGAATAACAGGAAAACAAATCAATTAAGTATGGAAAACTCATGAAAATTAACATATTTTATTTTTTTCGTAATTTAGCGTTACTATTACACTCCTGGCATTAGAAAATATTGAATAAAAAAAACAAATGACATTTGTTTAACGTCACTTTATAATAATACGGCTAACTGTACGATGCTACAGTGGGAGTCCTAAATCTTGCATATCAAGGTATAATTAGAATAAGGATCTTTAACGAGTATCTGACATAGCACAGGCTAGGGACTTCCACCAAGCTCCAAAAGAAGGCTTAACCAAGAATATTTTACTCTAAAAATCATAGGTTCACCTGCCGGGCTGCGAACCCGCGACCTTTGGCTTCGTAAGCTGTTATGCTAGCTACTAAGTGATCGTCGTCCTACGCAGAAACCTTCTCTCCAGTACCTCATTACTTCCGCATTCAACCAAAACAAGGAATGTATAATCAGATTATATATAGTACGTTTCGAGGGTTTAAGCGTACATATACCTTCAAGAGAATCCTAAAAAGTGAGGAAAACATTAAAATTAATTTATACATTTTTCATCTTCAAGCCTCATACAATGTTATTAATAAGATAGTTTTTATAAAATTATGTATGTAAATATTTTTTTACATATTTCTCATTTTTGTTGAATTTCTTATGTAAATAAGAATAATATTTAGCTTTTAATTCAACATGAGGATCTTACAAATGAATTTCCAATTCCAAATTCCACAATTGAAGAATCCTATAAGTCCTGTTGGAAGTCTTAAGATATGCGACGTTATGATGATATATGCGGAATACATCTTAAAGAGGAATTTAAGAAGTACAAAAACTTTAAAAACGGATTTACATATTTTACATCTCCGAGCTTCAAATACTGTTATTTATAAATTAATTTCGATCAAATTATACCAGGTTTTATACATGGTTTAACACATATTATGCACTGGTAAATTATACCTGTCAACATTTTTTACATATTTCTCATTTTTGTCAAATATTCGCGAAAATTAAATTAAATATTCAATGATATCTTGATATTTATCTTTTTATTTTAAATGAGGATCCGAGCCTTATTAGTGAAGTTCGGACCCCAAATCCCATGATTGAAGAATGCTGTAAGTCGTGTTGGATACGTAATACTTACCCTGACCCACCCACTACGAGGAAGAAGGGAAGATGGAAGACGAGATGAAGTCTTAGAAGTGAGATCTAACGGTAGTTAATTTTTTGTGCTAGCAGCTACCACTGACCCAATGAGTGGCCTACAAAAAGCCGACCAGCATTCGGGTCACCACCCACTCCTCAACTCTTCCTTTATCGTGCCTTATGTACTACAGATCCTTTAAAGGATTATAAATATAATTATCGTATTTATATTTATATTTATAAGATGGAAAAAATCTTATTTATAAAGATGCAATGTTTGTAACCTCAAATTCGAGAAGTAGCCAATTGATAAATCTGAAAATTTTACACTAAGTTGCTGCTTAATCAAATAACATTCATATCTATTTTTATGATATATATCCAATGATAAAAATCACAAAAAATAAAATACAAACTAAGGAATAGAAACAAATGCAAAACATATAATAAAATAAAGATATCTACACAAATTTTGTATAAAATAAATAGCAGCACACAGTTGATTCATATATTTTCCCAAATTATTATTTGTTCCAAATTTCACTCCAAGTAATTTATAAAAAAATAACAATGGGAAAGGTTAGATCTCTGTAGTACCAACATTCACTGAGTATGTACATAGCAATTTCGATAAACCTAATTAAACCCAAAATATTCTATCATGGTAGAATGAATATGGTTCGGTCTTTCATTAAGAACATTTTTAGAATTTTTATAGAAATAAGAATAGAAATGATAAATTACGTTGATGACCAAAAAAGTGTAATAAGGTATCAAATACTTGTTTGTTTAACTTGTCATTTTTTGCCACTAAGGCTAATCGAACGATGCTACAGTGAGAGTCCTAAATTTTGCCTATCCAGTTACAATTAGGATAGGGATTTTTAACGAGTACCTAACATCGTACAGGCTCGGGACCTCCATTTTAAGTCCTATCCGAGGGACGGGATAGCCAAGGATTTTTTACTCCCTTTAAAAAATCCTAGGGCCACAGTGACCTTTAGTATTATAAGGTTGCCATGCTAACCACTATACCAGAGGTGACCCCATCAAATACTTAAATTCCTTTTCTTAAAATTAAGGTTAGACCAATTGGAGGTTAGATCGAATCAACCTATTCTATTGTAAAATCAAATGGTTTTAATTATGCATTTTTATAAAAAATATTCCTTGTAAAATTCTGCGCAATATGAACTCACTCATGATTTAAGTAAGACATACTGATCTCAAGATAATCCAGTTGGAAGTAAATTAAATATCCATTAGTGTTAAGAGGTCGGTCTTATTTTCATCATTTTTTTTATCTGTTTTTTTTTTCATTATATGATTGTTTTTACCTTCATGTATTACATCAGTAATTATTTATAAGATGTAATTAGTGGTGGAGAAACAGGATAAAAAAAAACAAATAAAAAAAAAAGATGTTGAAAATTAGACCGAACTCACACACTAATGGGTATTTAATTTACTTCCAACTGGATTATCTCGAGAACGGGTTGTTTTCTGTTTCTTACTACTAAACACTTTATGAGTATTTACCCCAAGTTCCAAAAATCTATAAATGATTTCCCCTATTTCCTCAGTTTTTGATCAATTTGCCTTGACTACATACTTATAAGAAGTATCAAAGCATTGGTTTAAAAGTTAATTTAAACTCGTCGTTGCAGACTCCTTCAACACTTACTTGACTAACGCTCAAAACTCCCCATCAATCACCAAAGGCTATGGAATCGAGCTCTGGGGCTCCACCAAACTCCTCTCGCATCCAATCGCTACAATCCAAAATCCTACGCAAAATCCTTAATGCCCCTGATTTTGTCACTAATAAAATAATGCATAAAAACCACAATGACCCATATACCGCCGATGTCGCCAAGTCCCAAATACCAATCCTTTTGCAATAAAGTTCCAACTCATCCCAACCCTCTTGTTTCCTTCCTAGCTTCCTCCTCAATTCCTGACAACCCACCGAGGCGTCTGAAAAGTTCCTGAAAATGGCATCCAGACCTTCTAATTTAGAATAATTATGAGAGAGCTACCGATGGGTAGTTTATCTAAAAGCTTATTCACGTCATTTTTTTAAATATTGTATTCACGTTTACTGGATGTATTATTTTATATAGTTGTAAATACCAATAAATGCTTTTAAGAAAAAAAAAAGTTATTTACTTTAAAGAACTCACATCATCAACACATTAATACACTGAAAATAGCTACCTTGCACTCTGAAATATACGTACATTAAATAAATAAAATGTCGGTCTTTCGCGGTGGGTTCCAAACAACTGTTTGCGAGGATTAAAACCAGAAACCAACCGAACACACACCTGTAACGAGTTGGCCATCTTCCAATCAACTGACCTAATCTCTTCCTCCGATTGGAGGTAAATTGGATTCGAACAGATTCTATTACGGAACTAGTTTTTAATAAATTTAATTTATTTTCTTGACTCAAGATTATGGTAATCTGATAAATTAGACGCTCGACTGGCTTTATAGAGGCTGGGTGTGCCCAAGGGGTATGTCACAATCCCATAGTTTTCCCAAGGCAGTGCAATACAGAACTTTAACAATCAGCAGCCCTGTCGTTGCCCAAACATGGACCGAAACCACGCTTTCCTTAAAAACAAAACTTATTTTCATTTATACATTGATTAGTATATAGGCCATATGTGGGCAAGGATCGGCCAGCAGTAAGATTTGATCCGGCCTGCGAGACATTTTGAAAAGCCCAATTAAAAAAAAATATTTATTAAAGGAGGAAGATTAAGATTAATAATTATAAGATAAGGGCATCATAACTTTGGTTTGTATCGGAGCTACTTCATTTAAACAACAATAATTTACTTTTGAAAGCGGCCTGCAAAGGTATTTGCACACTAAATTTTAGCCCATGTCAAAGGTTGCCCATACCCGATATTAACGAATGCGTAACCCACGAAGGAAACTGGATGTATTGGGTTGTCCGGAAAGTTCGTAGAGAAATTTGGACAAAAATTAAAATTGATGAACACCTTAAAGTTTATTTATTTTATATACAAAATAGTTACCACCGTTAGCGATTAACCTTTCATAACGGTTTGTTAGGTCCATTATCCCTTTTTTCCAAAGATCACTCTCCTTACTCCTGAAGAACAATAAAAGGTCCGTTTTGACTTCATCTTCTGAAGCTGTCTTAGTGGACACATCTTTCCGATTGATGATCAAAAACAGTCGATTTGCAGGCTCTTAACTTCGCAGCTATCTCACGGACAGTAATTCGTGGATTGTTTGCGATGACCGTTATAATATACTCGATGTCAAGACTTGAACTCCGGCTAGCCCGGGTTTGGTCTTCCATATTGAAATCTCCTGATCTAAACCGTGGATACCACATCTAAACCGTGCTATCAGCAATTGAATCGCTGCCATACACGGCACGAATCTTTCTTGCAGTTTTTCCCTTTTTAAAAAAAAGAACTGAATCGTCACTCATGTTGGTTTGTAATAAACTATACTACTGAGCCTTAATAAAGACGAATTCAGTTTGTAAACATAGTTAATTCCGTGAGGAATAAAGGCGTATAAATAAACATTAGCTTTGTGATTCATTTTTAGTAGCAAAAATAAAAGGTAAATTTTATTTTAAAAATCTCTACGAACTTTTCGGACAACCCAATGATTTTCATTATAAGTGAGTTAAAAAACAAAACAAAATTTAAATAAAACTATTTTTCTTCGTAGAGTCATTCATATTCCGAGTGGATGTGACAAAAATGTAACTATGCAGGTAGAGTCTTCAGTTTAAGGTCAATGGAAAAGTCATTATAATGGCGAAGCGTGTTTATGGAAATCGTACGGACTGATACGTATTCTAGGCAAAAATACACGTAAAAGGTACGTATCTTTCAAAGACAAATATTATTTTGAGTGTTTGCTGTGAATTTCAACATTATGTCAACTGAAAGGCTTATATGATTTAACGAAAAGGATTTTTTGTAGGTTAAGACAAACCACTCCTATAAAAAAAAAAAAAAAAAAAAAAAAACACGTGTTAGTAACATTTAGTCGTAAAAGACCCGAGTAATCAATCAAATATAAGTAAAGCGTGCTTTTGATAGTTCAATTGCGAATCTTTTGATCTTTCAAATCAAGGACTGTTTACCCTAATAATATTCGATTGAAGAATAAAAAAAATCTAGTGCGTGCGCGCAACACACAACTTTCACTTACCAACTTAGATTAGACAATAATGAGTTGTGTTAATGCCACTTCTCACTCAGTTACACATTTTTCCACATTCATTTCTTATTTTTGTTTTCATTTGCTCTATAACAAACACTAAATAAAAGATTTTACTTGAGATAATTCGGCAATGCAAGCATAATTCTGCAAGTCGACTGATATTTATAATTTTCTATGTACTTGTTGAAAATTTCATTTAGTTACCATGAAACCAATAATTTCCAGTATTTGAACAGAACGGCTTTAATTATGAACAATGATCTGCCATTAAAGGCATACTCAACGTGTTTTATGAGTTGACATAATATTTTTCTACTCTATATGTTTACTTGGTTTTAATCATATCACATATTTAGCCATTTTTTATTTTTAGGCGTAATGAGAGACAGTTAATTTCTCCATATAAACAAAAACAAACAAACAAAAAATGCCCCTACCCCATTTAAACCCCCCCAGAACATTTTAATAATGATAAAGCTTACCTGATAATAAATAATACCTAATTTTCATTAAACATGACGAATTTGATGAAAATCGTTAAAGCCGTTTTTGAGATAATCGAAAAAAGGTTAAAAATTGAAAAAAAAGTTATGAAATAAAGTGCCCCCTCCGTTTGACCAATTTTGATGAAATGCTGGCTATCACATCTTTAGCATATACATACATCAAATGCCCAGTTTGATCAAAATCGTTAAAGCCGTTTTTGAGTAAATAAAAAAAAACACGTGAAAATGATACAAAATTTATTAAATAAAGTCCCCCCTCCGGTAGATCAATTTTGATGAAATGTTGGCTATCACTGGCATATACATACATCAAATACCCAGTTAGATCAAAATCGTGAAAGCCGTTTTTGAGTAAATAAAAACAACACGTGAAAATGATACAAAATTTATTAAATAAAGTCCCCCCTCCGGTAGATCAATTTTGATGAAATGTTGGCTATCACACCTTTGGAATATACATACATCAAATACCCAGTTTGATCAAAATCGTTAAAGCCGTTTTTGAGTAAATAAAAAAAAACATGTGAAAGTGGTACAAAATTTATTAAGTAAAGTCCCCCCTCCGGTACATTAATTTTGATAAAATTTTTACAGTCATATCTCAGGCATATTAATACATCAAATATCAAGTTTAATCAAAATCGTTAGTGCCGTTTTTGAGAAAATCGAAAAAAACGTAAACAGTTATTAAATAAAGTACCCCCTCCCTTTGAGCAATTTTGATGAAATTTTTGCTGTCACATCGCGGGCATATACCTACACTAAATACCCAATTTCAGGTTCGCACGGTTTATAGTTTTTGAGCTAGTCTGTTCACACACACACACACAGACCATTTCGCGGGACTTGGTCATTTGGACTCAGAGGACCCCAAAACGTGTATTTCCGTTGAAAACCGGAAGTCGAAAATTTTCACGATCGCAATACTTCCACTTACTATATATTTCATATATAGGTAAGTGAAAGTAAAAATATCTGGAGCGCATCACACATCTTTCACTAACCACCCCCTTATTTTGTCTTTAAAAGCACATATTGGAAATCAAAAAGGAACAAATAAAACTTTTTCCAGAAAGACTATTTTTTTTTATTTTTAATCTATATTTAACATAGAGCTGGTCATTAACACGGAGTGGCGTACTTAGAGGGAAGGGCATTTCCGTTGATAAGCTGAAGAAAATATTTTTCACGGTCGCAATACTTTCCCTTACTATATTGGGCGATTGAGGGATAAATATAGACAATCTTATAGGTGATTATAGGCACAATTTACAAAATTTAAGTTCGTTTGATTCATTGTGCTATTCCAAAAAAGAAAAGGAGTGGTCTATTTTTCTTAAGAGGGTCTTACTTTTTATTGACTAAATAAGCATTGCTCACAAACTTCAAAATAATAATTTTAAGTGCGCCATCGTAAATTTAAAAAATATCCCATAAATTGTGATAATCCCAGGGTTTTGTCACTATTTTTTGTACTATGTTATGATACCCTATTGTTATGTTGAATGGGCACAGAACATCTATATACTTTTCAAATTCAATTTCGCAGAACCAACTTAGTAACGTGAATCATACTATCACTAATATACGATGATTTTCAAAGAAAACCAATCTTGATTTCGACATTCGCCAACTCAAAAGACCATAAGAATACAGTCGACTTTACAGATAGATGGTATTATTATGGTGATCTTTGGAACATCGCCCAATTCTCGCCAACTCCAGATGAAGATGGTTTCCTGATATGGCTGTATAATGTCCAGTAAGACGAGAAGAGGCCCCAGGACGGACCGAGGAAGACAGAAGAGATGTAGACAGACAATGGGAGGCTTCCACCTGTAGCTCTACACAACAATAGTCTGCGGGGGGGAGATGTGGCAACCCAGCATTCAGCTCTGCCTCTTCCATGTATCCAGTCTATTGGGTCACTCTCATCAGGATAGCTATGTAGTTAGTTATACCTTTATCTATAAGTGCCATCTATAATACTTGTCTAAAATAATAATAATGATAATAAATAATTAAAAGCTGTCATATCTAGAAATTCTCAATAAGCACTAGCCAAAATCGTTACCGTAAAACGAGGTGACTTTGTGACTAATGGGGTGACTTTGTGACAAGCCTATTTTTCTACAGTTTTTGAATTTCCCTCCTTAAAAAGAATCAGGTTAGGCAATTCAGTGTACTTGTCAGTTGGTCAGTAATGTGCTGCTACCTACTGGCCACATATGGACCTCTATAACTTCTTTCATTCCATTTATCATGGTGCTTTATTTCAAATTTTCAAGTAAATGAAAATAATCATGCATATATGAAATAAAGCACCATGGTAAATGGAATGAAAGAAGTTATATGTGGCCAGTAGGTTGCAGCACATTACTGACCAACTGACAAGTACACTGAATTGCCTAACCTGATTCTTTTTAAGGAGGGAAATTCAAAAACTGTAGAAAAATAGGCTTGTCACAAAGTCACACCATTAGTCACAAAGTCACCTCGTTTTACGGTACTCGTCTGGAGCTTAGCGAATTACCTTCTTCGGAATAATGGATTTGACCGAAAATGTTCTTGAAAACCTGGATAGATAGGCACTATTCAAAAACCTCTACTACCAATCCTGTAATACCAATTCCGCGGTTTTGCACTTATAACTTGCAATCTAAGGCGAAATGAGTAATTTGTATATTTTTCAGGTGTAGCGGTTGAGGAACGCTTTAAAATATTATGAAATTTTCCTCATTCATGAAATTTAATAAAATATTAAGAAAAATATGTTAATTACCGACAAAAAAAAAAAAAAAAAAAGGCTTTGTGAAATAATATAATATATGCTATAAATTTACTCTTATCTCGGAATCAAATCAATGCCTGTATAGCCATAATAAACACGGTAGGGTGTGAATTGGACGACTCAGCAATCCTTCAAATCCTAGATAATGATCGCCCAACTTGTGAAATCTAACTTTATCTTAAGTTCGATATTTATCACGGCTCGAGTTACAGATGCAAAGTCAACATGCGCTTTCCACTTTGGAAGTTGGAGAAGACTAATCGGAGTAAGTCTACTAAGTTTGTTGTAACCGGATGGTTATTGACTGAGGGTAGGTTTGCGTGTCAATTCGTTACTGGATTAAACATTACATAATATGTGAAATAATATACACATATAAAATCCAAACTAGGCATATTATAAAAAAAAAAAATTAAAAATAATCGTATCAAATCTTAGATATTACTACTAAAAAATCAATGGATCCACCGGTGTTATATTTATACTTAATAATATCAATGATTATCTAATATCAATATTTAAAAATATTTTTCTGCACCAAAAACATCTATATACCGTGGAATCTGTGTTTGTGTGTGTGTGTGTGTGAAGTGAAATTTATCAAACTATACTTCACGCATAAGAGTGCATCTGCTGGAATTAAATAAAAGACACTAATTTTAATTGCAAAATAATTATACATACTAAAAAAATATATATGAAAGATAAAATGTACCTGTAATATCGATAATGGGAAAGTGAAGAATCGATTGTTGACAATATGATCAGTATCAAGGTGGAATTCATTCCAACTTACCTAAAAAACAAAAACAAATATATTGAGCTTGTGTGTAGCTAATAACTGAAATATTTATGAATAATATTGAAATCGATTATAACTACTTTATATAATATATAATCAAACCTATGTTTTTAATTTTGAAATGTAAGCTTCCCGGATTAGAACTTTTCTGAAGTTCACAAAAAATCGGGCTACAGATAAAAAGGTATTTTGAGAAAAACCAAAAATTAATGAACTTAAATTAGTATTTTATTTAAAAACAATACGGTGGATGTACACCTACTTTATTCATGTCCTATATTAATCTGTACTCACATTCAAACGTTCAATTAATAATAAACAGAAAGTATAACTTTAACTATAGAATATTTATAGACAGATTAATTGAAAATACTCATTGACTTTAATCATGGAGAAAAAGAAAGATTATTCAAAAATTGATCTTTATTTTATTACTCCAAATGAATTAATCAAAACATGTTTGCAGAATGCAGTTTTACTAAATAGTTTTTACATAATAATTACTTATATAATGGAAATGGGCATGGATTGACCCAGGGGGTTGGGGATGGATATAGGGAAAGACCCCTACAATTAAAAAAAATGATTAGTGAATTGAATTAATGCATCTAATTCTTTTTAATTTACTGGGGTAGTATTGATGTATAAAAATAAATAAAAGTTCTAATTCTTTCAGTAAACAAACGTGTACTTATTTTTCGTTTTATGAATTTTTATTTTGTACCGGCCGATTTTTTTTTTTTTATGAATGCCGCTGCCATTGAATAGAGGTTGAAATCTGAAAAACAAAACTTTTATACTAACCCGAATTGCAGGTCTTCATCAGGACTGGATAAGAAACAAGATAACAACCAATGAGAGGAAAATATTTGTATATTTTGCTATTATTTTATATTTTATAATTTATTTGTACCAATATTAAAATCTATGAATAAAAATATATCTATATGATATAGATAGTATACATAATATGAACATCCAATTGATGTATAATTATATGTATACTATCATATACATATTATCTATAATTTACGAATTGGAATGATAAATGAATTCCATGCAACAATGAGATTATTAATTAATCATCAAAATTTACATATTATTTCCATCCTTTTGATATGCTATTATTCACAAATTTATCATGTGTATGTATATTTCCCTTAATTAGTTACCTATATTGTTTCTTGTTTAGCCCTGATGGAGGCTTGTTATGTCTGTTTAGTTTATCACAAAGCTAGAAGTAAGAAAGGATCACCTGTGTTGTATTGGTCAGCAAAGGTCGCGAATTCGTCGCCTGCCAAGTGGCCAAAAGAGTCTTTGGTTATGCCGTCCATTGGATAGATCGTAAAATAGAGGCTCCGAGCCTGTGCGATGTCAGGTACTCGTTAAAGATCAATATCATAATTATACTTGGATATGCAAAATGTCGTTCTCCCACTGTAGCATCGTTCTATATTTTTTAAGTGGTATGAAGTTACTTTATACAAACAGATCCTATTAGTCGATAGGTAGTTGTTGTGTTTATTTTAATACAGATTTTCGTTACTATTGTATTTTATTTCATTGTAGTATTGTTACATCAGTGAGAATTATTCAAGCTTAAGATTGTAAAATATGTAAATACGTGTATTTTCATACATGCAAGTAATAAATAAATTAATAAAAACATTTAGGTGTAGATAATATGTAAACTGTAATGACTTAATTGAAAGTAACAATCTGATTATTAATTAATCATCATTAAAATTCACATATTATTCTTTTGTTATATATTATTCAAATATTAAATATGTATTCTCTTTAGTTAGTTGCTATTTTGTTTCTTATTTAGCCCTGATGAAGACCTGAAATTTGGGTCGAAACTTCGGCATAATAATATTTAATTTCTCCAAATAAACGTGCCTTTACACTCTAAGAACTTTACCCTCGAACATCCTTCACGAAGACTGTTTGGGTGTTCTGGGTACTTCACCTGTTCGCGTGTGTTCGGGGGCAGCGCTAGTGTCACTTTAGATTAGGGTTTTCCAAAGTGACAGTTGTTCGTGATACTAGCGCGCCGTTTGTAATTCGTCTCCTATTTTTTTTTTCAGATAAAATAAAATATATTGATAATGGAGATTTTTTCTTCATCAGAAGCTAGCGTTGGGTGCGTCAGCCATATTTGTTCGCTCAACGTCACCTTATGTATAAATGGGTGTTCGTGGAACGTCGGTAGGCAAGGTTCGGGGGAGAACCTGTTCGAAGGTGAGGTTCGTAGAGTGTAAAGGCACCTTAAAAGTGTTTGTATTCATACTATTTCCATTACAAACATTTCTACGGTCTAGTAGTCTAGTACCTTCCATCATTGATAATCTTTGATATACATTCTTTTACAATAATTTTTTTATATTTTTTTTTTTGGAATTAATCTGTAGTTTAATCAATACAAATACTCGTGTAATATTTAGTGATATAGAAATAACAATAATCCAACAATTGAGTCCTTTAGATTGGTACACAAAAAGCTTAAAAAATAAGTTAAGTACATTCATTACTATCGATTAGTTGATTTATAAATCTTAGGAATAACTTAACAACAATAAACTTAGACTGGTTGTTTGTAGATCTCTAGCCAACAACATAGGAAATGAAATAAAACAGTCTATAAAGGGACTAAGGCTAAAAAATGGTACGTTGTGCGCAGCGCAATGTGCCGAATCAACTCATCGCTGGGAAGCCGTAAAATAAGGAAAACATGGAGCCTGCGCGCAATAAGGGGCTCGGGCTGGTTTCGAAAACGCCGACGCAAGCATCATCTCTGTATCTTCGGCCGAGCCTCGCTGATATAGTGCACCATTCTTCTCCGCACTTTACGATGGTTCAACACGTTTGGTGTGGGCACGTGCGCTCACAGTGCGCAACATCTTGCGCTTAGATGAATGAGGGGTTCAGTGTCGTTTCAAAGTTATCAATAATTTATGGAATACCCAACGGGCTGCTGCCACGCAAAAACATAAAAGTATTGGTCTTTTTCTGAAGTAAAAAGATGGAGTGTATACCGATTTTTTTTTTTTTTTTTTTTTAAGTTAGTTCAGCCAATCCACATTATATACACTATTATTAGTATACATTATATACACATTATATCCACATTATTATATAGCTATAGTGCTATAAGTTTACCGACATATACAGATGATGTTTATTTAAAACTATATAAAGTAAAACCTATCAGATTTGAAATGCTTGATGAATTTAGTAATAAAATTAGAGTGCATAAGGTTTTCGAATTATAAAGCACATTATAAGGGAGCATAGTAGATAGTTATGCAAAAAAAGGGTTACAGTTTAAAATATTTGTAACTGATATATGTAACTAATGCTGGGACTCCTGACCTTTAGTCGAAGAAGTGGCTCATTCATCTTCCACGGTGACATGTCTTAAGGGAGAAAAGTAAAAAAAAAATAAAAAAAAGAGTTTTCCACAGCTGTACCGGAAGGCTGGGTGTAAAGATGCTAGTGAATCATGAGCCCGAATCAGAGACGTGATGTAATATAGGGTTATGTCCTATTATGTCCCACTCACAGCTCCATAATTGTTAATTGGTTAATAAATAATTTAATTATATTTATGATTACAAAAAAAGAAAGAAAATTACGTTTCTACGAATCAAAAAAAGTGTGTAGTTTGAAGGTTTGAGTTGTTCCTTCGAGATAAAGAAAATAAAAATTAGAAACTTAAAACACCCTTAAAATAATTGACAAGTTGATCACATTAAAAAAAGAATTTTGGAAATTCCCCCCCCCCCCCAAAAAAAAACGTAAAACCTAGTGTCACTTAAATGCAGATAAACAGTCAACAAAAGTCAAAAACAAGTTAGTTTGATATGCACACCCGAAAAGCTTATTTTTCATTCTTGAGACAGCTCATCTTGAGAAAAAGATGATTTGAGGCAATCAATATTGCAAAGAATTGGGATATTAGGAGGTTTATCAGGATTGGAGGATTGTCAAGTATATTTTTATCTGCAACATTAAGGGTAAATCTAATAAACAAAGGAATAAATCTAATACAAATATTAATGAAATATAATATTAATTAAAATATTAATAAAGTATTAAATAAAAACAAATACAAATATTAAATAACTAACTAACAATAACAACTAAATATATAGAGGAAAAATCTAGTAAACATATAAAGGTAAAACATAATAATCAGCTGTTTTGCAACTTCATTTCTTTATTCTACCGTATTTAATTATTTAATTTAATTATCTCTATGTTTTCTATTGGCATTTGAAACATTTCTTTTTTATTTGTTCTTTGGTAAATTGTTTCCAACTACACGTATTTATTTGCTGATCAGCTAATTACCATTTCATATTTTCAGTATAAGTATGGATGAAAAGGAGTAATGTTCTGCTATGCAGATATTCCTCAAATTTTTAGGCTGTCGATGTATTATAAAGTAGCAGTGATGTGGCTTTAAATAATTTTTATTCACGAAAAATAACCATTTACAACGTCATACAAGCAATGAATGCTTAAATTAAAAACAACGTTACAAAAAATAACTTGTAGTTACACAAAAATGATATGCTTCGATGCATTTCGCCCATTGCTTCTTATATCCAATCCGAAATCGAACATTCTAGAAGTGCGTAGAAGATTCTCGTGAAATCTAGAACAGGTACTCAAACAGTTATGTAACTGTTCCGACGTAGCACTTTATTTGCGTATATATTTAGAAATCAATCAATAAAAACTACAATTTGACCTAAAAACAAAAATAGTTATAAGTTTTTGTTCAAATAAAAACTTATAAATATGATAGGGTAAACCATACACTAAAGAACCATTCACTTAAAGAAATAGATAAACAAGTCCTAATTTTATTTCAAGATATACATTGAATCTAATGTTTGAAGGGTCCTCTAAGTCGTCTATGATTTAAGACTTTAACAAAATAACCATTGGGAAGATTTCTCAATTTAATCCAAAGGGTGTCAATAACTAGTTTTTGCACTTTTAACAATAAATATTTTCATATGGTAAAACTATTGAACTTTTGACCCAAAACACCTCTTGTGTCTTTATAAGGATAGATAAAGAGGAGCTGTAGGAAGTTTCAATTAGATCCCTTCATAAAATGTATTTTTTTTAATTTCACCACTGATATTTAATCTTAAGGGTGTCAATAACTGCATGGTTTACCCTAGAATATATTTTTTTTAATTAACGAAAAAAAATCGCCGTAGTTCGAGCTTTTATACTTAATCAGAATATTCAATTTCTAAAAACACCGCAGATGCTAGAGGTGGTACCTTGGGTAAAATATACGGTGCGATAGGAGATAGCGATCAGATCATAATGAACGGAATCGAAGGCCTTTAGGCAATCGACCAAAGAGGACTGGGGCTGTGGAGAGAATGAGCACCCGAAGCGTGATAGGTCACTTCAACCTGCTCCCCTTTCGATAGAGGCTAAAATAGGAAATCATCCCAGGGGAATATGTCCCCCGTAGTCATCAGCAGCATTTAAATCAAACATTATCATAGCATGGAAAAAATAATAATAAAATACAAGGACTAAAAAAAAACACGTAAAATAGTAAATTAATCAGGTAATACTTCTTAAACCGTTTCAAACATCTAAATCGGGAATAAAAAAAAAAAATAAATAAAAAAAAAAATAAAAAAAAAAAAAACCTGGCTAATGTAGTAGTGAAATAGTCTCATTAATTACGATTAGTTAAGCCTAGTAACTTTTGAATCGTAATATATCTTTATAATTTAATTTAAACGCGTAAAATAGCATTTTCTGCCACCTTGTCTTTTCATTAAATCTGAGGTTACGGCGTAAAAAGTGTCAAGTCGAAACTAAAATATATTTTTTTAATCCGTTTATACATGACTTTGCAGATGTATTGTTATAGACATCAACTTGATGAATAATCTTAAACATCCAGGAGGGGAACATCTGTGGTGTAGTGGTTAGCATAGGAATACTAATGGTCGCGGGTTCGCGTCCCACGGTGGTCCTAGGATATTTTAAAGGGAGTAAAAAATCCTTGGCTATGACGTCCTAGGATAGGACTTATAGTGGAGGCCCCGAGCCTGTACTATGCCAAGTACTCGTTAAAATCCCTATTCTAAATATACCAGGATAGGCAAAATATAGTACTCCGACTGTAGCCTCGTCCGAGTTAGTTAGCTATTCGAGTAAAGTGATAAATAAAATATGAAATGTATTAAACAGTCACGTCCAAACAAATTAAAATATATATATTTTTTAGTTAGATTTAACCCTGTTTACTTACACAGCAGTTGCGGATATTATGTAAAAAAGTATTTGGTTTGGAGTAGATTTCGAGAATTAAGTATTGTTTGTACTTCAACACGCTTGTGCTTGTGTTCTTAATGAAAAAATAAATTTAGTATCTCAAAACAAGAAAAAAATCGCATCAAAGGTAGGGAAGTTAACGCGCTATTTACCATCAGATATATATCTAAGTCTACTAAAATATATTAGTACCAATGATTAATTTTTTGTAATAATTTAATTTTATTATCACAAATCCATCGGGACTTTGCGATTTTAAGAATCTAATTAATTTGTTTCTTAATATTATTTGTTTGAGGGTTTAAGGCAATTCACAAACCAGGCAAATTGACTCAATTGTTGGTCTCTAATCATTAATTGAAATTACATTTAATTATTATCTTTATCATAACCACATATTTTGGGGAAATCCACCTTCTTTAACTGGATTTGAGTAGGATGTATTTAATTTTATTATTTTATTGATTTGATGTGGACCTTGTATATTTTACAAATATATTTTAATAATATCTGTATTCCGCCATCTGATGAGGTTAGGTATTTAGGTTTTTATCTAGACAAAATACTGACTAGGAAAACTCACATTATATAGTAACGTAAAGAACTAAACAAACAATACGGTCTTTTATCTAGACTACTTGACAGACGTTCGAAATTATCTTTAAAAATCTGGTGCGTGCGCGCAATACACAACTTTCACTTACCAACTTACTTAGATTAGAAATTAATGTTTTGTTAATTGCCACTTCTCAAAGTTATACATTTTTCCACATTCATTTCTTATTACGTTTTCATTTGCTCAAAAAAAAAAAAAAAAAACACTAATTTCTTTTTTTATTTTTATTATTAAATAAAAGTTTTTACTTGTGATAATTCGGCAATGCAAGCATAATACTCCAAGTCGTCTGATTTTATGATTTTCTATGTACTTGTTGAATATATCATTTAGTTCCCACGAAACAAATAATTTTCATTAAATGAACAGAACATCTTTAATTATAACGCATTGGTTTGCCATTAAAGGCGTACGAATGCGTGAGCTCAAGGTGTTTTATGAGTTGACGGAATATTTTTCTTTTTTTCTCCTGTATATGTTTACTCGATTTCTTTCATATATCATATTTAGCCATTTCTTATTTTTAGGCGTGATGAGAGACAGTTAATTTCTCAATATAAACTAAAACAAAGGTACTTTATAGGAAAACAAAAAAGGCCCCTTCCCCATTTAAGCACCCTCAGAAAATTTTAATACTGATAAAACTTACTGATATTATTGAACACCTAATTTTCATTAAACATGACGAATTTGATCAAAATCATTAAAGCCGTTTTTGAGATAATAGAAAAAAAGGTAAAAATTGGAAAAAAGTTATGAAATAAAGTGCCCCTTCGTTTGACCAATTTTGATGAAATGTTGGCTGTCCCATCTTTGGCATATACATACGTCAAATACCCAGTTTGTTAAAAATCTTTAAAGCTGTTTTTGAGTAAATAAAAAAAAAACACGTGAAAATGACACAAAATTTATTATGTAAAGTCCCCCCTCCGGTTGATCAATTTTGATGAAATTTTTACAGTCATATCTCGGGCATATTAATACATCAAATACTTAGTTTAATCAAAATCGTTAGAGCCGTTTTTGAGAAAATCGAAAAAAACGTAAAAAGTTATTAAATGAAGGACCCCCCCCCCACCCTTTGACCAATTTTGATGAAATTTTTGCTGTCACATCGCGGGCATATACATACACTAAATACCCAATTTCTGGTTCGCACGGTAAATAGTTTTTGAGCTAGTCTGTAAGCACACACACACACACACACACACACACACACACACACACACACACACACACACACACACACACACACACACACACACACACACACACACACACACACACACAGACACACACACACACACAGACCATTTCGCGGGACTTGGTTATTTCGACTCAGAGGACCCCAAAACGTGTATTTCCGTTGAAAACCGGAAGTCGAAATTTTTCACGATCGCAATACTGCCACTTACTATATATTTCATATATAGGTAAGTGAAAGTAAAAAATTAACTCACATTATACAAAGTCTTACTAAAACCTATATGCAATTACGGGATAGAACATTGGGGCCCCTGCAAAATCGTCCAGCATCCAAAGAATACAGTATTTTCAAAAGTGTTGGTATAGTTGATGCACCATTTTATTTTTGTAACGATATAATATATACACAAGGAATTAGACTAGCGAACACGTTCGGAAACTCCCAAAGAAATTTATATAAGCTTTCACCAAAGACTAACAATACATTACCAACCCTCTGACGAAACATTTAAGATGCTCACACAACCCGTACAGCCCACCACGTCGACTACGCAGGTGGTGTCCAAGAGACTTGCTGAGCTATTTTTTTATATCAACAAGGAAAACTCATGAAGCAGTAAAAAAAAAAAAATCCCTCAAAAATAGGACCAGAAACAGAAAAAATCATGATTAAAAATAGCTGTAGATGCTGTCCAAATTTGACTAGGACTATGAGATTGGTGTCGTTAACAACGCATTCCATGCCGTTTAATATGATATACAACAATGTATAGGTATAGCCCAGTATGACCTATTTAAAAATATATATATAAATTTTTTAAAAAATCCCCTTTTAGAGAAAATTGACATTAAATTTTTAAACTTGGTTTTACGAAAATTTCTTTAGCACCAACCTATACATTTTGAATATAATATGAAATGGCATGGAATGCGCTGTTAAACGACACCAATCTCATAGTCCTAGTCAAATTTTTAATCATTTTATTTTTAATCATACAATACTATATTTATGAAATTTTATTACTAGTTTTCAATTTTTTTAATAATGAAGGAATTTTGAACCCACCTTTATATTTTGTTGTATGAATGGATATAATACTGCCTATTTTTTAAAAAAATATAAAAAGTTTAAGTTATGCTCTTTTCGAGATAATTGAAATTAAAATCTTAAATTAGGTTTTAAGAAAATTTCTTTAGTACCAACTTTTAGTAACATTGCTGTGTATCATACGAAATGACATGGAATGCGCTTTCATAAGACACCAATCTCATAGTCCTAGTCAAATTCGGAAAACATCTACAGATATTTTTAACCATGATTTTTTCTGTTTCTGGACCTATTTTTGAGGGCTTTAGAGACCAGTAATTCAAAAGCGGGTAGACATATCATAGTAATATTTTACAATTGTTCTAGTAGGTACAAGTAGTACACATATACCAAATTTCAAGAAAATGTGAAATGGTGAGGCTCAAAATGATATATTTTTGTGTTGATTTGACGTGGAATTGCCCTGTATACTGTTATAATTATATTTTTTAAACGTTCAATTTTTTATAAAACTTTATTGTCGGTTTCATAAATTTTCCAAAGATTGAATTCATATTCAACAGAGCATTGAGAGATATCGGTAGAGTTTTGAATAGAGTCATTCAACCATTAGAATATGGTTGTTAAGTTAAAAAACAAGAGATAGCCTGCAATAAAACCCAAGGCTAAAAGGATCGGTTACGGCGTAGGTATATCTTAGCGGATATAGGAGGCAATAGCGATAAACCAGGGTTCGATGTATCGATAAAACAACGACTTGAGAATGCAGAAATTGGCTCATTAGGCACGATACCATTTGCCGTATATGATGCCTCGTTTACTCCAAATGAACAAGCAAACAAAAGAAAGGAGTATTGCATTATTAAGCTGAGGAAACTAGCAATGTTTCCACGTCTTGCGTCACTAAAATATAAATTAAAATGAATTTTTGATGAAATAAAAATGAATATATAACATGAATATAAAATGAATGAAGATGAAAGTTTATTTATTCCATAAAAAAAAAAAAAAAAAAAAAAAAAAAATACTAAAGTGCTAATTGAAATTTTCGAGTTTCAGAGAAATATGCGGAAGCAAACATTTTTTTTAATTTAATATTTTTGTTCCTCTTCACAGATTAATTGGTAACTGTCAGCGACCTGCGACAATCAGCGAATTCGATGGCTGCAGCAACACATTCAAATTAAGAAAATTAAAAAAAAAAATGTACCCAATGTACCCAAGTACAAACCCATGAAGGGACTACAATAAGTTAGAGCTAAAGTCAAAACAGCCGCTAGATCTCTAAGTCAGCCGTGTTTATAATGAAAATCATTGTATTAAGGTGCTTAGGTTCGGTCAGACATCACTGTTTGCTCTACTTCAGTGTAAATTGCTGTTCGTGGTACGAGGTTGACTAGGTTCGTGGGATTACTTGTTCGAAGTTGAGATTTGCACTGTGTAAAAGCACCTTAAAATGTATTTTCTCCCAGTTATTTGAATTTATGATAGACTTACATTTAAGTTGCGATATTAATAATCTGTTTTCTATATATCCAAGATCTTAACATAGCAAAGCATCTAAAAAGGAATAATTATAAAAAAAATAAGAAATTAAGAAACATGTTCGCTCTACTTCACATTTCAGTGTAAATTCCTGTTCGTGGTACGTCGGTACGGCAAGGTTCGTAGAATTGCCTGCTCGAGGGTTAGGCTTGCCTTAATAAAATACTGTATCCAGGTCAGAAGTCGTGCAAGGAATTGATTTGACGGTGATTACGCTCAATCGCCATTTTTCCCCCTTAATTTACAAAGGAGTACCCACTTTATAGAGGCTGGGTTTGCCCCAGGAGGATAGAATATTAAAATGCCGATGGCATATACAGCAGCTTAATTCCCTTTTTTTTACAAAGGGCAAAAATTAAAAAAAATATATTTAAATTTTATAGTTTTCAAATATGAATTCTCTAAAGCAAAGGTAGATTTAAGTTATATATAACTATTGTAACTTTTTTTTTGTTTATAACAATACCCAAAAACCTAATTAAACGGTTAAAATAATGCTAAAAGTTCACGGTTGGCCCGGCACAAGATAACTAAGCGATATGTTATCCCAACTCGTGAAGTGGGACAAAAAAGTAAAAAATTGTAAAAAGATAATTTACAACGGCTAACTGACTACCTTTTCTATTCAAATATATAGAGCACTCTATAGTCATATTTAGGTGACATTTCCATCATAGACATATATTCCTACGTAATATACAGCAGACTGCAGCTGTTTATTTTTGTTAAAAATGTTGCTTGGCACTATTTTGTCCCGACCCCTTCAATTATCAACAATAATTGATAAAAGTATATGATTGAACAATTTACAGAATAACATATTCAATTTATACTAATTTATACATAATTTATCGGTTTATACTTAACTCACTTTTTTCTAAAACTTTAAAACTAGGACTGAGACTCAAATTAAATAATTATTTGTACAAGCTAAAACTAGTATAGAAATACTCATCACAGATAAACGGTACAGCCAAAAGTATTTCAAAACTTTCATTAAAAAAAGTTAAGTTAAAAATAGAGAAATTACCACAGTACGTGACTGACAAAACGCTACATACTGACTTAAAATGCAAACAGAAGACTCTTTACAAACATTTCCGTACTAACTTATGCGGACATTTTAACCGACTTATAAACGATCAACAGATGATATGTCTATAAATAGGAGATTAAAAAGGCACTGGATGAGAGATCTCCTTCTTAAAAAAAAATAGATTAACTGAAACAAGCTAGAGAAGAGGTACTACTGAGTCTTTCCTTCCACTTGCCCTTATTTGATAAGTATATAAGCGAAACTACTTGCTGCTTGTCAAGGTTAGTTGAATGACAAGGAAAATTAAAAGATGAAACCAGAAAAAAAAAAATTGACCACTTGATTATTGATAATGTATGGTTTTATGATTAAAATTAAATCTAAAACATTTGATTAAAACTATAAAAATTCAATGAATTTCTGGAATAAATGTCGTATGGCATCCATTGTTTTATCAAAGTAAAGACTTGCAAGAAGTAATTAATCATCATCAATTTCAACATCAATTAGATATTAAAATTTAAAACTTGAAAAAAAGTTAAATATTAAAAATTTTCTCAGTATTAGCTTCAAAATATTCATACATTAATACAAATAAATAATACAGATTAATTAATCTATATAAATAAAGATGAAATTCTGTTTGTTTGTTTGTTCTATATATAAATCCATACCGTTTGTCCTAAATTCTCCAAATTTCGCTCAGTGGTTCTTTGATACCGGGTCCATATTAAAATTGCATAACTTCAGCCGATCTCTGGTTATATTGTTTATTGTTATAAAAATCGTTTTGATTAGGTTTACATTGGTTTTTACGAAATCGACCGTTTGAGTCGATAAAAGTCTCACTTCATGGATTTAAAAAATGAAATTCCACGGGTGAAACCGGTATATACAGCTAGTAACTGATAAATTGACAATTTTTATATCTGATGTCATGTACCATGGATATTCTTATGTTAAATTTCTCGTACTAAATCTCTATAGCTTAAAATATTGATCTTAAAATAAAACAAAATTCGTAAATCTCTTACGTTTTGTGGTTTATAAATTCGAAGTCCATTAATATTTTCCATTATTTTTTGCACTGCTCTAGATTCGGATTAATGGTTACAATTCTATGCTTTACGGAAATGACCAAAAACTACCGTGAGTATTTAAAGTTAGCCGGGAGTAATAAATAATCAGAAATTCGGAAGCAGTTAGAAAAAAAGATTTATACTGAATAAAGAATAATAAGATTTATAAAGGAGTAGTTTTAATGTTAGAACCATAGTAAAACTTCAATATTGATTCCGCTACTGATTGAAATAACTCATTCATGACACTGTTAACCAAAACTGAGATATCATGAAACAAAACCAGCCATTATTCAGATTTTTCTATTGATAAAGAAGGTTAACCGGCTACGGTAATGGCCCGATAGAGCTAGATCGGAAAGTATACAGTAATTTCAAGTCGATAAACCAACGGCAATCTCTACGACGGATCTCCAAGTCGGATTTATGTCTTCAACTAGAGCTTATAGCCGCACATTCCTGGAGAGCGATAGGGGGACGGAATGCTCTCGAAAACATTTCCTTCTTCAACGTCCTCCAGGAGGATCCTCGAGATCGTGGGAAGAGAGCCACGTGTCTTCGGGCCCTGCCCTGCCCTTGAAGGTGGACCAAGGACGGCCCTTCTGCCTCAGGGGCGTCTTTCTCCCATCCCGATTGTCTCCTTAATCGATTCATCTTCCGTTTCTTATAATCGATTAAAAAGGATACGGACCAATCAACTGGGACGTCCACGATGAATAGTAAATATTGTTAATTTTGATTCGTCGTGATCCGGAGGAGGAGGACGTCATCACGCAACCACTGAAAATAGGTTTTAAGCCTTTCCTCAAGTTATGGTAAGGGAAATTACATGGGAACAATTTAATTTTGGCATACATATTTATACATATGTATTATTTCTCAAGGCCTTTTTTTTGTCGGTACGCCATAACTTCATAATACTTCATCAAATTTCATGAATGAGGCCCCACATAAAAGCTTTACTTAATCGCTAAATCGGAAAAATATACAAATCACTCATTTCGCCTTCGAATGCGAGTTATAAGAGCAAAACCACGGTTTTTGCGAAAAAATCAAAATGGTTGTGGAGGTTTCTAAATGATGTCAATCTTTTCAGGTTTTCAAGGAGAAAATTTTCGATTAAGCCTCTCGTTTGCGAGTTTTAAGCGAAAAAATTGCAATTCTCAGCGAAAATTTCAAAATGGTCGCAGGGTTTTTTTCGAAGTCGTCTTTACTGTCACAACTTCCACCCTCACCTATGCCCGTGACACACTAAATACGCACAATGTCTGGTACTATATTTAGTAATTATTAATTAATTACTAAATATATATAGTAATTATTAATAATTAAAGTACGGTGCTTACTTTAATTAAGTGGGCTTAAGTAGGTTTAAGTTGAGCGAACGAATGCTTCGCACGGGTCAGCCAGTCATTATAAATTCTGTCTGACTGTATTTTCTTTATTGTGTGATAGTTGGAATAAAATAATAAACTTTATAATACAACAGTACATAAAAAAATATACCAAAATTAACCACGGTTAGAAACAATTTTCGTACCTTCCTGTAACTTCAGTTTTAGTTTTAGTGGTAAGATTCGAAAGCTCGGAGCCCGCTCAAATAAGGTACCCATCAAGAAATCCGGGCTAAATACGTATAAATGTTTTCGTTTGACCAATGTACAACATGAGCGTTTGTGTTGACAGAAGTTCAACATTTTGCAGGAAAACACTTTAAATCAGATTTCTTTTCGAGAAATTCGTATATGTTTTAATATTTCAGTCAAACTATTAAAAATATTCTTAACATAATAGAAAATAAGAAAAATACGTATCGAATTGAGTAACCTCTATTTTTTCGAATTCGGTTAAAAAGGTACGAATTTCCTAAAGAGAAATAATATAAGAACACTTTATTTAATTAACAGTGTTTGCTTTTATTCAAACATTCGCTCACTGCACTATTAAGAAATTTTTATTTGCTATTAGATTTCTTTGATGCGCGGTCATAAGGGCTTAAGTCATTATTTGAGCATTTGGAGATTATGTCGTAATATTATAGCACGAAATCAGAGCTACCGGATGTTATTAAGATCTTAAGTCAAACTATATATTGTTTTATGAAAATAACAATTACAAATAATATCAATATTTAGATTTTACGTAATGTTTTGAACTTTGCAGTTGCTCTCCTGAAAAATTCAAAATTTTGACTTAAGCCCCCGGTAAAGATTTATTTTATTTATATATTAATTAAACGCAATACTTTCTTTTATATAACAATAATTATTTCCTTGGAACCTCAATACATCGTTTCAGTGACACTTGAACACTTAATAAACTGAATATTTTTACTTCTTGAATATTAAGCTTTTCAGCGATGCATTATATTTCTACTCATGTTTCCGGAAATTGAAATTTTCGTTTTGAAAAAATATATATTCTGATCCTCTTTATTTGATTATTAAATCCTTTTGTATTTAGCCTCTTGTTGCTAGGAATAATAAGGGAGTGTTAATTACTCCAAATAAACCAAATTAAATGTCCTTTATAGGAAGATGTTTTCCTAAGGCATTTAAGCCCCATCAGAACATTTCTATGATGATAAAACCTACCTCATATTAAAGAATACTTCCTAATGTTTAAACATGGAAATTTTAACCAAAATCGTTACCAATATTGTTGAGAAATCGTAAAGATAAAAAAGAAGTTGGGATAAAGTATGTTTAAACCAGAGTGGATTTCAACTTTCTTATCAATCTATACAAATCTGCTATAAATAGATTTCTTTATAACTGAAATTCCTTTAAAGTAAGTAGATTATTATGCATATCGAGGGAACAATACTGGAGAAGATCGGGCGAGAATACTGTAGCGAAGGAAATAGAAGTCAGTGGTATGATGCGGTGGATGAATAATTTATAAGCCAGCGCCGCAGGGCTTTGAGTTAGCAAAGGAAGGTGCAATACGGCAATATCGGAATATATTGTATTTATTGGATGTTGCTGTAAGTACAGCGTTTGCCGAGGTTTGGGGCTAATCTTGGAGACTGTGGTCAGAAGAGAATTTACCTGTTGGAACGATAAAATGTTAACATTTTATATTTTATCTAAACATGGTTTACGCTATACATAATAGAAAATCTATTAAAAAAAAAAAAAATTATGTCTCATAAATGGTCAAACATTTGAGGACTGGGTTTCTTATTTTATTTTGGATTTTTGATTTTTAATTGTTGGGTTGTTTTTGATAATATATGAGAGACAGGATTCAGCTAAGAACTTTGTTTTTTTTCTTTGTTTTGCTTCAGTTAGATAATGCCTAATTAGGCCAATAAAACAATATACAAAACAACAAGGAACTTAGTTTGTTTTTTTAAATTGCAGATCTTTAAATAATTTTTTTAAAAAATTTAACCCATTTTTGCCCGATTTTTGAAAACTATATTCCTTTCATTTATTGTTAGTATTTCCAAAATGTCTAAAAAGATTACATTTGGTGATCGTAAAAAAAAAAAAAATGGATGAATAGTTCATGGAGTGCATGATATGGTGAAACTGCCAGTTGATTTTATCATGACTTGTTTCAAAGTCATTACTTCTTTGGTATTATTAGGAGAGAGAGAGAGAGAGAGAGAGAGAAAAAAGACTTTATTTTATTAAAAAATTCGAGAAACAACTTCATGCACAGGGTTCCAACATCTACGGTATGCCCATATGTAACATATAATTATATTTTACAATTATTTTTGAATGTCTATAGATAAAATAATTTAAACAAAAGAAAAATCATTAGGCTGAAAAAATATATACCAATATTATAAATACATGGAACTAAATTTTCCACAAAAAGTTAGCTGCTTTCAATTTTGAAAAACCGGGAAAAAATGTGTATATTATAATTTGTAATTAATAGGATGAAGCCAGGAATGAGGTACTGTAAGATAGTTTAATCCCCTATGCATCACATGTACATTATTCTTAGACAATTATCAGATCATTTGCTGATCGTCGACGATTGTTGTAAATAGGTTCAAAGAAATATTTGTTATTTACAAAAAATAAAATAATTTCTTTTTTAAGGGAACTTCAACGTTTATCTAATCCTTCACCAAATGTTCCGGGTACCCTATAGCTCAAAAAAAGCTCTAAAGTGAAATCCAATAGGCAGTAACATATACTACAAGCGCTGAGCTGGGACCTAGACCATCTGCTTAACTGCTTTCTTCTCCGATTCCGTTTCTTTAGTTTTTCTTTAAGACAGGGGAGTATCGTAACTGGATAATCCGAATTTAGGAGTTTACAGGGTGTATAGGAGTTCTGGCTTCTAAAATCCCGGTATGATCCCCACCCCCCACATATCACCTCGAAAGAAAAAAAAATTACTTCAGAATTAATCTAATGAGAGGTAAAACGAAATAGTGCTAACAATTTATTCTTGTAAAAGTTTCTCATATTAATTTTTGTTTTAAGATTAAGGCCATGATATTTTTTTCCAGATAGATTTAAACTCTTAGAAGCCATACTAAAAATTATTCCGAACTCGTACCACATAAATTAATTTTGAACTTTTACATGCGACAATATTATCCAGGTTACCTGTGGTGTAGTGTCTAACATAGCAGACTACAATACTAAAGGTTCGAATCCCGCGGTGGCTCAAGTATTTTTAAAAGGAAGTAAAAAAAAAAATTACGTCCCTCGGATAGTACGTGAAATGGAAGTCTGGAGTCTGTACCATGGCAACCTACAATAGTAAAGGACGCGGGTTCGCGTACCGTGGTGGCCCTAGAATTTTTTAAAGGGAGTAAAAAATCCTTAGCTGTGCTGTCCCTCGGAAAGGACGTGAAATGGAGGTTCCAAGCCTCTGTATGATGTCAGGTACTCGTTAAAGATCACTATTCTAATGATACCTGGATAAGCAAAATTTAGGACTTCCACAATAACGTCGTCCGATTAGCCTTAGAAGCATAAAGTAACGTCAATTAATTAAACAAATATATTTTTAAACTTTGTTCACCTAAATATGACTATGTAGAGCACACACAGTCATATTCAGGAGGCATTTCCATCATAGACATATAGTCCTACCTAATATATAGCAGACTGCAGCTACAGTTCATATTTGTTAAAAATGTTGCTTGGCACTATTTTACCCCGACCCCTTCAATTAGTGACAGAGACGAATTCAGCAAATTTGCAGCAAAATGCATTCAAATATTTATGGATGTATACATAGATATTTTCTTTTGTTAGCTTGTTAGTTTAACGACCCTTTATGCTAAGGCTAATCGGACGATACTACATTGGGAGTCCTAAATTTTGCCTATCCAGTTGTAAGTAGGATAGGGATCTTTAACGAGTACCTGACATCGCACAGGCTTGGGACCTCCATTTTACGTCCTACCCGAGGGACGGCATAGCTAAGGAATTTTTACTCCCTTTAAAAAATCCTAGGGGAACCCGCGACCATTAGTATTGTAGGTTGCTATGCTCACCATTACAGACCCCGAGATATTTTCGTTGTGTACCCAACCCTGTTTAACAGTTAAGCTAGTAGTATATTACGTTAAAACGTGGCCACAATTGTACGCCGTATTCCAATAGTTAAAAGGGCATGAACCGTCGTAATAAATTTGCATTAATTTAATTCGAAAATATTTTAAGAAAATGGTAAAATAAAATTCCCACGTTTTCGGTTTAACATTAAAAATTCCTGCCGGCTACAATTTCCTCAATTAACGCATTTCACGCTAGACAACCTGGTTTATTGATTTTCCAGGAGGGTCATGTATTCGGTCCTATTTTTTTTTTATTATTTTTTTTTTCGTTCCGTTCTAAAAACCTCGATTCCAAATTAGCGAAAAATCCAGCAAACAAGACGTCTACGCGATTAGGGCCTGGAACTGTTTGAGGAGGTGATAGTGAATATATTCTATCCCCGAAAGCAATCCGAGGGAAATAAAAGAGAGCTCACGGAGCCCAACTGCGGCTAATTTGAAATTTAATTAAAACGAATCCATCGGGCGTAAAGATGGCATCGCGGATATGGAAATCGCTCTCAGGCCGAGGAATAATCTTCTCTTCCTTCTTATACTAATGGTGTTTTTTCTTCTTTTATTGTATATATTGTTACTATCAGAGTGGTGAATAGTAGGCAATCGCAAATATTCTGAGCACTACCTATAAACCGCTACGTATTCAAGTTCATTTATTGCATATGTGTGTATTCAATAAGTTATGTTATATGTATTCAAGTTCTAATATACCTAGCAAAGATTTACTTCTACTGCTTCAGTCCAGGAATTAATTTCCAACGGAATATGTAGAAGAAAACGATATTTAACGTAAAATTTGGCCGCTAATTCTATTTTATTTCGATCATATGATAGATCTAAATAAATGCAAAAATATATACGGACCTTAGATGCGAAATATATAAAAATGCTACAATTTAGCTCAGTAAGAAAATCGAAGTGAAATTAATTTCATTGGTAAGTTTAAATCAATAAGTGTGTTAAAAAAGAAGAGTTTCGAAATTGGTCGAAATCGGATAAACCGGCAAAATCTTTTTATTTTTATTTTTTTTTAAGATAGGGGCGTATGGTAACCGGATAATACGAATTCAGGAGCTTACTGGGTATCTAGAAGTTCTAGCTTCTAAAATAAAATAAAATAAAAAAATAAAACCCGTATGATTCCCGCATATACCCACACCTACCACCTCGAGACAACAAAAAAAATATTTATTTGAGAATTACTATAATGGATTTTATGTAAGTGTATAAAAATTCGTCTAAATCGTATATAATCGCAAAAAGCTAATAATTACCCACCTCCCCACTGTTTTATCGATGTTTTTATATCCATTCTGCTATGACTAATTCATAACGGAAATCTCTTAACTTCTATCTATGAAAACCACAAAGACTATATCATATATATTTTGCTAATTATATAATTGGTATATACTTTTTTTGGACTCCCTAGACATGAAATAATTCTTCATTTTAATTTACCCGACTTACTAATCTTCTTATTAGGGTTTATATATTAAAAATTAAAATGTAAATAATAAGGAACCGTTGCGAAGTGTTTTAAACATTACAGAAAAAACAAAACAATAATTGTTAAAAATAATGGTAAGTATAGACATTAACAGCTGATAAGTGCATGGACAGTATTTTGAAATATAAACTATTTTTAGCGCACCGTTTAAATAATAAATGATTTAAATTTTATTTCCACCTAAAGCAGGTTTATAAATCGGCTCCTTTTAACTTTAAAAAAACTTAATTAAAGATGAGTGTGTCTCACTATAATTAGTATCAGGTATGATATACTTAAAATATTTTTATACCTACTTTTTTTTAGAGGATATTTTTAAAATGCTGTTCGGAAATGTTTTGGAAATACGACGATAATTTACTATACCTCTTAGAGAACCACCTCCCCTCCCTCTAAGCGGGACGTGTCAGATCCACGAAACGTGACGACCAGGCCCGAATATTGCAAGATTATTTCGTTCGAAACTTACGTAACGGAGAATCTGAAGTACCAGTTACTTTTTTTTTTTATTTTTTTTTTTTTTACTCTGCTATAGCGATGCTATCCGAAACAATAATAAAACAGGATCAGTAGCCTATATATAATAAAAGGGACGATCGTTGGAAGAAGATGATTTTGTAGAAGAGTCGATTTGCTGGAGAAGCAAACTGGAAGGATTGGAAATGTCCCTGGACTGCGTGGAAGTCGAAGAAGAAGAACTGGAAACCTGTTCAGTCTGAATCGGAAGGTCGTTCTAGTTATCCTCTCAGTCTTGACAAGAAAATTATTTCCTAAGAATAGCACACCGTCCACAGATGGATAACACATTATCGGGATCCTTTTGGGAAGAATGCGGATATTAATAGAGATAGTTTATATATTTTTGTGTCTACTTCCAAACAGGGGTTAAAAAAAAAAATAATAATAAAAAAAAATTCAAAACTCTTTAAAAAGTTTGCTATTAATGTATAATGCCATGAAATGTCTTTCAGCTTTCTTTTTTCCTTTTTAGTTTTTAAAATGAATGGAAAGGAAGGAACTAAAATGAACTTATTTCAGGCGTACACATTAAAAGCTCTTTAAATATAGAACTAAAAAAATATAAATAAAATGGAATACTTTTGAAAGTAGAGGTCTTATATCATTTCTATTTATTTTACCTTTGAAGAGAAAATTATACACCATATTGTAAAAAAAAAAAAGATATCAGTTTTTATAAAGTTCAGAATTAGATTTAAAAAAAAAATTACTAAGCTTTGTGGGATGTGTAGATCTAAAAAGCAATATTCTAAAAGGTCCTACTATACTAAAAAACAACAGTCTAAAACTAGTAAAAAAATCAATCAGTTTTTATAAAGTTCAGAATTAGATTTATAAAAAAACTTACTAAGCTTTGTGAGGAGTGTAGATCTAAAAAAACAATAGTCTACTTCTTTTTCATAAATCACGAATTTTATCTCTCAACTCTTCAACAATTATTCTATTAAACATTTTAATGTTTATTACTATTTTATTTCTCTGTGTATTTGTAGGTTTTGTTGAATTTTGTTTTTTAAACTGGCACCACTCATAATTACGCTCATTTTTTTCATAAATGGAATTTATTTCTCCCGTTATTTATAAAAATAGTTAATGTTTTGATCAATAGATGAAATACCAAATTCATTCGTAAATATCTGCTAGATATGTAAACGAAAAAACTTTCAAATAAATACCGATTCTACCTCAACAAAAAAAATTACAATTTTCTTTTTTAATATTTGTATCCAAATATAAGTGATTGTTTGTTAGTTGAACGTCACTTTATGCCACTTACGCTAATCGGATGATGCTATAGTGGGAGTCCTAAATTTTTCCTATAAAGATATAATTGGGAAAGGGATCTTTGACGGGAACCTGAAATCGCACAGGCTCGGGGCCTCCATTTTACGACCTATCGGAGGGATAGTATAACCAAGGATTTTTTTTTTTTAAAAAACCCGAGGGCCATCGCGGGAAAACGTCGTAATAAAGGAACATTGGGCAAATATCTCAAAATTATATTTTCGATCCATCACAACATACGAGTACTTAAATTCTTTCTACTGAAATCAGATCAATTATTTACAATTCTTTCGAATTTTGTGTAAAATTAATCCATTTCCAATCTATATGAGCTGATTAATTATAGACCTTACGTTTTTGGTCTTTGTGAAATGATGAATGATTCAGCAAGTGCGGACGTTGGCTTTACATGGTTACAAAAAAAAAAAAAAAAAAAAAAAAAGAAAAAAAAAAAAAAAAAAATACCTGCAACTGTTTTCCAACTTATTCCTGCACAATATTTTATTTCTGTCCTTTTATAATATATGTTTTTTAATCACACAATCATAATAAAAAAATATATTGAAAAGTTAATCTCATCTTGATATACCTACACCTAATTTACTTATTTAAAAAAAAAAAAAATTCTTCCTAGATTTGGATACAACATAATATCATATTGAAGGACTCTTGAGAAGTGAACTTTCTTTTCTGATAACTGGTTAGAGGCTGTACAGAGGCAGACTATTTGTTCGGGAAGAGCTAGTAAAAAAAAACTAAATAAAAAGAGCCGGAGTAGACATATGTAAACAGCACCAGATGATGTAGTATCTACAGCCTCAACTGTCTTCTCCGTGGCTAGCACGCCCTTTTCTATACGTCTTAAATATAGTTGTGATGCATCTTGGAAAAAAATAAAAGAAAAAAAATGATACACAAGGGTTCTTCATTTCATAATGACTTGCATGCAGTCTAAGTATAATTCAGGGGGCATCGACAGAGAGAATATTACATATCACATTATATATATAGTAACACTTCTGTGGGTTAACAAAATATGTATGTGCGTATATATAAGAACATACATATTTTTCTTTTACTGTACATGCTATAGACCTATTTGATCTTTAACCTCACGAAATGTCGACCTTATGACTAACGACTGCTATAATAAAAAATCTGGTGCGTGCGCGCAACACACAACTTTCACTTACCAACTTACTTAGATTAGAAATTAATGCGTTTTGTTAATTGCCATTTCTCAAATGAACAGAACATCTTTAATTATAACGCATTGGTTTGTCATTAAAGGCGTTCGGCGCATGCGTGAGCTCAAGGTGTTTTATGAGTTGACGAAATATTCATCTTTTTTTCTCCTGTATATGTTTACTTAATTTTCTTCATATATCATATTTAGCCATTTCTTATTTTTAGGCGTGATGAGAGACAGTTAATTTCTCAATATAAACTAAAACAAAGGTACTTTATAGGAAAACAAAAAAGGCCCCTTCCCCATTTAAGCCCCCTCAGAACATTTTAATAATGATAAAAGTATCCTGATATTAAATAAAAACTAATTTTCATTAAACATGACGAATTTGATAAAAATCTTTAAAGCCGTTTTTGAGATAATCGATCAAAAAGGTAAAAATTGGAAAAAAATTACGAAATAAAGTGCCCCCTCCGTTTGATCAATTTTGATGAAATTTTTACAGTCATATCTCGGGCATATAAATACATCAAATACCAAGTTTGATCAAAATCGTTAAAACCGTTTTTGAGTAAATAAAAAAAACGCGTGAAAATGATACAAAATTTATTAAGTAAAGTCCCCCCTCCGGTTGATAAATTTTGATGAAATTTTTACGGTCATACCTCGGGCATATGAATAGATGAAATACTCAGTTTAATCAAAATCGTTAGAGCCGTTTTTGAAAAAATCGAAAAAAACTTAAAAAGTTATTAAATACCATAAAGTACCCCCTCCCTTTGAGCAAATTTGATGAAATTTTTGCTGTCACATCGCGGGCATATACATACTTTAAATACCCAATTTCAGGTTTGCACGGTTTATAGTTTTTGAGCTAGTCTGTTCACACACACACACACACACACACACACACACACACACACACACACACACAGACCATTTTGCGGGACTTGGTTATTTTGACTCAGGGGACCCCAAAACGTGTATTTCTGTTGAAAACCGGAAGTCGAAAATTTTCACGATCGCAATACTTCCACTTACTATATATTTCATATATAGGTAAGTGAAAGTAAAAATCTGGTGCGTGCGCGCAACACACAACTTTCACTTACCAACTTACTTAGATAAGAAATTGACGTGTTATGTTAAATATCATTTCCCAAAGTCACACATTTTTCTACATTCATATCTTATTTTTATTAATCGTTAAAGCCGTTTTTGAGTAAATAAAAAACCCCGTGAAAATGATACAAAATTTATTAAGTAAAGTCCCCCCTTCGGTTGATCAATTTTGATGAAATGTTGGCTATCACATATTTGCCATATACATACATCAAATACCCAGTTTGGTCACAATCGAAAAAGCCGTTTTTGAGTAAATAAAAAAATCACGTAAAGCTGATAGAAAATTTATTAAGTAAAGTGCCCCCTGCGGTTGATCAATTTTGATGAAATTTTTACAGTCATATCCCGGGCATATAAATAGATCAAATACTAAGTTTAATCAAAATCGTTAGAGCCGTTTTTGAGAAAATCGAAAAAAACCTAAAAAGTTATTAAGTAAAGTACCCCCTCCCTTTAAGTAATTTTGATGAAATTTAAGCTGTCACATCGCGGGCATATACCTACACTAAATATCCAATTTCAGGATCGCACGGTTTATAGTTTTTGAGCTAGTCTGTTCACACACACACACACACACACACACACACACACACACACAGACCATTTCGCGGGACTTGGTCATTTCGACTCAGGGGACCCCAAAACGTGTATTTCCGTTGAAAACCGGAAGCCGATTTTTTTCACGATGGCAATACTTCCACTTACTATATATTTCATATATAGGTAAGTGAAAGTAAAAATCTGGTGCGTGCGCGCAACACACAACTTTCACTTACCAACATACTTAGATTAGAAATTAATGCGACTTCTCAAAGTTACACATTTTTCCACATTCCACTCAGAACATTTTAATAATGATAAAGCATACCTGATATTAAAGAACACCTAATTTTCATTAAACATGACAAATTTGATGAAAATCGTTAAAGCCGTTTTTGGGATAATCGAAAAAAACGTAATAATTGGAAACAAAGTTATGGAATAAAGTGCCCCCTCTATTTGACCAATTATGATGAAATATATCACATCTTATATATCTTATATATGGCTATCACATCTTTTGCATATACGTACATACGCATCTTTTGCATATACATACATCAAAATCGTTAAAGCCGATTTTGAGTAAATAAACAAAACACGTGAAAATGATACAAAATTTATTAAGTAAAGTCCCCCCTCCGGTCAATCAATTTTGATAAAATTTTTACAGTCATATCTCGGGCATATACATACATCAAATACCCAGTTTGATTAAAATCGTTAAATCCGATTTTGAGTAAATAAAAAAAAAATCCATACCGTTTGTCCTAAATTCTCCAAATTTCGTTCAGTGGTTCTTTAATACCAGGTGCGAACACCTGTCCATATTAAAATTGCATAACCTCAGCCGATCTTCAGCTGATATTCTTTATTGTTATAAAAATATTAATGATCTCGCTTCACATTGGTTTTTTACATTAGAAAAATGAAATACCCCGGGTGAAACCGGGAAATAAAGGTGAAATTCTGTTTGTTCTTCATAAAAATCCCTACCGTTTGTCCTAAATTCTCCAAATTTCTCTCAGTGGTTCTTTGATACCAGGTGGGAACACCTGTCCTTATTTAAATTGCATTACTTAAATTGGTTAACTTTACATTGGTTTTTACGAAATCGACCGTTAGAGTCGATGAAAATCTCACTTTATGGATTTTGAAGATTTATAAAATAAAATTCTCAGGGTGAAACCGTTAAATACAGCTAGTATGATAATATTATAGCAACGATGCTACATAAATTCTATATTTGCTCCTTTTGGAAATCCATACCGTTTGTCCTAAATTCTGCTAATTTCGCTCAGTGGTTCTTTCATACCAGGTGCGAACACCTGTCCATATTAAAAATTCATAACTTCAGCCAATCTCAGGGTATATTCTATATTGTTACAAAAATCGTTATGATCTCGCTTTACATTGGAGACGTGTCGAAATTCCCCGGGTGAAACTGGCATATACAGCTAGTATAAAATAAAACTATAAAATAATATATGAAATAAAAATATAAAATAAAACTATAAGATATCTAATATTTGAAATTAATTTTTTTTTAACCAATAATGAAAATGTGTGAGATGGTGGATGGTGGGGGAAGCAGATAGAGACTCACTAGAGAGAGAGAGTGAAGGTCGAGGAGAAGGAAACTAGGACAAGAGGCGGCACCTAGCGGCCAACCCACTAACTACCCCACTAAATAGGCCACCTACCTACACACTCACAAACTATGATTCTATTTTATTTTTGGCTTCCCTACTTCCATTTATAGGATAATCACCAACTGTGGATCAATAAACTGCATTCGTATTCGTAGACAAAACTTTTCACAGCGAAAAGACCAACCTTAGTCAAACATTTTTATTTGAGCTGTTGAATGTAAAATGATTCCTTACTTACAAATCATTTCCAAAATAAATAGTTAATTAATCATTGAGTAATATCGATTTCAAACTTTTAAAATTTGGAAATTTCTGAGATACTTGATACTTAAAGCAGATTGTGCATTTTATTATTTCTTAAAAAGAAATATCTCTTAGTAATTAATTTATACTTACTAATAAGAATTCAACCCCTCTCCCCTTAAAGTCAAAACTTTAGGAACATTTAATAATTGATTCATTCATTCTATGTTCACACTGCTCTGAAAAATCTTTCTTAAAACATCATGATGAATTATTATAGATATTTTTTATAAGTGTATATTTAATTGTTTGAAGTACACAATTTTTAATATTTGACCACATCCCGTCATTCCTTCTTTATTGATTCTCTCAGGTTCTTAAATTTGTTGCTTTAATAGCATTTGATATAAAGCAGTTCACATTTCGTGATATATTTTAATTTTTTTTTTATCGGAAAAATGTAAATTTTAATTGCTTGTGATGATTTTTTGTTTTGTCGATGTGAGATTTACTTGTATATTTTGTATTCTCATCTTTCACATTAAATTGATTTATTAATGCACAAACATAACACATAAAATTAGTGTTTTTTTTTTTAGTTAGGTACAAACGATTATTCTATACACAAGAAGAATATTTTTAAATGTAACAGGGGTTCAACTTTGTTATTAATTTTTTAAATTAAAGGTTTTAAGTTATAAAAAGAACAGTGACATGTAAAAGTATGTAAATTACATTATGGTATCATATTTAACATAATATAACCTTAAAAAAAAAAGAAATTGAAGGAATAATATAATGGAAAAAATAATTCATAATATATTATTGACCATATAAAAATTAGACCTTTGAATTTATAACTTTTTGGAGGAAAATTTATTCATTTATCATTTTTATATGTTTTCTCCTTCAGCAGATCATTTTGGAGGTTTACGTTTTATTAGTAATTAATCAATTGATTTTTGTATTAATATGGAAAGGTTCTTTTTTTATATAATTACACTCTGAGTCCTTTTAATTACACCGTAGCTTATATGATGTCTCTAATTCTAGCCTATATATCGTTACCTTATATATAAAAAATGCAAGAGTGAAAGTTATAAGCAACGTTGCTGTTTATTCAAATATTGTCGCATATATATTCTTTCTGTTTATCTACTTGGAAAAATGTTATAAACAATAGATTTTTTTTTTAAATTTCGGGTCATTATTTTTTTACAAAATGATTCTAAAAATCGGATTTATCTAACGGAAGATTCAATTAAAACCACTTAATAAAGAAGAAGTTTTCTCAATGAGGTTTAAAACTTTTTTTTTCTTAATAATAATTAAAGATCATTAAAGTTATCTTTAATGTGATTTTGCAATTACGTTGCGAAAAAAAAAAAAAAAAACTAGTATTTCTTTTGTATTTTCTTTTCTCAACTAAAGTAAACATCATGCATTTTAAGTAAATATTTTCTACCTCCAAAAGCAAGAAATTCAAACTCTTGCTTAAAAATTGGAATGGAATGGAAAATTATACCGAACATAAAAGAAAATGATTATGAACGGAGAACAAAGAAAAAAAAATTAACAATAGTTTCTAACAAAAACACCTTTACATAGAGACAACTTTTTAAAAGTTTATAACTAGATGGTGCCTTTTATCGAAATGAAAATCTTCTATACAACTCTTTTTTTTTTTATAAAAGCCGATTTTTTTTTTTTTTTTTTTTTTTTTTAAATCAGAGTTTTCAATTACCCCACCCTTCTTTCATTTCCTTTTCTAGCAGGGTCATGGCCGACGACAATGGGATTCCATCTCTACAAAGGTGTCATCAGGAGGCAGACCTTTCAAGAGTAAAGGTTAGCAGCCCTTTACTCTTGACATTCAGCAAAAAGATCGATCAAGGGACAAGGGGGAAATCTGAAAAGCTGTAAAGGAAAACGAAGGAAAAAGCGTTGGAAAAACAGGGAACAATCTTGAGTAATAAGAATTAATTAATGAGGACCATTTCGATTAAGGAGTTCACTTTTATTACAGTAGGGCTCCATTTGAGAAATTTATCGATGTAATAAACTAAAGATATAAAAATATTTTTTTCACTACACTATTATGAGTTTAGCTGTTTTCGTTATGTGTTTACAACCTGCGAAACATCATATTTTCAACAGCTGTCTATTGTTTATTACCGAAAGTAACATTGTTTACAACCGAAAATTTTCCACTGTCAACAACTTAATAACCTAAACTCTTGCTATCGTTTCACCAACTGAAATGGAAGTGCCTGTTCCCTCATCATTGAAAAGAAGAGCGGAGGAAGTGATTCATGATGTAATGAATAAAATTCCTAATAAAGCAAAATATCTATTTCTAATAACAAAAACTGTACAATTAATGTGAATTTTCATTTAAAATAGTAGACCTGGTTTCAAAACATGTTTCTAATCTAATAAACAGTTAACATTCCAACAATGAGTTTTTATTCCGTAGTGTAGTGAAAAGTATCGTTCAAAACACGAGCGAAAGTGTTTTGCATATTCTCGACCATGTTTTAAGTGCTCGATAAATCTCGCACTTCAAACATATGGTCTCGAACATGCAAAACCCAACTTTCCACTCTTGTTATGAAATATACTATTACAGTTCCTAGGAAAGTTCTTGTACTTAAAATGAAGTAATAAAATTAATGAATGAAATTATTCATTCGTGCTGTACTTAATGAAAAAAAATGTTAGTGATGAATCAAACAACCTTTAATCAAACCTACTTGACTCGGACTGGGGCAAAATTTAATCTCATATTAATACTTACTGAAACCAATATGGACATAATCTTCACAGATATACGGTATAGCCAAAAAGACCCACTTACAAAGAATTCAAACCTTGCAATAAAAAATTTTAAGACTCATTGTATAAGCACCATGTTTCGTCACCAACAATACCCTACATACTGACTTACAAATGCAAATAGACACTCTACAGACGTATCCATACACACTTACACGGTCATCTCAACCAACTGATTAGAGACATGGCAACATGTGATATGCCCATAAATAGGAGATTAAAAAGGCGATGGATGTGAGAGCTCCTTCGTTAAAAATCCAGATTAACTGAAACAAGCCAGGGAAGAGGTTCTGTTGGGTGCCATGCTGCCTGACATGCCCTTATTTAAATAGCACAGCGCACATTTGCTAATTGTAGATGTTTGTTAATAGGCACAAATTGAAACATGAAACCAAAAAAAAAAAAATCAAATCAAACAGGTGATCGATATGGTGTAATGTCAGCAGTGGCCATGCCGTGCGATCTAAGTAATCTGCTATGATGTCCTTCCAATTTAACAAAAAAACGTGAGTAAAGTGTCCGTATGTGTTGTTGGATAGTCGGTGATGTAAGTCTGTATGTAGAGTTTGGTATAAAATTTAAAAACAACTTATCATATTAAAGATAACTATTCTAAAGTATTAATAAGATGTAACTATTTATTTTTATTGAGTAAAATAAGAAAATCCATCAAATAATACATTAAAACAGTGTTATCATCTATAAGTGAACACCACATTTTTCCATTGATGAATTTATCAATAATTAATCAACATACCATACAGGAGATAGTGGGAATTGTAATTATAGAAGCCATAAATTGTTATTAAAGTATACAGAATTATAATTACAGTTATTATGTAAGCATTGACATTGATAAGGGCCTACACGGCCCCAAGATAGGCAAAGCACGCAACACTACTTTGCATTGAGAGCAGTGTCTATTCCAATATTGAAGGCGTCCTCTGGATGTTCTTCCAGTTCCAGCCATGTCGTTCGGAATCAAAATTTTTTATGCGTATTTTTTCATAAAATTCTACAAAATAACGAAAATAAAATTAAACGTTAATTCCTTGACGAAAGGAATTCTGCGTTTCTTTGATCCAGTAATTGGAGTTACATTGTAATTGGTCTTAAATTTTAAAATTTTGTTTGGGACGTAAAGGATCTAGTTTTGAAAGTAGGCCTGAAATGGTTACTTATGCACCTAACTAAATTATACCCAGATAAATAAGATTGTACAATAATTTTTAATCACGGGGTTTAGACAAGTAATAAAAGAAATTGTTGCTAGAAATAATGATAAATTTAATTTAAGAGGTTCATAAAAGATTTTTTTTCTGTTGGAATGTAAAAAGACAAATTATACGTAATTTAAGTTATAACAATATATATTTATTAGGTATATATTAGATAAGGGTACTGGCTAATTCCGTATCAGGGTACAAAATTTATAAAAAGTTATTATAATACAAAATTACACAAATAAGCATAAGAAAGAGAAGGCTAGTTTACAATCTGTAACTCATTTAGAAACACGACAGTTAATTTTATGACATATACACCAACCTACTCATGATCTTTCTCTCCTTTCGAATACAATATTTAAGCGAATTAAACTGTCATCTTGGTTGCTCATATGATAAGGATTTTTCTCAACATTTTGACTCAGATTTTAATAGATTGGAAGAAATTGCATAAATCAGTCCTAAAAATAATTGTGCCAAAAACACGTGTTTTCATACCAGTAAGAAATAAAACAATTATGCTCTTTCAGATACATAGATCCTTGGCAATAACTGAGGGGTAGAAAATCGGTAACAATTTACTTAACAGTATTTACTTAACTGGTATCTGGAATAATAAATAACTGGAAATTGCACGAACACAGATGGTAAACAATAAAATAATTTTAAAAAGACACAAATTAGATACAATAGATAAAAATTAGATAGGTTTTGTCGAAAAAACTCATGTTCGTTGTGACCCCATGTCGAAAAAAAGTTGGGCCAAGAATTAAGAAATAAGAAAACTCTAGAAGACGAGTAGTAGGTAGCTTTGGAAATAAAAAATAAAAATAAAAATATTTAAATAAACAATTTTATTTTAAAATTTTCAATTTTATTTATTAGTGTAATAATTAGTAATTTCAGCTATTGCTTTTGAGTTAATGTTTAAAAATTAACTGTTTAGAGGTGGCTCATTAAGAATATTTTATCAGTTTTATCAAAATAAGCAACTGCCTTAACTTTAAAATACATGAAATCATGTATACTCGTACATCACGATATGAATTCATGTATTCATGAATGTATATCGGTTATGAATAAATACCTCCTTAATAAAACATATTCTATTAATAAAGATTGCACTTCCAATGTTATAAGAAATATTTATTTTTTAGAGTTGAGCAGAGATGGACCAAGCCGTCTCAAAAGAGGAAGGCCTCAAGATCATCAACTTTGAATTATCAATAATTTTAAAAAAAGTTACATTTTATTTATTTAAATTTATTTTTAACATTGAATTTGCGTTATTACTTAGTTTATCTAATAATAACACAAACATGTAAAATTAAAACCAATTTATCAAATAATTGAATAACTATATACTGATGCACACTTACCAACTGTTAACAACGTATAAAGAATCGTTAAGAACGTTTGCGAACTAACTTACATTGACATATTAACCGACTAATAAAAGAATTGTTTACTGTTGGCATACTTACAAATCGGAAATTAAAGAGGCGTTGGAACAGAAATCTGGAACAAACTGAATTAACTGACACAAGCCTGGGAACAGCTGTCATCCTTCATAATCCCTCTCAGATGTCGTTACCATATTAGCATATAATCCGAATCATATGCTGAACGTTTATTGAATGGCCCAATTATAATCTGAAGGCAATAAACTAATTTTGAAGAGTTAATGTACACAATCAAAAAACTGAACGTTGATTTCTATAACGGTATACTCCGTAAACGTTTTAAGAGCATTGACGTTTTGAATGTTTAGCATCAAAAATATTTAACGAGCTACAAACAATGACAACCTAACGGATAAGTTTTTTTTCCACTGGAGGATGTAAATGTGAAAAAAGAAATGATTGTCTTGAGGTCTTCTAATAGATCTGACCTTCCAAGCGCATCCATATTTATAAATCCTCACTGTACCGTTAACAAAGATCGGCAGAACGTCACTACCTTTAATTTTTATTCCTTAGTTCCTTTATAGAGCGTAATAATATACAATTTATTTTATAATTATGTTGGTAATTATTGATAAATATGTGGCCAAATATCTATTTTTCCGAATTAGAAAACAAAAAAGGCAACAAACTCATATTTTTTGTTGTAAATTTGTCAGGGTGCTAATAAATTGGCAACAGTAATAAAAAATACTTTGAATTAATATTAGGAATTTATTCTATTTTATAATTCCGAAAAATTTATATGTTTGATAAGACTGAATTCAGAAACATTGAAAGGCATATTAACAGGAACCGAAAAAATCATTTCATAAAATCGTGTATAGCCATACAAAAAATAAAGCCTAGGGACAAACTTTTGAACCTATTCGAGTCGTCTAATAAGTATTTCATAAAGGAAACCGAAATGTTACCCTATTTATTAGGGTGTAGGTACCAAAGAACACCCTTACATGCAAAAAAAAATGAAAATTTTTAATTTGTATAAGTATAAACGCTTCGTGGCAAATCAAATTTAAGAAATGAAATAAAATATTGTAATCATTCTTATTTTAATAAGAACACTGTTGCATTTGGTCCAGCTGGTATATATAAATGCATAATTATAATTATCAATGGATATTATTATTATAAAAAGGATTTATTTTAATTTTAAAAAAATATGGCAAGAGATCTTGAATTAATTGGAAATAATTTACCCTTTGAAAAATTCACGGCTGAAGTTCAAGGTACGAAAATTATACTGCAGGAAATAGTATACTAAAATTCTTCACCGTGAATTAGAAATAACTATCTGCTAAGAACAAAAATTTAATCAGTGGTGCAGAGGTTAGGCCTCTCATTCTACCAGTAGTTCACGGGGATTTAAAGTTTATTCTTGGTTAATTATCATCATAAGTATAGATTGATTGTCAGGTGGTGGTTGATTGATTGTCAGGATTTTCAATTTATAATCCTGACTATGAATATCGAAAGAGGCAATCTCATTTTTACTCTGGACTCAGAAGCCCTGATGAAGATCCAGATGTAAGGATCGAAACGTTGGCTTTTCTAAACAAAAAATGTTGAACTGGAAATCCTGACTATGAATTAACCTACCCTCATAAATAATTAGCAGAAACATTATAAAAGTAAAGTAATTAATTATTTTATTATAAATATTAGTGCCCATTTCATCATACCCTAAAATATTCCAAGAAATATTTAAAGAATGAAAGAGACCAAAATGGAAATAAGGAAAAAATATAAAAAACCCTTTTTCGTTACAAATATAAAATCGCCGAAGGGAACTGGAATGAATGAACTTAAAAAAAAAAAAAAGTTGAAAACTAAACGGCAATATAAAGTCGAGATAAGGACAAAAAAAAAATACATATATATATATCAACTCCTGACAACTCTTTCCATTCTGTATAACTCGATCTATTTTCCAACTCGAAGAGCCCCGTATAATGCCTCAGTGAGAAATAAACGGTCCAACAAAACATCGTTTTCCATCTAAATCCTAAAATGAAACAAGAATAAGCCATTTTACATTGTAAAATTTTCAAGTTGAATCATCTTCTTCACGTTCTAAAATAAAAACACGCTTTGTCGAATCGTAATGTCCACTAATTCAATTTCAGTGAAACTAAATAAAACTTTTATTACTATATTTGCAGCAATTTTCATTTTTATTAATATTTTTAAAGATTTACGCAAATTGATTTTTATTCAATCGGTGACTGAAATACGTTAAAATCAACATACAGATTAAGATATCTCGCCGTCCAGCTCGTCCTGCCGTGAGTAGAAATTCAACAGTCACCGATTTTTTGCATTTGGACTATTTTTTATTTATTTTTTCTCTCTCAATTAATTTTAATTCAAGGAAAATTTATTTTTATTTTTTTTATTAGTCCTAAGAGGTTTTCATTCATTTTTACACCCTTAAGAAGGAAACGGAAACCTTCTTCTCCGTTAGGGGTTATATGGATACTCGCTGACATAACTTGCTTGATCGTACGTTGAGTCGTTTTTGAGCCTTATCGGCACGCACATTGTACACTTTTATAATCTATATTAATTAGGATAATTACTAATGAATAATTTAATGACTTACCTAGCTTTGAAGCGGGGCTATAGGGTTCGTAGCTGTTGGAGGACATTGTCGGGGAGGGGCACCCGTTCTGCCCCCCCCCAACAGTCCACTCGTCCCGCCGGCTCTCCTCGCACATCTCACATCATCTGCAACATAATTATACCGAATAAAAATGGTGCTTAATAATGATAAATAAATAAAGTTAAATAATAATAATAATATATAAAATAAATATTATTTCTTCCTCCCATATTGTTAGCATTGACCATTTTGGTGTGTAGCATTCAAAATGAGGGTATATTTAAAACAAATAAGGGTATACGGTAAATATACGAGTTCTACAGTACGTCACAACGAGGTAAGTTTGTTACTCATTTAAAACAGTAGATGTAAGTTTATGCTACTCTCCTACAAAGCAGAGTGTTACAACGAGATAAGTTTGTTACTCTTTTAAAACAGCAGGTGTAAGGCTATGTTACTCTTTTGAAACAGTAGATGTAAGTTTATGTTTCTCTTACAAAGCAGTATGTTACAACGAGATAAGTTTGTTACTCTTTTAAAACAGCAGGTGTAAAGTAATGTTACTCTTTCAAAACAGTAGATTACAACGATGTAATGAGTACGTGTTATCAGCAGTGGGACTTTTCTCTCTGACCAATTTTGGTTAATCATTAGTTCTGACATATCACTAATTTGTCTTGACCTCTCCGTTCCATTCCAAGCTCTTTACAAGGGTTCATAGATCACATCGTTCACATCAGAATAGAATAAAATGTTTTTATTTATAATATTATATACCTATATAATTTTAAGACAATATTACCTATATACATGATTTTTAAGACAATATTATATACATAATTTATCGTATTTATTCAAGTGTGTAGGAAGAGACTATTAGAATTATAGATATGGAATTTTAGTCCTCAAAATAGCGTATTTTCAAAAACTCACCTAATCATGCAGGTACAAGACAAATTTCCGCCTATTCAGGCATCTTCAGGACTACAAACGTTCTACCAACAAGACAGAAAACAGAATTCAGCCTAGCTTGTGGAACGTTTGTAGCCCTGAAGATGCCTGGATAGGCGGAAATTTGACTTGTACCTGTATGATTAGGTGAGTTTTAGAAATACGAGTTTGAGTCCTAACCTTCTATATCTTTATTGATAGGATTCAATATCTTGTCTCAGATTGGAGCAATGATGCTATATGTAAATGCTAAATCTGAAACTCGGACATAATTTAGACAGAATTACGATACTGGTGGGAATAGAAAACTTTATTCTAAATAAAGATTAATCAAGACAAGTCATAATAAAGTTACAATAAGACACGAAACATGTCTTCCAGTCTAAAACAGACAATCATCCAATAAACCAAAAAATTACAGTAGCCTACTTGAGACTTACTTCCAAACTGACATTACATGGGGACAACACGTCAACAAGCAACAATCAACTCCTATTGGGACTATCTTAATCCATTATACTCAGTTGTTCTAAAAAAATAACCTACCTTACAGTAGGTATAGTTAATAGCTACGAGACGCTCCTAGGTCACACAAGCCCCTATTAAGTTAATTTAATGTATTAAATAATCAATTATTTAATTTTATGATCCTTTCAGTTGAAAGAATGACTCACTCCGACTTCAACATTTTTCAATCAAGCACTTTAAATAATATTTATCTTAGGAAAACTTTTAATTTTTTATTTTGTAATAGTATGAGATAACATCATAGTTAAGGGAGGTATGCAAACAATTTCAAAAGGTAAAATTTTTCAGAAAAAAATATTTTTTAAAGTGTTCGACTGCAAAATGTTGGATAATTGGAGTTAGTCATTCCGTCAATTGAAAGGCTCATATACAGGTGAAAACTGGCGTTTGTGCGCCTAGGCGTAAGCAGCACCAAATTATTCTGGGGACGAATCAATATTTTCATAGATAGGTAAAAATTTGAGAGGCTAAAAATTGAAATAATAACGCCTAAAAACAACTGATGGGACATTTAATTCCTCCTGCAACCATGTATTTTAAAGGTATTTATAAAAATTGTCAATTTATGTCACATTTATAGTGTAAATAGTTGCCTCTGCCAAAATATTGGGGGGGGGGGGAGGACGTGTTCGTGCGTGATCTTCAACAAATCAGCTCACTGCTACACCCTTGGCCTTGAATCTTTCTTCTTCGCGAATTAATGAATAAAAGGATCTTAAGGGATTGAAGTGGGAGGTAAAAGTTTACTTTTTTTTTACTTTGTAGTACGAATATAATTTTTTTTTATTTATTAAGGATCTCTTCATGTTTGAAGTTTTCCTCAACCGAACTCTTCTTCCAGTCTCATCTTCCACACCTTCCTGTCTTTCGTTTCCTCTTCCCTCAATCCATGACCGGCCATACTTTCCTTTACTTTATTTATCCACTGTATACGTGGTCTTCCTCTTTTTCTTCTTCCTTCTGCCTCCTATTCAAATATCATTCTTGGTATTACATTCTTTTCAAGTGGCCATACCATTTTAGTTTTCTTTTTTCTATTGCTTCAAGTATATTTCTTTGAAAATTCTTTTTTGCTCTGATCTGGCTGTTTTTTTATATGGTGTATCCTTGAAACTCCGGATGACCTCCTCCAAAAATCCATTTCTACCGCCAAGAGTCTTTTTTCCTGTGCTCTGTTAAGAGTCCATGTCTTGGAGCCATACAGCATGATACTCTCCACCAGTTCACTATATATTAATTTTTTGGTTTTGCCAAGAATATTGCTGCTCCAGAGAAGAGAATTCAGCATACCAATCACTTTCCGGCCACTGATTATTCTTTTACTCACTTCCGAGTCAGTTGAGCCATTACTCTGTAATGTGGATCCAAGGTTATATAATTATCCAACGAATATAACTTAACACTCCAAAACTAAAGTACAAGTAGATCGGTAGCCGTGATATATTTACCGTAGCTCTAAATATAACCACATCCGCTAGATTTTTGGCAGAGCCTAAATGTGAACTCGATCTAATCCTGTTCAGAGAGATTCCTCTCGCTAAGTAATTTCTTTCTCTTGTTTTTTTATTATTATTATTTTTTGCTGGGTGTCAGTTCGTTCAAGTTTCACAAAGGTAAGACGAGTTGGATGCACCGGTACATATTTGGTTAATAAAAGTTTCTGCCAATGCATGGAAGTTGTAAATTTGGAAGAAAAAGGTAATCATACTGTTCTTTGGATAATCACATGTTAAGTTAAAATTACATTGTCTATTTTAGGTACTATTTCTACAAACAGCAACTAAGGATAATAGTCTTTGACCACAAATAGTTTACCACTGGGGCAATTATTACCACTGGTACTAACTCTAAACCAAAAGTAGCCATCTAGCTAGCATTAACACTGTCATCCCCTCCATAGAAGAATATGGTGAATTGATGAAGAATATTTTTTAAAAAACAAATTGAAAAAATGGCAGAAAAGTAGAATTTAGCATTTTTTCTTTAATTTTCCTTCCAAGCACAATAAAGAGAGATACGATGGAGAATTTTATTTTTAAATATGACATTGACTTTTATGTTTTGAATCGGAAAGGTTGAATTGTTTTATAGATTTGCTAAGTCAGGATTTGATAGTTGGAAATTGATCGATTAAATAAGGTCAATGTTCTTCTCAAGTTTAAATAAATATAACAGTTAAATAAAAAAGCTGCGTTAGCGTATTTGAGGGTCAATGCAAAATAAATATCAAAAGATTATTCCAGAGAACCGATACGTATTTCTTGCTATTTGACATGGCTACACAACTACGGAATTTTATTTTACTCCTGCGAAAAATGGCTACTTAGCCTTGGATTTAAATTATGATTACTACAGAGTTCATAACTTCTGAAAAAAAAAAGAAAAAAGTGAAGTCGGGATATGATCCCCAGAGTAATTAATTATTAATTTACATCTATTCTAAATTTCTTCAATTAAAATAATTAAAACTCTTAAGTGAATAGTTATATATTTATATATATATATATATATATATATATATATATATATATATATATATACTATAAATATTGATTATATAAAAGCTAAATGCTTATGGTAGTAATTGAAACCTGTTAAGCAGAATCTGGTTAAGTCGAATTTTCACTGATAAGCAAAAGCTTTAAGAGTTGAATTTCTAAAAGAATTTTCTGAAGTGAACTGGAGCACACTGTTTGGCTTAGTTATATTGCTTTTGAAGTTATAGTTTATTTTGCTTTCGATTCAAGTGCTATTACGGATGGCTGAGTTTCACGAGTAAGTCCTTTTAACTTTCACTTACCTATATTTGAAATATACAGTAAGGAAAAGTATAGGTATGGTTAAAAATTTTGACTTCCAGTTTTCAACGAAAATACACCTTTTGAGATCCCTTGAGTGCAAATAACCAATTTCACCAAATACTGCGAAACGGTCTGTGTGCGAACTAACTAGCTCATAAACTATAAACCGGACGAATATGAAATCGGATATTTGGTGTATGGATATGCATTCGATGTGACAGCAAAATTTTCATCAGACGTGGTCAATCGGAGGGGGAACTTTATTTAATACATTTTTTTTTTTGTAAATTTTCTGATGCATGAGGACTGATTATCCATATTCTGAAAAACTTTGAATAATTGTAATTTGGTAAATTAGACTTCATATACAAAACTTTTAATGCCAAATCTTTTGATATTGAATTTAATAATAATTTATAAAAACACTATAATAATGACCCATCTAAACCTAAAATTAAATAAATTCAAGTTAAATCACACTAAGCAATATCAAAAAGAGATATCATTAATCAGTTGAATAAGACAACTCAATTAGTATACGGTATTTAGCGGAACTGGAAGTATTAATTATGCAAATGCCTTTATGATCTATGGCCTCCGGAACCTCAGGTGTTGACATGGGAAGGAAATAGGGTAGGCGGATCACAATGGATCCAAAAAAAAAAGTAAACATTGAAGATAAAAAACAGAAAAGTCGCAATGAAATGGAAAAGTATACTTTATTCAATTCACTAGTCTCTTTTATACGAAAATGTCACTTCTATATTATTTAATTATTCTGAGGATATCAATATATGATACGCAGTTATTTTTTACAGTTCTCTATGAATATTTTACTTTGAAATATTCAGAATGGTTTTCCCTTAGAAAGTTCGAAGATGTACAGGAGTTTCGGCAGCGAGAGTGTTTTCAGTATCACTACATCCCGAAGAGAGGGAGATTTTTTACAGAAACTGTGAAAAGAATTCGCTGATTGTAGAAGAGAGAGAATGAGGAGATCGGTAGGACTCGCCGAAATGAAGGTAACTCAGAACACGGTGTCCTAATTAAACGGGAAGATCCTGAAAGAAAGAAAGAGAGAAAAGAGAAAAAGAAAAGGGTAATTGTGCTAAGTTCTTCCCTGGGAAATAAGTTCAATAAAGGGAAATAAGTTCACGGGTAACTTGGCACTGTCTTCATTACCGCCTCAGTTTCCCTCTCCTAACGATCATTAGTGTTCGCTGTATACGTAATACAAAGCGAACTGGATACCTTCCTTGTCTTCAGTTAAAAGATGGAAACATCTACTAAAGAAAAAGGAGCGTTATCTGTAGAGAACAGAAGGTTATACCTAAAAAAAATGGGGGGGGGGGGGTCTCTTCAAGCCAGCTAGTTGCTCAAAACACAACGGGGAAGAAATAAAAAGGTTTAAAAGTAAAAGCTTTAATATACCATAAGCAAAATGGCATTGGATAGGCAAAATTTAGGACTCCAGCTGTAGCAACGACCGAATAGCCTTAGTAGCATGAGGGGAGGTTGAACAAACAAGCAGTAAAATATCAATAAAAAATATATCAATAAAAGGAAGCCCAAGGGATATCTATTCTGTGAGCTTCCAAAATGAATAAGATTTATTCTTTTTCTGATGGCCTTACAGACCTTGCCGATCTGTGGTTTCATGAACCATCCTCCTGCCAGAAATTGGAAACTGATTAGATTGTAACTGTTATTATCAAAGATGGCCCTAGGTTTTTTTTCTTTCAAGAACTATTTTGAAAAATTATACTCTTCCTCAATAGGAGATTTGCTATTTTGGCATAAGTTATTAGATGATAATGTCGTGTTCTGAAGTATACCTCTGAGAGACCTCTTAGAGACTCTTCATTGTAGCATCGTCCGATTAGCCTTAGTGGCATAAAGTGACTACAAACAAACAGATCACCAAGCTTGCAATCTTGAAAAGCCTATATTCGCCAATTTTTACTTTACAACAAATTGTATTATAAATAAATATTATATCGTGATCACTGGTCTTAAAACACGTAGAATAAAGCCCATGAGCCAAATATCTCAAAAACAGGATTCTTTTAAATTCGTTAGTTTTCATACCCAACTGTATATGTATACATACAACGGTATTATATATAAATAACGGAAAATAGATTTTAAAAAAATACAGCAATTATGTCTATACTTATTGAAGGTTTAATTTCGGATATTAAATTTTAGGTATTTCACATTAACTTTCCTTAATTAATTTCCAAATGAATATAAATGAGCTCGTTAGTGTATAAAGAATTAATTAGTAAATGTTCAGTAAATGTTAATTCTAATCTGGAATTCATCAAGAGAAACATTTTCCCAGATTTTGTAGCTCGGCTAATGAAGTGAACTTCTACAGTTAACTAACATTTGGGATAACTCGTTCATTACAACCTCAGAATTCAATTATGCGCAACGATAATGACGCAACCTGAAAAAACAACAGGAGCATCCATTCGAGGATCCATCAACATTATTTCCAGTTAATAATCATGTCAAATGATTTCCTTCCAAATCATCTCGAGTAGGTATTTATCCATTATTACCAATCGTTTAATGTTTAGATTCAGGAACGAAAAAAACAACAACGCTGAATTAAATATACAATAATTCATATTGTAACACTTATGTGTGTTAAACAATTTTTATTAAACGAAAATTATAATTTACAATGCCACACAAATAATATAAACTTAAATAGTAGAAAAGGTTACAAGGTTGAGTATCAACTTAATTGTAACGACACTTTAACACACAGGTAACCAACCATATGATCGATCTTCAGAGCAAGACTTACACTGCTGTACATCACTCCTTATATGTTATCTAAATCAGAAAAGTCTAGCAGATTCTCGACAAGCGTAGAAGGTTCTCGAACAGTCACGAACATATAGCAGAACAGTTTGTTCCAACTCTCCCCACAACAAATTTAGAACTATTTATTTATTTTTTTCACGTTACAAACACCTTAAGGGCAGACACGTTAGGGACGAAGAAGAATTTAGTCTGAAGAAGAATTGTCTAGGAGGTTCTAGGTGAGCGTTGATGATACTCAAACAGTTTGTTCCAACTTTTAGTTGGCTCCTACCACAAGTCTAGGACTCTTTAAAATCACATGTTTCGTTTCACGTTACAATAAAATATATAATATAACTAATAATTATTTCAAGTTAATAATCATGTGATTTTATTTCCTTACAAACGATCGGGACTATATATCCCAGTAACTCATAAAAACGTTTTAAGTCCATCAATCATACAATGTTTCCATTCAGAGACGAACAAAGAAAAACGCGGAATTAAAAATATACTATGAAATATAAAATTAAATCCGAAATGCCAAGGAGCCGTAGACCACTTTTTCCTGTATCATCAAATCAGTTTCAAACATTATTTATATGCAAGGAATGGACATACTTCAAACGGGCCCGCATAAATATTCACATGAGAACATAGAAATTTTAATAAACATCATTAATTATGAATGGTGGGAGTTCAGCTGTGGTGTAGTGGTTAGCATAGCAACCTACAATACTAAAGGTCGTGGGTTCTCGTCCCTCGGTTACCCTAGGAATTTTTTTAAGGGAATGGAAAATCCTTGGCTATGACGTTCCTCGGATAGGACGTTAAATGGAGGTCCCGAGCCTATACGATGTCAGGTACTCGTTAAAGATCCCTATCCTAATTATACCTGGATAGGCAAAATTTAGGACTCCCACTGCAGCATCGTCCGATTAGCCTTAGTGGCATATAGTGACTTTAAACAAACAATTATGAATAATAATATTATTTTATGCCCTAATTAAGGGTAAGGCCGAAATACTTAGAATATAATTTTTATTGTGTGTGTGCCAAAGTAAAAATGATATTTTTTTATTTTACTGGTGTTTGGTCAAAAGGGGTTAAGTCATGGAATGTGAAGCTTAAACAACGATTTACCAATATATTGGAAATCATTATAAATTATTTCTGATTGTATTCCTTTATTCCAGAATAATAAATGACTAACTACTTTCTTTCACCAGAGACTGTAATATATTATGAATAAGGAATAAATTATAGTCAATTATAAATTTTAAGAAGACTAGACAAAAAACAATTTTTATGACTTAACCCCTTTTGCCCAAACACGAATGATATAGTAATACTTAAATAAAATAACTCTAAAAAGAATAGATTTTAATATTTGAAATGCATTAAAAAACATTAAAATAGCATTGATTGCTGGTTTTTTATGCTCGGTTAAAGTTGAACTTTGTAATCCATACGACACACTCATCCCACTTCACCTTGAAATATTTTATTTTATTATAAATTATAAAGTTTGAAGGCCCTATTTTTCTTGAATATATTTAATATTGAAGAAGAAAATTTCAGCGAAGAATTCTCTTGACATGACAATTTATTAGCGACTAGCATTTTCCGTCGCGGCTTCGCCCGCGAGCCTTTAAATCAATTCTGTGACCATTATCTTGGTATTGATCTAATATAATATGTTAACTGATGTTAAGGAGATTTAGTAGAATCTGAGCTTCCGGTAGGTGGAATGTTGGAGGGGGAAGCTGCCGGCTCGGTAGAAGAGAGGGAGAGGCGCAATGGAGAGAGTTCACTAAAACCGCCGAAACAAAAAATGACTTACTCGTCGGGAACGCTTAATTTTTCGGCTGTAAAACATGGTTTTCGACGCCCAATAGGGCCTTTCGAGTTAAACTCGTCGTATCAAATTCTTTATAATGAGTACTAATTAGATATATTTTCTCGAAGTTCGAAAATAGATGTTCGTTAGAGTTAAACGACAATATCGCCATTTAAACCCCTTAGGGGTTACATTTTTGATATTCCTTCCTTAGTGGTTACCTACATCGCTTTTAAAATCTAAATTCCGAACTTCAAGTTTATATCATAAGTAGATTTTGCTCTGCGTTGATTCTGTTAGTCAGGACAAAGCCTCTTATATATATGGAGAAGAGATCGAAATAAACACGCACCGTCCCCAATAATGGGAATCACAGTGTGCATAATTTGATTACCACTAATATTTAAATAATCAGTAGCCATATTTTATGTGAATGTCTATTTTAATACTATTGTAACGTTAAATCGATATTCAAATAAAAAACATATGGTTTAAAATCTCAACAATAGATATCCGTTAGAGTTAAACGACAATTTCGCCATATAAGCCCCTTAGGGGTTACATTTTTGAAATTCCTTTCTTAGTGGTTACCTACATTGCGTTTAAAATCTAAATTCCGAACTTCAAGTTTCTATCATTAGTAGTTTTTGCTCTGCGTTGATTCTGTCAGTCAGGACAAAGCCTCTTATAAATATAGAGATTATATAAATTTATCAGTCTGATTTTATTTAATTGATTATATTTACATAAACACAATAACTGCCACGAAGCAGCCCTGTGGGCTTGGCCGAAGAACAAGTTTGCTACCGAGTTGGTTAAGAAGAGTACCCGACCTTGGATCTACAGAAGCAGCAAAAAACCGTTATCTCGAAACGTCGGACACAATTTCCTCTCACTGAGCTCATGCAGATAACCTTTAGGAATAGTAACAACCAAGATACCTCTCTACCAGTGACCTAAATCCACAATATCTACTACTTAAGTACACAATTTATTGGAGCATAATATATTTTGGTAATATTAATAATAAATAAAATGAGGATCTGCTTTAGCATATAATGCTAAATAAGTATGCCTATCGGACGAGGTATGGATTTTTTAATGAAATAATAACACTGTTCTGCACGGAAATCCTCCTTCAAACCAAAACATGCTTTCATACTGTTATCAGATGTGCTGAACACGAATTTGAAGTCAGATTTTGTCTGTCACGCACAGTTTCCTGAGAAATTCTAGTTTTTTATCCAAAAAGGTGAGTTTTTTGTGAATTTGACGAATTTTTTTTTCGGCATCAAAACATAGTGAAAAAAATTCAAAAGCCCGATGATTTTGAGCGCAATGAAGTATATTTGAACGAAAAAAATTTGATGGGAATATTACAAGTGGTTAAAGAAATATGGCTAAAAGTGTTTTTTCAGTTTTTGAGCTTGAGGCAGGGATTTGGTCTCTACCTCTACTGGATCTTTAGGGGAATGACCCTCCTTTATCTTTTATGGTCTTTTATGGTGGTACCCTTTTCATTCAAATCCTTACCTGCCCCCGGGAATCAGGAGTTCAATGCTTTTTCTGGATGGAAGAAAATCTTGTATTTTGCAATGATGTATTTCAATTGCTCCAGAAACTTGATCTGCCAACCATTCCAGAGGAATGGAGATTATTCATTGACAGCTCCAAGTTTAGTTTAAAAGGAGTACTCCTTCATAATGGAAACAAACATCCATCTATCCCAGTAGCACATTCGGACCGCATGAAAGAAACCTATGACAACATGAAGATACTTCTACAAAAAATCAAGTACCATGAGTACAAATGGCGCATTTGTGCAGATCTTAAAGTGGTAGCCAGGCTTACAGACTCCAAGGAGGTTACACTAAATTTTGTTGTTTTTTGTGCGAGTGGTACAGAAAAAGAGGAGACCATTATGTCGTAAAAAAAAGGCCAGAGCGTAAGGAAAAAGTAGGTGAAAAAAACATTGCCAATCCTCCATTAGTGGACAAAAACCAAATAATTTTACCCCCACTCCACATAAAATTGGGGCTAAGGAAAAACTTCGTAAAAGCAATGGACAAGGAAGGAGAAGGTTTCATGTACTTAAAACAAAAATTTCCGCATCTCAGCGATGCTAAGATAAAGGAGGGAATTTTCGTATGACCCCGAATTCGACATCTACTCAAGGACCTCACTTTTGAAGCAAAGTTAAATACTACTGAGAAAAAGGCTTGGATTGCTTTTCGAGAGATATGTGCTAAGTTTTTGGGAAACAAAAAATCTAGAGACTACCGAAAAATAGTCCAAGAACTGCTTACTAGGATACATACTAGGATACATTAGGATGCAATATGTCCTTAAAAATACATTTCCTGCATAGTCACCTAGACTTTTTCGCCCCAAATTTGGGTGCAGTTTCAGACGAACATGGAGAACGATTCCACCAAGACATATCCAGAATGGAAAAAGATATTCTGGCAAATGCAATGAGAAGATGCTGGCGGATTACTGCTGGACACTGCAGCGGGAGACAGAGGAGGAAGAGTACAAAAGAAAAAAAAAACTACTCATTGACGATGTGTGTATATTTTTTGAGTTGTGTCATATCTAGTATTATACCTGATAGCATGCAGGATTCAATTAATTATATTTTATGGTTGAAAAAGAAAAAAAATCTGTTATAATAATGACAATAATTTTCAAATACAATTTTTCATTTTTTTCAAGTTTCACCTCTTTTCTCTCAAAATCAGAGGATGATAGAATTTTTCTGAGTTCAGATTCGGACTCAGCACACCTGAAAACATGAGAAACAGGCAAAATTGTTCAAGGGAGGGGAGAAAAGTTTTTTTTTGCAGAACAGAGTAATTATAATATTTTAGATCGTCCAGTTACTAATTTTTATAGCTTCTGCTCTGTGATAAAATATGAAATAATTTAGATTTAATTTGAGCTAATAAAACTAAGTCTAAGATATAACGATTACAAGAGTTTTTTCAACCTTTCAATTTTTCGATCTTTGAAATACAAGACAAAAGCTAAGGCTCCTGTTTAGAGTCAAGGTAACACGGAGTAATTTTCAGCCTGAGGTGATTCCTATATAATCCTATTGTTTTTTAGCTGTGGTGTAATATGTTGAATGCCAAGGCCAACGGGCTGACATATCTTGTCTCCGATTTTGAGTCTGAAGTTATCGCTCATTGATTTTTTTTTTTTCCTGTCTGGGTTTGTTAACATTGAAGTGTAATATATACACATACAGTCGTAAATCTAGCTGTAATAGTTATTATGCTGGTAGATAGGGGTATTCGATTATCGATTGCTGGGATCTATCGATTGGTTTTCAACCGATGCATGGCTTAGGTCCCTAGGGTTTTTAAATCAAATTATTCAATTTTTTTTCTGACATTGTTGTTCAAAACTTGTTTGAAATCTTCTCATGTTATGAATTCTTAATAAAAATAAAGTTTTATGACTATCAAGAAATTAATTCAAGCAAGAAAGATACTCAGAAACCGGAGAAATAATCACCGTCTGAAAACTTTGAAAGCAGACATACAAATATCCTTAAAAGGCAACTTATGGCTGATGAGAGTTTTTAATATGTTTTCCAAATTTTGAAAATTATAAATATGGTTATTTTAATTTTTGCTAGATAACATTTCTGATATTAACATCTAATTACAGATTTTTTTGTAATTGATCTCTTTGTAAGCAAATATTAAAAACTGTATATTTTCTAAAAGCTTTAATATCTTTTCTGGATTCGATTTTAATATATTTTAGAAAATGAGCAATAAAACTTTATCATTATAAAATATGGTCCATATAGTACCCCAATTCTGCTCCTTATTTCTTTCGGATTCGTTCTGCTACTTATTTCTTTAAAAAAAATTTTCCTTTTTTTTTTAATATGACGTATCGCTTTGTTGCATCTTTAATCTGCGTATTTTGAAAAATCGGAAAAATGTTCGATGGTTAATAGGTTGCCGACAATCTGACATCCCTACCGGTAGGTAAAGCGTGATGAAGGTACAAGTACCGAATGCTGCCGTACCTTTAATAATTTACGTAATCTTATAAAAATTAAAAATTTATCTTTACTCATAAATAATATTAATGGGAGGAATAAAAATATGTAAATAAAAGTTCATTACTTTAACGGCCACTTAAGGACCGTAGAATCGACCAGGTACACATAGTCAAACGATAAAATCTATTATAATCTTGGAGATTAATAGTATAAAAAGTTATAAAACGAATCTAAATATTTACAGATGTTGTAACTACAGTTATTACAAGATGAATAAAATAAAAAAGACTGAAGGCCTTGTATTTAATTGCAAATTTATATTAATGGCCGCATCCTTTATCCATTAATACGCATCCTGATATCTTTCCTTCCATTACTCTTGACTATAATGCCTCCGAATGGAATAAAACGAAACTGCAAAAACCCATAGCGTCAAGAACACTGAAGACAGGAGCTATAACTTCTGAACCAGGAGCTATCAAACCCGAGAGCAGGATCCGAGGCTATAAAAAAGGGAGCCCAGTTCTGAGTCCCCCACCTTGAGGACGGACCCGGTGACCTTTAAAGGACGGACGGACCCGGATCGGAAAGGTCACCCCGAGCCGGAGGACGGTATTAGGATGCAGAAAGTTCTCTCTGATCAATGGTCAACTCTGACCTTTCCCGTTCCCATCGGGGGTCAAGGAGCGCACGCCGGAGCTGTTAGCGTCTCACGCCAACCCTCTTCTTCGGGATCGATAACGCTTATTGATGTGGACAGTTCTGTGGAGCACCTGCAGGGAGTTATCGGCATAGGAAAGTGGAAGCAAGGGGATGGAACGGCAACTTCTTCAAGGAATATAATGGTCTAAAGAAGGGAGGATCACTTATTGTGAGATAACAGGAGGATCAAGAAAATAGATAGGGGCTAGAAAAATAAAAATAGGAAATCAGATCTGCTTTCCTCCAGGAGCGTAGAGGCGTCTCCAGTATGTCATGTAAAGAGCCTGGGGTGGAACAGCAATACTGGAGGTGAGCTTGAAGGAGGGAAAATGTGGTGAAAGATGCGCATACGAAGAAAAAGCTCAAAGAAGAATGGAAATCAGAAGATGGAGCAAGCTTAACCTTGTGAAACTATTTTACCATATATTGTATCCAAATAAATATATGCATATACAGATATAGCATAAGGAAATATTCTTTCTCATTTTTAATACATTAATAATTTAGAATAATAAAAGAGAAAAATTTACGTTGCTTATTTCCTGACATATTTCCACTGCAAAGTATCGGAACATTGAAAAAAATAATTGCTACTGGCTCACGAAAAAAACGAGAGATGAGATGTAATTGTTCAAATGGCGATCATAATACGCAAAAAAAACAAACATCATTTACTATGTCTCATATATCTGAATCCCAGATGTATGAGACCTACTATCCAATTTTAGTCGTTATATATCTGAAAATTTGCTATAATATTTTATATGAATATGACGCAGGACGCTGAAAACTTCTTATTGTAGAAAGCTAAATATAATTTATAAGAGAGTAGTAATTTCTTTATGACTTACAATATAAACTAGGTACTGGTTCAAAACATGTTGAGTCGTATAGTTGACTTGTCGCGCTTATAAATTTTTTATTATTGTATTAATAAGAATAAAGAAATAGTAATTAAAGAATAAGATCATATATACATCTATAAATGCACAAATACACATATACTTACATAAAAGGTGTTCATAAAGGTAAAATCCAATTATAATGAATACCACAAGGCTGTTATATTGACGGAGAAAATATTTTCTCACCCTTGTCAGTAAATATTTTAGAGGAACCGTTAATTGTCCTTGAGTCGAGAATATTTGGTTCGATTCTCAGCCTCCAAATGGATCGGAATTTCTGATCAGTCCTTGAGTTTGTCTCATAAAATTTATAAAAAATTTTACATTTTTGGTTATTCAGTTTCTTTAGTATACCATTATTTACTGAATGGAAACAGACCCCCTAACTTATTGTTATAATTAGAATTTATTTTTTATTTTTAAATCCAAAATTTTCACTTGAGTTTAAAAAACATTATGTAGGTACAAATTATGTCATGAAAATAGTAGTGGCCTGGCATGACAGAAAACGATATTTCTAACTAAGCGTCAAGCAGTAAGGCTTCTAAAATTCTCGTATAATTCCCGTATGCCATCCCCCACTCCCCACATCCCTCCTAAAAATTGAGAAAAAAAAACTTACTAAAGCATTAATATAATAAGAGGCTACACGAATCTAAGAGAGTGGCAAAAATTGATTCTTATAAAGTTATCTCTGATCATTATAATTATTTTCAAATTTAATGCCAGAGGGACAAATTGTAAAAATTCTCAAAAATAAATCTTCATCAGGACGTGGTACTACAAGTTTGGATTAACACCAAATCCCATCCAAAGAATTAAAATATATTAAAACGTGGATTTTTTCTTCCAATGTTTGGTGTATTTATATCCATCCCAATTAACGGTAAGAGGCTAGGATATTATGTAACAACATCATCACACTCATAACTACGTAGTGCAAAACTTGAAAAAAAAAAAAAAAAAATTAAAAACGGTATCGAACGTTGGCAGTAATTTTGATTGTTTCATTTGAAGAGATGACCATTTTAAGAAATTGGACTAATATAACGCCCGATTTTTCGGTATAAAATTAAAAATTTCCGTCCTCATATTTTCCGAAATAAAATTCAAACCCCTCAGTCAAAAATTCTTCGAAAAATTGCAAACGCTCCATGGTACATTTCTAACAACATAATACACAAAGACATGGACATTCCAACAGTAAAATCATACATTCACGACAAATACACGACATTTCACTGTTCAACTCATAACCACCCAAACCTAGCTACTTGTTTCTTCTCTTTCTTCCTCCCAGTTACCCGTCCAACGAAGATTAAAAAGACAGTGGCCGAGGGATATGCTCGAGCACAGCAATTAAATCGAGCAAATCTAAGAAAAACCTAGCACTCCACATATTTGCTAGCCAGCGCAGGCTGCCGTAAAATATAAATAAATAAATTAATATCGATAACCGTTCTGATTTCAATGAAGAAGACATTTACAACTGATAGCAAAGTGAAAATGACCGAGGTTATACAGCGGTCCCAGAAGTTGAAATTATTGCAACATGCAGAGTTGCTGAAAATGAAAATGAAGAGGATTTAAACAGTGTTGAAAAACCAGTTTTGGTTATGAATAAGCAGAAGTAGTAAGTGTAAAGGTATTTATTTCCAAAGTCAAACGCAAAATTCGCCAAACGCAAGCGAAATCGTGACGCAGAGTAAGCGATTCATAAAAATGAGGCAGTAAAAACTCAATTCCGAATTGTTTTTGAAATGTGCCGATTTTCTAAACTCCACCAAACATATTTTTGTTATGTTATTTTCTATCGTTTTTTCCTCATTCTTTGGATAATCAGATTCGGGTTCCAGTTAATCCGGACTAACGAGATTTCAGTGTACTTTGAACATATTAAGGAAGACCTAAGTTTGTCGCAGGTTTTTACAGGTATTAAACAAAAGGAAAAAAACATGAATAATTTTTATTATATTTAAAATATGTATTGCAGAAACTAATTTTAGAATATTTTGCACGTAATGAAATAGGGGGGGGGGGATACCGAGGCATGACAAATATGCTGAACGCATATCCCCGCGGGTTTCTCACCCCGCCACAATGGAGATATTTTAGCATTCCTGCTTTCCTTCTCACTTTGAAAAGGGGAAAGGAAAACTCCGGAAACCTTCGGCCTGGCGTGGGGGCGGCGGGCAATATGTCTGAGGCAAGACGAGTGGAAAATACTTCGTCACCGTGGTAGAGCGAACAAGGAACAAATAACTTTTGTAAATGTCCTTCACGAAAGTCTGAAACAAAAGAAGTATTTTTCAGGCGCAATCGTTTCTATAAATATACCTTCATCATTCAGTTTCCTACATTAACTTTTTATTTCATATTAATAATCATCTTTATGGTTGGAATAATGGATTTTTTATTAAACTCTATTTTGTGTTCACACCAGTCTGTTAATCCTGTACAATGACATAGCATGATAGATATAGGGAAGAGTGAGGCTCAGCGATCAAAATTCCAGTCGTGATTTTCACTTAAGCGGAGTAATAAATACATCCTAGTTATTATATCTCATAGTTGACTATTCTGTCCCTCGGATAGGACGTAGAATAGAGGTCCCGAGCCTGTACGATGTCAGGTACTCGTTAAAGATCCCTATTGTATTACATTATACCTGGATAGAATTTAGGACTCCCATTGTAGCATCGTCCGATTAGTAGGGACGTTAAAACAAACAAATCTCTTAGTTTTCTGCTAGTGTTGTCGGGCATGAGGACATGCCCGTATATAATGAATGCTTGGACAACCTTAGACGGTTGTTGAAGTATATCCAACAAGGGCTCTGAATTAGGTTTATTTAAGCAACTAACGAAGTTGAAGAGTCGAGCTGATAGATCATTTTTAATTGGAGAAGCAGGCCGAATATTTCTCCGTCATTTTGGAAGAATCTTGTTCTTGAGAAGATGTCGCGATTCCAGTTTTGAAGCACCTGTATGTACTAGGCTGCTTGTTTTGTAAAAGAGGCGGAAACTCTTGCATGCCCGCAGGAGCAATGATTTGCACTTTGGGATGTTTTACAGCATTCCTGGCTGCTTGATTTTAAAGTTGTGCATGATCTGTAACTAGCAGGACGTGACTAATCACAATTGGCACTCTTTGCTGCGGTTTCTCTGGATCTTACCCATTTTGGTGTGTTATTACAGTAAGACTAGGTTGCTAACTGCAAAAGGATTATCTTTTTTCTATCTTCATCAATTTGTATTTCTTTTAATATAAACATTGAGGGTTAATTTTGTTTTCATTAAATGCATCTTTAAAGATTTCTAGGAAGAACGAGAATAATTGATAGAAAGTCGAACTGATTCGGCTAAGAATTGGACAAACCAGAAGTGTAAGGATTGCAGTAGCATTATCACAATCAAAAATATTTTTCAAGAATGTCCCAAGCTTTGAATTAAAACCTGCATTGACTACAATCTTTTGAAACGATTGAATAATTTTTCAAGTTTTTAAAAGCAAATGGTCTATTTTAAGAAATTGACTACACTGAAACACTTATATGGGTTAACAATTTTTATTGAACTACACAAATTATGGAAACAAAAATAATTAAACAGACTACAAAAATTATCACTTTGTAGCACAGAAATAACCTTATGACTTCACCTTCAGAACAAGACTAACTCTCCAGTCCATCGCTCTTTAATTTAGTCGTACGAACGGTTCGAACCTTCGAGGCCAGCGTAGAATGTACTCGAACATCGTAGTCACAAACATGTACGAAGACAGTTTGCTCCAACTGTTAGTTCATTCCAACGACAAGTCTACAACTATTCTAAACCATATGTTTTCTGTTTTGTTTCACGTTACAATAGAATATTATAAGATCACTAGGACGGAAGCAAAGGATGAAATAAATAAAGAGCTCAGTCAAAGTAGATGGCCCCTATTAGTTTACCGCAAGGACTAAAAACAAAGATAATGTAAAAATAAGAAAAACGTTAATTTAAATGTTTGTACTAAAGTGATATATTGATGTTAATGGGGTTGTAATAATTTCCGGATATGACGTGAATAAATACGATAAGGAATGTATAGTAATAAAAAATAAGGAAGAATCAAGAGCTCCTCGAATGAGGGTATAAGCTTATTTTTATTTGGTGCTGTTGTAAGTGAAATATTTCGGCGAGGCAAAGCGGACGCAAGGTTTTAAAAAAAGACTACAGGCAGTTAAATGAGCATGTTTATGCCCCGGGGAGGTAATAATATATTAGCTACATCTCCACAGATCTTACAAAGATAAATAAACAAGGGTATATCTCTATGGCTCTTGGAGGAAATGGGATCTCCGATAAATTTCTCGTTGGCTCCCCGGGTATGCTGCGTGTGTAGAGTTCGTTTCGTTCCTAAGTGCGTCTCCAATTTTTATTTCTCAGGTATCTTAATAAAGTGATTATAAATTTTACAAAATCTATGGCTTCAGCCTTAAGACTATATTCGGTGATACTCATGTTAAATAGTCCGGTTAAATAGTTATTTTCTTGAGCCTGTTATTAAAAGTCTAATTCAACTTGTAGGCCTCAAATATATATTACTCAACTGCTACACCGGCCGACATAATATTCTACATCGCTGACCTGAGCTAAGCACACAATATTTTTTTAATTTGTTTGCACATACCTCTGCAGACTTTTAAAACTTTGTATACAAGGTCTCGATGAATAAATTAATACATTCAGGTCGTTTCCTAACGTGTTAATTGCTAAATAACTAATTTTCAAATTCGAATGTTTTTTTCAATCTTATGTTTTTCTAAATTTAGATTTTAGAATTACGGTTTGAAAAAATAATTTTAGCCTCTGTCAAGCCGTTTACCCACTTTTGACATCAGGTTTAGTAACTGGAAACTGCGTAGACTCTGTTATAAATTGAAAAGTTCTCAAGTTCGGTTTTAAGTAATTTTGTGTTTATCAAATATCTCTTTGTAATTTGATTGTATTAAAAAAAAAAAATATTTTTGTTAAAAATGATAACACATGTAACAGTGCAATCAGTCTTTGTACTAGAATTTAAAATACAAGAAATGTTAACCTCAGTTCTTTTATTAAATACAATTTTTTAACCCAGACCGAAAAAACTGAAACTACCGTTGTGCAGCTTTACCTTAGCCGTACCACTGCACAAGTGTGCTTGGATTATTTACTGTAATGTACACTTTTACGTACTTTTTCGGATTTTGAAGCGAAATTTCGAACCTGTAAACTCTCTGCTGGGCTTGGACCTCCAGAAACATCAACATTGATGTACGGAAGCATTTCGATGGTTAATTGACTCACCTTTTACGCCAAAATTACGTTTTTCGGCACCTGCCTTTTTAAGAACTACAAGAAAAAAATTAATACACAACTAAAAGTAATAAATAAAAGAAATGTAATCATCGGCATGGATTCTTTACAGAAGCCAAATAAATTCTGAATGCATAAACAATATACTTTAAAGTTACGATCTTAAAATATTTAATTATTTATGACTATGTAACCATTTTTTAAATTTTATTTATTTATTATTTGTATTTTTTTATTTATGTTATTTTATTTATTTTTTGTAGATTTTTTTTTAAAAAGTAGATTAAAACCAATTACTTTTTTTACCGCTGCAAAAATTAGCAAACAGAAACTTTTAAAAGGAAATAACTATTTAAAAATACAGCGGCTCTCTATTCGGCACCCTCATTTCAATTATTTTATTTATCTCAGAATAATAATATTTTATTTTTTTTTCAAAGAAATAAATCATAATTTCGAGATGAATCGGTGTGACTTAGCAGAGTCAGTCCTTGATCTCGAGAAGACTCGAAGACGGGTAACAACGATAACGCAATGTTACTTCAGGAACACCGTTATTCGGCAGACCTCGATACCCACTGCTTTCTCTTTCCGAGTAGATGACGTTATCCAGCCGCTATGGAATTTCCCAACGAATTTTTTTTTTTATTTGTTGGCTCACCATTTTTTTTTATGAATCGTTCTACATAACAGTGACATATTAATATTTGTTTATGCTCAACATGAAAATTAAATTAAATTGATATATTTGTAAATAGTTCATTCATATTTGGCAAGCATATGTTAATTAGCTTTGAAGCCTATGACTTTAAGAATAAATAAAAATCATTATTATCTAGGCTTTACTAAGAAAAGGAGCATTATTTAATTTCTAATTTAAAATATTACTTAGACCTTCAAATAAAAAGAAACACAGCCTATAAGGGTCATTAAAACAGTTTCTTATTTCCTTTGTAAAAGCCTTGCCCAGGATTCGGAAACATAATGTTATTTAAATTCTATATTAATTAAATACTAAAATAATAATGATAATTTTTTTTAATGAACTTTCTTCGTAAGGATATTTTTAGAAATTGCTATTGTTTTTTTCCCCCCTAAAATAATCAATCATCCAAACTCAAACAAATATATATATATATATATATATATATATATATATATATATATATTTGCAATAAAAACCATAAAAAGTGCCTAACTCTCTTCAACAGTAGGTACACCGAATACGTTCCGGCTCTGTCACATTACTATCCAATTAATCGAATAAACATATACACGACATCAACAAAAATCGTTTCAAATATAGTCAACTAAACTTGAAATACACTTTAAGTTAAGAGTATATAAAGAAATAGACTTTTCATAGTCGAATCTCCTCAAAATTCCTTCCTGTTTTTTGAAATATTATATATTTTTGGAAATATTTATAAAAGAATATTAGTTATATTCAAATATGATCTGAAGAACTTGTACATATTCTTCAGATAAATCAATAAAATATTTCATTGTAATATTTTTTAATTAGCTTTAAAGGAAAAAATAAAACTGGGAAAGCCCAATATTAATCCGCTAAAAGTAAATCAAGGAAGCGAACATGGTCAAAAAGTACCTTTATAATTAAAAACACGTTTTTCCTCTTTTAGGGTAACATTTTTTGCTGCTTTTCCCTTTATTAATTTTCGCTTTTAGCCTTAGGAATAAAAAAAATATATGGATAGGCTTAGGCCGATCATGTTAAGCCTTGAGATTTGAAAATGATGAACATTTTATAATTTTAAATTGAATTATTTATTAAAAACTAGAAAAATTAATTTTTTAATGTACATAGTTCAATGTTATTTTCCTCCTAATCTGTGGAACTTCAGATTCCTAGTGATGAAAAATTAATAAATAAATAAAAAATTATGTGATAAAACAGGTAATGAAAATCCTATAGTGACTAGGGAAAAAATGTTCTTATTAAATAATACTGTTTTAAAATGTTTTAACCTTTCGCTACTCAGAATAGTTGGTAATTTTTAAACAAAAATTAAATATACCATAAGCGTAAAAAGATTTTTAGCAGAGTAAAAAAATATATTAATATTCCTAAATTGTATAATTCATCAATTATTGTATTTCTTTCAACACGATTTTCTCCATATTTATATGATATTAATGAAGGGATTTCAGAAGTAATGTGACATGTTTTAAAAGTAATTTTTTTTTTTAGTTAGTAAGTTAATTTTCTATAGAAAAAAATGGATCATATTTAATTAAATAGTATTTTATATGCTAATTTTACATCCCAGATTAAATAATATATATCCTGATAATAAAAAATATACTTATATCAAAAGGGAAAAATTCTGCGAGTTCACTTATTCTGTTTAGCCATTTTGTCCTAGAGATGCGTTTATACACCATTGATATTATCATTGTTTTCAATATATTATTATAAGATTTTTGTTATTATTTCTGATCTCAAATAATGTATAAGGCTCAAAATAATTTTTAACAATATCAACGGTTTTTTTTTTTTTTTTTTTTAAGTAGTTTTATTTTGAACGAAAACTTGAAACAAATATGCACATTTCATAAATTTGAAAATTCACACTGAATTATTCGTTTCAAGAATATCATGAAAAATGAATTCTTAATAACTGCTATAATGTTTTATTCGTCTAATATTTATTAAGGGAATCTAATAATAATAAACATTTAAAAAAATTAGGGCTGATTTATTGTTATTATTTTTTTTTTTTTTGATCCCTTGATATCACAGAGATGCTTTTCCGATATATCACATATTTCTGATATGTGTTGACATAGAGATAGAAATAAAAACTAAAAATTCATTTGATTTTTACCCTTGGGAAGAAATTGGCTTGCTTGAAATTTTAAAATTATATTAAGGGGAGTTTAAAACAAAAATAACCTTAGTAAGATGAGTTAAGTGAGAATTCTGTGAGAAGTATTGTAGAAGGGGGTGGCCTAGAAAATTGGGGGTCAGTAGGTCCTGACCTCTTTAGTCTTTCATCCCCAACTCAACACTGCATTCCTTCACACTGTGTCCCTCCTACCAACTAGCTGTCAAGTAGTTATAAGCTTAATATATCATTGTTAACATAATAAAAATGACGTAAAATGGAAATAAAAAAAAAATAAAAAAAATAGTTGTAACTATTTGTTCCATTTTTTTATATATTCCGCAAAAGGGTTTCAAATCAATATTTCTTTTTCAATCAGTTGTTTGGGCAAAAGGACTTAAGCTATCGAATACGAAGCTTAAACTTAAACTATAATTCTTTCTGATTGTATTTTTTTATTACTGAATAAGGATAAATGAAACTATATTATTTCAACAGAGACTGTTCTTTACAGTAAATAATGTATTTTAAGAAGACGAGGAAAAAACTTTTTACGACTTAAACCCTTTTTGCTCTAACACGAATGAATTATTATACTTGATTTTTTTTTTTTTTTAAAAGTCATGATTGAATTATATTTAATCCAAATTTAAAAACAATCATCTCTCATTAAGTGATACCTTATAACATGAATAATCAGGTTAGGATAAAAAAGTCGCTCATAAAAAAAAAAATCACCGATCAGAAAGTAATTTATAATGTTATATTTAGGCATTTCATACAAAGTTATTACTTTTCCATTCCATTCTTGTTTTGTTATTTAACACATAATATATTAAGTATTTGATTTTTTTTTTTTTTAAGCCACGATTTCAAATACATTTTGGAAATAAAGATAAATGAAGTTGTTTTGCTAAAAATTTATAAAACTATTCTTCACCTAATATTTACTCCAGACTCAGATCTTCATGGAGAATATTTAAAAAAACTTTTTTCGTGTCAAAGTTTTATGAAAAAATAATGATAAATATACGATTTCTTTCACGTATGATTAAAAAAAAAAAAAAATAGCTCTGGATAAATATTATCAAATAATTTAAAAAAAAAATCAGGTAAAAGTTTTAATTTTGATTGTGTAAAAAGTAAAATAAAAAAGTTAATTTTTCGGTCATATTTTGAATTTTTAGAAATTTTGGCTTGGCAAGATAAATAATTCTTCATTTTATTTTTGTTTTCTTTATCCATCATCAGAGTCAATTAAAGTTCAATTTTAAAATCTCGTTACAGCTACAGTACCAGCCAAAAGTTTAGACTTACCCTTAGATTTTGTAAAATAAATAAGTAACATTTTATTTATTGGACAACGTAACAACTATAATTTTATTTTTAATTTATTTATAACTAGCTTTAATATCCCGGTTCCACCCACGGAATTGTGAAAACAATGAGAAAAGCCGTGGGTCCAGAAAAGTTCGTTAGGACAGAAATGAGATTTTTTTTTACTCCAACGGTTGATTTCGTAAAAATCTAATGTAAAGCGAGATCATAACGATTTTTATAGCAATAAAGAATATACCCAGAGATTGGCTGTTATGCAATTTTAATATGGACAGGTATTCGCACCTGGTATAAAAGAACCACGGTATGTATTTCTATAAAGAACAAACTAACAGAATTTCATCTTTATTTATATAGATTGTATTCGAAACAATCATATAATTTTTGAAATGTTATCTCTGGAGTTACAATTATTTTTTTAAACTTGAAGATTGTGAATTAAATACAAGTGAGTCTAAACTTTTGACCGGTACTGTATTAAGTATCCATTCACAGTCCAATGGTGTATTGACTTCATCCCCACATTTAAATCCTTGGATCCGCTACTGAATAAAAAAATTAAAAAGAACAAATAACATTTCCTAATCCCTGACAATATTGAGCATACTGTTGGCAATTCACTACGAGACAAAGACGGTGGGATAGGCGCAGCGGTGTAGAACAAAACCTAGCGATCCTCCCACGACCTCCTTCCCAGCTTACACCGCATAGCGTATTTTTACTTAATATTTCCCCCTAAAACATTTTTTTTTCTTCTTATTTTAAAACAAGATGGAGGAGCAGCAACCTTTCGAAGGAAGAACAAAGAGCCACGGAGCGTGGAAATGCAAACTACATTGAATATTCATACCGGGCTTATATTCAAGCACGTTTCCTCTACTGGCCATGGTGCGCCAGGGGCTCTAGAAGATATGAAGCCTCTTGAGAGATGGACATATATTAATTAATGTTTTAGTTGATTCAAAAAATTTTGATTGAATTTTCAGTTACATCAATGCTATATTTTATTTTAATTAAAAATTTAGACAATTAAAATTAACTCAACTAAAAAATATAAATCAAATTAAATTTTAATCCGATTAATAGGGTAAACCATACAGTTATTGGCACTCAGTACAGTTATTGGTACCCCAACTTTAACTTAAAGAAATAGGTAAACAAGTCTTAATTTTATTAAAAGATATACATGAGTCTAGTGTAAGACTTTAACAAAGTAACCATAGGGAAGATTTCACAATTGAATCCTCAGGGTGCCAATAACTAGATATGGATCTTTTAACAATAAATATTGCCATATTGTAAAACCATTAAACTTTTGACTCAAAAAAAAAAAAAAAACTCTTGAGTCTTTATAAGGATAGATAAAGAGGAGTTATAGGAAGTTTCAATTAGATCCCTTCATAAGAAGTATTTTTTTTAATGACACCACTGAAATTTAGTCTTAAGGGTGCCAATAACTGTACGGTTTACCGTATATATGTTATTATAAATTTGTTTTACACTGGTTTTTCATTAATTACTTGAAAAATAAAATTTTACTTTATTACTTTATTACTTTATTAATTACTTGAAAAATAAAATTCAGACATTTTACGGATACGTCGCCGGTACTGTGACCGTGTGATCTGTGGTGTTATCTAGAGTCATCAAGCAGACGCCCGGGCGAGCCGGGCGAATGGTTTTGATCCAATAAAAGCGTCCTTTCCATCGCTGGTCGGGACTTGGTTGCAAGTATTAGCTCTAGAATTACCACAGTTATCCACGTGAGTGGCATATATCCGGTAAACTATGACCGGTTTACTGAGCCTCTTGCGGTTTCACTTTAAGTCAGCTCGTAATGAGACTTGCATGGCTTAAGCTTTGAGACAAGCATATAACTACTGGCAGGATCAACCAGTGAGGAGCCGGGAAGGTGGGTTGGCTGCTACCTGTTTAATAAAATGTTTAGCATTTCTTAGATTTATTAAAGGAAAGTTATGATGGGGCTGATTTATTTTTTTTACATTTGACCCCATGATTTCCCAGATATGCATTTGCGTAAAGAGATATAATTCTCAAATTTACCAATCACACATATTTTACGTTATATTAAAATGTAAGTGGAAAAGAACACAAAAAATTCAATTAATCTTGGGATTCAATTACGAAATGAGATAATCCAAGCCGTCCCAACGCATAAGTCATACATAATTTTCGAATAATTATGGGAACTCTTGAAATGATGCATTCTCTTTTTTTTTTCCCCTGTTTATACTTTGTTTTCCTATACTCTTCATGTGAGGTCCAACATTTATGATAATAATTTTCTCATTCGTGATGGTCTAATTCTTAATGAGCAAAATATTTGAGAGTTCAGTTATTTTTATTTTAGAGATTTAAGCTATTGTTTTGGGGTCTTTCAATAGTCACCTAGTAATGGTTTAGCTGTTTTTTTTTTTTATTTGTTTTTTCCAAATTTTCTGACATGCTAGTATGTGCGTACTTCTCCATGAATGGCGAAAGAAAATATGTCTATCCTTCTTTAAAAATACTGGCTGATCTATAAACAAAGCAATAGTAAGTAATCTTTGATCTCTTGTCTATTTTTAATGCAGATTGAGTAAAATCGCTCTATTGGCACCCTATAAAGTACAAATTGATAAAAGTAGAGTATTTATTTTTTTTGTAGTACTCATTTTAACATAGAGATATAGTGTTTCCAGGTCAGCTTTTCATGGAATGACAGGTCTAAAAATGTATGATGTTCGGGGTAAGAAATCATGTAGTGTACCTAAAATAAATCAGGTGAATGGGGTTTGTTCCGTTTCCAACTGAATCACCAAATAAGCGGCACCAAAATGTCTACATAGTAATAAAATTCTAACAGAATTTAAAATTTTCTCAGAAAGTGTATTTACATCCCCCAAATCGATAATTTAGGGCTCAAATCCGATTTTAAAATCCTGAAAAAAAAATTGAAATTGATTGAAAAATTTAAAAAATCTGACAAATTTATATCAGAAATATGAAATCTCTATATATATATAAGAGGCTTTGTCCTGACTGACAGAATCAACGCAGAGCAAAAACTACTAATGATAGAAACTTGAAGTTCGGAATTTAGATTTTAAACGCGATGCAGGTAACCACTAAGAAAGGGTTTTCAAAATTTTACGCCTAAGGGGCTTAAATGGCGAAATTGTCGTTTATCTCTAACGGAAATCTATTTTTGAGATTTTAAACCATACGTTTTTTATTTCAATATCGATTTAACGTTAAAATTTTATTAAAACAGACATTCACATAAACTATGGCTGCTGATTATTTAAACATTAGTGGTAATAAAATTGTGCACACTGTGATTCCCATGATTGGGGATGGTGCGTGTTTATTTCGATCTTTTCTCCATATATATAAGAGGCTTTGTGCTTTCTGATAGAATCAATGCAGAGCAAAAACTACTAATGATAGAAACTTGAAGTTCGGAATTTAGATTTTAAACGCGATGTAGGTAACCACTAAGAAAGGAATTTCGAAAATTTAACCCCTAAGGGGTTTAATATATAAGAGGCTTTTTCCTGGCTGACAGAATCAACGCAGAGCAAAACCTACTAATGATAGAAACTTGAAGTTCGGAATTTATATTCCCCCTGTGGGACTTCGAAAACCATGTTTCAAAGCCGAAAAATGAAGCGTTCACGACGAGTAAGCAATTTTTTTTTCGGCGGTTGTTTTAGTGAACTCTCTCCATTGAGCGTCTCCCTCTCTTCTACCGAGCCGGCAGCTTCCCCCTCCCACATTCCACCTACCGGAAGCTCCGATTCTACTATATCTCCTTAATATCAGTTAACATATTATAGTAAATCAATACCAAGATAATGATCACAGAATTGATTTTAAAGGCTCGCGGGCAAAGCCGCGACGGGGAGTGCTAGGCAAATATAAAATAGAAAACTGGAACGAATTATTAAGAAATAAACAAAAATTGTATGATTGGTATTGAAACAATATGGCGCTGATAACCATTGCAGTTTTACGCCAATAAACTGAAACAAAGCAAATCTACTTAGAGCCAATAATTCCTTAAAGGGTTGACGGTAGTGAAAAAGGAGATGGATCCGATATCTTCAGAAGTTTAAATACTGTAAGATACTCATGCTGTAGAGTAGGATTGATTAGGCAAACTCGGTTATTTACGTTTGAAATAGATGACACGGATAGTTGAACAATTCAATGAATAAATAATAAATATATAGTTATGTACTCCTCTCCTGTCAAATAACAGGAGGGCCGAAAAGTAAATAGGCCAGTGAAAGTAGCACAGGTTGGCCAAGATCCTTGGCAGCGACCACGTAACCCGGGCCTCTCAGCTGGTTCAATACCCGACCTGCCAACATGATTAGGGTATACCATGCAGCATTCACCGGGATATAGGAGGCTGTGGATATATAATAAACTCCTGAAAACCTATATATTCCTCCTAATATTAATAAATATCTATCGGTGATTCTAAAAATTTGGTTGTATATGGCTCTTATTTATTTTAGAATTTCAAAGTCATCTTTTCTTACGTTTCTGGTTGCAGATGACATGGTAACTTGCTCCTTACCAACGATGTGAAGTGTGCACACACTTATATACATAGTTTTTGAGATAATGATTTTCAAAGAAAGTAATGTCCTATGGAGTGAAAAAATGTAACATCTCTATATATACAAGAGGCTTTGTCCTGACTGACAGAATCAACGCAGAGCAAAAACTACTAATGATAGAAACTTGAAGTTCGGAATTTAGATTTTAAACGCGATGTAGATAACCACTAAGAAAGGAATTTCAAAAATGTAACCCCTAATGGGCTTAAATGGCGAAATTGTTTAACTCTAACGGAAATTTATTTTTGAGATTTTAAACCATATGTTTTTTATTTGAATATCGATTTAACGTTACAATAGTATTAATATAGACATTTACAAAAAATATGGCTACTAATTATTTAAATATTAGTGGTAATCAAATTAAGCACACTGTGATTCCCATGATTGGGGATGGTGCGTGTTTATTTCGATCTCTTCTCCATATATATAAGAGGGTTTGTCCTGACTGACAGAATCAACGCAGAGCAAAAACTACTAATGATAGAAACTTGAAGTTCGGAATTTAGATTTTAAACGCGATGTAGATAACCACTAAGAAAGGAATTTCAAAAATGTAACCCCTAAGGGGTTTAAATGGCGAAATTGTCGTTTAACTCTAACGGACATCTATTTTCGAACTTCGAGAAAATATAACTAATTTGGACTCATTTTAAAGAATTTAATACGACGAGTTTAACTCGAAAGCCCCTATTGGCCGACGAAAACCATGTTTTACAGCCGAAAAATGAAGCGTTCACGACAAGTAAGTCATCTTTTGTTTCGGCAGTTTTAGTGAACTCTCTCCATTGCGCATCTCCCTCTCTTCTACCGAGCCGGCAGCTTCCCCCTCCAACATTCCACCTACCGGAAGCTCGGATTCTACTAAATCTCCTTAACATCAGTTAACATATTATATTAGATCAATACCAAGATAATGATCACAGATTTGATTTTAAAGGCTCGCGGGCGAAGCCGCGACGGGGAATGCTAGTATGACATATTACATTAATTTAAATCTTTAAATTTTAAAGTCTCGTTTCGTCTAAAGTCAGTCTCGTTCTTATATAAGTATAATGCGTTCGACCCCTACCATCAAAATAGTTAAAGAAACTAAAAGTCAACTATTGAAACTTAAAAGTTTAATTGGCGGTTTGAGGGAGGGTTTGAGCTTTAAGATATGCATAATTAATCGAAAACTGACTTTCTGAACTGACAATGATTATTAGTCAAAATAACCAAATTACAAATTTAATCACAAGTCTCTCCCTGACCAACATTTTCACTCCCTAGCTAAAACAAAATCAGTATCAGGCTAGGGAGTGAGAGGTCAGGGAGGAACAAATCGGCTATTTATCATCAATTTTGGCAAAACTATAACAAAATTTACTAAAAGGAGGTTATGGCTGTGAAGAGATTCGAAAGGTCTATAAAACTGTAATAATATATAGTTTACTATCATCATGTTAAAAACTTATAGGGAGTGACTCACTATAAAAATATTTTTTAACTTTACACCTTCCTCCACGTCCTGAAAGAAACTGAAGTAAATTTAGGAAAAATGATTTGATTCCACGCATAGTCGGGTTCATAAGAAAGTTACCGCATATTATCTCAGCCCGAAATTTTATTTCCTTAGGGATTGGTGGGCATAAACAAAACTAGCTAGGGAGTGACCTCACAACTGTGTGGCAGAGGGAAAAGCTGTTGTGGTACTTTGCCTGTACCCTTTGGAGTATACCTACCTCAATTATATTTTGCATCCTGAAAGTTTTTCATAGCTTTTAAAGTAGCTTTAGTGTTTCAGCTAGTATGGGATTAGGTGTAACCCTCGCTGGGGGAGGGGGGGCAGTAAATGGACTAGTACCTAAAATTCTAATGTAAGCGTTGCGAAAAAAAAGAATACTGAAGTTTCAAGGAAATATAATTCGAAACTATATATAAACAGCGACATGTATTGACATCATATGGAAAATTACAATCACGTGTTTTCAGAACTAGAAATAAAATAACTAAGAGTTGCAAGACCAAAATTGTTTAAATTGAAATGTTAACTTTTTGATTAAAGCCTTAATTAAATATAAAAAAAAGAAAAGGCAGTGAAGATGCCAGTGTTCTTTACGGATAGCCCCCCGGGTCTCCACTACCAACCGACCAAGGTGAGGAGCGGTAATGATTACGAAGAGTACGTGGAAGTCTACCACGTCCTACCGGGTACCAGGGAAGTAGTACCTTCTGGTCAGCGCTGCAAGGTCAGGGGACGAGATGAGAGGTTTACCATCAGGTAATGTGCTGTAAGATATAAGATAAAACGTACCGAATCGTTCACGTTTTTTTACGTATTGTTCGTTGGAAATACTGGCACAATACGAAAATCACATTATTAATCTTTGAGACAAATTCCGGATTTGTAAATCCAATATTTAACGCCAGAGATGGGTGAAGGCAGTCTACCAGAGAGTCGGCAAGACTTAATAATGATCACAACATAAGCATCTACAGTAACATTTCAGATTTCGGATTGTGGCGGTATTCTCCCGAACGAGCGGTATATGACCAATAATAGCACCAAACCAAACTTCTAATCATATGTAAAATCAGGGGTTTTAAATGCTTCGATATACAGCATACTCCGATCCCTCGGATAGGAAGTAAAATGGAGGTCCCGAGCCTGTGCGAAGTTTGGGACTCGTTAAAGATCCCTATCCTGAGCACTGATGAATATTCACATGTTTAGGTCGAAACGTAGGCATATAAAATAAATAATAAGTTTTTCAAATGAAATTTGTCACTAATAATTATCCTAGAATTCCATTATTAGTATTACACCATTTTTTTTTTTTTTTTATCATGAAGGGCTATGCTCATGAACCTGTAAGTAACGCATTAGGTTTAGGAAAAGACTTAAACGAAATATTGAACGATAGTCTGAAGATAGCGGAAAAATATGCTTATTTCTAACAAAAATTGATCTTTATGCCAAAATTAAACTGTATTAGCAACAATTTTTCCTCCATTTTTTCGTGAATTTTTTTTATTCGTGATTTTTCTTTTCCTAATTCATATATCGTTTATTAGTCGGTATTTTATTGGGGAGTGGGGAAGCTCATTGGTAAGGTATTGAGTTCAAGATATCGAATCTGGCTCTGCGCAGGATATCTTTGACATTCTGTCACAGATCTTAACCGTGGCCGAGAGACCATTCCGGGGCAAACCAATCCTCTAAAAGGTGGATGCTTTTAATTGAAAATTATAAAAAAACAAGTGAAACAACAACTAAGAAAAAAACTGACCAAGATACAGTACTGAACCCAAGATCCTTTATTGGTTGTAATGGTACGGTTTTTTTTTTTTTTAAATAAAATGAAGCAAATGTAAAATTTGGTACTTTTCTAGTTGATTCCCTACTCATAAGCAATCACGCCTAACACTCGTATCTGCCTGGTTTTTTTCAATGTGTACAGTTGAAGTTAGCTAAATGAAATAAATAACTAATTCTATTTTCTCTTTCTTCTTTTTGTTTCCTTTAGAAATTTTAATAGGCAAATTCTATCACTAAAAGTTTCACGTCACCCATGATTTTACAGAACGGTATAAATGTACAGGACACCTTGTTTGTTCTTATTTTTCTATGGCAGTGTTTGAATAGTAGTTTCTTCTTTTTTCGTTCGTAGTAAATGTGAATGCTCCTTAACTTGAACTGAAAAACTCCAGTGTAGAAGGCGCGCAATATGTTCGGAAGCCACTGGAGCGGAGTTTACTGCAGCGGAACGGGAAACACTTTGAGGTCAGAAGCGTGAAGCGGGGATTTGGCGTGACGAATTTTGAAACACAAGAGTGGAAAAAGATGGCGCTAATCTTCGAAAATTGTGCGAGGGGCCGAACAGATTTCGGAGAGGTGCCTTATTCCATCACCACGTCAATAGATAATGCCCACTTATCGAATTTCCTTCATGGTTTATTTTTTGTTGGTTTTTTTTTTTTCACTTCATCTCTCCCTTCTCCAATATGCTGCGGGCTGGAGATGACTGGCTATTTGATAAAAGTAGGGTTATTTCGGCATCGACGCTGCTCGTGTGACTGTGGTATTCACACGGTGACTGAAGATTTATATACCACAGCAGGCAATGGCCCTTAAGAGAAAATACTATCAAAATTTCGCTCACTGGTTCTTTCATACCAGTTAGTTATTAAAAAGTAGTTGGTTTGATTACTATGTATGATAAGCCTTTCAGTTGACAAAATGGCTAACTCCAATTTCAGCATTTTTTCAATAATATTTTATCACTCCTTATAGTTCAGGATAAAAAGGAATATGGTAAAGAAATTGTGCCTTGATTTGTTTAAAATTAATTTTTCTTTTACCATTTTCAATCCCCTATAAAGTATATAGGGTCCCTTATTTGGCTGGACTCTGCAGATCTCGAATCTTAATATTAATGCCAAGTTAAAACCGAAGTTTCAAGGTGCTAATTGTTTCTGTTATACCAGCACACAACTACCGGAGCGAAGCCGGGCAACGTAGCTAGTATCTACTAAATATCAAAACATACCCTAGACGGCGACGTAAACACACGGTCTTATAACGGTTTTAACAAAAGTCTAGAACCGTTAGTTGTAACAGATATGATCATCTGTTCTTTTTTTCAGCCTGCCACACTATCATGTTATTGTTTAAGTGCGTGTTGTCGAACAGTTTCTCTGTTGCAGGAAACTCGGTACGATGGCCTACTATGCCTTGCTCCCGTCCAGACCGCAGTACCCCACTACGGTGTTGGAGTGTGCGGGAAAGGCAGTGATGTTTCTGGTCCAGACCATATTTTACGTCTACGTCGTCGCCTTCTCCTGGGTCATGATGAGAAACTTCTTGGAGTGGGGAACGTAGCCTGCCGTACAGTCAGCAGAGCCGCCGAACGTAACACTTAGAGGAAGTGTCGGTAACAGACACTTGGAAGGGGAAAGGATAAAGTAAAAATCCATTGTTAGAGATAGTACACTGGTATGATTTAAATAAAGTTCGATTTGATAATAACGATTCGATTCTTTATTACACATTATAGTAGAGAAAAAGTACTATGACATTGAACATCCATAACAAACGCCTCCTAGGCGTACATCCCTGAACAATTCTTCATTCCTCGTTTTTTATATCCTTTATAAAAAACCTTCAAGATTTGCTATCCCCATTTAGCTACCCAGCAGCTGGCAAAGAAGAAATAAAGAAGTATCTTTTCCTTCGTGAGTACCTGTTTTTTTTTGTTTTTTTCGGAAAAATCACTACCCGCAGATTAGAAATAGTAACACATTCTCATTGTCCTACACACATGTTTTATTTTAAATAAAAATTTAGTTTATCTCCGTAACTTTTTAGTTTTAAATACAAATAAGATTGCTAGTTGCGAGAGTGTTAATATCAAGAGAGGATAGAGAAAATAATGAGAATTCCTTATTTTTATAATCTTTTTTTTAACAATAATCGGCCAGCAAGGACCACGCGGATATCATTTCAGTTTCCTCCTCACACCCTCTGCCTTCCCCTTACTCCAATACTCCCTCATCCTCCTGGATTGTCCCCTTCGCTTTTCCTCAGTCCATTTTCTCCCTCGTCTGTTCCTTCTTACCCACAACACCTTTCAGGTTTTCCCCTAAAAGCTCTCTATCCAAGCAATCCTAATCTGTAATCTTCAGCCTGCCAGTTCTTCTTTTATTTGCTTAACGTAACCCCCCATACTTTTATAGTTGCAGACTTTTTCAAAAAATTTCTTGTTTTGTTTCATTATTTATCCTGACCATGTGCCCTTAGAACTTCAGTCTTCTGATCCTGAAGTTACCAAATCTTCCACATTCAGGTATATTTCTTTATTACATTTTAGTCTGCACCCTTCTTGCTTTATCTTGGGTCCGCGAATCCTCCTTAGAATCTTCCTCTCGATCCTCAGAATTTTCTCAAGGCTAGGAAGGCTGACGTTTTCCAAACCATACCATACATTTCCTTTTTTTATTTATTATGATTAATACAAAATGTCAGTTTGTAAGATTTGCAATCTGCAAATTAGCAATAAGCAAATGCGTTGAATTCCAACTGGACAAATTGCTATCTTAACTAAGTTAGCATATCTCTCGGCCGCCGCCTCAAAATTCGCCGTGGTAGAATGTAGGAATATGTGGAATGTAAAAATAATTTTTCGTGTTTTAAGGAAAATGATTGCACCTATGTACCTAAACAAAGATTATTTTAACAAAAAAATAATCGGTGGCAGGGGAAATTGCTGACAATGAACGATATTGCTGAGGAGGTACTAAAAGAACAGTAAAATTATTACAGCTTTCATTCTTCTTAGTTAGTCATTTTGTACTACAACCCTTTATTTCGCTCACCAAACGGAGACGTACACACACAATATAGGCAAAAAAATTTTCAAATCAAAGATTAAGTTGCTTCTGGAATGTATACTTGTACATACTGGATTGTATACAATGAAAAAATGATTAAAAATCAGTAAATTACAAGATATCATTTATTACTCACAATAATTCTGAAATTGTTGAAATTTCTCAACAGGAATTTTACTGCTTTGCTACTCACCTAAAACAAAAACAAAAAACATTAGAAAAGTATCTCATGAAGGTGGCGAAATTAGAAAATAAATATATTTATTTTTGTATATATTAAAATAAAAATTAAAAATTAATAAATCAGTATATACCAATGATATGCCCAGAGTACAGGAATGGTGAACCTCATGACCGAACAATCGACAGTATTTAACTTATAATTTTTATTTTTCTCATATATTTTATTACATACACTTTTTTTATATGTTGCAGCATGTATGTAATATAATATAATATGAATTCCCTCTAGTTTGTGTATCGATATTAAACGAACGATTCATCTAGCTGGAATGTAAAACTGAGATGCCATATTGTCTACTTGAGCGTTTTAGCGGTATTGAACCAACAAATAGAAAAACTGACCCGCACAAGGAATCTCAAGACTGCAGTCGACTGTGAACGAATTCGCCCGACCCTAACCAACCCTAACGGCATCTGGAGTGGCCCACTTCTTAAGAATTGATACTCCAATACTCCGAGGTATTGATCAGCTGTTTCTCTTGTAAAATTTCAAGTGTTACAAAGAGGAAATTTTATTTTTAATCTACCAGCACAGCAGCAGGCTTCCACATTAAAATCTCTAAGAAATTCTACACTAAGAAATTTTTATACATTAGAAATATATATTTCATATTTATATAGATATGGAGGACCTACCTTCTGAATGGCACACAGTGGTGCGAAAAATCCCAAAACCCAACTTTTTTTTGTATGGATCCAATAATTTTTCTCGGTTTTTATATGAATGCTGGACCTTGAAAATATACGAGGGGTGATCAAAAAGTTCCAGGACTGTTGAGATTGCGCGGCAATGGAGTGTCATAGAGCAGTGCGGTTGGCAGCATTGTTTAGCGTGACTCTTCCTGAGCTCAGCTGTTTATTCAGTTTGTTGATAACCTTCTTCATTGCAAAGTTACTGCTGTTTTCGTAAAAAAAAGTTTTTTGTGTTCGGCGATTTTGTGAAATGAATGTAAAGGAAGAGCAACGCGTTTCATCTCCAGTAATGACTTGTTTTAAGAAGTTTTCATTGTCATTTGCCATTTCAAGAAGTTCCTGACAAACTTGAACTCTGTGTTCTTTCTGCTGCTCAGTCAACAGTCTCGGAACAAACTTTGCAGCCACCCTTCTCATCTGCAAATTTTCTGTTAAAATCTGTTGACACGAACCAAATGAAATGTTCAATTCTTCAGCCATCTCACGAATGGTTAGTCGACGATTAGAACGCACGAGACTGTTCAATCTTGCAACATGATCGTCGTCAGTCGAAGTTGATGGGCGCCCTGAACGAGAATCATCTTCACACGATGTCCGGCCTTCCTTGAACCTTTTGTACCACTCATGACACCTTGACCGACTCAGACATTCATCACCGAAAGCCACTTGCAACATTCGAAAAGTTTCAGTAAACATTTTACCCAACTTCACACAAAACTTTACGCAAACGCGTTGCTCTTCCTTTACATTCATTTCACAAAATCGCCGAACACAAAAAACTTTTTTTTACGAAAACAGTAACTTTGCAATGAAGAAGGTTATCAACAAACTGAATAAACAGCTGAGCTCAGGAAGAGTCACGCTAAACAATGCTGCCAACCGCACTGCTCTATGACACTCCATTGCCGCGCAATCTCAACAGTCCTGGAACATTTTGATCACCCCTCGTAGTTGAAACAAAAATGGAATAAACTTTGTGGAATATACAACATTTCAAAATTGTATGTTTCTGGCATCTCCATCCGCGTCCTTTTTGCAGCCAGTTAACCAATATTTGTATCATTCGCTAGTTAATTTCTATCAATTTTTATTTATGTCACCTTGAATGTGCATTCCATATACAATATACAGCCATCCAAATGATTTCTGTATCCAGTGATTTAAGCGAATGAACTATTTTTTAAAGTAAACAATTTTGGTGGCCTACTGTTCATATTGGGGAATGTCTGAAAAATTTTGTCCAAGAGTTTATGCGATGGTTTTGGCACTACACGTTACAGATACTGTTGAGTTTCAATTGTATAAGTTTCACGTCCAACATGATCCATCAATATTAGGAAAAGGGGAGTTTTTAGAGATAAAGCATGAGTCACGGCCGGCTCGAAGGATGCGCTACCTTAATTTGATATTTGTGGTCCCAATTTCTGTCGAGTTAGTTAATAAATCACTAATCACAGGGAAATGAAATGTTATGTGTTTAATTTTTATTTATAATATTAAAATTCTAAACTTATATAATTGAATTCAATATGTGCATTTTAAAACGTGTTCTTTTTATTGCACTGTTGTATACACTTCAAATTATTTCCAGTGAACATTCTTATTATATTCTTATGTAAATGTGCACATATGTTTTTTTTTTCGTGTTTTAAAATGTCGTGTTTATTAAATTATAAAAAAAAAAAAAAAATGTGCCTAATACAAATGCTCTAGTAATGACTTATTAAATGATTACTTAAAGAGTTCTTTTCATTATAAATTAAACATTTTACATGATAAGTTAATATACAATGAAGTATGAATCTATGTCAAACTACTCTACAATCCACTAATAATCACAATACCAAGTTTCAACAAGGTTTGCACACTAAAAGTTATAATATTAGTAAGAAATTCTCCCACCCCTCCCTCTTACCCCCACCCCTACCCTAACCTATTTTCATGAAACGATATAAAACAACTCTACAATCCACTAATAAACACAATACAAAGTTTAAACAAGTTTTGTCCAATAAATGTTAAGTAGTAAGAAATTAGTAGTTAGTAAGAAATTCTCCCTTATATATTAGTAAGAAATCCCTCTTACCCCCACCCTTACCTATTTTCATGAACCAATATAAAACAACTTTACAATCCACTAATAAACAAAAATTCTCCCACCCCTCCCTCTTAACCCCTATTTTCCTATTTTCATGAAACCGATATAAAACAACTCTATAATAAATGATTAAAAATAATACAAAGTTTAAACAAGATCCGTGAACTGTGAGTATTTTTTGCACCATGATGGGCAGATCGGGACCACTGTGCGGCAGACCAAACCCATTTCTTTAAATTATATAAGTGTTCATTTAATTATAAAATGAACAGAAATGGCGAAGTCATTTGACAACTATTGCTGCTATACACTGCACAACCTCAGAAACCAATAAAGATATTTTTAGATGAATCCCAAAATCTTTTTCATTTTTTTTTGTTTTTAATCCTCAGACTTTTATTTGAACCTGCCGCATTTAAGAGACGATCAGCGAATGAGTTATTCAGCTGTATGTTGGCATTTTAAGGCATAAGAGAAAATAATGCCGAACACCCCATGATCCCGGTCTTGTTTCAGGAGAGGAGGTCTCTCATCCAACTCCTTTTAAGTTGCCTCATAAAAGGCCTCTCAGTCGTGGCCATGTCATTAATAAGTCTACTGTTATGTTCGTGCACTTTGATCTGGAAGCCAGAATAGAGGGTTCTTATTTGTTCGTCTATAGTTCGTAGTTGTAAGTCGGTATGTAGTGTTTGTTACTTACGTACAAAGGGGTCTCCGTCATTAGTTGTAAAATTTTGGATTGAAAGGTTTGTAGCTTTTTTAAGTATGTCTTTTTTGCTGAGTGATAAATTTGTGAGCCATATATCCATATGGTTTTCTATAAATATGTGTAAGTATTAAGTTTTTGTCTGATAATTTTGATCATTTTGAAAAAGAGAGTACAGTATTTTCAGTCGCTTGTTCATGTCTGTCATTTAATTTTGCCATGAGGGTCCCAAGTCATCCTTCATTTCAAAATGAAAGCCACTAAAAAATTTTATATACCTTATTTTCTTACCAATCCATTATTATTCGTTAAGTTCACACCTGCGAAATCATTTCGACATTGCGGTTTTAAATCTATAGCAACACCGAAACGATAGATTGAAATAATAGGCCTATTTCGTTACGCTATCGGAGGTTGCACAAACATTTTCCAACTGATCGATAACATCAGTTTTCGTATCCATCAAAGTTCCATTTGGAGCCCGTCTATCATTAGCCAAGGACATATCCTTCTATAAGGTTCAAGACCCGCGCAATAAATCATTCTCGCCTAAGGCTCTGACTTTATAATTAATTTAAATAAATAAATTAAATAGTAAAATTTATTAAATAATGATCCCCCTCCCTTTCACCAATTTTGATGACATGTTTGATGTCACATCGCGGGCATATACAGACACCAAATACCCAATTTCAGTTTTTTACGGCTGATAGTTTTAAGGCTAGTCTCTTCACATACACACACACAAACAGACCAATTCGCGGGATTGGTTATTTTGACTGAGGGAACCCCAAAACGTGTATTTCCGTTGAAAACCAGAAGTCGAAATTTTTCACGATCGCAATACTTCCCTTACTATATATTTCATGTCTAGGTAAGTGAAAGTAAAAATGTGTAATTGAAAATCCTGACTATTAATCATCCTATCGTAAAGAAAAACAGTTTACTATTAATATAAAAAGTTGACACCTCAAAATTAAAGGAATTAAGTTAATAGTTTAATTTAACTTCTGTAAGAAAAATAAATTTGTCTACATGTATAGCAAGACGCAATACAAATTTCTTTTTCAATTTGAAAATCAGTATACCTAGTCTGATAAACCAGGCAAATCTATTATTTGGTTTAAAAAAAAATTAAAGAAAGCCTTTAATGTAAGGCTTAATATCCGGTTTCTCGTTTTTGTTTTTTTTTCGAGAAATACTTGCCACAGTGATCACCAATTAAAAAAAATAAAATAATGGTTCCTAGTACTATTAAGCCTTCGTATATAAAAAACAATGAACTACTTAAGGTTCTAGTTTTATTGTATGTACGACCACAAAATGAGACGCCATTTGAAGAATAGTTCATAAAAGTTATCAAAGTCATAAAAGTCATAACCCAATTTATTTATTGTTCAATATTCCTCTACCCAAAGTTGGTGGATTGGCTATATATTTTTAAACTATTATAGAATCAGGTAGATTTTAGAAAACTGATTAGTTTTTCAATTCATTCTTCCAAATCTTGAAATATTTCTTGTAATGCGATAAATATGAATATAAATTTATATAATTACTCTATTATGCATAATACGTGTCTTTGGATCTTAAATAAGCCGAATAAAAGAATAAACGAATTTATTACGAATATATAATATAAAAAATTGCAAATAGGCTTACTAAGTTTGGTTTACTTAAGTTCTTTATCATTTAAGTTATTTCTCATAATTATGAAGAATTTGAATAAAAAATCATAACAGATATTAACTCTTAAAATCTTATTATGTCGTCATAAAAAAGGTGCTAATATTAATTTATTCTAGTATATTTCTAAATAACATTCATAATTGCTAAAAATATATATAAAATTTAAACGAAGCTAAAGTAAAACAAAATAAATAAGTACTATTTACTCTACTGCGAGATTAGGTATTTTGGTGAAATAATAAATTCCTGAAAATGTTCTGAGCTTTAATTACTTTAATATTTATATCCTCCCCCTCCCCATAAACAAATAAAACGGTTTTAGAAATGAAACGTATACAGTAACGAAATTCTGGTACCGTCTGAGTATTTAACATTTTTTGTTTTTCCCTCCGTCCGTCCGTGTATGTGCTTAGCTAATCGGATGGAAGATTAAGCAAGCACGATTTATTTATTTTAGCATTATTTTTTTTATATTTATTTATTGAATATCTCTTTCGTATGTGTTCATCAATAACTTCGTTGGATTATAGGATGGTATAAATTATTCAGTAGCAGTAACATTTATTATTAACAATTATTAGAATGTGCATAAAAACTTTTTATTGCTTTTAAACTTTTTTATAACATTCCAATATAATGCAATATAGTAATTAATGTTTCTTAAAGGATAAAATAACCTGGAAGATTTTAAAAATAATTAAATCAAAATGTTTTATTTTTTTTTATCAATTTTTCAAAATGATTTAAGACAATACTCCACACAATACTAAAAAATAATACCGTTACAGAAGAAAACATGTTTTTTATCATTTATATGTTTAAATGTTAATTTGAACTAATTAATTAAACTAATAATTTTAAGAGGCCTTATTAAACTATAAAGTTTACCTTTATCATAAGTATAAGGTTATTCACCTATTTACCCTAGGCAAGTATTATTAGCACTACATTTAAACATTTTACTTTATCCTTATTATTCATTTTTTATTAACCTAATCTTAATTTGTGGGTGACCACCATTTTTAAATTATTTTTAAAAAATTTATTTTTTAATTTTAAACTTTTGCAGTCTATCTAAACATTGTATGTTTAGGTAATACTAACGTACAAATATTGATTTATCACAAATCATCTTATACAAGTGTAAGTATAAGAGCTTTATAATTTCGTATATTTTATTTTCTAGGTATTGTGATAATTTATATTTGTATAATTTGTATTTATCTTCTTAATTATTTACCTACTTTCAATTTCAATAACATAACTGATTTGCTTAGACATATTGTACGCATGTATGCCTTTTCGCATGGAATACGTACATCTTACGAGTGAAATCCTTTTGAATAGGGTTACTATGCAAGAGATAAAAAAGTATAAACTAAAGATGACATAATACATAAAATTAATAAATTTTATATAAGTTCTATATTTATTGGAGTGAAAACATATTCTTGACCCATTAAATAATCCCTAAATTCCTATCGGGAAAGTTAAATTTGGAAAATGTAATGACGAAGATTAATAGATTAAAGTTATCAGATAAATGTTATTTGGCTCTTGAGGGACCCAGGCGTTATCAACGATAATTTTGTTTGGCTACATTTCCTCAAGCGAGTCAACGGATGGATTTGAATTTTTCATTTGAAAATACAACAAAAATGAACCCACTTTTTATGATTATATGTTTTTATCGAGAGTTAATTAAGTTTATAATTTATTATTGTTTCAAATTAAGCGAGTAATCAAATATTCCTTCTGGTTTCGAATAAGTTGTCATTGCAGTATTTGAGAATAAAATTAAATTGTGTAATGTTTGTATTGCATTATAAAATGTACAATTTGAACATATTCTTCAACCAATAAGCTCTTTAAAAAAGGAAAATTCTTAAAAAGTTTGAAAATAAAAAAAAATAAAATTTACCTACCGTTTTTACATCTTTCCTCTTCGAATATTCTTATTAATAAAATAAGTTTGATTAAATTATAGCATTTCACAATTTTTGTTTAAATTTCATATATTTTGTTAAATATTTGTGTAATATAAATACGTATGTAAAATAATATTACAATATATTTATAGTTTATAAGAAAACGTCCTATCCAAAGGAGGCCATAGCCATGGATTTTTCACTCCTTTAATTTCCATTAGTAAGGGTTTTCCGGGCCAGGGAAGAGGATGTTAATTTCCATTAGCATACCTAAGGCAACCTGGCGTGCTGCGAACCCGCGACATTGGGTACAGTACTTCGGCTATGCTAGCCACGACATCTTCCTTTATGATATATATATTTTTTTCAAAACATTAAAACTTCACAACGTTTCGAGGCTTATTGCATCTTCAGGTGTACTGCAACAATATTCTACATAATGTTTACGACTTTTATAAAATTAATTTACAATAATTATAAAATTTGGAAACATTTATTATTTAAAATCCTATATTACATTATATTCATTGTATACATACCAATACATATATTATAACCATACACTTATATATGGCCTAGGAAAGAAGTATCTGACATAATTATTTATTTATTAAAGAGATTTTAATGAATTGATGTATTTTATGGTTATAATATATGTATTGGTATGTATATAATGAATATAGTTAATGTAATATAGGATTTTAAATCATAAATGTTTCCAAATTTTATAATTATTGTAAATTAATTTTATAATAGTTGTTAACATTATGTAGAATATTGTTGCAGTACACCTGAAGATGAGGCAATAAGCCTCGAAACATTGTGAAGTTTTAATGTTTCGATATATATATCATAAAGGAAGATGGGTTTTTTCACTGTTGTATAATATTGGAATAATAAAGACCAAAAAGAAATTTAAAAAGTCTTCCAGTAAAATATAAACTATCAAAATTTTTTATTATTTTTATTTATTCAATAATTATATAATTTATTAGTAAATTGCTATTGAATAAAATTTTGGTATCATTTATCAATTAACATCAATGAATATACATATAAATTAATTTACTTTATTTTTTTTTTAATAACTCAACATGATAAACCATTTAGATATATCATTCATTTACGAGTAGGATGCATTTGAGAATAAGATGTGAAGGAAATCGCAGGTCCATATAAGATAAATCAAAAGAACTGATATCAATTAATCGATCGAGATGGATAGCGTAAATAATAATACAGATCCTTTTATGCGAATGAATTATGAGGGAACAGATTAATGATGATCAGAGTTTAAAACAAACGCGGACGATGTCCGATGCCCACACACAAGATGTGAAGCGATTTGTCATCCCACACTGTTCTCCGGATACTAAATGGTACAGTTCCAGATAGCTTGGAGCCGATAGGTATAAATCAGGTGGTTGGATGTGGGTGCTGGTGCCGCAGGTGTGAGCGGCCCACACGGTGCCTTAGCCCGGGGTCGAGGGGGCGCATAATGTATACAGCAGGGGGCTGGTCCTTGCGCCTTGGGGAACTCCCCTTCCTTTAGAGGTGTAGCAAGTTCGAGTCGGGGAACAGGTGGAGGAGACAGTTGGAACGAATTGGCAGAATGTCTTCATCTACCCCTGCCAGGTGTTTCCTAAATCCTTCTATAATTTATCCGTATGGACTATAGTCGAAATAAATTCATAGAATTATACAAGCAACTAAGTTATTAGCCAATAAAATGTGAGTTATCCATATTTTCTACAACTAAAAAGAACTTTAAACAATGATAGGAAAGTGAGAAAACTGTTAAAAACGAGTTCAATTAGGGTACTTCTTTATATGAAATTAGCAGCTCCACAAACCTAGGTTCAGCTTTCAAGATATGAAATTAAACATACAAGATTAAAGTAAATATTTTGTAAGTATTTCTTATATTGACTGGAACATTCTTAATTTATGATGTTCCTTCAGGAATTATCATTCAGGAATTAAATGAAAAATATCTTCCTTTATATTTCTTTATTATTGTCACATCATGACTAGTTTTCACGATTTGATCCCTTTTTTTTTGTATAAAGATTACTACATCGCGAGGTATACGGACATGGTCAACATAAATGTAAAAAAAAAAAAAAAAAAAAAAAAAAAAAAGGGAACGTATTAAAGCGTAGAACAAAATTAAGTTGTAACAAAAAATAACTTTAGATTTTCAAAGGCCAACAACTTGAAAGGCAAAGAAAACCCATCAATTTTGAATGATTTAATTTTTTTATAACTTTTTCTGGACTCCCTCTACACTTACTTTAGTGCTGTCAGAAAGGGAAGACAAACAGGGTTCCCTCAATGACAATTGTTTTTTTCCATAGGAGCGTGAATACTGTTGTATTTCATACAATGCTATAGGTACCAAGAATGGAGTGGGATCCACTTTCTTATGGGACTCCGTACTCTCTTGGGATTCCTATTGGAATATAAATATAAAAATCGAGACTGAAAGATGGAGCTTATTGACCATATAGCGTATAATAGGAATATTATAAAGTAAATAGGAATCATATATAGAAGGGCTAAATTGAATTAAGTTTAAAATTTCCAAACATTTTAATGTGTTCAATTTTTCAATTGAAAAACGAAATTAAAAAAGTTTTTAGTGATTTTTAAAAATTATTCTCTACTGAGTTCTAAGTATGTTTTTCCAACTGTTTGTATCTAGGAATTCAACAGCTTCCAATATGGCACCTTTTGGTGAAATCAGCCGTTAAAGATTATCACAAATAATTTTTTATTTATGATTATTTACATGAATCGAATATAATAATAAAAGGGAGATAGATAAAAAATTGAGATTAGTGCGCCTAGTTTAAAATGTAGATTATAGATAGCATAGGGGCCAGGATGCTTATGTTTTCGCAGGAAATAAAGCAAGTGTTAGGATGTAGTTACACAAGGATCGCAGTTAGGTTCAAGGATACGAAGCTTTAGATCATTTTATTTTCTTTTTTTAACGGAAAGCTTTTTTATCTCTGGATGATTCATTCTCTTAATGGCTAGTTAAAGGAGTGCCTCTTCTGTAAACAACAAAATCCTGTCATGTCGTTTTAAAGTCAAACTTCGATTAACTTGCTTGACTGCGCAAAAAAAAAAAAAAAAAAAAAAAATTGGATATTCAGTATTTTTTTTTTTAAACATCAAAAAAGCTATTCCTTGTTATTGCACAATTAAAAAAAAAAAAATGGTCTCCTTTTAACACGTTATATCTTTAAAAATCTATTTTTATTATGAATGCCTTCTAAATACACTGAAAGAGTATTATATTCTGATAGTATAGGTATTCAACAAATTTTTAACTTAATCCAAGCAACATATCTATATAAGTGGTTTAGTAGAATTAAAATGAAAAAAAAATTAATTTTTGTACATTTACTCGTATTTATCGTACAAGAAAAAAAAAACTCTCTTTTCAACACGAAAATATTTTTTAAGGTCTTTTAATCCTTGTTGTGAAAAAATAATTAATTATGTGTGAAAAGCTATTTAATTCAGAGGATCATTGTAAATTCAATCTGTAAATTTTGATGGCTCAATATTTTTATTTGAATATCAAACTAGTTTATAATTTACTACTCATTTTACTCATTTATAAATGTTGAACATTTTGAAATAAAATTTTGTTAGTTCATTTAAAAAATAAATAGTAAACAATATTAATTTTTGGATACTTAAAAAATAAATCAGAAAAGCTATTCGTTATTATCGTAAATTAAAAAAAAAAAAAAAAATGTTATACTGCTTTCAAAATGTGATATTTTTAAAAAAATATTCTTTATTATGAATGTTTTCAGAATGCCCTGAAAGATAACATTCTGATAGTATATTAGTTAACATTTTAACTTAATCTAATCAACATATAAGTCACCCCAGTAAATAAGTGGTTGAGTCAACTTCGCCCTAAATGAGTTGAGTGGCTTAAAAGAAGCATTAAGAAGATTTCTTCGTAGTGGATAAGTGTGTAAGTCAGGCGTTAAATTGAAATTTAGTTAACCCTTTAGCCTTGATGAAGAGCCACAAGTTTGGTTTTGAAAAATTTTGACTGAAAAGCAACCTAATTTATTATCCTATCTAAAAGGAAATAAGTGAAAGTAAAAACAGTTGACTTTTACAAACCTCGAAATTGCCATAGCACATGATTGTGACTGCGATGTTCAAGTACCATCGATGCGGGGCCCAGAAGGTTCTGTATCGTTCTCCTTACGGCAGTATATAAGGAGCGTTGGACTGGAGAGTTAGTCTTCTTCAAGAGAAGCTCATGTCATATATTTATTTGTGTGTTACGAAGTGATAATTTTTGTAACCTCTCTAATTATTTGTATTCTCATAATTTGAGTTGCATTGAATGTTGTAAATAAAAATTGTTTAACCAACATAACTAAGTGTTAAAATAATTTTCGTTAAATCTTTTGTAGTCGGTCAGTGAACAATTATTCAACTGTAATATATCATTAAGAAGATCTGTTGAGTTGGTTAAATGGCCATTATCTATAACCACTGTTTAGGTAATTTTGGCGAAATTTTAACGCTTGATAATGAAAATATGACTTTTTTCCAGTGACCAAACTCTAAAAGTTGTAATCTGAAGAGTAAAGAAATTTGACTTAGTAATGAGATATTAGAGTCGAGTAATTGTTCACTGCTCGATTACAACAGGTATAATAATAACCAATAAATATAATAACTATATTTACAATGAAAGCCTGGATTTATATTTATATTTATTCACCACAAAGAAAACGGCTCTATGCTTCTTTTTGGCAACTTAAACCCATTTTAGGCTAACTTTGAAAAAAAATTATATTTCCTCCTTTTTAAACAAAGACATGACGCTCTTCATTCTTTGTATTTCCTGTTAAAAAAAAAGAAAAAAAAAAAGATAACCTCGTGGATAGGGAAGATAAAATTCATGATTTGAAAAAAAAGGAAAATTCGAGTTGTCTTTCATAGTACTAAATTATTTTGGCATTTGGAGTAGAATAATTGAATTATAAGGAAACAAACTTTGTTACTTATAATTTAGTTTGAGGAACACGACCCCAGAATTAACAAGTTTCTGGGATTATCAAGTTTGAGGCTTCAAGTTAGGGAACTTCACTCCTAGGTAAGCCCCGACCACTATGACCGTAATTCTAGACTAGATCAAGTGTCACATGAGTGTAATAGTTAAAAGATTACATGTGACATTAATTCAATAATAATTGCAGTTACTATGAAAAATAATATAATAAAAAAAAATTAAAAAAGTATTTTGTTGCATTTTTTACCATCAGTGAGGAGATCTAGAGTAGTCAAAAATGATGGGAAGAACAATTCGATGAACAGAGCTTAATATTTAAATGCTTGGCAATATTTATTTCTGGGCTGTCCAGCTAAGCGGAGTATGGCGTCGATTGAAGAATCTTCTCTTTTGCACAGAGGTTGAAGTAGATGCTATATTTCCTGGTAATAGATGATGAAATACTAACTGAAAGAGGATACGCAAACTGCCATGATGGAGACGTAGAGGACAGCCCGAGAATAGGTGGGAAGATAACGTTTAGAGAGATCTAAGGACACTAAAAAGGACCGACACATCAAGGACCGAAACTGATGAACAGTTAAACTGATGGATCAGGATCTCTTTAAGCATCTGTTCGGGCATTAAAGTAAGATTAAATTCGATGGTAAGGTTAATTATTCTATTTTTTAACCAGAAGATGGAATCGCAAGTATTTTCTAAATGATTTTAAAGATAAATAGACCAATAAAAAAACAATTACTTATTCATACCCCGGTCAACGCACCCTAATACAACACGGTATAAATCTTCCATAAAGTTCTATATCATAATTTCTGTTGATTTGGTTAACTTAAAGTGCACTAAAATAGGGTCAAATTGTTGCTAACTTACTGTACACGTCTCCGAGAATTAGAAATTTATACTGCTAAGTGAAACAGGCATTCTAGATAAGGTCATTTAGCATGATTAAAGAACTAGTACAATAATAATATTTTTCATAAATCATTAATAGTTTTGATACCTTTAATCTTTTATTTTAATTTTTTATTTGAATACAGCAAAAATCATCGTTTTAATTTTTTATTCTAAATTTATATTTCAGTGAAAAATCCAGTCTTCCTTTTTTGATAATATATATTTTTTAAATGTTATAACATCACTACGTTTCCAAAAAGTATAATTATTGTAAATTAAATTTTAAAAAAAAGTTGTAAATATCATGTATAATATTGTTGCAGTCACCTGAAGATGAGGCAATGAGCCTCGAAACGTAGTGATGTTATAACATTTAAAAAATATATATTATCAAAAAAGGAAGACTGGATTTTTCACTGAAATATAAATTTAGAATAATAAAAGACCGAAAGGGTTTTTTTACAAAAGTCTTCCATTATAGGATAAACTATCAATTTTTTATTCTTTTTGAACTGGAGCTTTGGGTAGATGTTTTATTTTGTTCTAAATTATTTGTGATTTCCTCAACACCATTTTATAAGGCATCTAAACAATAAATAAATCTATCATTAAACTAACTATCTATTATTAAAAAATATACTAAAATAATTATAACACCTTTTGTTTTGTTTTTTGCATGAATGTCAGTCTATTTGATATTTTACATTATCAAATAAAAATTCCTTTTTTTTTTTTTAATTTATAAAATGTGCACATAATTTTAATTTATGTAAATATAATGCATTTTTGCATTGATTTAAATATATATTTTAATTTGTTTTCACTTAATTTTTTTAAATTAAATCTTTCTCTTATAGTTTTTATTTGTTTCTCTTACTTTCTTTTAACTGATTTAACTTTACAATAATTGTTCTTTATAATAACATTAACGAATGTATAAACTTTTAGCAAAAAGTGAGCACTTTGTTTGCCCCTAAACTCAAAACAAACGAAATGTTTTACTTTCCAAATCAATAGTCACCATTTAACTGTTGGCGGGCTAGTGCAAAAATTTAACAAGGAGGATTGACATTATATGTTTCTATATGAATAAGAAATATTCTTCAAGCATGTCTCCATAATCCGATTTAGTTCTAAGACCACAGCATAACAATCTTTCCTGAGATGAAAAAAGTAAAGACTTGATGGTGAGCTATCTCCTGGTAGTTTCGAATTTCCTCAGAGCGGCTTCCTCAGGGGTGCGGAGGCGGCCGGAAATATCCGATAAGAACCGGAAGTCCTGGCACCCTCTGATAACGCCCAGACGGTCGATCTTTAGTTTACTCGGGCACTGGGGCTATGTTTTTATTTACATTCTTTATTCCTCTTATTAATTTTTTTTTTCTCAACTCAAGGATATTATTCGTATTATTATCATATGAGGGAATAAAAATTAAAAAAAGATAAGTGTCTCAAATCCTTTTATATAATTCGACGGGCAAGCCTATCAGCAATGCAAATATCTTCACAGTTCGAATAGTGTTCGAAGTGTTTCTCCCCCTTTATGGTACTAAGGCTGATCGGATGATGCTACAGAGTCCTAAATTTGTCTATCTAGGGATATTAGGATAGGAATGTTTAACCTGACATCGCACAGGCTCCGAACCTACTCCCGGACTTTTACTCCCATTAAAAAATCCAAGGACCACCTCGGGACCCGCGACCTTTTGTATTGTGGGTTCCTATCCTAACCACTACACCACAGGTGACTCCAACAAATTTTAATAGTTCAAAGTTAAAAATAAATGGCTTTTCTGTACAAATAAAAAAATGTGAAATGGTGTTGTTTACTTCCGGTGCACATATATAAAACATTTATTTCATATTTGAAATTTTTAAATCTGAGAAATAAAAGAATAATCAATTTTCGTTCGCTTTAAGAACATAGTCCAAATAAAGTTTTCTGTCCATATTCCAGGAACAATATTACCCTTCAACCTTAAGATTGGAACATATTTATTTTAGAGCCTATTGCAGCTGAAACTATAATCTTTTGTTAAGCTTTATTTCGTGAACGAATATTATCCCCACCCCTCCTATGGACGCCAAACGATCCTGGTCCGTTGACAATTTCGGTCGATGACATAAAGAAATCGGATTGATGAGGAAAGATTGCTTACCCGCTCAAATCCAATCCGAAGACAACCTGCCGGGCTAAGAAACTTTGTAGGTGTTATGCTAACCACTACGCTACAATTCATCCATAGACCATATTCTTTTCAGGATTGTCATGTGTAGCAAAGAACCTGAAGTTGGGAACAAGAGGGTTAACTTCATTATGGAAGATTAGGAATCTGGAACGGGCCAAAGAAGATTTTTTTTTTACGTCACTTTATGCCACTAAGGCTAATCGGGCGATGCTGCAGTGGGAGTCCTAAATTTCGCCTACTCACGTTTAATTAGGATAGGGATCTTTAACGATTACCTGTCATCGTATAGGCTCGGGACATCCATTTTAGGCCATATCCGAGGGACAGCATAGCCAAGGATCTTTTACCACCTTTAAAAAGTACTAGGGCCACCGCGGGACGCGAACCCGCGACCTATAGTATGGTAGGCTGGTATGCTAAACACTACACCACATGGGACCCTAGGGCCAAATCTGTAAAATATGGAAAATTAAAGCCTTTATGAATAAGTTTATTCTGAAAAAGTAACGAAGCCATGATGAGACAAATAAGTGTTAGTCATTTATTGAAAGTTCGTTTGTGAAGAACTAAAACTTTCGGTGACGACGGACTGTTTCTTGTCATTTCATTATTTCATGGATTATAATATAAATATATACATTGTATTGTTACGAATAATAACTTATATAGTTATCTTTTTATTTCTTTAGGGATTAGAAACAATAGATACAAGCAGATTTTTATTTTTATTTTAGGGAAGCCCTATTCCTTTTTAAACTTTGCTGCTCCTCGGTCAAAAGGAAAGTTTTAATCTTTGACAAAACTTCTTTTCACTTCCCTTTATACGACTTCAAAAGGACAATAACAGAATAAGTAATACTTTTTACTTTATCTTACAACAGGGATAGGATTAGCACTTACAAGCTCAACTACTGTTTACTGTAAAAATACATAAAATAAAAAAGAGATTAAGAGATTTTATACTGTAAAACTTCGATTAACCGTCATCGTCGGGATAAAGATAATTGATTTTGTATAATTTTTCAAGACAAAAGGTTTTAATAAGAATGCTGTGTATTAGCAGCTCAATACGATGAGCTGCATTTCTTGTTTTTTTTTTTTTTTTTTTTTTTTTTTTTTTTTTTTTTTTTTAATGTAGGCAGCAATCACTTGGGTCATATTCGCCTACAATAATTTTCTGTTATATTTTATTTACTTTTTTGTGAAATTATCAATAGTTATATTTTATTATATCTATTATCAATAGTTATATTCTATTATATAGTTTTGCTAGTTTCAGAAATTCAAATATTTTGTCGGTTGTCTCCACACTGTCCTGCAATGCTGTTTGTAGGTCAATAGGTATTTCTAGGAGGTCCCTGCAGTCCTGCAGTCCGTTAAAATGTGTTTTAATGTAAACGAACACCCGCAAGCCTGGCAGTCAGGTGGAGGCTCACGCGCCATAAGATAGCCGTGGGTTTCTCTAGTGTGACCAATAAGCAGCCTCGTTAGGATGACTTCCTCCCTTCGTTTACCTCGGACGGATGATTTCCATTGCGATACACTACTTTTTATTTCCCTCAATTTATTTTCTGTTGTTCTAAACCACATCTTTTCCCATTTAATCTTTATTTTTTGCTTTATAAGGGAAATAATGTCCTTAACAGGGACCCCTTCATGTGCAATGCCTTCCGTTATTGCTCTTTTTGCTGCCCGGTCAGCTTCCTCATTTCCAACTATTCCACAGTGACCAGGGACCCAGAGAAATTTAACTGAAATATTATTACTATGCGCTGATCTCAAGGCTAAAAGTATATTTTGAATCATAATGTTTGATGAAAAGGTGTTACTTAAACTGATTAGGGCTGATTGTGAGACAGTACAGATTATTTGCATTTTTTTTGTGGAGTGGATAACATTAAGACTATTGTAAATTGCAATTAATTCTGCTGTATAGTTGCTGCATATCGGTGATAATGAAAATAGGTTCTGTTGATCATTGCACACCCATGGAGTTCTTCGAGCCGTCTGTGTAAATATAGTCAGCCTCACCTAGTCTGTCTTGTAGTCTGTTAAACATTTCTTGTTTAATGAAGTGCTTCCGTCAGCAGTAAACAAAAATAGTGACATGAATAGACTTTTTGTGAAATCAACTATTTGCAGCACATCTAAATTATTCTAAATAGGAAGATAACGAGGCCATCTATTAATGATCTCGAAACCAACTGCTATCGATACTATTTTTTTTTTTCTTCAATTGATATAGAAATTTATTTTCTTATTGTTATGTTGTGCTATATCCATTAGTTCTAGTCTAGATATGAATCGGTAATTAAAAAAACATTTTTTTTTTTTTTTTTTTTGGATTATGCAACATAGGTCACATTCAGGTTCTCATCAATATATTTCTCCAGAAGTAGATTGATGTTTTAGTGGCCTTCAACATCTTCACCGTTTTTCAGGACGATAGTTAAGAAATCGAAGAGGCTAATGCGATTGTTTCATTCGCAAGACATGGTCATAACACATCAGTCCTATTTCACTGATGTCGTTGAGAATGTTCAGTGGATGGATGGTTTTTCAAATTAAATTTATTTTTATAATTTTCAAATATTAATCAATGACATATGTGCCGTTTGGATCGATGGCCTTCGATCCAATCAAATCGATGGCTAAACCATTATACCGTCACTAAGTAAGTTCTGTGATTTCTGGGCGAAAAACTGAACCAAGTGATTTGCACAAGCCTCTTTTGATTCCGGTTTTAAACCATTAAGAGAGTTCTGAAGAGAAAGAAACAAAGGATAGTCAGACGGTGCAAGGTACGAGATATATGTTGGATGCATCAAAACTTCCGAACCAAACTCATAATTTTTGACGAGTACCCAAAGGTGTGTGTGGTCTATTATTGTCGTGATGGAATACAGCGCATTTCCAATTGATCAATTTTGGCCGTTATTCTTGAATCTTCTGCTTCAACCGCATTAGTTGTTGGCAGTAGAGTCGAATCAATGGTTTGGTCAGGTTCGAGCAGCTCATGATGAACAATGCCTTTCCAATCCCACCAAACACTCAGCAACACCTTCCTTGGCTTTGCCATTGTTTATGAAGTTTCTCCGGGCTTCCACCACGATCTTTTTCAAACATTCTTTTCATTACCTCTAATGATTATTTTAAAAAATCACTCGATTTCGTTTCGTTTTACCAGTGATTCACAACTCTGTCCATTCAATTTTGCACTGTTTATTCACGTGGAACCCATATATCGAGCTTCTTTTGGTACCCATTCTAATGTAAATGGTTCAAAACTGTTTTATGGTCGATGTTTAGCTCCTAGCGATGTCACGAGATGAAATATGTCGGTCTACCTCGTTTTTTTTTTTTTTTTTAACAATATCATCGAATTTTCAATTGGTCTGCGAGGGCAAGGTTTATCATTAACATGAAAATTTCCGGAACGAAATCGAGCGAGCCAATTCTGACACTGAAGTACGCTCAAGCACACATCATCTTAAACACCACAACATTTTGAGGAGCCTGAGCTGCATTTTCCCTTTTCGGAAGTAATTAGCAAAATATGACGAAAATGATCTTTTCGTCGCGTAATAGCGCGACTGAGCGCAATAATGTTTGACTGAGTAAATTAATGATACTGTGTTGATAGGTATGTGGAATATTCAATGGACTGTGCCCTTTCAAACGTGGCTTTCAAAAGTATGGTTTCAATGAATAATGATTACAAGCGATAAGTGACTTTGATAAGCGACTATTGGGATAAAACGAAATTACTTTTTTCCCAACCCAATATTTTTAATACCTAATAATTGATATTTTCTTCAGATAGATTATGATCTTTTTTATTTGAAATACTTTTTCCACTTCTGTTATTATTCTAAGCCGACTTTCTAATAATCTTCCAAGTAAAAGGTCCCTGCAAACCTAATAATAGGCTGGAAAGTGGCCAGTTTTCCTCAAGAGCTTTTCCAAACGCCGCCCCAGCCCAGCCGAAAACTGCTAAATTCGCAGAGATATTGGCACAGGGTCCGAAACTAACGCTTCAATGGCTACCTCGGGGTATATAATTAGCGGCTACCTTTAGCTCCGGTAATTAGGTCAAAGCCGCTGGGCTAAATTTACAAACTTCTTTCTCAAGGTTCTCTCCTCGGAGATCTCATGACTCCAAATCTTTTTTAGGAAACCCTCAAAAGGGCATTAGCCCGTTCAGTCACGTCCAATCCATTTTAAGGTACTTTTCCAACGCTCAATTCGTATATAAAATTTCAACCGTTTAACTCGATTAGTGTAGCAGGGGTAAAATGGAAAAAGGGTGGGTTCATGCATAAGCCGATATTTTGACGAAATCGCCAAAGTATTTTAGCAAATTCAAAGCAGGGCAAGAATTATTACGCATGTATAACATTAAGATTTAACTCTAGTAATGAAAACCACTGTAATGGTTTATTGGTTTATTCTAATAGTATTTTTGAGTAATAGTCAAGAGGTATTTTCTTCCTCTTCTTTTAGACTATACGGTGTTTCCTCCGAGAGTTATTAAATGTAGCCTGCCTCCAGGTTTAGAACTGGCTATCTTCGCGTTACCACTGGTCCATGGCAGCGCTTAATTCCTAACGTCTTAGCCCACTCGGCCTATTACGTTACATTACCCTAGTCTATTACGTCGTCCATCTCTCAGTTTTAAGCGATATCGAACTATCTAGCTGTTTCATATTCAGTGGATTCACAAAGCTCAAACCGCTGTCTGAAAAAAAATATCAATTTCAATATTTTTTTATTTCATAAGATCATAATATGTAAGTATGTGTTGCTTTACTGATATTAGATTACTGATTTGGTTTCTAAATAACATTTTCAGCTGTAAAGAAACTAAAGGCTTTTAACGCTGAAAATAAACGGTTGCTTCCTAAAAAACGCATTTGCCTCTCAAATTATGAGGATACAAATATTTAAACAAGTTATAAAAATTATCACTTTGCAATAATTAAATAACCATATGACTTGAGCTTCAGAACTAAGACTTATTCTGCAGTCCAACGCTCCTTAGATACAGTCGTAAAGAGAACAATCGAGAACCTTCTGGGCCAGCGTGGATGGTCCTCAAACATCGAAATCCCAATTATGTGCTATGACAGTTTGTTCTAACTATTAGTTCGTTCTAACAGAAGGTCCAGAACTATTCTAAATCATATGTTTTTTTGTTGATTTTTTTTTTTTAACGTTATATATTCTTAAATTTATAACTATTTGTTTTTAACATATATTCTTCCTCCAAAAATCTATGGATGGAACGGTTTCACTTTCTCAGTTATACTAAAGGCTACGTGTTTTTCCGCGACCTCATCCCTAAAAATATTAACGTGTGACTACATTTCTGCTCGTCTCGAACGACCATCCCTCAAAGCTCTGACACCGGATCGGGAATAGGCTGTTGACTTTAGTGCCAAAACTCTATTAATGCTTCAAGTTTCGTTCTAGAATATTTTTTAAGAAAGGGGAAAAAACTGTTTTGCTAAGCTTATTCAACTGTAGATTAGATTCATGTCTAACTCATCTAAAATCACATTTATTACTTCAAAATGTTAATAAGCGTTAAAAAATGTTATAAATGATTAGAGGCCTGTCATCCACTTTTTTTTTTTTTTTTTTTTAACACAATTTGTCAGGTTGTTACTAAACCCCTAACCTTATATTAAGTTGGACTTATTTTTTAGAAGATTGTCCTTTATTATTTTTTATATTTTACATGAAATTTAGGCTGCATTTTATTGATTATAGCGAGCTGAAAATATTTCATAATGAATATTGTAACATAAAACAAAACACAAAAACATATTACTTAAAAGAGTTCTAGACTAGTTGGAACGAACAAACAGTTTGGAACAAACTGTCCTGGTACATGTTTTTGAATGCGATGTTCAAGTAACATCTACGCTGGCCTAGAACCTTCCAGACAGTTCTTCTTCAAACTAGGAAGGGGTAGACAGCAGAGTTAATTTTGTTCTAAAGCTCAAGTCATGTCGTTGTTTTTGTGTTGTTGTTTAGTTACAAACTGATAATTTTTGTAACCTGCTTAATTATTTGTGTTTTTATAGTTTTTGTGGTATTTTAAAATCTTATTTTCGTTCAATAAAAATTATTTTTACCCACATAAGTGTTATAATATGTTATTTGAGAAAAGATACTTTATTGGACTCAACCAGGGTATCACCAACAGAGTTCATTTACTCATCGATATCTTTCCTTCTATTTACATCGACAATATACTACGACAGTACCTCGAACCAAATAACAAAAAAAAACAAATATCTTGGATGGCATTTATAAAGATAATGGCGTGAGGAACACACATACTTAATATCACTGTATGACAACTGCTGCATTCACTACTTAAACGACCTTTAAAACTAACAGTAGACAGTAAACATACACTTACTTCATCATTTAAACTAACACTTCATAGATTGACACCCTAAAAAAGATTTTTCGATTGAATTATTTATATGAAAACCCACTAATTTTTAAAAAGCTCCACGACCAACATGCCTGGAGTAGGCTAAAAAAACTGGATAAAAGATCTATTATTTTTCATAACCTCCCTTCAATGTAATCCTGGAATTTAATAATTTATAACACCCTTGTTCGAAGAGAAATGTAATAAACATAAGTGTATTTGAAAAAAGTATTTTTCAATTTGCTAATGGTGGCGAAATAGAGTAAGAAACGATTTCTTGAAAGGGAATAAGAAAAAATTGCTAAATTAATTTAAATAATTTATTTTTTGAAGAAAAATATTTGGCTCCGCCGGGAGTCGAACCCGGGTCTTCCGCGTGACATGCGCGGTATGCTAACCACTGCACCACGGAGCTCGCTTCCAAGCGGTGCTAAATCCTTTCTCTTCACTGACACCTCTCCCTAGATCTCGCATGTTTTGCGAGTATTTACGGTAAATGGACAATTTTTTTCCAATTTTGGGCATCTCTTGACGAACGTCAATTGGACGATCTCTTGACCAAAATTGGACAAAAATTGTCCATTTACCGTAAATACTCCCAAAACTTATGAGATCTACGGAGAGGTGTCAGTATAGAGATTTGGCACCGCTGGAAGCGAGCTCCGTGGTGCAGTGGTTAGCATACCGTACATGTCTCGCGGAACCAAATCTTTTCTCTTCAAAAAATAAATTATTTAAAATAATTTAAAAAAAGGTGGTTACCCACAATAATGATTAAATTAATTTAGTTAAAATCATTTCTTTTCTAAAAAAAAAAAAAAAAAGAAGTTAAAATCAAGCACTTTTCGGTATCTTTGAATTACTTTATTTTTAGCTTAACCCATTTGTTCCCAGTGTTGCGATAACGCAACACTGCATTTGCACAAGTAAAGTAAACGTACCCTCTCATTCCCAGTGTTGCGTTTTCGCAACAGGGCTTATCTGGACACAGCAGCTAAATCTGAAGAAATTTATATTTTTTAAATTCAATTTGCAAGATAACTAAATGATTTTGAAGACTTCAGTCCATTCTAGAAAAAAAAAAGTTCTGGGAGATAATGGGTTAAAAGATCACTCTCAGGAGCAACTGGTCACCGAACTTCAAAGGAAGGGTCACTAGGTCACTTTCTCTCAACTCTGCCTCTAGATAAAGAAGCTAAAATATATATTTTTGAAATAATGAATTTTTAAAAAAAATATAGGACGGCACAATAACTTCAAAGATTAAACAGTAGATATGTATCATAAATATTCACTGAAAACTTGATCTAAAAGGTGTTTTAAAAACAAGACTTGGGATATAAACTACGCATGTCCAGTCTGGCGGAGTTCCAGGCAAACATTCAGACATTGAAAACAAGGCGTTAAAGATAGCCTTGATCCTTACTGCTTTTATTCATAGTCTGTTCGACTGCGGTAGATCGCGCAACCAGCATTTCCTTATATTTTAGACCAAAACAAACATTTCGTATGTAAAAATACAGCTTAGTAAATAAAAAACACTGAATATCCCTTATGTGTATGTAAATGCAGAGTTGCATAATTATTTACATAATTACCACACTTAACCGTTTGAAAAATGAATATTCAAACAATATTATTCAAAACAGAATATTCAAACAGTATACAAATTTCATAAACTATAAAATAAAAATCAACAGAAATTTTCTCAACACTGGTTTTATTATTAATTACTAAAATATATTTTTTTATTTATAAAGTTTTTGCTATAGTTTATCCATCATCATATACCAACAATATAATGCTCATAAGAACTGAACGTATCATAAAAAAATATATTCAAGTAAATAATTATTTTCTGTGATACTCATATAAATATAAGTATAATTTGGTGTCACTCGAGTATGTATTACTGAAAGTGACTTTGTATGGCGGAATGGTATACCTGAAGCGCCTGCCTGGTTAAACAGTAAAATAATATAACTTTGTATGTATGCAATGTATAAACTATATAAAAAGTCGAAAAAATTATTGAAATTCGATGTTGAAAAGAATATTTAAACAGTAGCACGAAAACGCAATTTAAAAGATAATTTTAAGTATGCAAAATCCGTTATTGATTATTTTTCCTTTCTAAATAAAAAGCGGTCAGATTCCTTATTTTACTTTTGTATATTTTTAAACATTATTACGATCAATGTATGATTATCAGAGCTTAGTGTTGTTACCAAAAAAAAAGAAAAAAAAAAAGAATAGAGTTTTTAGAAACCATTGGGCATGGAACACATACATTCTTTGTAAATACGTGTGTGGTCTGTTGTGCGTGGATGTAAACAATTAATTTTGAGATTGGAAATTTCGCCTTCACTTATGCAGAATAGATCAAGACTTAACAATATACTAGAAAACATATTTAGGAAACAACAAAAATAAAATAAAAATTCATAGCACTGAACCGTTCGGCTTAAATTAAAAAAATAAAATAAAGTTTAAAGGTTCCTTTAAACTGTGCGAACCTCACCCTCGAACAGGTAATCCTCCCAACCTGGCCGTACCGTACGACGAACAGCTATTTACACTGAAACGTGAAGTCCAGCGGACAATAATGTCTGGCCGCAACTATGCACCTTAATAATACAATAATTTTCATAACAAAGCGGCTGATCTGAATTTTTTTTCAAATTTTTTTCAAAAATGTTAAAATTATAATCGTTCATATACTGAAAATAATATGGCGATCTCTTTTATTTTTCTTACAATATTTCATACAAAACCACCTTCAGCATTTGTAGTACAATACATACATATATTATATTAAATGATGTGTGTTGGTTTTATTTGTCATGGAACCATTTCCATAATTTAATTAATTAACCGACTTAAATGAAGAAAACATACCATTCACCAGTTTCTACTCAGATCTTTCACCACAACTACAGTATAACAAGCCATAATAAAAATATTAATTAACTCACTTGTAATTTCCACTTTTTATAATATAAATTTGAGAAACTCACCTAAAAAATAGAAAAGAATAAAATTAATTTATTATTATTTTAAAATATCGATATAATAATTGAAAATGATTGATTCTTCATGTACATAAGTAAAAAGGTCTATGTACATAACACTATCTATATAGACAATATAATTGCTACACATTTTGGCACAGTGCAGCGAAAGCAAAGATTTAGCTTAACAACAATGTTAAGGGCACCTTGACATGAATGACATTTCGATGACTTCTTGAAAAGCAAATGAACTTTTACCCCCAGTAACATTAAACGATTTAGGTTTAACAAGGTTCTTTAGGAACACATTATTAAACGTTTTATTTGATTCCTCACATTTTTTCGCTTCTCTTGAAAAACTTTTGACTTAGAAATTTTTTTTTTTTATGCTTTTCATTGGGAAGGTAGGTACAGATAATGAGGAATCCCTTTAAACGATAATACTAAATTCACCTTCAGGCTTAGTGTCTGTGGTTGCCTTAACATTGGAAAACATAAAAAAACTGGTTCGATGCGCACAACACACAACTTTTGATTACGAACTTTCTTCGATTAGAAATTTACGTGTTATGTTAAATGCTATTCCTTAAAGTTACACATTTTTCCTCATTCTTTTATTTATTTATGTTTGTATTTGCTCTTTAAAGTACACTAATTTTTTTTTATTTGCTCTTTAAAGTACACTCATTTGTTATTTAAAGGACACTTTATATTACATAAATGTTTTTACTTGTGATAATTCGGCAATGCAAGCATAATACTCCATCGCGTCTGATTTTATTATTCTCTATGCAGTTGTTGAAAACCTCATTTACTTACCATGAAGCAACTAATTTCCATTAAATGAACTTCATCGATTATAAACAATGGTCTGTCATTAAAGGCGTACTGCGCATGCGTGATCTCAGCGCCTTTTTGGGAGTTGACGGAACATTTTTCTTTTTTCTCCTCTGTATGTTTAATAGTTTTTTTTTTTGTTTTTTTCTGTTCAGCATTGTAGAATTGTTTTTTTCTAAAAAGAAAATGAAATTCTCCATATAAACAAAAACAAAGGTACTTTACAGAAAAACAAAAAAGGCACGTTCCCCATTTAAGCCTCCTCAGAACATTTTAATAATGATAAAGCTTACCTGATATTAAATAACACCTAATTTTCGTTAAACATGGCGAATTAGATCAAAAAAATTAAAGCCGTTTTTGAGATAATTGAAAGGAAGGTATAAATTGGAAAAAAGTTATGAAATAAAGTGCCCCCTCCGTTTGACCAATTTAATGAAATTTCGGCTTTTTCACATCTTTGGTATATACATACATCAAATACCCAGTTTGATCAAAATCGTTAAAGCCCTTTTTGAGATAATAAAAAAAAAACACGTGAAAATGATACAAAATTAATAAAGTAAAGTGCCCCCTTCGGTTGATCAATTTTGATGAAATTTTTGCAGTCATATTTCGGGCGTATTAATTAATAGATCAAATACTCAGTTTTATCAAAATCTTTAGAGCAGTTTTTGAGAAAATCGAAAAAATGATTAAATAATGTACCCCCTCCATTTGACAAAGTTTGATGAAATTTTTGCTGTCAAATCGCGGGCATATACATACACTAAATACCTAATTTCAGGTTCGCACGGCTTATAGTTTTTGAGCTAGTCTGTTCACACACACAAAGACCATTTCGTGGGACTTGGTTCTTTGGACTCAGGGTACCACCATACGTTTATTTACGTTGAAACCGGAAGTCGAAATTTTTCACGATCGCAATACTTTCCCTTACTATATATTTCATATATAGGTAAGAGAAAGTAAAAAAAAAAAATGTTGTGTTAACATTTTGTTGTATTCAATGCCATTTCCATGTCATATGCATGCTTTATAAGTAAAATGACCAAATAAAATATGGTTCTCTAGTAGATAATTCCAACAATTCAATATAAAAGAGGATGGTTACATGGGATCCGACATTCCACAGATTGCCCGTTTAGGATTGGATATGAGCGGGTAAGCAATCTGTCCTCATCAATCCGATTTGTTTATGTCATCGACCGAAATAGTCAACGGACCAGGATCGTTTGGCGTCCATAGGAGGGGGTCGGGATGATATTCGTTCACGAAATAAAGCTCAATAAAAGATTATAGTTTCAGCTATAATATATTGTAAAATTGATATGTTTGACAAAAATTTTACAGTTTTCTTGGTGAAAACAAAGCCTCAGAAACCTTGATGTTGAGTTTTCTAAAAGAGATTCGACTAATTTCTAAATTATAAAACTCTTTATGATTATAACCCCACACCTATCCCCCTATTTTTGGCCTCTTCCAAGTTCCAACACCGATAGTTAGCTTCTACCCTTAGAGCCGTCAATCCGCTCCATATTTTAATTTTTTTTTTTTTTTTTTTAATAATTTTATAAATATTTCGATGTAATTAGTATTAGTAAACAATAACATGTTATTTTTTTTTATTTGTACGGAAAAGCAATTTTTTAATTTTGTTTGTTTTTTCGTTTAACGTCAATTTATGCTACTAAGGCTAATCGGGCTATGCTACAGAAATTAGGATAGGCGTCTTTAACAAGTAACTGACATCGTACAGGCTCGGGACCTCCATTTTACGTCCTATCCGAGACAAGGATTTATCACTCCCATTAAAAAATTCTAGGACCTCCTCGGGGAGCGAACCCGCGACGTAGTAAGTTTCAATGCTAACCACTACACCACAGGTGATCCCGTTTTAATTTTTTTTTTTTTTTTCCAGATATTAAAATTTGTTCTTTTGTTACTTATAGAAACAACATAATGAAAGTTCTTCACATTTATATATTGCTTGTTAAGTAATTTGAATTACTTTATATATTTATCATTGCATTTAAATCCATAGCGATAAATTTGATTCAATAAAGGAATGGAGGTGGTGTTGTTTACCTTCGGGGTAAAGATATAAGTCGTTTTAAAATGTAATAATAAGTAAAATGAGTATTTTAAAAAATATTTTCAATCGAAGAGAACTTATTGGCAGCGGCCGGGAATCGATCCCGGGTATAACCATTGAGCCGTGTCAATCTTCTCTCTTCAACGGCTCCATAGTAAGCTCAACTGCGACGGTGATGCAGAAACCTTGGTTCGATTCCCGTCCGTGGCTAATATTTTCTCTTAAAAAAGAAACATTTTAAAATTATAAAAAAAAAAAAAAAATAACATTTCAGAAATTAGGTACGTTATTACGCTTTAGATTTCATTCCCGTTTAATAAGGTCAGAGCTACGATAGAAATTTTTATACTGCTTCCTAGTTCATCCCCGCTCGAATAGTTAGCCTTCCAGGTAAGATAACTGAAGTCTTAAACCAGGGGCTACACAGATTTTTTACGCGATCGAATTCAATGAAGAAAAAGAAAGCTGAACAACTGCATGACATATTTCAACAAGAAAAGGCATATAAAATTGCACAATACTAAGTGGTAGCATGATGAGTCCCAAATATGTATTAGGACAGTTTGTACCAACAAAAAGTTTAGGCTATTCACGTTACAGAAGGATTATAAATATTTATGAGAACTAATACCCCCAATACAGAGCCTTCTCTGCGTGAAATTGGTCTGGAAATTTCTCCCCTTCCTTAAGATCAAAGCGAGTCATCCCTCGCTATGCTTTAATTATGTCTAGGCACCTCATGGATCAATCCCTACACCCCTACAGTTAAATAGTAAATCTAGCCGTAATACTCAATCATGATATCGCACTCGTTGTGGTCTGTAGGGGTAGGATAAACCGTACAGTTATTGACACCCTTAATACTACATTTCTGTGGTGAAATTAAAAAAAAAAACTTTTTATGAAGGGATCAAATTGAAACTTCCTCTAGCTCCTCTTTATCTATCCTTATAAAGACTCCAGAGGTTTTTTGGATCAAAAGTTCAATAGTTTTACAATATGGCAATGTTTATTGTAAAAAGTGCAAAAACTAGTTATTGACAACCTTTGGATTTAATTGAGAAATCTTCCCTATGGTTAGTTTGCTAAACACTTACTTCATAGATGACTTAGAGGACCCTTCAAACATTAAATTCATGGATATCTTGAAATAAAATTTCTGGACTCTTTGCCTAGCATATCAAATTCAACAACACATTGACTCCGCCACCGGCTCCAGTTCGCTGGCAAAACAGCTCTCTTTTTGAGCTTTAGTACATACAAGTTAGTTAGTCAGTATTAGTTAATAAGATAATTAGATTAATTATGATTTTAGGTATTTCTAACACAAATATTGGGTGAAACCCATCAAACCATGACAAAAATATTAAGTAACATGATAACAACAAAAAATGATCACAACCATAAGATAGCTTAAAGATGTAATATTGCTACAGTAAAAGGATCTAAAATATTTAAATCATTTAAGATATAAGTAGTTATTATTAGTATAAATACACAGTCAATATATTAAGGGGATTAGAAAAATAAAAGGTGTTACACCTGCACTTTTAATTGGGTCCTCCTCATCTATGCCTCTATTTATGGTTATTTCAATACTTACCAAAATTCATTTTATACCATAAATTTGGTGCCCATGTTACCAAAACAACTGGAAATTTCATTAAACTATTATAAAATTTGAAACTATATTCCCCACATACCCCTCTATCTTTGGTTATTCTCTGTAAGCGCCCCAGTCCATTTTGCCAAAAAAAAGGTCTTTGGAGTTCGCGGAACGTCTCTGGGCTCCTCCAAAACAGTAAAGTAGAAATTAGGTATTCACTAAACTTTATTCAACACGGGAAATTCAACTAAACATATAATTTCTTTAACGCATATTTTATCGCTAAATCTTTTATATCGCATATCAATAAAACCAAAAATGACCCTGCTATAAAGAAGAAAGCTATAAGAAACGAAAGGAAAAAAATAAATAAATTTTAGAAGGAAATTCAAGATAATAAATAATAAAAATCCATTATGTGGCGAGAGGGCATTGTGTCATTGTGATGAGGGAAGTTTCGTTTACCTTTGATCGGCTTCATCAGGAGGCTCTTGATAGAAACAAAGGCTATTTATTGATTGCAGCTTTCACCTACTATGGCCACGCCTGCCAACTTTCTCCGGGACAATCGCTCTTTTCATATACCTTCGTCCTATTATCATTCTGTATAGTAGGCTCAGCACTTCGGCTGAGCACGAGAATAGCGAAATCCATGTCACCTAGGAAGTTTCAAAAGTTTTTTTTAGGCGAAAATTGAAGATCATACTAGATCCGAAATAACATAACATAGATTTTTATTTCGTTGTTCATACATAACTATTAATACATAACTCCCTCTATTCTGAGTAGGTTCGTTATATTTTTTGAACGAATCAATGGTTAATCGTGGAAGATAAATATCCGTAGAAATTATTGCAGAGAAAATAGAGACCAACTGCCATATATTTATTCCGAAGGTTAGTCTTTCCCCTTCAACCAACAAGATGATTATGAAGTAATTCTTGAATCGAAACGTTGGACACATTAGAATAGACGAGGACTCATTAATTGCCTCGTCTAGACGCATACCAGTAAACTGTTGCATCTCACATAATTGAATGCAATGTTGTTCGTGAGGAAAAAAAATTCCCTCACGTATTTCTGTATTTTAAAATGTTGATGCTCCATTTTTTTTTCATGACTTTTTTCTTGAAATAATCACCAAAAAAAAAAAAAAAAAAAAGTATTTAAATGAAATTTATATCACACTTTGCAGTTAATCACGATTTTTTTTTGGTTTTTCAACGAGCACTTGTGTGTTTTTTATAGAAAGTGATAAAATAACAAATATGTAGTTTTTTCAGTGCACGCAGGTTTTTGTTTTAAAATGTTTGATTATAGGGCTAATGGAGTTCGGTGATACGCAATTTTTTCTGGCGAACTAAATGCAGTCAAATTTTCAAATGTATCATAACTTATCAACTCTTAGTAATATAATTTTTTTACAAACTAAGCACCCATTGTTTACATAAAATTTGGTAATTTTTGCATAGTAAAAACTAAAATTTTATATATACTTTTATTTATAAACTCTATGAGATTTTCATTAAAAAAATAAATAATAGTTCTTTGTTTGTTTAACGTCCATTTATACTACTAAGGCTAATCGGACGATGTTACAGTGGGAGTCCTAAATTTTGCCTATCCAGGTATAATTAGGATAGGGATCTTTAACGAGTACCTGACATAGCACAGGCTCGGAACCTCCATTTTACGTCCTATCCGAGGGACGGCATAGCCAAGGATTTGTTACTCCCTTTAAAAAAAATCCTAGGGGACGCGAAACCGCAACATTTAGTATTGTAGGTTGCCACGCTAACCACTACACCATAGGTGATCCCAAATGCTAGTTGAAAAATCAATAAAACTAAGATATATCAGCCCATATAACCATGCTTTTGTAGCTACTTTTTTGGAGGAAATTTTATGTATAATTAAAGGTGCTTCTTTGACTACAGATATCCGAAACATCTGTACTAGTTCCTGACCGCACCCCAAAAATTTTAACATTGTGACAGTTTCCCATTTATAGGTATTAAATACGACATTATATATCATTCATGTGTGGGCAAAAGGGATTGTCATAAAAAATGTTTTTGTCTCGTCTTCTTAAAATTCATAATTGACTATAATTTATTATTTATTCATAATTTATTACAGTCTCTGTTGAAAGAATATAGTTTCATTTATTATTCTGGAATAAAAAAAATACAGTCAAAAAGAATTTATAATGATTTTCAATAGCTTGGAAAATCATTGTTTAAGCTTCACATTCGATGACTCAACCCCTTTTGCCCTAACACCAGTGATATTATGCTATCGTATATTACTCAACGTGTATACTTTTAATTTTCCAACTATTTACTCTTTTGGTCTAATATTTTTATGCAAACACTTAATCTAATTTTACTCCATGATTTAATATTTGGCCAGGTATGTATTTTTTCTTTGTTCCAATTCGTTATTCTCAAGGGATTTAAACCCAATATAAAGTTTTTTGTCTATTCTGTTAAAGGTAATTTTATATTAATCGTATATGATATATTTAGAGGGAGTAGATCCTGCGCAAACTTCTCTTACAAACCGATTGTATATTACCTCGTAGGATAAACAGCTGGAATGAACGGTATAGATAAAATATTTGGTAAGTATCGCGGCGATATCCATAATGTAAAATGTATCGAATAATGAATGAAGATATCCCGAGAAGAGAGGCTAAGATATCGAAGGCCTCAGAGACCGGAGAGAGAGACTGATTTGAGACGACTGATGAAAAGATAATTGCCGAGAGCCAGGACCTTGAAGGCTATAATTGGGACCAAATTGGACGAGCCTTTGTGGGGAGTAGAGGTGTGAACTCCCGGCTGACATCCCTAATTATCTACACCCCACCTTCGATTGCGTTCTATCTGATTCATGCTACCAGACAACTCAAGTAATTCCCTACGTGTCTTATGTGTTTAGTGTCATCGTGCAGTATGTATGTAAAAATCTGGTGCGATGCGCACAACACACAACTTTCAATTACGAACTTACTTAGATTAGAAATCGACGTGTTTTGATAATACGTAAAGGTCATTCCTCAACTTCTCACATTTCCCCATATTTATATGCTTAGATTTGTATATCTCCATAAGTTATAGAGTATCTGTATAGCAAAATTTGTTAGTTCTCAGTACTTTCCGATTCATTATAGCTTATTTATTTTTTGAAGGGACCTAATTTCATCAACAGTTGAGTTTTTTTTTACTGCTTGCTTGTTTTTTACCAAGAGTTGCTTTTAGTAAATATATCGTGAAGGTGAATCGATTGTTGTATTTAGGTCTCGTTGTAAAGTTTGTCTCTTATGCTTTTCTGAAAATCAAGAACGATTACTCTAAAATCGCTTTATATTTCTCTGAGAAATTAATTATGGAACCAAAGTTTCTAGACTAAAATATAATTAATTATAGACTATAATCTTACACCATATATTTACACACCTTCGATTCTTTTAAAAATTTGTGCATCACGTATTTACTCTCTTAAGTAAGATACATTTTTTTATTGATAAATAAAAGTTTTTATTTTTATAATAAAATTTCGGCTGTCACATATACATACATCAAATATCCAGTTTGATCAAAATAGTTACAGCCGTTTTTGAGAAAAACGTAAAAATAGACAAAATTCTTCAAATAAAGTACCCCTCCCTTTGAAAATTTTGATAAAATTTTTGCTGTCACATCGCGGGCATACATATACACCAAATATCCAATTTCAGTTTTCTACTGCTTATAGTTTTTGAGCTAGTCGGTTCATACACACACCCACACAGACCATTTCTCAGGGGACCCCAAAACGTGTATTTCCGTTGAAACCCGGAAGTCGAAATTTTTCACGATCGCAATACTTTCCCTTACTATACATTTCATATATAGGTAAGTAAAAGTAAAACATACGAGTAATAATGTAGAATTGATTTCTTTTCAACAGATGTGCATATGCCGATCTCCAACAAATACCAACATTTAGAACTTAAAGCACAGAAGCATCGTCCGATTAGAGATAAAAACTTAAGCCGACGTTATATAAATGAAAAAACAATTTAATAAAAAAAAGAATCGGTGTTTGGAGGGAACGATCTATATACACATCATATAAGAAATAAATGCAGTTCAAAAGAACACCTGATAAACACACTCAATCACTATGATGAACTCCGTGGTATGGAAACCAGACAGTTATTGACACCCCAAACATTAACTTAAAGAAATAAGTCAACCAGTCCTATTTTATTTCAAGATATCCATGAATTTAATGTTCATGGATATCTTGAAATAAAATGAGGACCCTTCCTCTAAGTCATCTATGAAGTAAGTGTTTAGCAAACTAACCATAGGGAAGATTTCTCAATTAAATCCAAAGGTTGTCAATAACTAGTTTTTGCACTTTTTACAATAAACATTGCCATATTGTAAAACTATTGAACTTTTGATCCAAAAAACCTCTGGAGTCTTTATAAGGACAGATAAAGAGGAGCTAGAGGAAGTTTCAATTTGATCCCTTCATAAAAAGTTTTTTTTTTAATTTCACCACAGAAATGTAGTATTAAGGGTGTCAATAACTGTACGGTTTATCCTACCCCTACAGACCACAACGAGTGCGATATCATGATTGAGTATTATGACTAGATTTCTAGCATAGCTATCTGAACTAGGTGTAGAATAATTATAACTGCAGGGGTGTAGGGATTGATCCATGAGGTGCCTAGACATAATTAAAGCATAGCGAGGGGTGACTCGCTTTGATCTTAAGGAAGGGGAGAAATTTCCAGACCAATTTCACGCAGAGAAGGCTCTGTATTAGGGGTATTAGTTCTCATAAATATTTATAATCCTTCTGTTACGTGAATAGCTCTAAACTTTTTGTTGGTACAAACTGTCCTAATACACATTTGGGACTTAGATGTTTCAGTACCATCTATGCTGGCCTAGAACCTTGGAGACAGTTCTTCTCCAGACTAAATATAAGGATCGATGGACAGCAGAGTTAGGGTTGCTCTGAAGCTCAATTAATTCGGTTATTTTTGTGTTACTGTGTAGTTACAAAGAGATAGTTTTTGTAACAGTGTTAATTCTTTGTGTGGCATTTTAAATGATTATTTTCGTTTGATAAAAAATGGGGTTTTTTCTAAATTAAGACTGCCAGTTACTTTTTATCAACAAATGATTACTTTAAAAGTAATCGCTTTAATTAACATATCTTTCACCATGCTAAAGTAACGAGTACGCATAGATTTTTAGTTGCACATTCGTTACTTTAGTATGGTGACGACGATATGGCCAGGTAAAAAAGAATACAGGTTAATGAAGGGGTCACCTGTGGAGTAGTGGTTAGCATGGCGACCTACAATACTAAAGGTCGCGGGTTCGCGCCTCGCGGTGGCCCTAGGATTTTTTAATGGGAGTATAATATTCTTGGCTATGCCGTCCCTCGGATAGGACGTAAAATGGAGGTCCCGAGCCAGTACGATGTCAGGTACTCGTTAAAGATCCCTATCCTGATTATACCTGGATAGGCAAAATTTAGGACTCTCACTGTAGTATCGTCCGATTAGCCTTGGTAGCATAAAGAGACGTTAAACAAACAAAACAGGTTAATGAAATATTTCTTTATTTTAAAATCGATAAAAAAACCAATGAAAAAAAAATATCCTGAAAAGAGAGCCTTACTCCATTGGCAGTCTTGATTGTCAAACCATGTATTTAAGAACAAACCTTTTGAAGTTCTGCAACTTCTCATATTGCAAACCCATTTTTTTTTTTTTTTAAAGTTAAATTTTATATTAAGCCCTAGATCAAAGTTTTTTAAATTTAGGTAAGACACCTTCATCCTGAAAAAAATCAATAGATTTTCGTCTTCTTTACATAACAAAATCAATTCAATTAAATTCATCTTTCTATCCATATTACACAAGGAATAACCTCTTTAATAGAGTTCCTTTTAGTTAGAGAGCCTTATGGTTTAATTTATTTTTAAAAAAAAGAATGATTAACTGTTTAAAGTAATCATTTGATAATAAAAAGTAACTGGCAGTTTTAATGAAGAAAAGGCCCAAACATTTTTTAACCACATAAGTGTTACACTTCTTTTGCTCTAAATAAAAAAAATCATGAAATGATTAAATATGTTCCGATGCACAAACAATCTGTTTGTGATGTCCTTTGAGATGTCCTGTCTGACGATAGGACATCTCAGTGTTCGGGTTGGTAGCTGTGGCGAACCTCCTAGCTTCCCTTAACGAGTTGCGTGGGTTCCCGCCCACGAACAATTGCCTTTCACACCCAATGAGGGTGGTGCTATTATTGTAAGGCGTATCCAGCCGCCTCCGGGCGGTTTTGAGGTTTCCTATGCCGTCTTATTCGGGTTTTGAGGGCAAAACCCATCTACCATAAATCGGTAGTTTTTGAATTAAATTAAAAGAAAGGTTTCTTTCCTTTATTTGTTTGTTCTTTCTTGTCTTTTCTTTCTTTCTTCATGATGATTATTCACTCCCTTCATATTCATCCCAAGACATACGAATAAAATTAAAACCCTTAAAACAAAACTGTTTTGATATTTTCTATTTAATGATTAAATAACTTCCAATGATAAGTCTTTTATTATTTAATCTTATTAGATATGTAATCTTCTCAGTGATATGGGCATTAATGTAGAAATGAATGGAAACCATATGGAGAAGATTAAATATCAATTAAGACAACAATTGAAGAATCTTCTAGAAAGACGAAAAGAAGCGGGTGCCCCGAAACGTGTTGAGAATTTGTAAATAAATAAAAAATATATGACTTATCATTAGAAGTTATCTATTCAGTAGCTGTATATACCGGTTTCACCGGGATAATTTCATTTTTTTTAATTATGAAGTGAGACTTCTATCGACTCAAACGGTCGATTTCGTAAAAATCAATTTAAAGCGAGATCAAAACGATTTTTATAACAATAAAGAATATACCCACAGATTGGCTGAATTTATGTAATTTTAATATGGACACGTGTTCGCACCTGGTATGAAAGAACCACGGAGCGAAATTTGGAGAAATTAGGACAAACGGATTTCTATAAAGAACAAACAGAATTTCATATTTATTTACATAGATTATAGCTATATATCCCGGTTTCACTCGGGGAATTTAATTTTTCTAATGAAACGGTCGATTTCATTCATCGGTAAAAAACCATTGTAAAGTGAGATAATTACGATTTTTATAACAATAAAGAATATCAGCTGAAGATCGGCTGAAGTTATACAATTTTGATATGGAAAAACCCGAAAATTTAAATATAACTGATAAAAAATATTTTGATATCTGAAAAAAGTGATTTAAAAACGCTTCTTAATTATGATGCATAGTATTATTATCTTAATCGTGAAAAAAAAAAAATTATAGAGGGAATTTTCAAATACTGTCTATAAATTCATTCAATTATTGCTTCTTCAATATCATACATAATATTATTATCTTAATGATCCAAAAAAAAATTATAGAGGGAATTTTTAAATACTGTCTAAAAATTATATAAAACTCTGAAACTTTTATTAAGGCAAATTATGCGATGTATTGTAACACCCTCTCAAAAAAAGTTTAATATCTTATTAGTGTCCATTTGAAAGTACCTACATGAGCGAGTTATACAAGCAAAAACAAGAAAAATTGCTAATATTTAATGTCACTTTATGTTAATATGGCTAACATGGCCATGGCAATATTGCAGTATGGACGTCACTTTATGCTAACATGGCTAATATGGTTATGTCAATATAGACTCTAATATGGCTACGAACTTTGCTAGAGTGGGGAGTCCTAAATTTTGCTTGTATGAAATCCGAACGGGGATCGACAATATAAAAAATGTATGACATCGCAAAGGCTGGTGGTCGCAATTTTACGTCCTCTCTGAAGGACACCATAACCAATGACTAATCCATACTCCCAATAAAAGATACCATGGCAACCTTCCGGGCTGTGAACCCGAGATCTGGGCGTAGAAAGCTGTCAAGAAAAACCACTACACCACAGGTCACGGATTTCTAAAAAAACAAACTGAATTTTCTAGACAACTACACTGTAGATATATCGCTACTAATCTCAAGTATTAAATAAATGTTAGTTACTGTAGCATAGGATGGGCCAAGAATCACTGCAGATTTTAAATACAAAAAAGGGTTTAATTTTTTGATGGGCTTTGAAGTATATAGTTTTAACCAGTAATAGTTTTACATATAGAACATAAATAATTTGAAAAAAAGTGATTTTATAGCATTTGACATTTAAGGGCAGTATCACATGTTTTGATGCAGGAAAGCAAAGTGTCATGAAGAAATATTTATTAAATAAACCAATAACTAATTACAGTGGCATTAACCAAAAAATAATTTGTTGTTTCACCAGTTAATAATTCGTATCTGAAATTGTTTATTATAGACATAAATCCTTCCATACGACGAAAAACGATCCTGTTAAATATGATTTTTAAAATGTTTGCAAATCTTGGAACCGTTCCATTTTGGCAATTTACCATACATAAACATATATACAATGCCGAATCGGCAAATAACAATGTAGGTTAGTTTTCTGACTAATTATAATAGTCTTATAGATGTTTTAGACCAAGTATTGATATCGGTCAGCTAAAAATAAAATATGCCATATGAAGTAATTTATTAAAATTTTTCACTGATTAATTATTTTACTCATGTACCATCAATTATTCTATATTAATATGTTAACGAACTAATTTTCATCAGTCAACAAGTTTAATTAAAATACTGGTAATCAGATGACAGTTCTACCCATTTACGTACATCGACGTACTACTGCTATAATGTTACATTAATCTTCAGCCCTCCACCCTTCCTACAAGAGTGGTACTGTGACCCAACGGTACATAACCGACAGACATAGTGATCGTCTAGGTCTCTAACTGTTATCTAATAATGGAACGATACCGTGACAATATCACAGCTGGCGACGGGGACAACCAACGTGATCGTGTGATCCGTGGCATCATATATATGATCGGTCCGTGTGATCTGTGGCACAGTTGAATCTCTGAATAATTCAGGAGAGAGTTGAAAAGATGCAAGATCGGCATAAACAGAGCCGTGGGGTACGCCTGCACTTGAAGCCAGACCTAGCCGGTTATTAAATATTGAAAGGGTAACATGCCATGTATTTTCCAAGGTTTTATTTCAGGTCTAGATATGATATATCGAGGGGAACCGTCTAGTTTCGCTATGTATATTTATTATAACAGTATAAATACTCTAGACAAATTTAATTTTAATTTTATAAATTATTCGAATTTGAGCGAATAATTAATGAATTGCTTGTACAATAGTAAAATGTATGAGGGAAGGCTGTACTACAGACAAACTGAATACTTAATTAGTGCATAATTATATAAAAAATTACAGACGTCACATTGGTTTTAATAATGTTCAAGTAAGAGGATAATGTAATTTTAAAATTTATTTTATATTCTATTTATATTCATTCACATATTTTATTATTTAAATAACGAATTATTTTTTTTTTTTATTTTGATTCCTGGACGACCGACTAAAATTTTAAAAAGAAATTTCACTGATATCCCAGGAGAATACTAAAAATGGGATGTAATGGATGAGGTGTCCTCTCTCTAAGACAAGCATAGGAAATAGATCAATAGATTACTGCTGGTTTCTTTTCTTACACATACTTTACAGGTAATTTAGTCAGGTAATCGAACACTTGATTTGCTACTGACTAATCCTAGAAAGGCGCAAATAAATATTTTAAATTAAAAAAATAAATAAAAAAATAAGAGGGGAGAACTAGATTCAAAGATCATCTTCTTCATTACCTATAATCCCATACAAAACTTAATATCACTCACCTATTTTATGGGTCAAAGGGATCCAAAAAACCGTCAAAAATTGAATTCAAAAACGAAAAAAAAGCGATTTCTCTAATACCAAGTCAATGTCATTGAAAATTTTAAACCTCTAACTTGACTTAAAAGGGCTGTGAAAGTTCGCAAAAGCCGGAAAAACAACCATGCTTTGATTTTCTTCATTGATTTTTCCTTTACATCGATACATCGATGAACATTGTTCTTTTTTTTTAAACCTGTAAACCTGGCCTAAGATCGCGGATTCGTAGCCCTAGGTTTCTCTAAAGCAAGTAAAAAAAACTGGGTATGTCGTCCTTGGGAGGAGTCATAAATGGCAGTACCTGGCCTGTGCGATGTCAGGTACTAATTAAAGATCCCTATTCTAATTATTAGAAAAAAACTGTAGGAATCCCAATGAAGCATCTTCCGATAAGCCCTACAGTAGCCTAAAGGGACGTTAAATAACTAAAAAACAACAAACCCTGAATTAATAAAACACTAAAGAAAAATTAGAAAAGACAGAATTAGTTTTAATTTTTTTTTTTTTTTTTTTTTTTATAAACATCAAGTAGTTTCTTTCTTTTGATAAAAAAATATTTATATGCTCTACATTATAAAAAACTTAGCTCCCTGGTATCTGGACCTCTCAGTACTGAGCAAACAAAAAGATAAATTTGGTATGGACAGTTGTAAACAAGAGCAGAGGAATGGATGCAGGTATTATCATATATGGTAATTTATCTGCATCAGCTATTTGCAGGATACTGGTTTATTTTTTACTTTGATTTTTATCTCTGGTTTAAAATACTAAGCTAATATTAAAATATCTAGTTTTATTTAAAATACTATGGACAAAATAAATAGCGAAGGTTCTTGTATAAAATCAAGAATCTTGTTTACGAACACTATTGTAACGTGAAACAAAAAAATAATAAGACTTGTTGGAACAAACTGTTTTAGTATGTACTCGTGACTGTTTGCCTAGAACCTGCCAGACTGTTCTATTTCAGACTAAACATAAGGAGAGATGGACTGAAAAGTTAGTATTGCACTGAAGATAAAATGATAAAGTTACTTTTGTATTGTATTGTATATTGTTACAAGTTGATAATTTTTGCAATCTTGTTGATTATTGTTTTTGTGGCATTGTAAATTATTATTTCCTTCGAATAAAATTATTTAAACTCACATAAGTGTTACACTATCATCATAACAAAATGTAATAACTGTGAAGCAAAACAGTGATTGCGATTGCTCTTTACTTGATTCTTTCTTTCCACCTCTAGCTATCATTGTGTTAACCACATTTTGACCTCCCTTTCTTTCTTTGCACCGCAATAACAAAGGGTTATTTAGCAACCCTTGAAGGTCTTTTTGAAGTCTGTATGCGAGATAACGTCCAACTTAAATCCCACACGAAAACCACACGAGCTGAAGAACAGTAAAAATTTTTTTTAAATTCTAAATTTATAACCATTGACAATATTCTTCTCTAAGTAATGTAATGTAATAAAATAAGAAAATATTTCTAAAATAAATATTGGGAAACAAAGGAAAAAAAACAGTTTTTTTTTCTTAAAACACCAAAAAAATAAAAATACAGTGAAACTGTAGGCAAAGATGATATTCTGGAGGTAAATGGAAAATGCATATTGAACATATCTGTATGAGTAAGTGTTTTAGTTGAATTTCGTCACTTTTCATCGCAGGACTTTTTAAGTTCAAACAGATTAAATGAATATCGTCTTTGAAATTGTCAAAAACAATAATATATTTATTTATAGATTTATATTTATTTACCTATTAAATGCAATACGTATTTATTTATTTATTAATCGTAAAAAAACGCAGTCGTCTGTTTTCTTAAAGATTCACTGAGATGATTGATTATTAAGAAATTATTTATTTCACCAGCCTAAGTTTCGAACAAAGCACTTGAGTCTTCCATCAGGGCTAAAACGAAACAAATGTAAAAGGTATCAATCTATAAGTACAAAGAAGATGATAAGAAAACGTAACAGTAGGAATAAGATTGCTTGATTATAAGATTTTCTACAGACGTTAAGAACGTTGCAATTAATATAATTGTTGAAAAAATTTTCAATATATTTTTCAAAATTAATATTACTGAATACGTTAATGGTTGCATGAAAACTTATTTCTATGTACATTTATATTTAATTTATTTTATATTTTTACAACAATGTTGATATTTTAGATGCTCGATAATGGGCAATAAGATCCAAAACGCTCCATTTTGATGTAAAAAAAATATATGTTTTAAAGAAAGTAAGTTGATTCTAATAAATAAAAGTAAAAAACGAATAGTCTAATAAATAGTTCTTGAGTTATAAGAATTTTATAATTAATCTTGTAATAAAGCCTATGAAATCCCTCTGTTATATATTTATAATTCTAATTCTCTACACTCATAGATACCATATATTTATTTCGCTTAAGCCTTCATGAACACCTACATGTTTTGCCGGCAGGTAGGCTGTTAAAATAAAGATTTTTTTTTTTATAATATTCATAAAAATAGACCAAATCAGTTGAATTAGTAGTATAATAGTTTAATGAGTTTATAATAATACTCCTCATATTTCATATTAATGGTATATTGTTGATGAATAATCTAGATACGAGGATAAACACAGAAGAAAAGCTCATTTACAGCTAAAATTGCTGCTAATAAAACATGTAAAGTTTTCTAAGAAGCCCCATTAGAAACTCCTCTCCAACGATCAATATTGCATGAAGAGTCTACCACTCTTCTGTAAAACATGGAGAGATCGCTATACAAACATTACGTAGCATTCTATGTATATCTAATGACCTCATTTTATGAAATAAAATGTATCAAAAACATGTTAACGAAAAAAACAAGTATGTTAGATTTTGAACTTATAACATCTGTAATTTTTTAAGAACAAGAATTCTATTAATATTTCTCATCTAAAATATTGTAAAGTGAAACAAGACAAAAAAAATATGGTTTAGAATAGTTCCGGACTCGATTTTGGAACGAACTAGCAATTGAAAAAAACATGTACTTGCTGTCAAGCATGAAAGCAGCACTGTCAAAGTACATGTTTTTTACTATGATGTTCGCGTACAATCTACGCTGGCCTCGAATGTTCCACGCTGTTCCTCTTGCGACTAAATGTATGAAGCGTTGGACTAGGGAGTTAGTCTTGTTCTGAAGCGCATGTCATATGGTTATTTCTGTGTTAATTTACGAAGTGATAATGTTTGTAGTTTGTCTAATTATTTGGATGGCATTGTTTGATTGTTTGTTAGGGCTTAGAGGCGTAAAACCCTAGGGTCATCAAGGTCTATAGGAGACTACATTTGTAGGAGACTTCAAAAATAAGAAAAAAGAATAAATTAAAAAAAATGGTAATAAAATATAAAACTAGGTGGACCCGTGCGAAGCACTTCGCACGAAGATTTGTATCACATTTTACTTCTAGGTTTAACATAACTATGAAATGAACTTTTTTTTTTTTTTTTTTGCCTGTTCGTACCCCCCCTCTCCCCCAACCACTCGGGCCTTAAGGTGAAATTTTTTTTCTACAGCAAGGAAGAATAAATTATTTTTCTGTTTAATAGTTAAGGAAGAACTTCATTTTCTGACGTTTTTCTCTACAAAAGTTTCCTGTAATCTTCCTGGAATAATGAAATCATTAAGAATGTTGCATAGTCTTGGAAATTAATCTTTCTGCATTCTGATTTTAACTTCCCTACTGATTTTGTTTTTTCTAAAACAGTTCATAAGATGCTTTTTACGGTTATTTTTCTGATAATGGAGAGGAAGATAGTCTTCTAAGTGGTAAGAACGACATCAAATAGGTTTCTATCCATGGAGAGGAAACAAAACAATAAGTAGCCTCGTGAAGCTGAGGGGCTAACCCACCAAAACCAAAGTTTTAGAGGTGTAAAACGCCTGGCCCAAAAACGTGGAACGTGTATGTGTCATAAAGCCCGCGTAGAAACCATTGAAATTATAAAAAAGATAAGTTGATAAAACCAAAGTTCTAATGAATCACTATGTTACTATGAATCACCATAAATAGATTTTATTTATTTTATATATATTTTGGATTACAGTCATGGGCGGATCCAACCGATTGTAAAGGGGGGGGGGCTGCATCCTAATGGGGGGAGGCTGCAGCCCCACAGCCCTTCATTTGGATCTGCCGATCAGCTTTTACACCTTCCCACAACTGAAATTCTACCTGTTCTGCGCATTTTTGTTCTTTAACTTGCTTCCTTACTTTAAGGAAAATCAAATTCTATCTTTAAATGACGTAAAATGTTTCAAAAGGGAGGGGCTCCAGCCCCCATAGCACCCCCCTTCCCTCAGATCCGCCAATGACTAAAGTAGACTCCTGCTTATCCTTCCTCGTCGGAACGGATACATTGCCGTTTAAGTGAATGAGCCGGTCAATCCGGAAAAATGTATAAAAAACCAGCTAAATATATTATTATTATAACTTCTATATTTCGATAAAACCCAAATGCAACACACAGCCTATTTTACAAAGGCTATATAGTTATTAATTAAAGAAATCTTTTTTGGGCCGATTTTATTTAGCAATTTAAGAAAATTTACACTATCAATCTATTCAGTTTTCACAAATACTTTATTTTTTTCGTTTATACGCACCTTAATGTCAACTGACGAAATTTCTTGTCAAAATATAGGAAGCTATTTCTTTTTTAATGAAATGAATGGAGGATACGGATTTTGTTTCAAGATCAATTTTACTTCGAAGAGATTTGTTTTACTGGAGTTCGGTAAAAAATAAAATAATCTGGCGCGTGAGCGCAACACACAACTTTCACTTACCAACTTACTTAGAATAGAAATTAATGCGTTTTTTTTTAGCCACTTCTCAAAGTTACACATTTTCCACATTCATTTCTTATTTTTGTTTTCATTTGCTCTATAAAAAACACTAATTTATTTAATTAATTAATAAAAGTTTATACTTGTGATAATTCGGCTCAATGATACTCCAAGTCGTCTGATTTTATAATTCTCTATGTACTTGATGAAAATTTCATTTAGTTACCATGAAACAAATAATTTCCATGAAATGAACAGAACGGCTTTGATTATAAACAATGATCTGTCATTAAAAGCGTACTACGCATGCATGGGCTCAACGTTTTTTATGAGTTGACTGAATATTTTTCTTTTATTCTCCTCTAAAATGTTGGCTATCACATCTTTGGCATTTATATACATCAAATACCCAGTTTGATTAAAATCGTTGAAGCCGTTTTTGAGTAAATAAAAAAAACACGTGAAAATGATACAAAATTTACTAAGTAAAGTCCCCCCTCCGTTTGACCAATTTTGATGAAATGTTGGCTATCACATCTCTGGCATATATTTACATCAAATACCCAGTTTGATTAAAATCGTTGTGGCCGTTTTTAAGTAAATAAAAAAAACAGGTGAAAATGATACAAAATTTATTAAGTAAAGTCCCCCCTCCGGTTGATCTATTTTGATGAAATTTTTAGTCATATCTCGGACCTATCGATACATCAAATACTCAGTTTAATCAAAATTGTTGGAGCCGTTTTTGAGAAAATCGAAAAAAATGTAAAAAGTTATTAAATAAAGTACCCCTTCCCTCTGGCCAATTTTGATGAAATTTTTGCTCAGCAGGACTCAGGGGACCCCAAAACGTGTATTTCCGTTGAAATCCGGAAGTGGAAATTTTTCACGATCGCAATACTTCCCCTTACTATATATTTCATATGTAGGTAAGTGAAAGTATAAAACAAAAGACTTTTTGCCTACATTTTAATTTATTTAAGATCTATCGAACCGCAACATAATAAAAATTTTAACAAAATTTTTTATTGAGAATATGACAAAATTATAAATGTTTTTAAGGATTTTAAAAAGAATTTTTATCTTTTACAGCGTCCATCGGTTTATCCGAAGAGTCGGTTAAACGGAAACCGGTAAATTGGGAGTATACTGTAATTCTAAATGTGGGAGTGCAATTTTCAAACGCTACAATTAAGTCTAAATCAGACGAAACAACATTTTTAGAACCTAAACCCGACAGGTCCTAGCATTTGCTGTAACGTAAGACAATAAGTAGTTGACCAAGTGCGGCGGAGGGGCCTAACCCAGGCGTTATCTCAAAAATGGTAGGTTTTAGGGCTTTAAAACGCACACCCCAGTTTAGTTCTAAAGAACTAAACTGGGTCTTAATGCTCGTATCGCAATTCATAAAACCCAATTTTATTCGTTTCGATCCATTGAGTCAGTACGTTTAGGTCGATATTTTATTTTGGACCAAAAAATGGACACTGAGAATGCAATTCGCAAAAGCTCCGTGAAATTCTGAATCCAACGATACCACATTCATGGCATTTGAGCACGGTAGGACCTTATAATTGATGAAAAACCGATTTTTACGCTTTGTGAAATAATATATGTGGGATAATATAAAAATAATAAATAAAGGATTAAAAATATACATATAGCATAGTATGGCATTGAAAATCGTTCTTTTCGCAGAATAAAAGAAGTTTAACTCATAAGTGTTACAATACTTTGTCAGTACGGTGTCACATTTGGTATGGTGGTTAGCTTGGCAGCCTACTTACTAAACTAAAGGTCGCAGGTTCGTGCCCAGCTGTGGCCCTAGGATTTTTTAATGGGAGTAAAAAATCCTTAGCCATGCCTATATGGAGGTCCCGAGCATGTACGTTAAAGATCCCTATCCTAATTATACCTGGATAGGCTAAATTTAGGACTCCCACTGTAGCATCGTCCGATTAGCCTTTGTGGCATTATGTGACGTTAAACAAACAACAACTTTGTCAGTACACCACTACTATAATTCAATCTTGCATATTGCGTACTTTTTCTGCGTATTAGGAAAAAATAGGGAACAGGTTGCAATAATTCCGAAAAGGATTTTCCTGGACAATAGAGAGGAGACTTATGTAATAGGATAAGTTAAGGATAGGTTAGGTTAGGTTAAGGGGAACTTAATAGGATAAGTACAAATTTTCCATCTCTTTCCCGAAATGGAAAAGTATTATTTCATAAGACAATACTTCGACCTATAGTATGGCAGCGAAACATGGGTTCTATAATAATATACGGCCCAACACATGAAAATAACAGGTCGCGTATAAAAACAAGTTTATTCGGAGAACCGATTGTGTTAAGAAAGAGGAGTAAGATGGATCGGACACGTAGAGCGCATGGAATAGGCCTGACCTCCGAAACGTATGCTTGGAGAAAACCCAGGAGGAAAAAGATCGAAGAGGAGACCACTCCTGAGACGGTCGGATGATTGGAGGATGGCCTCCGAAGGATGGGGGTGAGAACGTGGAGGCGAGAGGTAGCGGATAGAGATGAGTTCAGGAAGATTATCGAGGCAGCCCAAAATTGTAGTAGGGTAAACCATACAGTTATTGGCACCCCAACTTTAACTAAAAATATAGGTAAACAAGTCCTAATTTTATTACAAGATATACACAAGTCTAGTGTTTGAAGGTTTCTCAAAGTCATCTATGAAGTAAGACTTAAACAAACTAACCATAGGAAATATTTCACAATTAAATCCAATAACCAGGGTGCCAATAACTAGATTTGGCACTTTTAACAATAAATATTGCCATATTGTAAAACTATTGAACTTTTGACCAAAAAAAATCTCTTGAATCTTTATGAGGATAGATAAAGAGGAGCTATATGGAGTTTCTATTTGATTCCTTTATAAAAAGATTTTTTTTTAATTTGACCACAGAAATGTAGTCTTAAAGGTGCCAATAACTGTACGGTTTACCCACTTTACGGTATAGTTAGTTAAGAACCAAAAATATAGAAGTAGCACCTTAAGCTTCAAATAATCAGAGAATTTCTTTATAAACGTCCCATCAGCTGATTAGCTAACTTATCAACATATTAACACCAACTATCTTCTTGAAACGTAGGTAACAACTAATTCTAAGCAACTTTTAAATTGTAGTGTCAGACCGTGTGTTATAGTCCTACCTCTATATTTATTTTAGCATCTAATTAAAAAATATTCCTTTAATTTCATTTCAGCGGTAAAAAAAGTTACTAAGAAAAAAAGAAGAAACTTGTTCAAAGCTCAAGATAAATATGAGTATACTTACTTGAATATTAAAAGAAAAAAAATAAAGTTATTAAATTTAAAAAAAAAATCCTGGAACGATGTAAAATATTTGACGTTTGCCCTTCAGACGGAAAGGAATTTTTATCCTTACTAATACAGACACATGCACCGGGGATCATTCCGATTTTTTGTAATCCTATTTACTCGACCAACAAGGATTTTAGAATCTCGGGTCGGACACAAGAACGTATGAAGACATTTTATTTGTAGAAAACGTAGCTGACTTAGAAGAAAGCGTGTAGTCATTCCAAAGCCAGAGCCATCTGTTGTCTAATAAAGCGAGACAACGTTTGAGATCATTTATACCATTTCGGACAAAAAATAAGTTTATTTTTTGATATAAAAATATATCAAAAATAACCAAGTCCCTCGAAATGGTCTGTGTGTGTGTGTGTGTGTCTGTGTGTGTGTGTGTCTGTGTGTGTGTGTGTGTCTGTGAACAGACGAGCTAAAAAACTATAAACCGTGCGAACCTGAAATTGGGTATTTAGAGTATGTATATGCCCGCGATGTGACAGCAAAAATTTCATCAAATTTGCTCAAAGGGAGAGGGTACTTTATTTAATAACTTTTGTATCATTTTCACGTATTTTTTTTATTTACTCAACAACGGTTTTAACGATTTTGATCAAACTTGGTATTTGATGTATTTATATGCTCGAGATATGACTAAAAATTTCATAAAAATTGATCAACAGGAGGGGGGACTTTACTTAATAAATGTTGACCAATTTTCACCTTTTTGATCGATTATCTCAAAAACGGCTTTAACGATTTTTATCAAATTCGTTATGTTTAATGAAAATTAGATGTTATTTAATATCAGGTAAGCTTTATCATTATTAAAATGTTCTGAGGGGGCTTAAATGGGGAAGGGGCTTTTTTTGTTTTTCTATAAAGTACCTTTGTTTTAGTTTATATTGAGAAATTAACTGTCTCTCATCACGCTTGAAAATAAGAAATGGCTAAATATCATATCAGAAGAAAATCAATTAAACATATACAGGAGAAAAAAAGAAAAATATTCCGTCAACTCATAAAACACCTTGAGCTCACGCATGCGCCGTACGCCTTTCATGACAAACCAATGCGTTATAATTAAACTGTTCAGTTCATTTGAGAAGTGGCAATTAACAAAACGCATTAATTTCTAATCTAAGTATGTTGGTAAGTGAAAATTGTGTGTTGCGCGCACGCACCAGATTTTTGAATGAAGTATTTCTCTTTTAGTCTTAACCCAACCAAACTAAGCCGCCCTTAAGTGTAATGCACAGCAGGATTACAAGAGATCCCAGTTCTGTTCCCCAACCTGCGTCACAGGTATTGAAAGCTAGAGTGATAGAATAAAAATAGATACCTATTTTGGTTAGACTCTAGCCTTTATAGTTATATCTATAATGCTTAAAGTCGTCATAATATGGCGATCTCTGAAGATTTTGAACTTACCGCACTTCGGGAAGAAGATGACGAGAACAACTCAAAATATATCAACATTAAGTTAGGCATACAGTCGGAATAAGAATGACAAAACCTAAAATATACCAGAATATTACAGAACAGTAGTATTAATAGCTACGTTCGCGTGAGGCAGATTTTGCAATATTCTTTTATGGAGGGTATGATCCTTTTAACGCAGGTAGATGGATACTATTGAGTTACATTTACTACTACTACTGGTACTAATTGTCCCTATGGTAGAGTATTTGTGATCAAAGACTATTTTCCATAGTCGCTGTTTTAAGTAAAATTTTAAAGGAAAATTGAGGATGCAGTTGAAACACCACATGTGATTATCCAAAAAAAATATTTTTTTTAGTTGTGCGTATGAATAATCAAGGTGATGTAGCATTGTAAGATATTTAATCGAAGATCTCATCTATCTCTTAAATTAAGAAGAGGTAATCAATTCCACGCCCCCGAATATAGAATTAAACACGGCTATTGATTAATTATGTAGGATTGACAGAGCTCGAGGGGGCAGAAATCCGAAGTGGGAGTGGAATCACGTCCTAGGACTATTGGTTCTGTCATGTCAGGAAAATAGTCGGTGGGATAAGCCTTCTCATTAGAATTTATAAAAAAAGAGCTTCTCGTTCTAGAAGGATACGAGATACTTATAGACAAAGAAAAAGTGAACGATATTTAAAAAAAAAGACGACCAAACTAACGACATATTTAATTTATTTTCCTTTACTACATCAAAGATCAAAGAAAGAGTTTGGAGGAGCAGCCATGAGTAAATAATTTGAAGAACTTCAAGGAATGAAGAGGAGCCAATTATCAAGGAAAGAGGGAGAGCCAATAGGAGAGATTCTTCTTCAAGCAGATCCTTTTCGACCAATAAACAGTCTGGAATTTTCAAAGCGCTCTGTTACTACGTTTCCAATTTGCTGAATGCCCTCGAACTGAAAGAATTTGCTTTGTCTTATTTAAACATTTGATTCCGAAGTAGATCGACCGTCAATAAATATTCGTATGTTTGTATAAATATGCCTATATTTTTTAATATTTAATATATACTAGCTGACCCGTGCGAAGCGTTCCCACTCTAACCTCATTAAATTCCACTTGATTAAAGTACACCAGACCTGGGCATTATTTTAAATAAAAGTATTTTAAATACAAATGAAAATACTTTTTTTTATTTTATTTTAGTATTTTAGAATTAAAATAAAAGAAATCACATGTTTATTTTCATTTTAATTCTAAAATACTAAAATAAAAAAAAGTATTTTAATTTGTATTTTAAATAATAAAATAAAATAAATCTTAAATAGGTTGTTTGAAGTTAAGCAATTTTCGTAATAGGATAGTGTAGTCCTTTGCACTAGAGCTCTCACTCCTAAATGTTGAGCATTTATATTTATTTCAGTTTGATGTTGCTGTTTTTTTTGTGGTGGGGGGGGGGCGCAATTATTAACATTGTACAGCTTCATCTGATTTCAACACATTTTATTACATTGGTGGTTTTTGATTATCTTAATAGACGTCTAATGAATTCATTCACATAATGGTTTTATGCATTGGTTTTGGGGTGGAGGGTTAAATATTAACTTCTTACCGCCATATCGGATTGTTACGAAATATGAAACAAAGATTGTTCATAAGTCAAATAAAAAAGCCGATTCCTCATAATTTTTACAATAAATAGGTTTCTTATGGGGAGGGGGCGATAATTATAGACTTTTCACCGGTTTATTCGAAAGTAAAAAAATCGATTGAATTCCATAGATATTAATAAGCGCGGTGACGAATGGAAAACGTCTGAGGGAAGTAAGGGCTGAGAAGTAGGTTGGAGGATTTCGTTGGGGCTGATTTGCCGAAATTCCTATTGGACGGAGGACGTTGGATGGTGTATGTATGGGTAGCGAATAGTCTAATGGGTAGCCCTATTAGTTTAAATAGGTTCCGAATCAGTTGGATCTGTAGAAAATAAATTTTATTTAGTAATTTTAACAAAATGAAAGCAAAGATGATCTGAGTATCTAATACATTACACCAAGCAAAGACAACCGAAAAAAAAAAAAAAATAAAAACTGTCGATTTATTAATCAATTGCAATACTAAACAATATGTTTATTTTTAATCAATTGCAATGCACTAGCTAATATGTTTTAAAAGTATTTTGTATTTTCATTTTAATTTTTTTTATTTAAAATACAAAATACTTTTTTTATTTTGCATTTAAAATAATTTTATCGAAAAGTATTTTAAATGATTTGAGATTAAAATGCATTTTATTCAAACTTAGTTTAAATACTTGCTATTTAAAATGAAGTATTTTAAAATAAAAATTAAAATACTTTTTGCCCAAGTGTGAAGTATACGCCGTATATTTAGTATCGTATAGAGCGTATTTAGTGCGTCATGGGCAGAGGTGAGGGTTGTGGTAAAGAATAGATGTGCTTAAACTGTAGATTATTTATTTTTTGAAACATGAGTTTAAGGTATTTACATATTTCCAGAGTATTTACGTCTTTACAGAAACTCTTTGAACACTATGTTTGTAGTTACGATATGGGTTTGTTTTGCACAGACATAGATGTCACTGAAAGAGCGCACCCTGGAAAAGACCAAATACTTATTCTCCGCGGAAAGCGAGTGCGTTGATTCTATTGACTTGCTTGTAACTCGCAAACGACGGCGACAATCGGAAAAATGAATCTCGACAAACTGTAAAAAGGACACCTTCGTAAGAGCCCTGCGACCATTTTCGCTGATAATTGCAGATTTCGCTAACAACTCGCAAACGAAAAAGTTAATCAAAAAAATATATGTGACCGAAAATGTTCTCATTGAAAACCTAAAAAGATTGACAACATTTAGAAACCTCTACTTTTGTTTTGCGCTTACAACTCGCAATAGAAAGCGAACTGAGTGATTTGTATATTTTTCGGGTGTAGCAGTTAAGGAAAGCTTTAAAATGATACCTTATTCATGAAATTTGATCAAGTATTAAGGAATTTATGGCGTACTGCCAAAAAAAAAAAAAAAAGGCTTTGAGAAATAATATATGTGATGGAATCCAATATTTTAAATTAACTCAAATGATTTTGATTATTTTATTTTTCATTATGACTTTGTCCAAAAGGGTCATTAGCCTCTAGTGATTTTGCAGATTTCATTTTGGTTGCAAAAAAAAAAAAACACGTATCAAGGTGTTTTTTTTTAAATAAAATGTTGAGATTTTTTTTTTTTTTGAAGATAACAAATAACATTTTTTTTTTTTACTACCCATCAGTTGATTAAATTTCATGAGAAAATTATATTTGATTAGGAATAAGTTTACAATCACTTGTAATTTTGTTAGCATTTTGTTCTTACTGTAAGTAATTTTACTACTGCTGACATCACAATAGATTAGGGAAAGATTTTCTTGCTTGGTTTAACGAATTAAACAGAGGTTTTATTTCTTGTCTACATTGAACCTCCCAAGCCAGGAAATATTTTCATATTTGTATAGATATGTTATTATAGTTATTAAATCAAAATATCACTGTAGGTGGCCACAATATGAAAGTTGTCCGAACCTTTAAATATCTTGGCTCGTTGATTGCTGAAATTAATGAAATTTTAGAAGAAATAAAAGCTAATTATTAGAATCGCTGGAATTATTAGAAAAGCTGGAAATCGATGCTGCTTTGCCCTGAGAAAAATACTGAATTATGAATCACTGTCCCTTAGGACCATGATCAGGCTTTATTAGAAGGTCACAAGACTTGCGGTCACATAAGGTTCCGAGACCTGGTTAGTGTCCAAAAGAGGAAAGTGTTTGCGTGGGATAGAAGGGTTCTCCGCAGAATATATATGACCCTTTATGAACATGGAGAATGGAGAATTCGCTCCAACAAAGAGCTTAACCAGTTACATAATAAAGCGAATTTGGCCTCATTAATAAGGGGAGCCAAATGAAAGTCAGATGGTTGGGGCATGTGGCGCGTTTGTCTCGATACTCGATTACCAAACGCCTGTTAGAGGATCGCCCTACTGGTAGACGTGGAGTTGAAGACCACCCCAAATGTTGCTGGACCAGGTGGAGGATATTTTGAATAGGATGGGCACAAGGAAATGGAGAATGCTTTCACGGGACAGAAGAGATCGATATTGGATCGAAATCAAAATATGGTAATTTGATGAAACGACATAATGGATGCTAAATATTCATTTGAAGTTGGTGTGCCCATTGCCAAATTGAAATTCTAAAGGTAAATTGAAATCATTTTAAGCGCTTTACCACTAATTAAAACATGATTTCAACTGTTTATTTTTATAATTTTGATTTGAATTTATTTATAACTCATATTCCATATCAGTGAGTTCACTATGAAAGGATTATTAAAACAAAAAAAAAAAAGGAACAAATAGACGGATTTTCGACTTTTACGCAAGCATTCATAAGCAGGAAAGTTCTAACACTCGCAGCCATCACTGATGTTTCGACATCTTGCACATTAATATTAATGTTAAAGTGTTTATGTGGGAGCAAATGACTTTAACCAGGCCATCTTAAAAAGATCATCCATTCGAAAAATTGACAAATCCTCAGTGACAGGCTACTACCAAATCCGACGAGTTTCGTGGGAGTACCATCTGTCAAATGGCGTAGGATTCAAAAATCATTTGAGGAGCTGTCGGGAGGAAGCTTTAATTTATTTTATTCCACCACAGTTTATATTTATGGAATAGATGTGGATTTATGGAAAAGATGTCTTGAACAACATAATTTAAAAAAAATAACATAAAATTTCGAATAATTACCCTGCTCAGAATTGATCAATGTGAAATCTTCCATAGATATATTCTTCACGATCTGGTACAGCCTACGTTTGTTGCATGTGGTGCCATTAGGACGGTTCTGCATAAATTTGTGGGATACAAATAATATGAATTAGGAGAACGTTAAGTATGAGTCCTGCATTATATGAAATATTACAAGGTTCGGAGTATAGTGCAAAAGAAAAAAAACATTTGACATCATCAGGTAGGGGCAAATTCTTGGACCATGAATACCCAACAGAAAACCCTTTGATTCCTTCGAATGCGTAGAATAAGGCCTGTCTGTATCCTAAGACGTAACGACTCTTGATATCCCCTTCCTTCCAACCATCAAACTCCAGATGGACATAACGGAACGGAGTGAAAGGGCGCGAAAGAAGATAGACGAAAATTGACCCGGAGGTGAGGTTAATCACCCTCCAACAGACTCGCTCCTGACTCACAGTTCTCGGGAGCCATCCAGGTATGTCCGGTCTGGAGAGGCGACGGAGGAAGGGGTAAGGAAGACAATGCAGAGGAATGAAAGATTTTGCTTGCTTGATAGAAAGGTGTCTCAGAAGAATCGAGCGAATATTATGTAAACGCAATCCGATATCATCGAGTTTAGCCTGATCATTCAGATAGTGCGGTAACTGCATTTCACCTGTTTCACGCTTAATAAAATGCTAGGCATCAGATATTTGAATAAATTGCCTAAAACCTGTATTTACATTATCATTTATGTGCATACAGATAAATGACAGATTTCAAGGAATATTATTAAGCACTAAAACTTTTTATTTTTTTATTTTTTTTTTTTTGTGCAATTTAATGGGCCTCAGTATTGATGAGAATAAAGAAATAACTAATAGGTTCAACTCTCGATGCGTCGAACTTCCATAAGCTGAATCCTTAAATAAGTCCAGCAGAATCTATGTTACCGGGTCGTTACAAGTATATTTCAAATCAGTCCGTTCATTTCTGGCCAAACTTGGAAACTTGTGTAAATAAGTCGAACAAAAAATGAGGGTCATGATAGGATTTGTACGACTTCCATCTCCAACAGTCGAACTATTTTACACCATCGCCTTAACAACTCGAACTCGAATTGCCAACCTTACAGAATTTCATATTCAATTTGATTTCTTGTTAATGTTTAGATATTTCCTGTTAATCTTTTAGATACGCCATTTTTACTTGTCGCTTATTCCTCTGATAGTTGTTAGTAATGGTTTCGCGAAAGTTGGAAATTCAAAATCAAAACTGATTCGCGAAGTGGGGGAAAAAGAAAGAAGCGAACGCTTATTACCAACATATTTGGAAATCCGCACAACACAGTTTCAACCATCTTAAAGAACTAAGAAAATAAATATGTATTTGTTTGATTGTTTACCGTCCTCTTATGCTCTTATGCCATTGAGGCTAATCGGACGATGCTAAGGTGGGAGTCCTAAATTTTGCCTATCCAGGTATAATTAGGATAGGGATCTTTAAGGAGTACCTTACATCGTACACGATCGGGAACTTCATTTTACGTCCTATCCGAAGGACAGCATAGCCAAGAATTTTTTACTCCCTTCAAAATCCTAGGCCCACCGCGCGAACCCGTGGCCTTTAGTATTGTAGGTTACTATGCTTACATCTACATCACAGGTGCCCCAAATATGATTTTCCTATTAATCGGCTTATTGAGAGTTGAATGTTTATGTATGTTTGTACACTTGAAGTACACGGGTATTCCTCGAAGAAAGAAGATTAGTTTTTACCATGAACTTGTAAATTATATGGGGGCCATTCCACGTCAAATCATCAGCTGAAGTTCAAAATTTTACCTCCCCTCTTCAATTTTGATAAAAATTTGTAGGTATTAAGTACATACAGAAATAAGAACTATTTTTTTTTTATGTAGAAAAATAATCTCTCTAATATTTATGGTATCATCCGATTCTGTATGAAAAGCAGAATTAATGAATAAATTTTGAAAGCTCCAGTTCAATTAATACCCATTCTACAGAGGAAAGTCTTAACACCTACAAGTTGGTTTTGAGCTCAAGACGTCATCGAAACTTCAAATATCTCAAAAGTTCAAATGACCATAATTCTGAAACTACTTGTTGAAATTGGGTAAAATTTGGTACTTGTGGCATGGAATTAATATCTTCAATTTTTTATCAAAATCTGAGGGGGGAAGGTAAAATTTTGAACTTTGGCTGGATGATTTGACTTGGAATAATTCACTTTCAGTGATCTTTTTATTAGTGTCCTATCCAACTCTTTGATTTGATCATGGGAATACTTTGTTGAAGTTAATTAGGGTGATGAGGCTCTTATCTTTTATTCTCTATTATAGATCGAATATATAGGTTTGAAGAAGAAGGATCGATGTCTTATCCAGGAGTTCTCAAGTAAATACTCTACTTTCGCTTTTTCGATTTCGCAATCGGACCAAGCTCTGCTGAGACAGGACAGCCATTGCGGAGTTAAAAATGACTCTTAGCCGTTGGAGTGAGGACACGGCCTATCGCAAGACAAATGATGTAGCAGAGAACCTTTTCACAACGAAGGACCCGGCGTCCGGCCGTTCATCGAGACATCCAGTCGGCGACATAACATCATTAGTGAGTTCAGCGATGATGCTGTGAGCATCATTATTACTGTAATTACTAACGCAAGTACTCGAATATGTTCTTTATCAGGACTTATCCTGCACAGCTATGTTATGCTATGTTACATTAAATAAATGTAGAAATATATTTTTGGATTCATTTTTATTTTTATAAGTAATGGAATTATTAACTTACTCTAAAAGTAGACGAAATTTGGGTAATGAGAGGCACAAAACTCACCTGTAAAAGACAAAACAAAGGCATTAATTTTTTATAATTAAGATTTCATAATTTAATCAGCTTTAAAGATATAATCGATATGTTTTTTTTCCACATCCTAATTTAATGATTAAAGAATAATAAAAAATATTAAATAATAATAAAATGGGCAGATTTAGTAATATTCAAAGAAATATTAATGTTAGCAGTGGAAATGGTTGGGTGCACGGCCAGTTTTCAGATATATGGTATGAGATAAATTTATGTTTTTTATATGCTAAGGTTTAATTATTCTATCTTCATTACATCCTTGTTGTGAATATACATTTTTTGTAATTGCGTTCTTGATAATCTTCCAGACAATTAAAAAACCCTGACATAATTAATCTATCATCGATGGATTCCTAATCGAAAGAGCACGTAAAATACCATCTAAACCTAAAAAGGCAGTCGCCAAATAACAAAGAAAATGTTTTTTGGGTTATCCTGAAAAGCATAATTTTTACAGATTCACTTGTTTACTTACAATAGAAAAAAATTCCAATTAAGTATCCAAAACTTTATAAGTTTGGTGATAATTACGATTAAAAAACTTTTCCCACTGTGCGACGAAAAAGACCAACTCATATCTAAAATTATCAAAACTTCTATCCAAAGTTATCATAACGTACATTTATAAAACATTGCACTGATAACCGTTTTTCTGCTAAAGTTACCTGTTCTGTTTAGTGTGTAAGTTTTCAACTATCCTATTCTTTAACTATTTCTGTCTAAATCTAAAGGAGTTGTGTAAATATTGAAGGCAAAGTGAGGCTATCCTCACTTTGCTATTTCTATAATGGACTACTATAGAATTGAAAAACTGTTCTATAATTTTCGTGTTTATTAGATTCTGGTCCCTCAAACATATTTTAAATGTTAATTATACAGTTCAGCTATTACCGTCATTGTCAAGGAAGCAAAATTGCCTCATAGAAAACATCTCGTGCTATACTAATATTTTTTTTTATACTTTACAGAGATATAAATATATTGGAAGACCAATCCCATTCAGCTAAAAAATTTATCAACCCGTTTTACAAATTATTGAACAGTTAATTCAATTTAAAAATAAATTCCTAGTATTTCAATAAAATGGCAGAATGCAAAATAAAACATTACACTAAAAACTTTTCTACATGATATAAATTAATAAATGAATATAGTGAAGCAATGGAATTATTAATTTCGTATTAAAAAATTTATTGAAAATGTTTTCGAATAAAAACGTGAATAATTGTTTAGAAAGGGTCTGAGTAACCATGAGTTTTAAATATTCAACTTATGAATGAAATAAATTAAAGATATTTTAAGCAACTCGTCAATTTTTTCTTCTTAAGCAACGGGGACCTATTTTTTTCTCTGATCGAATACGATTCTCTCATCGCGTCGTTATATCCCGGTAGATTTTAATTTTCATCGCAGGACAATAAATTAAATGCATTACGACTCATGATCAATTACTAATTTGACAAATTGCTCATTCCCTTCTCGGGGCCGGCAATATCGAAAACAAGCAGGGACGATGATTCCGAATTTAATTTTCCCCTCTCATAGCGAGTGGATAGGGAGGAAGGGGGCTCGGGAGGGGGGATAGGGAGTGGAAGGGGGGGGGGACGGCCTCGCGGATGAAGAAGGATGATGAATGATGAGGTGGAATAAAAATTCATACTCATCCGAGATGATTGACGACAGAGCTCTCCCCGAGGGGTTGAAATTGTATTGCAATCCCCGACCGGCCTGTTCGCGGGGCGTTCATCACGTCATCTGAATAAGGTCTTGTTATCGGGTCGATCTGTTATTGATGATTAGGTATTAGGTACAAGTAGTGTTGCAAAAAAGAAAAATTATAAATAATGACTTATAATTATTTTGTTTTAGTCAATTGATGATAATACATTAATATCTGAATTTCATTTTTTTGTAAAAAAAAAAAAAAAATGCTTAAGGCGAAGTTAGGCAAGTGCCAGTTATTTCTTAATATGTACTTTTATTACATAAACTGCCTTCTGTGATATGAAGTACGCCCCATACCTTCTAACTTACAGGTAATATTGCACTCTATCGCAAGATGTAACCTCACTGGGGCGCTTCAAAGTAACACTTGTCTATTTGGAATAGGTACTTGGTCGTATAAAGATACATTATTTAATCAAATTATTGAGTTGTGAGATATCAAATCGGATGGGACGTAAAATGGAGATTCCGAGCCTGTACGATGTCAAGTACTCCTAAAAGCTCCCTATGCTAATTATATCCGGATAGGCAAAATTTAAGACTCACACTGTAGCATCATCCGATTAGCCTTAGTCCCGTAAAACCCACTTGCTATACTTTATATTATTTATAAATACCATCACATTGTAACACTTCTGTGGGTCAACAAATATTTATTGAATGATAATATACAATTATCAATGCTAACGAATTAACACAACGTAAATATTCGAGGAGGTTAAAAAATGATAATACAATCACATGACTTGAGCTTCACAGTCAAGACACAGACTCAGACTAACCGGCCCATTCACTCCCTTCTTATATATAGTCATAAAATGAAAGTTCTGAAAGGTTCCAGGTCTTCGTGGAAGCTGGTGGAACGCGTAGATGGAGGTCGAAAAATAGTTCGTTCCAACCGTTTAATTGTTCCAACAAACATATTAAACCATATGTTTTTATATTTGACGATTAAACGTTACAATATATTATTTTTATTCCTATAATTCATATTTATATAATAGGGTTATCGAAAAGCCGTAAATATTTTGCATTTGCTCTATTGACTTTTTACTTGAAGATATATATTTTTTTAAATATCTATACAATTGAATTATTTTGACACAGAGTTTGACATTATTATACTAATTATAATAACAATAAAATAAAAATAATAACATTATTTCTTTTTTTATTCTAACGACAGATGAAAAATAGTATTTTATCTTTTAAACGACCATATCAACAGTCATTTACCGGATAATCCGTTATTAAAATAACTTAAGAGTTATTTTTTATCACTGATACGACCAAATAGTTAATAAAAACCAACGAAATTACGAATACGAACACAGATACATTGAAACTGCGCAATATACATTATTATGCTTCAATACAAACCTAGTCATATAAATAATGTATACGTATTTGAAATTGTTTTTAAGAAGATCAAAAATATCAAACCAAATAATTGAGCGGTGAGCTATTAAATCCTCATTTTTTTTTACTGTTTATTAAAACCAAGTAAAATCTTTACATTTTTCAACCTAAGTTTTTGAATTACTACCGTCTAACAATTTTTCTTATACTTTTATTTTTTGCAGTGTGTTTTCTATTTTCCATTATTAAATATAATAGGTCATTTTAAACACCTTTCAACTCTTTCATATGTGTTTTCCCTTATAACAGTTGGTAATATAAGTTTTGTTATAATAATAAAAGAATGACCTATTATATTTAATAATGGAAAAAAGAAACTTGACTACAAAAAAAAACACTGAAGATGGAAATAATTCCAAAACGTATGTTGAAAAATGCAAAGATTTGACATTTGACTTGTTTTTTAATAAACAGCAAACAAAAAAAAAATGAGGATTTGATAGCTCAATACTCAATTATTAGATAATAATATTTTTATCTTCCTAAAAACAATTTCAAATACATATAAATAATTTATATGACTAGGTTCGTATTACAGCATAATACTGTATATAACATGGTTTTAATGTAGCAACACTATTTTTCATCCGTTATTGGAATAAAAAAAAAAATCCTAGAAAATATCAAACTCTTTGTTAAAGTCAACTGTATGGATATTACAAAAAAAAAAAAAAAAAAAAAAAAAAAAAAAAAAAAAAAAAAAAAAAAAAAAAAAAAAAAAAAAAAAAAACCTGAACTAAAAAAAGAAATAGAGCAAAGGCATAATGTTTAGGCTTTCCGATAAACCTTTAATACAAATGTAGAGTGGCAAAGCTAAGTGATCTAAGTACCAAAACCAAAATTTTCGGGAAATGAATAAAAACTGCACAGAATGTATCATTTTTAATTTATATTTATCCAAATATAATCATTAAATTAAATTGGAACTACTTATACTACCAATCGGGAGATAATTCACTTCGCACCGCATTGGCCTTATCTTTTAAAGCTCATTTTGGTATAAAAAACGGGGAAATGAATTTTTGGCACTTAGATCACTTAGCTTTGCCACTCTACAAATATTAATTAAAGGAATAAGAATAATATATGATGGTATTTATTAATAATATGAAGTGGAGCAAGTGGATTTTACGCCACTAAGGCTAATCAGACGATGCTACTGTAGGAGTCCTAAATTTTGCCTATCCAGGTATAATTAGGATAGGGATCTTTAATGAGTACCTGACATCGTACAGGCTCGGGACCTACTTTTTATGTCCTATCGGAAGGACGGCATGACCAATTTTTTTTTACTCCATTTAAAAAATCCAAGAGCCAACGTGGGCGCGACCTCTTGTGTTATTAGCTGTAATGCAAGCAACTACACCAACCTCTGTTCGAAAAGTGTTTTGTCGCTTTTTGGAACAATATGCTGTTAGTTAAATAAATACGACGCATGTATAATACTCGTAGTGCTGAACGTTGAACTGTTTGGTGTAACATATGTTAAGTATCACAAAGAAGAAAAAATACCCTACGTCTTGAGTTCAGTACCTAATTACCGTTTCACATTATCTGTATTTATAACCATCGTTTTATTTTTAAGACAATAATAATTATTAAGCGTACATCCATAGGATTTCTTCTGGAATTTTCTTTCTCATAAAAAAATAATATAAAGGCCCACAATAGGTAAAAGAAAGATGGAAGTTGGAGAGACATACCAAGTTTTTTACTGAAGACAATTTTCATTTGTGCTTTATCATCCGCATATAGTGAATGTTTAAAGTGATAGCTTTTCAAGAGTATTTGGATAGTGGTATCTTTATGTGTCATGGTATTTAAGAAGGATACCATTTGGAGGTCGTCCTTGTTCTTTAAGAGTACGTTTCGTTTCTTTCATTGTTCCCTCAAAGCAACTTTTGACCTTGTTGAAGCATTAAGCAGATTGCGAATAAATAAAAGAGTTGGATGATCATAATTTATAGGATCCTATATTATTCAGAACTTCTGAAAAACTCTTTGTAAGTCTCTAAGTAGATTCCATCTGAACGGGCCTGTATTGGATTTACTTAATACCCTTTAGAATAGGGGTGGTTTATCGGCTAAAACACTAGATAGCCAATTCAAAGGGGGGGTTAGAGTCAATAATGAATAACGAATAAGAAATTTATTCTTTATTCTTATCACCCGTAGTATCGATCAATAGGTAGATGTACAAACTACCCAACAAATACCTACTCAAATCTGTAAAAGGTAAACACATTTTTTCATCTACTTTTTGTTTGTTTAGCTTCGCTTTATGCCACTAAGGCTGATCGGACGATGCTACAGTAGGAGTACTAAATTTTGACTACTCAGGTATAATTGGGATAGGGATCTTTAACGAGTACCTGACATCGTACAGGCTCAGGACCTCCATTTTATCCGGATGGAATATGGAAAATGGCTATGCCCATCCGGAGGACGGCATAGCCAAGGATTTCATACTCCCTTTCAAAAATTATATATATTATATAATTATAATAACAGAACTAGTTTCTATTTGCAGCGATACTGTTAACAATATTATTGTAAAGGAAAATTTTAAATTTATTTATTTAAGATAAAAAAAATTAGTTCTCATTCAAGGCTTTCTTTTGTCCTGTAAGGACTCATTTATACAACATATGTATATAAAGAATGTAGAAAAATAAATACAATTATAATACATAATAAAATCATTATTATATCGGTCACTCCTTTCAACAATATCATATGTCATAGATCCTAAATCGGTTACTTTTAGTTATGAAATTTTCTGAGCCCGCTCAACTTGTGAATTCAATCGACGCCACACATACAGACTTTTTAGCAAGATGATAATAGATCAGTAGGGACTGCTTAAAGTTTAAAATTTATTTATATTCTTCTTCTTCAAACAAAGAAGAAAAGTTAACCATTATCTAAAACGATCTCTTAGAAAGTAAACATTTAAAACTGATAAAAATGTCTATTCTGAACATTTTTTATTGAAATTTTAAACTATAATTCACTCTTCTGAAAAACCATCGTTTTTCTAAAGATATGACATTTTCGAAAGGTGTAGGAGATATAAGAGAGATACAATAAAAATTATTTAAAAAAAAAAATTGAAAAAAGTAATTTTAAAATATAAATAAATATTTTTGTTAATAAGTGAAAAGGAAAAATAAAAGAAAACTCGCTAATTAAATTTGAAAAATTTTGTAGAACTAATAACAATTAAAAAATGTGAAATAAATTAAAAGGTACTACTTTATTTATGATATATTTATTTTCGTAAAATATTATTTTTGTATACTTTATTTTCAAAGGAGTGTTTTGAATTTGAATTTGAATTTTAAATAGAGGGGAGAAAAAAAAATACAATAATAAGATCTATAATATTTTATAGCTTCCTTACAACTTATCGGCATCATCCATATTATAAAGCATTATTTAGTTTTTATTAAGTATAAAAATAAAAAAATCGGTTGAATTTGTGATTGAATAAAATAGCTTTTTTTTTTTTATTTTTTTTTTTTTATTTTTTTTGTTTTGTTTTTTTTTTTGTTTTTTTTGTTCACCAAAGAAGAGTAATGAAACATTAAATCAAAATTTTTCTAAAATATTTAACACTTCTGGTATGAAGTTTAAATCTCCACGCCACAACGTAACGTGACACCAAGCCGTACAAATACCACTGCAACATAGGAATGTTGAAACACTTAACCAACACCAGGCCACGATTCGTGGTCTCTCTGTGGGGTATCCTTTAAAGGGGGTTGTGGTTTGGGGGAGTGTGGGTAGTGCAGCTTTGTCGTAGCAATAAAATATAAAATCCTACAAAAGCCTAAATTACAGTTTATTATCGATTTTATAAATAATTTAATTCATAAAATATAAATTTTATTTATTTATGTTTCCCATGTAGATTTGCACATGCGCTGTGGCACATCGAGCAAATTTGGTCACTGCTGCTTTTGACTCTGACTCTCTTGAGGCATTATAATTTACTAAAGTAAGAGGTCTCTTGGCCACCGTCGTTTCAGTCGACGTCGAGGCTGACCAGGTAACAGGGAGGAGGAAAGAGAATGGATGAGTGGGTTAGGGTGATGTAGCGTTGAAGAGTAGAATGTTTGATATTTGTCGTGTATGAAAGATTTTACTGTCGGTATGTTCATGTCATTGTGCAGTGTATTATTCGAAATAAACCAAGGTGCATTTGTGATTTTTCTGAGAATTTTGGATTGAGATTTTTGTATTTTGTTGATGTGGATATCTTTCGCTGAACCCCGAAGTTCTGCTCCATATATCCAAATAGGTCTTAAAATAGTCGTGTAAATTATTCGCTTGTTTCTTAAGGTGAGTGTTGATCTGTAGTCCAGGAGATGTGAAAGCTGCTTGTACCGTCTGTTGAGTTTTTTAAATTTGGTATGTATGTTCCACGTGAGTCGTTTGTCTAAGTACAGTCCAAGGTATTGTACGAAATTCTTTGAAGGAACTGGGTCATTGTTAATTGTCACAGGTGGGCAAGTAGATTTTCGTAGAGAAAAACTTACGTGACTTGACTTGGAGGAATTAATTCAAAATGATCTAAAGTAACTTTTTCAAAAGAATAATTAATAGAAACATATTTAATCTAAAACTTGTTTTAGTTAATAAGCACCACAATTAATTAATAATAACTTTAAATTCAGAATCACTAATAAACTTGTTAATTTAATTACCATTGGCTGCAAATTTCTTTTATAATAATAAAAGAAAAAAGGGAGTTCTATACTCTTAAATTTTACTTGTTCGTATTAAAACCTTATTAAGTTATTATTTCATTGTTCTTATTTTATTAATAATATTTGAGATATTTAATTTTAATATACACCGTATAATCATATTTAAGGATTTCAGCATAATTTTTAGTTACATTATCGCATTGATCTTATTTTACAACACCTTTCAGATGTTTCACAAGAGAAAATATTCAGAAAAAATGACGCAGATACTCTAAAAAATGGAAAAGAAAAAAAAAAACAAAGATTGCTTAAACTCTTTCCTTATCCGGTATTACAAGAAAGTTAAATATTAAATGTCAAATGATAAAAAACTGAGACCAGTTTCGATATAAATAAATATATGCCGATTTATAGGTCAACAGATGTAACGTTAAAATGAATTTATTTAACAGAGCAGTGAATGTTAACTTATTTTCAAAGTTGGTTTACATGTTTCGTAGTATCTCATTTTTCGATAGATCACAAAATATAAAGCAGTGGCCTGTCCCAGAAAAGAAATTTGGTGGGGGGATTGTTCACTATAAAAACCAAGTACAAAGTACATAAATAAATAAAAAAGCACACTTATTAATTTTAAATAAAAATAAGAAATTCACTAAATTCTTATACATAAATACTACTTTCCAAATAAATTTGTAAGAACCAAATGCGTAATTTTTTTTTATTTTATATAAAAACGATAAAATTAGAGAAATTAGTAACCAAACCTCCGTTTATAGTTTAGGCTGAAACAATATACATTGTGTTTGAACATTATGAGTGTCATGCATTCTACGTGTCATATTCAATATCATAATGTTATTATTTGTAAATAATACTTGTGTCTTTTTCTGGATTATTAAGAACTAAGTATTTATTTACACCACTAAACATATTATCAGTATAATTATTATTCTAGTATTCAGGATTATTTTTTTACAGCATTTTTGGTACACTATGTGTGTATCAAGTTATTTACACAATATAACACACCAGACTGTTGGTCCATATTGACCTAGTCTAAATGCGTTAACTATAATAGTTCCAGAATTACTTAAAATTATTTTATTTTTTATTATTACCAATTGGATTTTAAAATCTTGACATAAAATAAAATGAGGACGAACTACGTACTTGGTGAACTCTTTTCCTAAGCAAAATATGACAATTCATCATTATTGACACTGGATTCAATTAGTAAGGTTTCCTTTTTAGAGAATGTAGATTATCATAAATAAACTAAAAATTCTTGATGTTAAGAAAAATATTGTTAATTTTATTTGGCAGTAAAACGACCTGGCAATAAATCAACTAAGCGAATTCGGGCCAGTTCTAAAATTGCGAAATTAAAATAGGTGCTACCTTCACCCAGTTCTTAAAATCGAAACTTTAAAAATGACGATGGTTCTCCTCAGTCAAATATTCCACAAGGTGTTTTCTAAAATATGCGATGAAAAAAATTAACATGACTTGTCTAATTTTTCGTGAAATTAATCATCTATGAGCTAAAATAATATTGGTCACAGCAGTTCACTGCATTTAAAAGCTCAAAAAAATAAATAATTTGAAACAATGAAATTATTTGTAACAGCTAATTGTCAGGGTTTTTATGATGAATTATTTTTGGGAAAATTACCGTACCTAAAAAATAATTTTGCAGCAACAAAGAGTTAACTCCAATTTTTATAATTTGGGTGAAAATAAAAAAAACTTTTCAAAGATAGAGAATTTATTTAAATCTCCTTTATCTTGGTCCAATTATTTGTCACCTACTACAACTTATTTTGGCCAATCTCCATTGAGAAATTCGTCAAATTCTCAATAATTTAGTATTCCACCAAAAAACGGTTGTTAATTCTGTTGGCCTAAAAATAGAGTTAACTCTTTTTTGCTGCAAAGTATTTTAAAAAAATCTGGTGCGTGCGCGCAACACACAACTTTCACTTACGAACTTACTTAGATTAGGAATTAATGCGTTGTTGTGGTCCCCTTCGTTAGACCAATTTTGATGATATGTTGGCTATCACATCTTTGGCATATAAATACATCAAATACCCAGTTTGATCAAAATAGTTAAAGCCGTTTTTGAATAAAAAAAAAACACGTGAAAATGATACAAAATTTATTAAGTAAAGTCCCCCCTCCGGTTGGTCAATTTTGGTGAAATGTTGGCTATCACATCTTTGGCTTATGCATACATCAAATACCCAGTTTGATCAAAATCGTGAAAGCCATCTTTGAGTACATAAAAAAAACACTTGAAAATGTTACAAAATTTATTAAGTAAAGTCCCCCCTCCGGTTAATCAATTTTGATGAAATGTTGGCTATCACATCTTTGGCATATACATACATCAAATACCCAGTTTGATCAAAATCTTTAAAGCCGTTTTTGAGTAAATAAAAAAAACACATGAAAATGATACAAAATTTATTAGGTAAAGTCCCCCCTCCGGTTGGTCAATTTTGATGAAATGTTGGCTATCACATCTTTGGCTTATGCATACATCAAATACCCAGTTTGATCAAAATCGTTAAAGCCTTTATTGAGTAAATAAAAAAAACACGTGAAAATGTTACAAAATTTATTAAGTAAAGTCGCCCCTCCGGTAAATCAATTTTGATGAAATTTTTACAGCCATATCTCGGGCATATAAATAGATCAAATACTCAGTTTGATCAAAATCGTTAAAGCCTTTATTGAGTAAATAAAAAAAAACACATGAAAATGTTACAAAATTTATTAAGTAAAGTCCCTCCTCCGGTTAATCAATTTTGATGAAATTTTTACAGTCATATCTCGGGCATATAAATAGATCAAATACTCAGTTTAATCAAAATCGTTAGAGCCGTTTTTGAGAAAATCGAAAAAAACCTAAAAAGTTATTAAGTAAAGTACCCCCTCCCTTTAAGTAATTTTGATGAAATTTATGCTGTCACATCGCGGGCATATAGTTACACTAAATACCCAATTTCAGGATCGCACGGTTTATAGTTTTTGAGCTAGTCTGTTCACACACACACACACACACACACACACACACACACACACACACACACACACACACACACACACACACACACACACACACACACACACACACACACACACACAGACCATTTCGCGGGACTTGGTCATTTCGACTCAGGGGACCCCAAAACGTGTATTTCCGTTGAAAACCGGAAGTCGAAATTTTTCACGATCGCAATACTTCCACTTACTATATATTTCATATATAGGTAAGTGAAAGTAAAAAATTAATTTATTGATTACCTCAAAAGTAATTTAATTACAATTGTTTTTATAAATGAAAATTTTTCACAAAATTTTATTATTTTATTTTATTTTTAGTCTTTTTTTTTTTTTTTTTTTTTTTGTAGAAAACTGTGCTTAAGTAGAAGCTTAAAGAGTGTTAAGTTCTAACTAAATAATATTTTTTTAATTTCTTTGGACGTAAATTTCCAGATTTATTAAGAACACTTAGTACGTGATGTCTTCATGAATAAAATTGAACAATAAGTTGCTAACTAATCAAGGTTCTAAATAAATTAAAGAATTCGGATCGGTGTGTAGCAACAAATTTAATATAATAAAATTCATATTACAAATGGTAATATACTTATGAACATAGTAAATGTCAGCCCCAAAAGTCAAAATCGATATAATTTTTCCTCCAAAAAGATTTATAGTTTTTAACCAAACAGAAATTTCCCAAAGAAATGCTATACATGTAGGTATGACTGTGTGTGTGAAATTTCAACAAAATAAATTCCTAATCCAACAGCGAATCGTCATATGTCTGATCCGACCTTTACCTTTTTCTAGGGTTAAGAGTTTTCTCCCGAGAAGGGAAAACAAGTTGGTAGTTTTTTCGGCACCCCAGTTTACACTTCATTTGCTATGAAGCGGTACACCATACTACGGCACTATATCAGCCCGATAAAAGTTTACACCCCACTGAACCTCAACTTCCTTATCCCAAGCAAGCATTTATGTTTGGGGTTGGGGTTCCAAGGTGCAGCTCAGTCGAAGGAAATATCACATAAACATTTGAGGTGTCATCAAGAGGCCATGTATCACAAGCCGGAAGTTGAAAATATTTTTTTAGTTAAAAATGTCTTTGGTATAAACTTTAACGCCTATTAGTAATGAAGGTATCGTATCAAATTTTCAGAGCACTTTTGAGGACGTTGCAAAGCTAAGCAATCACATATCACAACTGCTTGCCGTGTAATCCGACATCGGATAATCTGTTTTTTTCGGATATTCCGATAAAAAAAAATTATATGGCGGAACCAAATGGTCCTTTACAATATATTTTTTATCGGAAAATCCGTTGTTGCTTTCCGGTTAATCCGTTGTTTGTTAAAAAAAAAAATCTCCGTGATGTGTAGCTACCGAAGGAACTGTACTTGCTTACTTCCTGCAACCCAGCTTTTGTTGTTCGAACTAAAGATATTGTATAAAAAACAATCCTATTTATACATTTCATCGTATTCAATGAACCAACAGGGCAAAATAGTGCCAAGCAACATTTTTAACAAAAATAAACTGTAGCTGCAATCTGCTGTTTATTACGTAGGACTATATGTCTATGATGGAAATGCCACCTAAATATGACTATATAGAGCCTCTATGGACATATGTATTTAGGTATTTCCATCATAGACATTTTTAACAAAAATAAACTGTAGGTGCAGTCTGCTATATATTACGTATGACTATATTATAGTTAAAAATGTTACTTGGCACTATTGTTACTAAAATCAGGAATCCCGGTTTCAACACATTCCGAACTACAATGGAAATATATATCATAATTGTATTTAGGCCGATATCTACATACGACGAAACGAATAGGTAGGTATGTTTGAAAAAAATAAGAGAATGTTCATTTAAAAATGTACACTCAATTTCTCATTTTTCGTTTAATCCATTTTTCGGTTAATCCGTTGCATTTTATTCTGACCCGATCGCAACGGATTAAGCGGCAACCACTGTATTAGTATTTTTCATTGCCAGGATATTTCTTCAAAAGGTGTGACCAATTATTATTTATTTTTTATTGCAATTTTTTTATACCAGGTCGCTGTGAATCGAACAGCGCAATAAACGATAGTCCAATCATTTATTTTTTTCTAAATATTCCACAGTTATTTACCAGATCGTATCAGAAAAAACTATTTTTTTTTTTTTTTTCTCTAGGACTTGCCACCGCAATTTTGACAAAGGTCTACATAATTAATCACTAGTAGATGAAATTATGACAAAGAGACAAGTAACTAAAACTCAAAAAAATACAATAAAGTTCTTTAATAATACAGTTTTTTTTAAGAACTTAAAAACTTAAACAAGATATTATAAAATGAAACATTGTAAAGAGGACTCTGTGACGTTAAATATATTTTCATTTCAGTTCAGTTAAACGAGCAAATAAAGGAGGATCTGTCTAAATATGGAAATTTCTCAGTTACCCGAAGATGGGGCCCAACGCTAAGTTCCAAGAAGAAAATTTCAATTTAAAAACATAATAAAATTCAATTCGAGAAAAAGAGACAAATTAAATTGAGTGAGACTATTCCAGCGGAGGGAAGAGGTCTAGTATTACGCTAAAAGGTTTCCAGGGTAATTGCTGGAAGAGGACTGCTGGAAAAGTATTAACTTACTTTACCTTTCTCCTTCTTCTCCTTGCTGCACGGCCAACTAAGCTCCACAAATGTTGGTCGGCATTATTTTTACCTTAGGGGACACTTTAAGACCCAAGTCCTGAGAGATGACATAGACATAATTGCACTGCATCGTAGTTATATTAAAAGATTTAAAGAATTACGAGTATGTTTCTATCCAACTTAAGTCGAATGTTTTAATTTTAGAAATGGTTAACATAATTGGAATAAATATAGTGCTTTGCTCGAAACAATATTCCAAATACTTATTAGTCACGTAAAGATTTACAGTGGAAAAAACGATATTTTAACTATACCAAACTTAGCAAGCCAACATCTAGTTACAATAGTTACAAAATTCAAAGGTAAAAGAAGAATGTGGTAGGAAAATAATAAAATTATGAATTTTTAACTTGAGTTATTTTATATAAATCAATATATCATCTATATATATATATATATATATATATATATATATATATTTATTTATATCGTTTATAACACTTCCCAGTAGGTTTGGTCTCCAGGGAAGTTAGACCATCGCCCCCATTAAGGGTATGTCTGCACGAGACAACAATTGTTATAGATATATCATAAATATTGTTTTTTAACATTTATATTTGTTGAAGAATATTTTTATTGAGCTTGTTCGAAGTACTAGTAAACAAATTTATTAAAACTTATAAATGTAATTATACGTTAATAGAAATTGTAAACATAATGAAATTATACAAATTTGTGTTATAAACCTTATAAATGCAAATATAAATTGCAGTAATTGTAAATATTAATTGAAAATGTTGCAGAAATAGCGAATATTTATGATTGGTATAAGATTGTGTTGTTCCTCGTGCTATAAAGGCTTTATTTATTTACATCATTTATAAATTATTTTATACAAGAACTTGGGAAATTACTACACACCTTGAATGTAATAAATAATGTTTTCAACTAAGCTCTCCATTCAAAATGAGACATGACCATTTTATTGTTGTTTCTCCGTTTCTAAATTCCGTTTTTGAGAAGCTTATGCCATGGACAAAATAAATATTAAGTAAAAATTTAGTTCGCCCGGTTGAACTAAGTTTTTTGCTGGAATATAAAATTATGAGTTATCTCAATTTGAAAATAAAAACATAAAACATTCGAATAGTAAAAAGAAGAAATTTTAGTTTAAAAAGAAATTATTAGAAAAAAACATTTTTTTAACGTATTACTAGTTACTGATGTTCTGGAGAAGGAGAAGCGGTGAGTTTAATTTAATTATTTTTAACAACTGATGTAATTTAAATACTGATTATTGTAATTAAATTAAATCAATAAATAAAGACTTCCAAGAAGATTAAACTAAACTCAGCGATACATATGTATATAAATAAAATTAAAGATTGCATTAAAGTAATATTGTAATTAAACAGGAAAAAGATCCGACAAATCAAAAAAAATAATGTAAAAAGAATATTTATCAATAAAGAATTCGATGATAAAAATTTTTATACGATGATCAGAATGTTAAAATATATACACACACACACATATATATATATTAGAAATTTAGCTTTTTAGTAGCTGTGTAAAAAGTATGAGCACTGACTTCACTTATCACATTATTTCGGTTTAATTTCAGTTTCCGATACTAAAATAGTTCTTAATGTCTCTGATATAATCACAAAAGTAAATTTAAATCCACTCTAAAGCGGATCAACGCCCATTTTACAATTATGTTAATAGGATACTGAATAGAATAGAATACTAAAAAATATTACAATAGAATACGATATTACTATACACTAGACAATAGAGGTTGTGATGTTTTTCTGAGATAGCTTGCAAAATAAAATTTTACACGGGAACTAAAAACTTTTTTTAAATAAAATAAATGAATTGCTTGCCAGTTTATTTTGTTTTCTGCGGTTTATATTTATCAGCATTTTTTTTTTTTTTTTTTTACAAAGTGATCTTAACAAAAAATATAAAAAGCTAGAAATATAAAATAGGAAAAAAATAGGGTAATAGTTCCCTAGTGTTACTTCTGGCCTTAGCCAATATGGTGCCACCATCAACTGAAAAAAACTGTTTATGGTTTCTTAAGAGCGAACGTAGCGAGCGGTAGTCAAACACTGTGATCTAGTAAACCTGATAAAGGCCCTTTTTAACTGGATAGGACGAGATGGGAGATGGTTTTCTTTTACGGTCACATAACCTCACGAAAAATACCTCGTCCAGAAGTAACATAGGGGATGCTTTACCAAAAATAAAGTTGAAAAATATTTTTTTTAAAATAATAAATATATTGTAACACTTATGTGGGTAACAAATATTCATTCAACAAAAATATACAGTTATCAATGCCAATGGATTAATAATACTTAAATACTTGAGCAGGTTACAAAAATGATAACGTTATAACACACAATCATATGACTTGAGCTACACAGTCATGACACAGACTTAGACTAACTCCTTCAATCACTCGCACCTTATACGAGTATATAATCGTAAATGATCAGGTCTGAAATGTTCCAGAACATATTGGACAGTTCTACGTCTTCGTGGACCAGGCCACGGAAAGATCTAGACCCAAACAGTTCGTTCCAACCGCTTATTTCGTTCCAACAAACGGTCTGGGAGTTTACGCCTTATTGTTTTTTTTATTTGCTTATCGATTTAACGTTACAATATAAAATTCAAATGGTTGATGTTATGTGTTTCATAAATTAAGAATTATTATTTTATAGCGATGTTTTTGGTAATGTATCCAATCACGAATACATTTCTTATTTTGTGCAGCAATAATTATGACCGTTAAAACTGGCTGTACTTTCTAGGAAAGGAAAGTCCCTTTCTAAATTGCACTTAGTAATAAAATAAATCTTTCAGTTCCATCACTTACTTTCTACTTCAGCGCATCTTTCACCATCACGAACTATTTTTACAGAACTGCAGTTTTCATCCCTCCCCTCCCCCCCTCCTATCCCGTAACTGCTTAATGCACTCACTCAAGACTGACGACTTCAAATCCGTCCAAATAACACTAAATCTTTCGGAGACTGAATTGTTCTCTTTATTGGTGTTGAGGCGGCCGAAGGCGCTAAATAAACACTCTTCGGCCGTAATGGCGCACTAAATTCGATTTAGAGGCGAATGTGTTATATGGGACATTTACTGCTCTTCGAGTTGACGCGCACTGAATTATGTCGGTGCCAAAAGAATGCACGTGGAGATTGCAATGCACATTGGGAACATTCGAGACGATGCATCTGCTTTTTATCGAAGGTAATCTAAGGGATGTAAGAAATTTTAAGGCCATCTGAAAAGTAGTTGTGTATAAAGGGGATAGTACATCATGAAAGAAAAACTCCATCATATTAAAAGGATAAATTAATTTCCTTTTGGTCTTTTATTATTCCAAATTTATACTATAGTGAAAAATCAAGTCTTCCTTTATGGTATATATATTTTTTAATACAATAAAACCTCACAACGTTTCGAGGCTCATTGCCTCATCTTCAGGTGTACAAAATATATATTATAACCATACAATATATCAATTCATTAAAATCTCGTCAAAAATAATTAATAATGTCAGATATAACTTCTTTCTTTGGCCACTTCATTATTAATTTTTTTTTTATCCATATAGTATTTAAAAAAGTCTGAAAGTTTTCAGATTATAAAAATTATAATCGCTTACCGATAACCTGGATAAACAAGTATTACTTGCTAGTATTACAAGATATTTATTAACATCGCCATCAAAATAATTTAATTTCTTCCTGCTTGGCCTGGTAAGATGGAATCCTTGCTTATAAACCTGATTCCAAGTGTAGGGTAGGAATTCCTGACCAGTTGTAAAAAATATTTCATATCTTATTTAATGCTTATTTATTTACACATTTAATGTACCTAATAAAATATGTTAATGTAAAGATAATGATACTTTTTTTTAACATATTACCTAAGCTCATTTTATAAAACAGTTGACCTTTTAGTGTGGAAAGGGGGTGAAATAAGAGCTGCAAAATTAAGCCCCTCAGAAAAAGTAACTAAGTCTGGACCTGTCCAATACATACCAGCCTTTTACTTCACCTAAACTCTCTTTTTTACTGCATATATAACTTTCAAGAAAGCTGCGAGCTACTGAAAGATCTCTTAAAATAATTTAAAAAATGGAAAAAAGCTTGATATTAGTCCCTTAAACTTTGAAATTCCTTGGGAAGTTCAGGATTATGTTTTATATTATTTAACGCATTTCACCCTACTAACACGTGAAATTTTACAGAGATTACATTAACGAAAGTATGCATGATCCATGATTTGCTTGTGGGTTTCACAGTCGTCGTTGGTCAACAAGTTATGAACGACCTCATTGCTTAAAATAAAAGTCTTTTTAAACTAATTTTTATTTTCCTCCCCTTCCTCGCAATATATAAGGGATTTCCAGGTCCAGGGGGTGAGGATGGGGAATAATTACCGAATATTATTAATTGGCTGCTGGTTTTGAAGTGGTCATCTTCGGGTTATCAATCATATGTTATCCATCGCAAAGCTTATTTCCTAACGCTTTAGCCCGCCCCGCTTCATTTTTAAACTAACTACAGTATGATGGAAAACTTAAAAAAAAAAGTTACAAAAATAAATTTATTCCCCCGGTCATCAAATCTGGTACGGGAAATTAATGAACTATCGAAATTATCTTCCTATGATTTCGAAACTATAATTTTACACTACTATTAGAAAATTATTTTTTAAACAACTGTCAAAAGATCGTTTCAAAATTTATCCTTATGCTAATTCGTTTTTTAAATTTTATCTTAATATTGACATGCCCAGAGATATTAAATGTAAAATTTGAAAAAAAAAAATCATATTGATATACACCCCTCATAAACTTTATGACTAGGATAAAAAAAAATGTGATATGAATCTTGAAATTAATCAGAAAAAATAAATAAAAAAGGGGTCGAGAGAGAATGTTAAAGGGAGCCAAAAATGGAACGTGCCGCTAAATCGGATATTGACTGAAAGGGGCGGCAATAACAAGCAGTTACGAGGAGGGTAGCACAAGTCATTAGGGACAGGTAGGACATATAAACAGGTGTAAATCACACGTAGGTGGGGGTGGGGGGCGCGATCGGCCAATCAGCGACAGTGGGCGTGGCCTCACCCTCAATGCCAGCCAATCACGGCCTCTACCACAACCTTGGTTTCCCTTCAATCGAGGCTGTTACCCTCGCCTCATTATACAGGCGTATCATTTTTTCTTTTTAAACAATTCAAGATCAGTTAGCTTCGTGGAATCACCCAGCCATTGTCAGGAGCCGTTTGAGGAATCCCAGAGGGGGAGGCTTTGGATTCATCAATTATAAAATATTAAATAATATTCTTTACTAACCATTGTTTTGTTAAATCCATTGATGTGTTCTTCACGATAAGCTATTGAAAAGAATAGCTATTAGCAAATCAACTGGGCTACAATCTTTTCAAAACGGAATGGCAAGAAAAATAGTCAAAGAGACATATGCAAAGAATGCATCGAGGCAATTCACAGGTAATTCTATTACCAAAAATCGGTGAAGACTTAACCAAGAGGTTCGATTCTTCTTCTTTCGATAAGTACAGACAGTTGCCTAACCCACTTCTTAACAGTCTCAGGTCAGCAAAAGTCCCAAGACCATGACAAGAAGTAAATCAGAATTGATATTAAGACAGGATTAAGTATTAGAAGTTTAGGTTAATTCCAGGAAGGGTCGCCTTCACCGGTAACTTACGACAGAATTATCAATCTACAAAAATTATACATATTCAGTACACCTTACTTAATGCACTTCAATGCAGAGAAATGGTTTTTATTCAAGAGGAAATAAGCATATTCAAGAAAATATAAAATCATAAGGGGCTTTAAAAAAAAGAAGAACAAAATGACTGATAAAAAAGAGTAAGCTAATTCTTATATGGAAGCTAGGATATTATTGGTTGTTCTGATGGAGTTTTTAGGAATTCATCGTTGACGAAATGCCACTGTAAAGACCCTCATTGGTAGGAATACGAATCTAGGTACTTGGTATTTCATGCGTAATAACACTTAATGCGCTTAATCACCGATTTAATCAATGAAAATTGAATAATTCAAAAATAGAGGGGTTGGCAAAAGTGTTTAATAATTTATTATATAACTATTTAGTAATTAATATAGTTTAGATACGCGCACACTTCCAGTTACCTGAGTTTCTTGTAGAGTATAAATAGGCAGTTTCTAAATCAAATTCTCAACGATATAGTTTCTTTCATAATATACAGATGGTTGAGGCTAATTTTTTTCAATCTATTTTAGTTTCGAGAGATTTTCCTAATCTCGTTTCCATGTGATATTATAAGTGCAATGTGTTACCTTAAAATATTTTTAAAAGGCTTCTTTTTCAGGGAAAATCTCAGCGTAATAGAATACTAAAATCTAAAAAAAAAAAAAGCAGAACCATATACGTCAATCTGGAAATTGACAAAGGTTTACATCTTTAAATATTGGAAAATAACGCTAACCATGACTTCTAGAAAATAGTATTTATCTTCAATATAAATTAAGGATTTTAAATAAAGTTAAAGTCAAGTTAAGAGAAGAAATAATTTCCAAGCTAATTTTTGGGATCAGATTGGGGAGGGGTTGGTTCTATCTATAATACGGTGAGAAAGAACGCATTCTTAATATTCGATATTTATCTGAGTATTTTTAAGACGTAAAAAAAAGTTGTATGAAATATTTTTTATTTTTTTGATAACTGCGATTGCTCTGAGCATTTTTTGGATTCGGTGGCTCACAAAATATATTCTCCAATTGTGAAGTCAGAAACAAGGGGATGCTTGCTCTATCTTGACTTGATATAATAACTTCAAGCGGTCTCACGTAGAACTAAGGATGATAGGACACTCACGTAGATCGCAGATGCGCAAAAGAGGTGAGAGACATGGTTGGTGCTAGACTGAGGTCAAGGGAGCTCGTATGACCGGGCCCGATCCCCTTCAGAGGACCTTGTTCCAAAAAAAAAAAAATAAAAAAAAATAATATATGAGCTCCCCTTGAGAGTTTGCCAAATTTCGCATTCGCTAATGTTCGTCTGCGATATTAAAATAAATGTGAGGTTACCTCGTCAGGATCGATTCTACACGTCTTGTAATTTCAAAGATACCTGTTCTTTTTAAAATTTTATTTAAACTAACGAAACTTATAAGGATAATGTGGCGGAAGATTGTTATTGGTAAAATTTTTAGTGGCGAAAAACAACATACTTAAGCTCGATGAAATTTTTTTAGGGGGGATCTGGTCAAATATGAAGCACACATTTTTCAGTTCGCGCCAATGGGCTCTAAAAGCCGAGAGAGAAAATAAAATAGCATTAAACTATTTTATTTTATGTCTCGAGTTTTAAAACATGATAACGACTTGATTCTTGCACCAGAATTCTTATTTTTGAGAGTAGATTTAAGGAAACATACAGCCGTTCCATTGATTTTGTTTCAGGTAAGTAATTAACATCATAAAAAAAAAAAAAATATTTAGATCTTCAAGCAAACTATTAAGTAACTGTAATTTTTATATTAAATAACGTTTTAAAGTCTTAGGGGTAGTTTTCTGGAAGATCTGATAACTTTTTTTACACTTTGTTTAACCTATCCATGGAATGGCTGTAACCCACGCCTAAAACTATACATAGAAAATGTTGGTGCAAGAAACTTATTAACGATAATATTTTTTAAACTCGTAATATAAAGTATTTTAATGCTATTTTATTTTTTACCTTGGACCTAGTGGCGCGAACAGCATACTACATGTCTAATATTTTTAGACCAGGTATCCAAAAAAAAAATAAAAATATTAAGATGCGTCTGAGACTAACATCTTATAAATCTCCTCCCCTTGTTGTCCTCATCAGGCAAATCGTACAAATGTTTTATTTTACATTTATGTTTTACAAATGTTTTATTATTTCATGTAATTCTTAATGCACCTTCACAAATTAAATTATCCCCAAAGACAATAATGTTCAACATTATGACAATTTATACCGATCCAGGTAATAGGCATCAAAAAAGAAAAGTCATTAAGAGGTTATTTCGTAATATTCAGGCATATCTTCCCCTAGTAAGAAATGATATGAAGCCTGTAAAATTTATTTAATCTATATCTATGTGTTAATCTTAGCTTATTAAACACAAAATCAGTTTATGAGTTTAATTTTCTTGTATTTTTTTTTTTTTATTTTCATTAAGATAAAAAAGAGTTTTTTCAATATCGTCAGACAAACTATAAAACTCAAATAAATAACAAGGTTACAAAAAGTGTCAGTTTGTAACGACATAGAAACACAAAAGTAACCATCTGATTCGATCTAGAATAACCGTCTCCTCCCTTTGTTAACCTCATCAGGCAAATCGTGCAAATGTTTTTTTGTTTTTTTTTTCATTTCAATAATTCATGTAATTCTTGATGCTCTTTATTCTATCACAAATAAAATCATCCACAAATACCTTAATATTCCATGTTATGCCAATTTAGACCGATCCAGGTAAAAAAAATTCCCAAGAAATTATTTCGTAAGATTCAAGCATATCTTCCCCTAGTCAGAAATGATCCAAAGTCTGTAAAATGTAGTAATTGTACCTCTATGCGTTAGTCTTAGGTATTTAAACACAAAATCAGTTTTTGAATTTACTTTTCTTGTTTTGTTTTGTTTTTTACTTTGATTCAGATAAAAAAGTGTTTTCTCAATATTGTAATACAATCAATAAAACTCCAATAAATTAAATAATAATAATTAACAAAAAGTAACAACTTGTAACGAAACAATAACACAAAAGTAACCATATGATTCGATCTAGACTGTCTCCTCCCATTGTTAACCTGTTCAGGATAGCTGTGCAAATGTTTTATTTTTCATTTTAATAATTCATGTTATTCTCGTAGCTCAAATAAAATTATCAACAAAGACCTTAATGTTTCATATCATGCCAATTTATACCGACCCAGGTAACAGGCATCAAAAAAGAAAATTTCATTAAGAGATTATTCGGTGATATTCAAGCGTTTCTTCCCCTAGAAAGAAATGATCTAAAGCCTGTAAAATGTAGCCTGTAAAGTCATCTATGTAGGTTATTTACACAAAATCAGGTTTTTGGATTTAATTTTCTTGTGGTATTACTTCGGATGAGCAACTCCAAGATGGCAGCCATCGTGAGTAAACAACAAGGTATTCCGATCACGCCCTACCCGATTCAGTTCCAGGTTTACCGAGAGTTTCCGAGATCCGATGTCGGCTTTATCCACATTTTTGGAGGGGAATTCATTCGTTGCTTACTTTATTAGGTTAGGTCTGATCTAGCTACACAATCTGTACTTACATCCAAACGGCATATTTATACAACGAATTTCCAACAGCTCGTCGAAACTTGGAAGTATTGATCGAAAAATTATTGATATATATATTGCTGGTTGTTCCCATTATTGAGGTGGGAAGGTTATCTGGACTCTACATCTGCTCGGGAACTCTCGGTAAACCCGAACTGAATCGTGGATATTGGGTAGGGCATGATCGGAATACCTTGTTGTTTACTCACGTTGACCGCCATCTTGGAGTTGCCCATCCGAAGTAATACCTTTCTTGTTTTTTGTAATCATTATTTTTTTATAATGTATCCTATGAGGGATGAAGATAAGATATGTTGTCAGTGGGAGCGTGTTGGCCCGAGAAGGGAGTGACATTTTGGCTGGCTGTGGGCCAAGGCCTGGTCAACCACCCCACCACCTTCATCCTCTCCACTCTCTATTAATATTTCTTAACGAACTGCACCTCCTTGTCTTCTATACGTCTTCTTGTCTCCTCTTCAAATATTTCTCGCCTGGTCGGGAACTGAGCCACGGCTTTAGCCGGCTGGCCAGGTAGCTCGAAGAGGAATCTACCACATCAATGTTAGTATTTCAACGATCCTCATTAATGTCGGTATGAAGAGTACCAAAATACGTTCTGCCACTTTCGTGTATTATTTTTGAACTCCTTGCTTGCATGTCGAGACATCAAATTCAAGAGACACTCGACAAGCCCAGCTCGGTATAACAAATTATGAAAAATGTATACTTAGTAGAATATGTTGCGAAGATTATAATTTAAGTTAAAAACATCTCTTAATGCAGAAGTATGAACGTTTCCACGCTCACTTTTCCAATAATTTGAATTTGTGGATATGTCGAGTTTCTCAAACGACCTATTCGTCGAAGTATAGTTAAACGTTGTGCTCCCATGACGTGCTGTTATGCCACAATCACTAAGGCGTTCGAATTACTAATTATTAAAATAATCTTGTAGCGATCAAGAATATCGTTTTTATCAACATTTGTGGAATCAGATAAGGATGTGGCAAGATCAAGACAAGCTTCTATATCTCTCTTCAATGTTTTTCCTCAACACAATATTCTTGATCTAACATTACTATCTAAGATATAAGCCCAGGAAATTCTTAATTTACAAAAAGATAAGTTTTCCCAAGAAAAACCTACCAAGAAAATGGTCCACCTTTATTTTATTTTTACTTGCGAAGACGGTTAATCACAAGCACGGATAATGGAAGCAAAGCTGATCTATGTGAAACTATACTATATTAAGGTTGAAGCATGCTGTCCGTAGCCCAGACCGTTGAGTGAAGAGTGATCTCTCGGTGTATTGCAATACGTTATCCGGTTCCAATCCTTGCCGTAACCAGTTACCCCGGCCTATAACGATAATATTCTCAGCCAGGCGCGGCCTCTATAAATGAAGAGACGAAATTAATGTCTAGACGCGAGACTTTTGGTCACGCAGTCGTGACCCGTGACCGAGCTCATAACAGCGACTCAGTCACATCTGTTCCAGCTAGCTCCCCCCAGGTCATCGGCGAAGTATCAAATGCTAATGCGAACCGATTGCTTTACTGTTAATTTATAGCTACAGCCATGTATTATTACTAATAGTATCCATTCCAGTCTAATAGTGGGTGAGCTTAATTACAAGACGACAAAGCAAATGTCAAGTATTAAAAGATGTTTGTTCGGAAATCGTTTGTTTTTGATTCATGTTGCTAAGCAGTTATTTTTTTTAAATAGAGTTATTTCTTCAATAAATCCTATAATCCACAATTAACATCCATAATAAGCATTGTAGGTATTTTTGTTGTCTTAAATCTTTTTTCTTGGCGATATATTTTTCCAGGTTAATGAAGTAATTCGATAGTGAGAATAAATGCGTCTGTGTCTGTCAGGAACATTGAATTTTGCCAGGAATGATCAAATCGACATCATCAATTCAAGGTCTGTGTTCGATTATGTATATCAATAAGTGTTTTTGTACGTCGTGATGCATCGGGGTCGAAGTACATCTCTTGGCCATTGCCTTTTCAATCTTCGTTGGACGGATAAACAAGATAAAAAACAAGTACGTTCGGGTGGTTGTGAGTTATACTGTATATTTGTGAATACAAATTAGGGTGTGTCGTGAATTTATGATTTTACTGTTGGAATATCCGTGTCTTAGTTCGAGGCATTATTAGAAATGTAACATGAGGCGTTTACAAGTTTTATAAGAATTTTTGACTCTGTGATTTGAATTTAGTTCATCTTCACTTGTTTTGCGGTGAATCATGTCAAGGTGATCTGTTGTCTTGAAGGTGTGACAGTTGAGAGTATCGTCTAGCAAGTTCTTATAGTTTTAGTTTTTATGTACGTCCAAGTACACTGGAACTTCCTTCTTGACGGACTTCCTTGAGGAATGACAAAATGTCCGCTATGAACATCGAGTGAAAATAATGATGTAGGTACTTGAAAAATCAAAGCCTCCATGCAATAAAATACATACGTAAGAAGATTTAAAAGTGGTTTTATTTTTTATAACTCTTTAAATATACAATATATATCTACATACATATTTGTATATGCATTAAACTTAATTTGATTAAGAAATAAAAAATAAAATAAAAATAAGATGATCATAATGTTAGGACAAAGGTATTCACCTCATTTCTTAGCTTTAAAATATTCAATTTTTTAGCTGGAAACCTAATTAAAATTTAAGCAATAAAAAAAAAAATTCGTGTTTTTAAATGATTAAAGTAACCTGATATTTTTTATTTTTTGCACTTTGATTTCTTCAGCTTTGTTCGCCAGCACATTTTTGCTTAATTTTTGTTTTAAAGCGAGAGCAAGATGATAAGTTATCTTTTTTCGCTTACTTTTAACAGCAAAAAACACGTTCACGCCGGGACTGTTTAATGTTTTTCGCTCTATCGGGCGGGAGCTATTCCAGGGCATTATGCAGTATTGGCAATCCAACAATAACAAAATAAACAATTAAAAAATACTATCCTACTAGTTATGTTTATAAGCATATCAATTTTAATATAAATAAATGAATTTACGTTACGTTACTAATTTTTATTTTTGAGCTATAAAGAAATGATTTCTACTTTCTTAACACTTTCGCTGCAATGTCATCTGAAATCGTGTAACTGTTCTCTTGTCAGAGAATTAAATATTAAAATTGTTTCAAGAGCATGACTCTCAGGTAGTCTTTTCCGGCAGTCAAAGTGTTAAAGATCTAATTATTTGGCAGAGGCGGCATTCTAGAGTGATCCACCGGTGGTAAACGCCGCCCGATAAGGCAGTCAAGTGTGAGCCACCGGTGGTACATGCCGGCGTGAATGTGTTTAGAGTAAAAAAAAAAAATCTTTCAAACGTTAATGTTTTGTTTATAGTAAACAGGAAACCAATCTTAGCGTTCCTTTTGAATAACATTCCAAGAAGCAATTGTTAAAAAGGCTACTTCCGTCCAAACCTTTAGCCGGTCTAAGAAATTACATCGTCTTATCTGTTTACTGTCCGATTAAGAGAGTTTTTTTGCGAAATAAAAAGGACTAAATCTGGGAAAGTGTCCGTTTACTAGAATATCCGGTTATTAGAAGTTGAATTCAATCTAAAGTAAAAGGAACCCGCGTCACCAGCACCAAATTATTGGGGGGGTCAATATTTTCCAAGATAGAGTAGGTAGAAATTCGAGGGTCTAAAAGTTGCAATAATAACCCCTAAAAACAACTGTTGAGGCATTTAAATTTATCCTCCAATGCTTTATTTTAAAGGTATTTATAGTCTCTTTAAACTTGTCAATTTATGCCTCAGTTATATATTAAAATAGGATTGTTAAGGCTTAATGTTCCAGGATGTGGGCCAAAATTTCTTGATTGAATTTTATCTATGTTTTTCTTCTGATTCTGATTTCACTAATTTCATTAACTTCTACAAGCTTCATCATATTGATGGAAAGCAGGATCAGCTGCTTGGTTTAAAAAAGAAATGTAGAGCAATAAAACAAAACAGTTCGAGCTGAAATAAAAAATATATAATTCATCAAATATACAATACGCCTGACTAGCTTTTAATAATAGAGTTTGCTAAAATAAACTAATATTTTATATTTATTGATTAAACTCGGATACATTCGTTAAATCGCATTTTAATTTTTTTTTTACATTGGGTCCTCTCCTGCCGAAATATTGGGAAGAACAGTACCCTCCAGTCAAAATATTGGGGGGGGGGGCGTGCCCCCTGTTCCCCCCGGCGCACAGTGGTTGAAAGGCGGAAAAAACCCATTTTTTGAAGGTATCAGATTATTCTTTTTCTTTTCATTATTAATAAATAGAATAGTTACCTGACACATTCCATCAATTTATTCGGAGATATTCCGATTTTTACACTTATTATGACCCTTTGAAAATCGATCATTGAAAACGTTAATTTTTCAACGAAAAATTTATAATACTATAATTATTTTTGCTACTCGCATTTTTGTTTCTTGGTGCGATTTTCCTTCATAATCATGAAAAGCGATCTCACATATGACACTACCATAAAAATGATCCTATTTTTTCAATGTTTTAAACCAGAAATAAAGTCCCGCATAAATGCAAAAAAATAAGAAAAAAATTTTGTTGGTAATCCATATTTCTCAAGCTCAGCCGAGCGCAGTTTTAAAATCCATTTTTTTAATAAGAAGATACATTCAAGGAAATATTAAAACATGTTCTAGCTGCGTCTACCTGCGTCTGTACATGTGGGATTTTTTTTTTTATTGAAATACCAAAGCTATTTCGTGCAGTTTATTCGCTACGGAGCTTGTGCTTCGAATTAGGTTATTACTAATCGTTTAGTAAAACATCATGCCTTACTTACCAGGTCTGTAGCATCATTTATAAAGTTAGTCTGAATCGTTATTAGGTCGATAATAAATCAACTTTTTCACCTACCGTGATTTTAGAATGAATTTGGAAATTATTAATAATAAGTTTTCTAACATGACCTCGGCACTTTTAATTTTTAGGCATTGGTATAAAAAATAGTTCAGCTATTATTTAGCGTGAATAAGGGATCTGAATTTTCACAGATAGAGTTGCAGTTATTAAATCTATATTGACCAGTCTATCCCACCATCTCCTATTAAAGTCGGATGACCCCAATCTTATATTTTAATATGATATATATTTAATAGTTAAGAATTAGAACATAACGACAAAAATAATTGATAGTACCTATGTATGATTTTTTTTTTTTTTTTTTACGTAACTTGGGTGTTTTCATGAAATAAATTGATATTGCAAGTATTATCAATAATATTACTAGCATAAAACAGCAAAAGTGTTTACACTAGCCGATTTCGAGTCGAAAATTGATGTATAATTTTTTTTCTATTTTCCTTACACTGCCGGTAAATCCGAACAGCCGGTTAAGCGGGGCTCGATCCTATACATTTTATAGGAAATTCAATCGTGGTTACGATAATATCAACTTTATTTTTTTGCGGCTCACAGATCGGGTTTGACAAGGTTTTTTCCGAAAATAGTCGATTTTCAACCACTGAGCGGCGGTAACGTCCGTGCTCATAAGAGATGGCCGTAGAGGGAAGTTCTTCTGCTTAGTCCTTAGTAACGTACATAATTTTAGGAAGGCACAGTAGTGTTATAAATATTTATTGGCAACATTAAAATTAATCCAATACTAATTTTTAAAAAAATTAATATATTTCAGAGTTGTTTAGTGCAGAGGTCCTTAATTCACGGTGTGACTTTGCGAAGAGTGGACTTGACACGGATCCTCAAGCCAGAGAGGCAGCGAGCAACAAGTCAATTTAATCAGAAAACAAACTCTCGGAGAGAAGTGATTAAAAGTTGACGGTGCCAAGCCCGAAGAGATTATTGCCAGTGACACCTCATTAATCTCGAAATATTTGGCCTCGCCCTGTTGTAGCGAGGGAAGCGGGAACTCGGGAAGTTTAAGCTGTTGCCTCTGATGTAGCACCTTATTCTCTCCTAATTATGATTAAATTGAAGCAAAACAAAGGAGTCTCTGTGACATCCATCACCTAGGGCATGATGGAGTACTCCCAGCGCTTCTGGAAACTTTAACTGAGATAACGCAACTATATTATAATTTCAACTGACAATGAGTAACTATCAGGATCATAACAAGATTATAACTTTAACTGAACAACTATTCGGATGATAATATCATGAATACCAGGTACATGATCCAACACCAATATCAACAGTCGAATATAATCCAAGAGTAGCAAACAATTAATATTTTAAAAATATAATTTATGTCTTTAGTTTCGACGCAATTCTTCAAGAAATTCGATATGAGATTGGAGAGTTTGGGATGCAAGGACTGGGTCATTATTAACTGCTAGAATAGCTATTTCATCAGCGTACGTTGTGATAACAGAATTAGGATGGGTTGGAATGTCAACTTTTATAAACTGTGTAGAGGGTAGGACCGAGGATGCTACCTTGGGGAACACAAGCAAAATGAGAAAATTGCAAACAAATTTTATGGGAAACGGGGAAAAAATTGAAAATCTGGCGTCCTATATATAGGAGAGTGGTAAGAAATGGGTTAATATACTCTAACATAAAAAAAAGGTACAAAATATATGCCTAAAGTATGATTGTGGTTAATCAATCATAATATCAAGGAAAAAGAATTGAATTTTATTCGATTAATTTTTATGGCAAGAGGGGAACTTCTTAATTTAAATTACCAACCGTGGCAAGATAAAAGGTGAAACTGCTCTCTATGTAACATGAACGTACCGGAGGATATCTTTCACTTTCTATTCTAGCCCAGTATTAAAAGAATTCAGGACAGCATTTTTGGGAAAACAAAGATTAGATTTTGATGAATCCATAAAAACTTTAAATGGACCAAGTTACAAAAACGAAATTTGTTTCTAAAGAAAGCCATCAATTATAGATACAAATAGTCAAAAATTTCAATTTTAAATACATTGTGATGAGCGTCTACATTAACAGAAAGATTTATTTTGATTGTATATATATATACTATAGATAATCAGATTCTTAAGAAGGGGCTTTATTTGGTCTATTTACATAGATATTAGAAGACCATATTTTATTTTTTGGTATTTTTTTCTTTATGTATTTTATAGTATTCTAGGTTATTGTTTATGTTAAAATTAGTTAGTATTATTAAGCGAACACCTCGACAGACCAATACGTTCATTGTAAAAAAAAAAAAAAATCGTTTATTAATTTAAATTACTATATTTAATTTATACATTTCTAATTCAAATAGACGTTTCTATCTATCTATCTAAAAAAAAGGTAAGAATAAAATTATAAAATGCCAAAATGTAAAGCATGGAACCTCAAACACGTTTTTAATAATTTAGGTATAATTAGTACAGACAATTTTTAGAATTTCTAATCACACCCTTTTAGGACTTGTGGAAACGAGACCGATAGACAGAGGGCACGAGCCCCATATCCTTGGCGAAGGTCGAGGTGGTTAAGGTTGGCAGCGGTTTGCGCAATAGTTCACTAGCACTGTGCAGCCTCCTATCGTCTGTTATCCTCCCACCCACTTCGGTCTGCTACATTTCCTATTTTCTAGTTCCCAGATCAGGTGTCGAGAGCTGGCCAAGATGACAGCTGGTTACACTGTGGCAATAGCGTGTCCACACGGCACGTTGTGAAACTTTCGAAAGTATCTCTGAAGCAACCAGTTCTGCCAAGCTCTGAATTTAGGCATCCCTTCCTCAGGATCTTGGCTTTTAATAAATCATAAACAAAATATAACGATATTATATTAATTCCCTAATTGTAACGTTATATTATTTAATTATTTATCAGTAAAAATCCCACTATTTTGCTCATAAGTAAATTAGTGTATTAAAAACCAGCTTGTCAAAATTCTATGAAATCGGATAAACTTATGAAAAAAAAAAAAAAATTCTCCATCTACCATCCACGTACAACCTATCCAGTAAAACATTTATGTTTAATTAACCTTCTTAAACTCCTATATGGACCCGAGAATAAATATGTTTTTCTCAAATGAAACTATCATTTCTTTAAGTTTTTTTTTTTCATGAATTGACATCTAATTTTCCTCTGCTATCTCTGAGCAAGGCCGCTTATAGACCGTGAAAATGATGATTAGGAAAATATTTTAACAACCGGATAAAGTGGGCAACGGATACCAAAATAATGGAGAACAAGGGCTTTAATTCGCTTTTGAAGATTCTTATTTAAAAATGTTCCAATTTAAGAATTTAGTGAAAAATGTTTGATATATCTTACTTTATAGTTTTATTATTGTCAGATCATAACGTTTCTGGGTCCACCAACCCATCGTAAGGTGAAATACAAAAATCAAGGCAGTAACAAATATAACAATATCAATTTTACGATTTACATAACATTACGAGTGTAAAAATTACGATTAATATTATATTATTAATACAGATTTATTTTTACCTATCAAGCGAATTTTTTTTTTTTTTTTTTTTTTTTTTTAGTTAGACCAGCCATGTATTGTCGATTTTTTATATAATATATATATTAGTTTGTCGACATGAACTGTATGTGTAAATTAGCTGTGTAAATTACAAAAAATATAGGTATATGTAGAAGAAAAAGGGCTAGTATGTAGGTACTATTGTGTAGTTGAATCTTTCATTGGTGTTTCGAGATTATTTCTTCATACGAGCTATTCGTTCTTATCTTTAAAAAATAAGTAATTTATCTCTACTTTATTTTAATAATTTATATAAATATAAGAGGATTAGTGAAAAGAGGATAAATAACCAGCAATAGACAGACTCGCGATGCTCCACTCCAAGGAAAGGTCACCCGTTCTAGCCAACTGACCTTTTTAGGCCTCCTTTCCCGACTTTATCCAATCCCCCTCACATTTTATCATCTTTTTTTTTTTTACATATATTTTATATATATGTATATACATAACATGTTATAACATTATTACTATAAATGGTTATAGTATCAACATCACGATAATATAATATGTTCTTGCCAAGCGTTATGATCGTTTTACGATCGAATTTTTCTAACAAGCTTGATTTAATAGTTATCTATTTCTTGAGTCAGAACATCCACTTAGGAAAAGGTTTTTTTTTCTATTAGTATTCCCCACGACAGGGTTTTTTTCTAGTGCTGATATTACATTGCACAAAGTTTTCTCAACCGCTTCAAGTTCATGTGGAGCGGGATATAGGAACTCACATAAAAAAAAAAAAAAATATATATAAATAAAGAAAACTCGATTAAAGTGTATAATATTATAAGTCTAATGTGGGCTTAAAATAATTTTATTGGCGTAAAATTATAATTTACAACGTCAAACAAGCAATAAAATCTCAGTTTAGTAACAACGTTACAATAAATAACTACAAGGGACTCAACTATGACTCAAAAGAAAGAAGTCCATCGCTTCTTATATTTGGTCCGAAATGGAACGATCCCAGAAGGGCCTTGAATATTCCCTTCATATCTAGAACGTGTGATTGCGTACGGATACAGTTATGTAACGGTTCCAACAAAAGTATGGAACTCTTTGTTGTAACAGAAATAATCATCTGCTTTTATTTCATGTAACAACATGATAGCGAAAACAATAAATAATGGATAGTATTTCGATAGCATAGCAGACATTTTTGTTGTATTATAAATAAAATCCCTCCTACGTTAACCACCAAGTATTTTAACTTGTAATTTACATGTATTATAATCAAAATTTCTTTTTAGAAATAAATAATAATAGTTTGGCTATTATATTTTCTGAATAAGATCTGTTTCAATCTTGGCTTTGCATAAATCCGGAATAATGATAATCCTACAACATATTGATCCCACATTAGTTAGTACTGCATTAAGCTTGAGCAGGTGTTAAAGATAAGCATTTCAGGACATTTTCTGTAATATTTTTAAGTAACATGTTTCTGAATTAATATTCATTGTTTGCTTTCAGTATTCGTAGCAACTGCGAAAATTTACGTTATTGGAGGAGTTTAATTTCACAATCCGGAATATGTTGTTCTAATTATAAAATTGTTTCTATTTATTTTTGCAGAGAAAAGATTTGGCTCCGCCGGGAATCGAACCAGGGTCTTCCGCGTGACATGCGCGGTATGTTAACCATTACACCGCGGAGTCGCTTCCAAACGGTGCCAAATCCTTCCTCTTCACTGACAAGTCTCCCAAGATCTCGCAAGTTTTGCGAGTATTTACGGGAGATGGTGTAATGGATAACATAAGATCTTTTCTCTTCAAAAATAATTTAAAAAATAGATGGCTACCCACTATTTTACTACGTATTTTACACTATTTTACCCACTAAATTAATATAAAATTGTTTCCTTCGATCGGCTGTACGGACCATTACAAGAAGTACAAAACAATGATTGAAACATACTGCATAAAAATTTATTTAAATAGTTTTTTCGTTAAAATTTTGTTTATATCTTTTCTTAATATAACAAGACTCAATCCTGAATCAAAATATTTTTCTAAAAATTTAAAACATTATAAAAGTATTTATAAAAATGTGGATAACTTTGTACTTTTAAATAAATATTTACAACCATTTTAATTAACGCAGCGTAAAGATAGACGGCTTCAGGAAAGCAACAGTATCAAAATTTAGGTTCAAGAAGGAAAAAAAAAAGCAATTATTTTAAAAATTTATGGTCGTCTCGTTAACCTTATGAATGGGAATAAAATGTTTATGGATAGTTAAAACTACCGACTGAGCAAACTTTAATAGTTTTGCTGAAACGATGCGATGTGAAGCCCCAGTATTATTAGGATAATGAAGGTTATAAAAAGGGTTAATTATATGTTGTCCTTTAATTTTATTTTTTACAGTTTCTTTTATCCAATTCCGATTATATTGAAAGGAAAAAAAATCGACATTTTATGATCCGGCGATACATCGAAGGGAGTAATTATAAAGAGAGGTTAGACCCTTTTAAACTCGGGTAACAAGAAATACTCCCGTTCTAAGTGGGTAATAAAACTCGTAATTATTGGCAGTCGTAATGAGGTTTGCCCAATTAAAAATCACATAAACATAATTTTATTTAAAAAAAAAAAAAAAAATTATAAAAACTTGTTTACTGCTGTTGAATGTGGAAACAGTACATTAGAAAGGTTCTCATCCGAGAATATATAAATATAAAAAATTAAAAAAAAAAGTACTTAATAATTCAAATTAATTGTAATTAAAGATCCCTCCATGAATACATTGCTGCGCAAACAAAAACAAAGAGGCAAATAATTGATCTTTAAAAATTTCATAAAAAGAAAACTCACATACAAATTTTTGAACTTGTGAATATATCGAAATATCCATATGTTATAATACCAGATAAATCTGATTTATTCAGGTATTCATAGTACTGTTGGTACTTATAGTATACAGGGTATTAACTATTAAAAAAAATATATTTATTGTATCTAACTTATTTAATTTTGTTTAATGTTTCACATACATTTATATCTGTTTATATAATTTATCTGATTGGTTGTTTTTTTTTAAGTTTTTTTTGGGGGTTTTCTCATTTAGCCCTGATGATGACCTAAAATTTGGCTCGAAACGTCGGCTACAATAAAATATGTAAATATCACATATTTGCGCTAATTATTTTGACCGCATCCCCAACCAATGTCTGTTCGTATCCAGATTTTTGTTTTAAAATTTGACTGTCATAAAATAATTGAAGAATTGTAAAAAAAAGCGAATCGAAGTAGAAATTTATATAATAGTAATAAAAAAAAAATTTGTTTGTTTGTTTAACGTCACTTTATGTCACTAAAGCTAATCGGACAATGCTACAGTGGGTGTCCTACATTTTGTTTATCTAGGTATAATTAGGATAGGGATCTTTAACGAATACATGACATCATACAGGCTCGGGATCTCCATTTTACGTCCTATCCGAGGGACGGCATGGCTAAGGATTTTTAACTCCCATTAAAAAATCCTAGGGCCACCGCTGGGCGCGAAACTGCGACCTTTAGTGTTGTAGGTTGCCATGCTAACCACTACACCACAAAATTTTGTACTATTAAAACAAATACATAGGGTTAAGTGGAGCACCACCGTTATGTGGACAATTGTATTAGACAGTCATTTCCTAGTATTTGATTTTCTTATTTTGATTACATCAATTGCTTTCTGTTGTATCAAGTGGGAACGTCACACCTTCAAAACTTTAATCTATTACAGCACTCAATTGTCAGATGCGCACTCGGACGTTTCATAGTCACACTTGTTGGTTTAGGTTTGGTGTAAAGTTGAAGGAGTTAAATATTATCAAAGTTCACCTCCCAGGTAAACATATTTTTTGTCATTTAAAAAGTAAAATACCCCCTTGGAGTTCTTTACTTTTGCAACTATCCCAATAAATAATCATTTCTCTTAGGTTGGACAAGTGAAACGGACTTTGAAACCATTTTTCCTTCAACCTGTTTTTTAGAATATAAACAATTCATCTGTACTACTGAAGCCAAGCAGTGATGGCTGAATTTTATGCTCGGTTAAAGTTGAAATTTACACTAAATATGACACTAGAGTAACAGTATTTTTTTCTATAAATTTACTAATCTTCCAAAAGATACCTTATATTGCTCAGTGGGAAAATTTTGTAATGTATCGGCCAAAAATGTATAACTCCTGGTTAAATGACGATAATCAAATGATTTTTTTTTCATTAATGAGCTAGTCATTTCTTTTGATATTGAGAATAAAAAAAATATAAATATTGTCACTTGACACTCACGTTGACTATGTAATTTGTGAAAATAAAGTATTTAAATTGATATAAATTCTTTTATTGGCAATAGTTGGTTCTGATTTTTTTCACAGTGGTAGAGGGTGAAGGGTGCTAAAATACCATAATAGAATTTGATCGATCAAATGCGATCAATCGGCGATATATCGATTTTCAGATTGAAATCGCTATATTTGAACTTTCAATATATTATCGGCATCGAATTTGACTAAATCATAAAATATACTTTTAGTTAAATTATTAGAAAATATTTTTTCCGTTAAAAGTCCTAAAAAATTGGATATTTTAAATTAATTGGTTTGGATTTTTTCTTCGTTAGACAATAATTATTTAAAAATCTATTGTAAGGGGCAAATACCTGAAAAAGTCATGTATGTAAGCAGAAAGGTCTATAGATAATAATACTGACACATTTCATTCTCAATGTATAACCCAGTTCCTAATAAACTATTTTATTTGAATTAAAGTGAAGAAAGGATTGATAAACAAACTAATTTGAAATACTTAGTGTGATGGTATTTTTATTTTTTTTATTCTCACTGATAAAGAAAATCTCATGCTCTTTAGTGAAAAAAGAATTATTCGATTGTCATCATTCCATCAGGAATTATAGATTTTTGGCCACTAAATGTCAAAATTTTCCCACTGTGTGTCGGGTGTGCAACCTTCCGCCCCGTATAAATTTGCAAAAAATAAGCAGAACCAGGGGAAGAGGATCGGTGAAGAGGAGAGATTGACACGGTTTGGTTGCGATCTCAGTGATGCAGTGGATGACGTACCGCGCATGTTATGGGAGATCCGAGTTCGATACCAGGCCGAGTCCAATCTTTTCTCTTCGAAAATGATTAAAAAAATCTGGTGCGTGCGCGCAACACACAACTTTCACTTACCAACATACTTAGATTAGAAATTAATGCGTTTTGTTAATTGCCACTTCTCAAAAGAACAGAACAGTTTAATTATAACGCATTGGTTTGTCATTAAAGGCGTACGGCGCATGCGTGAGCTCAAGGTGTTTTATGAGTTGAAGGAATATTTTTCTTTTTTTCTCCTGTATATGTTTACTTGATTTTCTTCATATATGATATTTAGCCATTTCTTATTTTTAAGCGTGATGAGGGACAGTTAATTTTTCAATATAAACTAAAACAAAGGTGCTTTATAGAAAAACAAAAAAAGCCCCTTCCCCATTTAAGCCCCCTCAGAACATTTTAATAATGATAAAGCTTACCTGATATTAAATAGCAACTAATTTTCATTAAACATAACGAATTTGATAAAAATTGTTAAAGCCGTTTTTGAGATAATCGATCAAAAAGGTAAAAATTAGACAAAATTTATTAAGTAAAGTCCCCCCCTACTGTTGATAAATTTTGATGAAATTTTTACAGTCATATCTCGGGCATATAAATACATTAAATACCAAGTTTGATCAAAATCGTTAAAACCGTTATTGAGTAAATAAAAAAAACACGTGAAAATGATACAAAATTTATTAAGTAAAGTCCCCCCTCCGGTTGATCAATTTTGATGAAATTTTTACAGTCATATCTCGGGCATATCAATAGATTAAATACTCAGTTTAATCAAAATCGTTAGAGCCGTTTTTGAGAAAATCGAAAAAAACTTAAAAAGTTATTAAATAAAGTACCCCCTCCCTTTGAGCAAATTTGATGAAATTTTTGCTGTCACATCGCGGGCATATACATACTATAAATACCCAATTTCAGGCTCGCACGGTTTATAGTTTTTGAGCTAATCTGTTCACACACACACACACACACACACACAGACACACACACACACAGACCATTTCGCGGGACTTGGTTATTTTGACTCAGGGGACCCTAAAACGTGTATTTCCGTTGAAAACCGGAAGTCGAAAATTTTCACGATCGCAATACTTCCACTTACTATATATTTCATATATAGGTAAGTGAAAGTAAAAATTATAATTTTATTAAATAGTTTGTTTGTTTCTAATAGAAACTTTCTATACACCTATGTAGACTATGTAGCAACATTGGCATGATTATGAGGACCTCGCCAAAACATATATTTGCTTATTATTGACTGAATCTATTATTAATATAGGCATAGAATAGTTATTTATTATACAAGTGACGAAAGTAAATTCTACCTTTTTCACGAGTGTAATATTAAATTTTTTCTGTAATCGTGTAATACATGATCAGATCTAACCAGAATATGAACAAAATTAGGATGTGGTGAAGATTATGGTATGTTGTTGGTAGGTTATAAGCATGGTTGTGAAGTAGTGCAGTTATAAACAAGTGCAGGTTATAAACAAGGAAGGTAATTATTATTATATTTAAATTTTAAAATATATTGATTATTTCCACCAATAATTCATTCACATTTCAATTTATTTTGTTAAAATAAAGTCTTACAATGTTAAGAAACATTTAAAAGCATTTAATTTCCAATTTCAAATTATTTTTTAATTTATACTTATTACTAATTAAGAAGGCAATTCACTTTCTTCACTTGTGAAGAAAGTAGTCACTTTCTCCACTCTATTGCAAAATGTTTCACTTTCTTCACTCATTTCAGTTTAGTAATGTTACCATTATTCAACGATTACAGAAAAAAAATATTTATATATTTTTATTTTAATAGATACAGACGATGTCGGAATATCAAGTGACAGAGAATGGCTAAAGAAAGACGGAAAAAGGTTACTGCGAAATATTCGGATCACGAAGGCCTCCTGTTAAACCTGCCCGCAGTTCGGCCAAGGACGACGACCAAGTGAAAAGGATTAACTCTTTTACTCTTTAATACGCAACAGAACTCGCACCGCCTCGGCCGCCGCCGATAAATAATAAATTATACTTAATAAATTGAGAAAAAAATAAAAATAAAAATAAAATAAAGGAAAACAAAAAGTGAAGTTTGCAATAAATTAAAGGAGATGAGGGTGGTGGGGGCAGTCCTTGATAAGCCAAGGGCACGACACACTGTCTTCGGAATTTCACCAGCTCGCCTTTCTAACGCGCGGGGAGAAATTTCTTATCATTTCTTTATCAGCACCAGCATCGTTAACAATCCATAAGATGGACAATAACGTACGTAACAACAGAATAATCTTAATATATACAGGATGTGCCATGCATAGTGTAAAAAAAAAATCCACTTTTGAGCCTATAAGAAGTTTTTCTGCCACGTTCACAACTCCTTACCCCTTATGCATATGGAAAAAAGATAAAATAAGTAATCTTATTATTCAATCAAGTAGTTTTTCTAGTTGGTACGTGAAGCAATCAAGTATTTATTCTCTAGCGTGTTTTTCATCAGAAAAACTTCTATTAGACTCAAAGGTGTTGTGCAATTATATCATGGGTTACACCACTAAAAAGCTAACTAAATTCCATAGTTTTTAGGAAATTTGACGGCTTCTAGGTTGCTCCAGGGAGGAGTGAGGAATTTTCCAAAACTATTAAAAATTTAAGTTTTAATAAATGTTTTGTGTTTTGCGCGTTAAAAGGCCCACTGGATTTAAAATAACTAGACCTAGCTTATCTTTTAGAAAATTTAATGCTGATTAAGAAAACATCATCGTTTTTGTTTCTACGCTAAGCCAAAGTAGAAAAAAATGCTATTTTTCAGAAAAAAGTAAGATTTAAAAAATAAAATTCTATCCCCTCGACAAATTGAGATAGGAAACTCGTTTCTGCGCCACTCAACCCCGTTTAGCATGCAGAATTTTTTTTTACACTATGTCTGGGACACCCTGTATAATAAAATAGGATAATTAATAGTCAGGATTTTCAGTTAAACATTTTTATTTTGAAAAAACAACGTTTCGATCCATACATGGGGTCTTCAATAGGGCTTGTTGAGTCCAGAGTAATACAGATACTGAAAAAACGTTAGCTATTCAAAATAAAAAATGTTTAAAAGAAAATTCTGTCTGTTAATTCATCCAAGGATAAGAAAAGAAGTTGAATATTGCACACCTCTATCTAATAAAATATTAACGCTATAAAAATAATAAAATAACCCTTAATAATTCTTGGTTTAGCGGAGGCCAAAAGTAGTTCTGGTGCCGGAGATTTTCAAACACGTCACTTGTTATTGCCAAACTGGTCGTTATCTTTTAGTTTAAATTCATAAATGATTTTTTTCTTAGTTTTTGGTTTATTTTTTGAGTTGGTTTTTTAGATTTTTAGATTTGCACATATTAACAAAATACTCCCGAGGCATTGGGAGGGATGTTAGTAACACATAGCACACATCTTTCAGGCTTGATTCAATTGCTTTAGTTATTCAAGTGAGATCTTTCGTCCAGCGACTTTTTAATGTGCTCCTTGTATACAGTAGTATCTCAGCACTATTCTTGTTAGGATATTTGCATGCCCATTTAAAGCGTTTGACTATAAGAAGCGATTGACTGGAGAGTTAGTCTTGTTCTGAAACTCAAGTCGCATTGTTATTTCTGTGTTAGAAAGTGATAATTTTAGTAACCTGTTTGATTATTTGTGTTTGAATAATTAAAGTGGCATTGTAAATTATTGTTTTCTTCCAATCAAATTTTTTTAACCCACATAAGTGTTACAATATCAATGTATACATATTTTTATTTATTATTATTATTTTATTTTATTTTTTGTGACTACCAATCATTGCAATGCAACTAATTATTTTTGAGAGAAAATACTAAGAATCCTTTGAAAACCTAACCTGATACAGCTGTGAAATTATAATAAACTTCGTATAGAGTTAATTGCGAAGGCGGAGGTGACGATAAGTTTATCAACCTCTCCAGGACCCCATCAATAAAAAAAAATAACTTAAAAACTCTGACAGGAAAGATACGAGATAAGTATATTTTGATTCAAATAGAGCGATGTTAAATCAGTTAAGCTTTTTTATTTTATTTTTTCAAAAGCTATTGTATCTGATCCATCAATTCGAAACCTACGCCCCGCGTCGTACATCTTTATAAGAGCACTTCCAGACTAATTTGCATAAACTTTTAATAGTCTTTGTTCTATTTTTCTTATTTTTTTATGCTTCATGTCGAAGTACCGGTCGGTAAGGGCTTTTTAAAAGCCCGCTCGAAGCGTTCCGATGTTACTGAACTTAGTTTTATAGTCTTGGGTTATATTGGGGTTGTATTATATTCGTAAGGGGAACTTTATCAATTCTCCGCTTTCGCATCTTTTCTTAACTTCAAGTTCGGTCCCCTTTTATATTTTGTTTTTCTAGATATAGAATATTATAACACTTATGAGGTTTTAAATAATTTTTATAAACGAAAATGATAATTTACAATGGCCGGCTAACAATAACAATCCGAATAATGAACAAGGTTACAAAAAGTATCAACTTGTAACGACACAGTTACACAAAAGTAACATGATTCGATCTTCAGAGACAGTCTAACTCTCCAGTCCAACGCTCCTTATATTTACTCTGAATTAGAACAGTGTAGAAGGTTCCAGACATGCGAAGGTTATTCTCGAACAGTTACGAACATGTACTAGAACAGTTTATTCCAACAATAAGGCTAGAACTCTATTTAATCATATGTTTTGTGATTCACGCTACAATAAGTATTTACATAATAAATCATAATCATCTTGATTTGTTTTTAAAATCTATTCTTTTAGCTTACATTAATATTAAATGTTTTATTTTATATATCATTCACCTAGTTTAAAAACCTTTGACCCGTATATCTATAAACATCAAAGACCGATTTAAATTTGTATGATAAATTAAGAATAATATTTAAATTGACAATCAAAAATAATTATGGTGGAAGATTGTTGACCCTAGATGTAATGAAGAGGAAATGTTTCTATTGTCAGAATAAATAGCACTAATATGCGAGAATCACATATTTTATTTTAGCAAACATTTCGACCCAAATTTTAGGTCATCATATAGGCTGAATGAGAAAGAACCAGAAAACAGCCAATAAGAGAAATTATTTAAAAAAATATCAAATGTATGTAAAATATTAAACAAAATTAAATATAAATTTGATAAAAATAAACATAATTTTTTTTTTATAGAATTATTAAAAAAGTGTAATTTTAATTTAAATGTAATTTAGTCATTGAAATTTCCTCTTCATTATGTTTAGATATGATAACTTATTAAATTTTTATTAAATTTGCTATCTACAACGGTAATAAGCAAAGATGCTGACACGACAAGATTTACAAAAAAAAACAAAACAAAAAAACATAAAACAATAAAAAGAATTAACAAACGGAAAACATAATTATATATATAAACCATATCTATTCTATCTTGTGGTTCAAAATCGTGTCCAATTAAAAACTTTCGCTTGTTTAATATCCGCCTGTATATTATTTTATGTACTATAAAATACTTCTGAACATTTGACCTTTTACTGTTTTATTAGCACCTTAACCCTCTGATCGGCAAATTATCTCTGATAATGCAAATCGGCAAACTTATTAGTGATAAAAATAATAACTTTTATCAATGCTTGGACTGAAGATTCCTCGTTTATTTATAATCTTCTAATTCGGAAAAATTTAATTTATACCCTATGTCATTCAAACTCCACATATGTATGTAACCTCTATGTGGGTGTGTGTTTTTTTTTTTTATTGCACCCTCAACCATTTCCAATAAATTAATTTCTATTGGTAACTATTTTCCACCATTTAGAATAAGCCAAAATAACTCCATGATTGATTCATCGGTACCTCTTTAACTCTTCCCGAATGGAAACGGCAGTGTCCTAGGTCATTATCGGGCGATATAATTAGTTGGCATTAATGGCTAAGGATCAAGAGATAAGATAAGAGACTTCAGTGCAACACCGCTTCTCACCTTACCATCAATACTATACTATAACGAATGAGAGGATAGCAGATTTATATAAATATATATTGGGTTGATGCAAAATTAATGCAGGTTTTTAATATTCATTGAAAATAGGCCATATCTTTACTTTAACTATATATATTTAATCAAAATAATTTCCATCTGAATCAAAGCACTTTTGCCAACGTTCCACAAGCTTTCTTATTCCACCAGAAAAAAATATGAATCCTTGGACTCAATGAAGGCACGAAAAGAATTTTCAATTTCATCCTGGTTTTGAAAATTTTTCTCCCTCGAAAAGTTATCCAGATGCCTGAAAAAGTGGAAGTCTGTAGGAGAGAGGTCAGGTGAATAAGGTGGGAGTGGGAGAACTTCGTAGGACAACTCGTGCAGTAGTCGTAGCGTTGGTTGTGCGACGTGTGGTCTGGCGTTATCATGGAGAAGGATAGGTCCCTTCCGATTCATCAATGCTGGTAAGAGTACTTGTCAGCAGTTATAGTCTCACCTCGATTGAGAAAGCTGTAGTGGATAACACCAGCAGTATACCACCAAACTGTGATCATAACTTTATTTGGGTGCAGGTTGGGCTTCGGGAAAGGTTTTGGTTGTTCATCTTTGCCCAGCCATTGGCTACAACGCCTTCTGTTGTCGTATAAGATCCATTTTTCATCGCAAGTCACAAAGCGATCGAGAAATGGATCATTTTTATTGCGTGTCCCAAGAATGGAACAGATTTCAAAGCGGCGATTTTTTTGGTGGTCGTTTAATTGGTGTGGCCACCCACTTTGCCAACTTTTTTACCTTACCAATTGCTTCCAAGTGGCGTACAACTGTGGATTGGTTCACACCGAGTTTTACCGCTATTTTTCGGGTGGTTTTGGTTGGGTCTTCTTCCGCTATTGACCTCAGCTGGTCGTTGTCAAGAGCAAAATGACGGCCCCGACCTTCCTTGTCTTCGAGATCGAAATCTCCACTGCGAAACTTCTGGAACCAACGCTGCACCGTGCACTCGTTAATAGCCCCCTGGCCCCACACTTCGTTAATATTACGAGCCGTTTGCGCAGCGCTGCGCGCTAATTTAAATTCGTAAAGATAAATTTGACGAAAATCGTACTTCGACATTTTCGATTTAAGACCTTTGAACTCACTGAACAAAACGCTTTTACTGATTAAATTCATGGTGAAAGAGAGGGTATTAGATAAGGTTTGTTTTGGTGTAATAATGATCAATGTTAGGATTTGCTTTATTTACACAATTGGAATTAAGATATCGCAATAGAGGAAACCTGCGTTAATTTTGCATCAACCCAATACCTATAATTTCTAATTTCATTCTATGGTAGCCCCAGTGAAGGAGGGTTTATTGAATGGTTTTAACATGCTCCATGCCTATTTCATTAGGCACATTATATGTATTACATGTTATATTATGTAGCGAACGATTCGTACAATGCAATATACCAAAATGATGCGACAAAACATTTGTTAAAAAAGTTACAAAGAAAATAACATAATAAGTAACGTTACATTAATAACGTTAAAAAACATAATTGAAGAATAGTTGCAAAGAAAATAGAAGATAAAATAAACATGTGAACTGAAATAAATTAAAATAAAAAGCAAAACAAGTTGTATACAAAGCTACCTAATTTAAACTGTCTTTTTACATTCAAATCAAAGTCTATTTTCCAAATAAATTCAAGGAATTGTGTTATCAGACTCGGTTTTGTTTCAGGCCATGTCCGTCGTTTTAAAAGTATATACGTATATATTTATGTCCTAATGGTATATATGAGATTGTTGTTATTCTAAAAGAGGTCAGGATGCATGAGCTGGAAGATGAAGTCTGAATTCTCAGGGCAGTCACGGGAGAAGAAGTCGAAACGCATGCAGATGGATATGCTAATTCGGGGTTATAAATTTTGTACAGGGCATTAAAAATAAAAAATAAATTAAAAGATCAAAGCAAAACGAGTATTCATAATATGTGATGCGCATTTTAAACTGTTATTTTTAGATTAGAATCTTTATCTTATTATTATTTTAGGTTTTTTTGTTTTTGTTCTTTGTTTTTTTGAGATTAGGGGCTTTTGATCTGATATGTGTTTTTATCACAGGCGTATTATTAAAATTTGAGGAGATGAATTAGTATAAAATTGGAAGAGAGTAAAAGAAAATAAATAAACTTAGTATCGAAAAAAAAAAAAAAATTGAAAAAAATCTAGATATAAAATAAGAAAAGATTACCAAAATAATTGTTTTCAGATATATGATTAATTATATTAAAAAAATCAAACCAAGCATGATTATAACCAACATAAGAGATATTAGATAAAGTATTCATTAGTCAAAAATAATGTATTGTATATAATAAATAATGTAACCTGAAACACAAAACACATGATTTAAAAAAGTTCTGGACTTGTGTTGGAAAAGTTGAAACAAACTATTCTAGTACATGTTCGTGACTGTTGGAGAATAATCTAAGCTTGTCTGGAACCATCTGGAATGTTCTAATTCAGACAAAATATAAGGAGCGATGGACTGGAGAGTTAATCTTACTCTGAAGCTCGAATTATGTGGTTATTTTTGTGTTACTGTTTCGTTACAAGTTGATATTTTTCGTAACCTAGTCAGTTATTTTAGTTTTTATTTTTGTCAGACATAACGAATCATTATTTTCGTTTAATAAAAATTATTTAAACCCACGTGAGTGTTACAATATAAATAAAATAAGAAAATAAGATGTAAACTTCTTGATATAAAATAAAATTATCGTTACCGTTAACATCCAGACTGTAAAATGGGAGATTCCACCGGTGATTTGATAACGGATTGAGTCCATTCGACCTGCAATTATAACAAAAATAATTAGTATTGATTTTTTATTAATAGCTATAACAATTTATAAATAAAACTACTTTTAAAATATGTTTAGAAATATTTCATAATAAGATATTTCACTAAGTCTTGATCATTGGCTGAATGTCAACAATAATGCTAGTTAAGAAATGGAACAGCGACATACATTTTTTCAAGAATATCACTAAAATAATATTTTTTTTTTTTATAAATCTATAAAATAATTATATATGAAAAATTAGAGGAAATAATGAACTATACAAATACCAAGAAAATAAATAAAGTGTTGACCAAGATTACAAAATAATATTGTAAAATGCAGATATTATAAATATTCTATTATAGATATATAAAAATATTAATAAACATTCTAAGCTATATTGATACGCATTATAAACTATATTAATAGCATACTATAAACATTAAGTATAATAAGAATAATATACTAGTAAATTACAGTAGTAAATAGAAAATTATAGTAAGCATGATTAAAATGGAATATTCTATTTATTTACCGTAACAAGAAATGATTTCTTTTTATATTTGTATTAAATTCTGATGTCAACGATTGTTTTGAAAGTTATCAAATGATAATAAAGGTTTAAAAGCATATAATCGCTTACTGTAATTCAGCCTTATGAATTATAAGTCGTTAAATTTCACATTGCTTTAATTACAGAGGGCATTAAACAACACAGATTTTAACTATACATGAGGGAGTTAATGTTATACAATTCTCCAATCATCACTAAGATATTATTATATTTATAGCCGACAATGATATTGTGTTAGTGTTGGAATGGCCATTTTGTCTACAACAATGATGTAGACACTTTCTTTCAAATTTGCAATTTGCAAATTTTCATTTCTTATATATATATATATATATATATATATATATATATATATATATATATATATATATATATATATATATATATATATTTTTTTTTTTTTTTTTTTTTCCGGTAGCGTTAAAGGCCGGATTAGTGTAGACTATTCTTAAGTATTTTTAAGTCCTTTTTTTTTTTAATTTTTTTATAACCCCTATCCCTTAAATAGGCTAGATTTCGACGAAATTTGAAGATTTCGATTTTGAAGAATTCGTTTTAAGAGCTACAGTAGTATAATAAGATTAATTTAAAATAAATATTATCATGGCTAGGTCTTGAATGAGGGGGGGAAGGAAAATTATTAATATTTTACCGGTTTATAGAATTTCAACAAATTTTCAGACACTGGTTTTTAAACTTATTTATTTCAACTAATTAGTCATTAAATCCACATTCATAAGTCTGTTTACCAATCGAAAGAGTAGATTTTACTTTCACTCACCTATATATGAAATATGTAGTAAGGAAAAAAGTATTGCAACTTCCGGTTTTGAACGGTAATACACGTGTTGGGTTCCTCTGAGTCCAAATAACCAAGTCCTGCGAAATGGTTTGTGTGTGTGTTAACAGATTAGCTCAAGAACTATAAGGGTCTGGCCACACATGTCCGCACCGGATCCGTACCGTAGCAATAATACAGGTTATGTTCAGAATATTTTTAATTTAACTTACATATTACCTTTAGTTATGCCTAAAGTGGCCTGTGTCTGACATGTGTGGCTTGAACTTTAGGCATAACTAAAGGTAATATGTAAGTTAAATTAAAAATATTCTGAACATAACCTGTATTATTGCTACGGTGCGGATCCGGTGCGGACATGTGTGGCCAGACCTTAAACCGTAAACTTAGGAGGTACTTTATTTAATAACTTTTTTTTTTTTTTTTTTTCTCAATAACGGCTTTAATTATTTTGATCAAATTTCTCATGTTTAATGAAAAGTAGGTGTTCTTTAATATCAGGTAAGCTTTATCATTATTAAAATTTTCTAAGGGGGCTTAAATGGGAAGGGGCCTTTTTTTGGTTTCCTATAAAGTACCTTTGCTTTTGTTTAGATGGAGAAATTAACTTTCTCTCCTTACGCTTAAAAATAAGAAATGCCTAAATATAAAATATGAAAAAAATCAAATAAACATATAGAGGAGAAAAAAGAAAAATATTCCGTCAACTCATAAAACACGTAGAGCCCACGCATGCGGAGTACGCCTTTAATAACAGACTATTGTTCATAATTAAAGCCGTTCGGTTCATTTGATGGGAATTATTTGTTTCATGGTAATCAATGAAGTTTTCAACAACTACATAGAGATTGCAATTGAATTATTACAAGTAAAAGCTTTTATTTAATAATAAAAATAGTTAGTCTTTTTTATATAGAAATAAAAACAAAAATAAGAAATGAATGTGGAAAAATGTGTGACTTTGAGAAGTGGCATTTAAAAAAACATCAATTTCTAATCTAAGTAAATTGGTAAGTGAAAGTTGTGTGTTGCGCGCACCCACCAGATTTTTTACTAGCTTATTGAACCTCTAACTGGATTTTTTCAAAAATTTCACTGAGAACTATGGTCTTCTAGACCAAGCTAGATTTGGTATACAGTAGCAGAACTAATATATATTGAGAGGCGTTGTTAATGAACGCTAAAGCCGACATCTGGTCCACCTACGGAGGTCTTTTGTTGGCCAGATTTGGCAATGGCTGTCACACAACATTCGTCTTTTGTCTGAGTGTATGCTCTTTTAGGATGTTCAAGGACCTTCCGACATTTCCGGGTAGTGGCCATTAGGATACTATAGAGATAAGAAAATGTCTTTGTTGTGTAACTTATTTAAATTCCGTTAAAAAAAGAGGAAAAAAATTTAAAATATATAAATAAACATTGGTCGAAGTGTTAGAGTATGCTCATTTGAATGTTCGTAAAATTATTTCACACTTTATGCGTCTCGAAAGATTATAATACTCAATAATACTATTTTGTTATTATTTTAAATGTGTCCTGCCATAGGGTAAACCGTACAGTTATTAACACCCTTAAGACTACATTTCTGTGATAAAATTCAAAAAAATACTTTTTATGAAGGGATCAAATTGAAACTTCCTGTAGCTCCTTTTTATCTGTCCTTATAAAGACTCGAGAGGTTTTTTTGGGTCAAAAGTTCAATAGTTTTACAATATGGCAATATTTGTAGTTAAAAGTGCAAAAACTAGTTATTGACACCCTGTGGATATGATTGTGAAATATTCAACATAGTTAGTTTGTTAAAGTCTTTCTTCATACATGACTTAGAGGACCCTTCAAACATTAGATTCATGCATATTTTTAAATAAAATTAGGACTTGCTTACTTATTTCTTCTACTATAAGTTCAAGTTGGGGTGTCAATAGCTGTATGGTTTACCCTAGTAACTAAAAAAAGATTTTTAAAAGATTTTTTTTCTTCTATGCATTGTAATTATTCGAACTAATTTGTCTAAACAAATCCTTCGTTGTAATTAGATGACAGAGAGAAAAAAAAGATTCTTCTATTCAAAAAGTTCAGACAACCGGTCATTGCCAGTGTTCCAAATTGTGAGAATTTTGTCTATTACAGTATAGCTATGTAAAATAAAATTATATTTTAAAAGTACCATTGAGAAAATTGTACTCTTATTTTTATTTCTAAAATTGTCTAGTCAAAATGTCACAACTTTTTTTTTTTTTTTGGTTAATGTAAAATTGATGTCATTTGAGATTTTTAAAGCATGATTCAGTTCATAAAATTAGTTAATGTTATTAATTTTTTATTTATTTTCATACTACTATATTGCCTAGAGTATTGAATATTATTGAATTTTATTTGAGTAAGGAGGGGAAGGCTTTATTTTGAAATACCTCAGCTTATTAAACAGCTTAAGGAGAACTGTCTTCTATTTTCAAATATAATAAAATCCCCAAAAATGTCTAGAGATAAAAAATGAATGGTGCACAGTACAATAAAAAAAAATCTGGTGCGTGCACGCAACACACAACTTTCACTTACCAACTTACTTAGATTAGAAATTGACGTGTTTTGCTAAGTATCATTTCCCAAAGTCACACATTTTTCTACATTCATATCTTATTTTTGTTAATCGTTAAAGCCGTTTTTGAGTAAATAAAAAAACATGAGAAAATGATACAAAATTTATTAAGTAAAGTCCACCCTCCGGTTGATCAATTTTGATGAAATTTTTACAGTCATATTTCAGGCATATAAATAGATTAAATACTCAGTTTAATCAAAATCGTTAGAGCCGTTTTTGAGAAAATCGAAAAAAACTTAAAAAGTTATTAAATAAAGTACCCCCTCCCTTTGAGCAAATTTGATGAAATTTTTGCTGTCACATCGCGGGCTTATACATACTCTAAATACTTAATTTCAGGTTTGCACAATTTATAGTTTTTGAGCTAGTCTGTTCACACACACACACACACAGACACACAGACACACAGACACACAGACACACCATTTCGCGGGATTTGGTTATTTTGACTCAGGGGACCCCAAAACGTGTATTTCCGTTGAAAACCGGAAGTCGAAATTTTTCACGATCGCTTTTTCACGAAATATTTCATATATAGGTAAGTGAAAGTAAAAAAAAGTTATGCTATTATTCAATGATTAGAATACTTAAAATTCGAAAAGGGCCAAAAAGGAACAATTGACGAAGATTAGTTTGTCTATATATTAGTATATGAAGGCGAGGAAGTTAAGATGAGATGGAAAATGAATAAAATATACATAACAGTAAAAAAAGACCTCGTTGTAGGCAAAAAAAAAATGTATAAAATCAACAATGGTGTTATTACAGAGCTGCATGTAATGCATGTAACAAACTGTTGTTGAAGGCTTGTTCTGGCAAAGGACTGTAAAAACAAAAGAAAGAAAAAGGTATAAAAATCCGAATAAAATACCTTTCCTTTATCTCGAAACGAATTTTAAATTCAATGCAGCACTTCACAGGCATATGTCAGTCACTCATGTCCTCGAGTCCAATGCCGATTCACGAAATAACCTAAACTGATAAGAGAATCAGGATCCATAAGGAAAAGGGCTTCTTTCAATGCTCACATTTTTTATTTATTTATATATTTTTTTCCAACGTCTGGAAATTGGGCAAATTTACATAACGGTACAAACTGATACTTTATAGTCTGGTGAGGATAATCGGGGTTAGAAGACCTTGAATATTATCACGTATAATAAATGTTAAATCGATATAATGTTCATTTGAATAGAACTTTTCAAATAATTGGTTGAAATACGGAAAATATTCGCCTCGTAAATAAATGAAAGGCTGCATGTATGGTAAGATAATTGGCGAATGTATAAATAATTATTTATACTTTCTATATGCAATAAAATAAGGAAGAGAGTAGTTAATACTTTATTACAGGATATTCCACTAATGATCCTTGTATAAATGTATTTTATTGTCATAACTTCCATCGAAGGAATTGGAATATAATTACACAGTTAGGTTTATGAGTAGCACTCACCGAGTAAATGTTTATTGCTAGGTTTAGATTTATTATTAATTAATTTTAAAAAGTCAGTTTATTGCTATTTTAAATATGAAATAAAAAAATATTTCTATTGATTTAATGGAGATAAAAAAACATTAATTGCAATACCACTTATCATCGACGATTATTTTTATAAGCCCATTTCGTTCAAAGGGTAAAAATATATATTTTTTCAGCGTTCCTTTTTATTTATACATGTCAAAATATATGATTGGTAAATTTAAAAATTATTGCCATTCGGGAAATCTATCGGAAATGCACATCTCGTAAATTAAAGGGTAAAAGTAAAAATATTTACATCAGTCCCAATTTTTTTTCCCAGTAATTTCTTTGACCGAAATTTAACATACAGAACATTATAAATGTCGTTATGAATTTAATTTTCATGATATCCTTCATGAACACCATAAATTTAGATTAAATTTTCAATTTTCACATTTCTGAAGTTTGCAAATTTGAAGTTTCAAACCCATAATGACAATTTAAAACAATATGCAATAATTAAAAATAGAAATCTCATTACGGTCTAATGTAAAAAATGTTAATATTAATGAACGTAAACGCATCTCTGGGACAGAATGGGTTTATATACATTTAGTTTATATTAAAACGGCTATATAGTGAACATTTAATAAACAAAAACTATACCATTTTTCTAAGGAAAAAATATAATAAAAACTATGGAATTTAGGTTTATTAATTTAAGTAATTTTAAGTAATATATGCATGAACAATTGTAATACATGTAATTGTTTTGACACACACATATATTTTAACCTTTCCGTTTATGATTTTTAGTGTTAGTTTAGTATATCGTCAGGTGTGGTACATTAACTTTAATATTAACCTTAATGCTGACCGGGGATAGACCCAGTATATTTTCTGAATGTAAATGTGAAATGTTTTTATTTGTCGTGATTTAATGTTATTAAATTAAGTATTATTTAATACTACCTGTATATCCCTGTTTCACCCAGGAATATCATTTTACGGTCGATTTCCTAAAAAAAAACAATCTAAAGCGAGATCATAACGATTTTTATAACAATATAGAATATACCAAGAGATCGGCTTAAGTTATACAATTTTAATATGGACAGGTGTTCGCACCTTGTAAGAAAGAACTACTAAGCGAAATTTGGAGACTTTAGGACAAGCGGTATAGATTTCTATTAAGAACAAACAAACAAACAAATAAACAAACAGAATTTCATCTTTATTTATATAGATTATTAAAATTTAAGATTTAATATTATTAAATTATTTTCTAAAGCTGGAACCAGTCATGTAATTTATTTAAGTGGCGTTGTTAATGAATTAATGTTAATTGATAATTCCTTGATAGCTAGCATAAGTTGGAGTCAATGCCTCATCCTTAACAGGTACGTATTAAGTGTACATTACATAGAGTAGAGATGCCAGTATTGAACCTTGAGGTACTCCCGCCAAGATTGGAAGAATCGATGACAATATCAAGCCCTACTTGACCCAAAAAAATCAATCGGAAATGAAACATTGATGGAATTTATGGTAAAAAAACAAAAACGGTAATATGGTCTTTAGTTTAAGGAGAAGACCATAGGATCAGAATGTAACATTTCAAAAAAATCTACTTACAATAACTTTCCTTAAATAGGAATTAAAAAAAATACAGTAAATTTTGGTATAAAAGCCCCTATGTATATACCCTGTAAGTGGTACATAAACACAGCGCCCTTGTAGATACCATTCTAGAAAATAAGATACTTTCAGGGGGGCCCAGAGATAAGCCGGATATCGAAAATTGTCTCTCGTTCGTGTCCCTCCAATATCTAGGTATCATCCCCCCCTATACTATACATACATATTGCGAATAACATGGAAATAAATCAATATGTGGAATTCAGAGGAATTTAGCGAGGCAAGAGCGAGATCAGATACTCGTATACTCGTAACTGGTACAAGTATTGGTGGAGGAAACTTGATACATGAAGTTTTGACCTTTGAAGAATCAAAGAGTCATCCTCCTATTTTATAAACATTGAATTATAATAAATTACTTTCTCAAAGTAAGAAAGATCGTTTTGCGTACAAAGGTTGTGGCCTCCCTCTTTGAGTTGTTTATCGTAACAAGATACAACTAAAACTTGTTTATAAACAGAGAGACTAAATATAGCACCTCAAAAATACCTCCAACTATTTATTTTCCATGTCCTGACAGTTTTCTCCCTTTAATACATATAAATAAAGATAAACTGGCTCCTCTTAAAATCTCTGAATGTTCAGAATATCTTAATGAAATTATGAACAACACACTTAAGAAACCTAATAATTAGGGTGACTCTAATGAACACCTATGGAAGATTTCTTTGAGTTACTAAAACTCTTAGAATTTCCACCAGAAAAATTATTAAAAAAAACCAAAAACAGAATAGGATTCCAAAATTACTGAAGATACTCTATATATTATGGAGAGATGGAACTTTCGAAAAGAATTAAATTAACGAGGATAAAGCTACTTTCAGTGATTGGTCTAAATTGGGTTTCTACAACTATCAACACAGATCGGTTTCTACTCTAAGTAGATTGGTAAGTGAAAATTGTGAATTGCGCGCATCGCATTTTTTTCTATAGCACTTAATATTTCAGGAAAAATAATGAAAAATAAAAACCTATTAAAAAAAGTTTTCTTTATAAAAAGGATTTATTCGATCATTATTATGGATGATAGCGGTGTTATTTTCTCAAATCTGTTTGTGTGTGTGTGTGTGTGTGTGTGTGTGTGTGAGAGAGAGAGAGTGAGAGAGAGAGAGAGGAGAGAGAGAGAGATAGAGAGAGATAGATGGAGAGAGAGAGAGACATAGAGTCAGAGAGAGAGAGAGAGAGAGAGAGAGAGAGACTTTAGCGTGAGTAACAGCTGATCAATAGATTCCTCTTTACTATAATCCTAGAGCACTCCCGGATATTAATAATTCACGATATCAACCTTCGACGATTTCATCAATGGGTTTTCACTTTCGCTCCATTTCGATAGTATTCCTCCATTAATATGCGCTACCGCATAATCAATGAGATACGACTGAATATTTTCGAAATCTGAAAACAACACATGACCTTGAAATAATTATTAATATTCGTAATTTGCCATTTTTTACCACCTTTTTACTTAAACTATCGGTAAAATCATTAAAATCGATAAAGGCAAACATACAAAAATTGATAGCTGTAAAAGTAGAGTTCTTAACCAGACTTCAGTTAGTATTAGCGAATTATAAAAATATTGATTTTTTTTTTGTTTTGTTTTTTCAGTAGCTACTTCGAAAAAAAAATTTGAACCACAGTTCAGAATTTGATGGGAGTCAGTTGGAAAGACACAGAATGAGCTCTAGTATTTAAAAAAGAAAAAAAAAACGGTCAATATCCCCTTGAATTCTTGTCATGGCTTAATTATTTACGATCGAAATTGCAGCGTATTATTTTAGTGCTGAAGAATCAAACACAGGATTTAAACATGAATCAAGGTAAAATACGAGTAGAAAATTGAAAAAAATAGAAAGGAAAATTGAAACGTGGAAGAGTGACAGTAAATAAATGTATGTCGAATTTCCATCGGAAGAACCGTAGCAATATTATAGGGAGGGATAAAGAGAGAGGTTAAGTATATGTATTGTATATAGGTTCAAATACATATATACAATCACGAATATATCGGGATATATAGGTTCAATTGACGATTTGGACCGAAAGAGACGGAAAACGAGGGTTTCGATAGTAAGATATATGAAGGAATTAAGAAAAGTGAGTAGTTCTGGTGTCCCTGACAGGAAGATGAAGAGAAAAAATTATTTTTGTTTATAGTCCAACAGAGGAGAAATAAAAGTTACGCGAAAGAATGGAAATCGAACAAACAGAATAAAAGATAAGACGTTGGATTTCCTTCAATCATAAGTATGAATATGAAATGGAAACTATATTTTAAAAAATAATAATAAATGCATTTTAAGATAAATGTTAATGTTAATTATAGAATATTTAATGGAGATTCCAACACAAAGCCCCGTGTTTCTAAATTTTTAATTGAACAACAAACGTTTTGCCAATGCAGGCATCATTAATGGCGAAAAATGTTGCTCATAAGTTATGATGCGTATCGTTATTATCACTCAAGGGTTTTCGCCTCTCAAACATCTATATGAACTAAAAGGTATTTATTTTAATTTGTCTAAATTTAATTTTTAAATATATTTTTTTTTATTTATTTGATTTTTAATAAGTCGCTTCTACTGCCCAGGCCATTATTTTGTATTAATGAAAATCTTATTTTCTTACGCGAAATCAATCAGGTTGTTATTTGTCTACAATGTCATTTGTCCTTGAACAGAACATCAATTGACCTTCTATTGAACTATTAAACGAATTTAAAAATAATAAAAATTCGTTTAACTAACGCCTTATGATATAAATAGCTATAGACCTATGGATACAGGCGTCTTCACACCCCCTCTAAACACCAAAAAATAAAAATTCACTTTTTTTTATATATGTATAATAAATGAAATAGGATTCGTTCCTTAATAAAAAAATTAACGTATTTATATTTCATTTTTAGAAGATTATTCCACCAAAAATAATCGCGAAGCATAAAATAATTCGGTATGACTAAATAGTTATTTTATGTTGTTAGCTGTAAATATGAATTTTAATTAATTCCGTTCTTATTTTTATTTAAAAAAAGCAAAAAAAAAAAAGCTTTAATTCAAAACTTGAACGATTAAATGAGGGATTTATATCTAGATATTTTATTGAAAGAAAGTAGAATTATTAGTTTTTATATTGGTAAATGACTAATAATTACAAGTGTTTTTGTTAATATTGCAAAATTAGAACCTATAAATAAGTATATACAATTATAACAAAATATACGGTGTTTCCCAGGCAAGGGGGGGGGGGTGGGGGAAAATGCTCCCCTGGCTCTGGGTTTTAAATTGGCTATCTTCCGTGTCCCGATCATATGTCGGTTGTATTTACTAACGCGATTGCCCATCCGGAAAGACATCATAAAAACATATATTAGACTCAGAACGAACCATGGAATTTGCAATAATTATTTACACAAAATAGGTTTATAAGATAATAGTCATTGCGAGAAATGTGGAGACAGCGAGACTCTTGAACATATTATAATGGTATGCCCGGGGTACTCTAAACAAAGAGAAGTAATGTTCAAAGGGTTAGCTATGAAATATAATATAACCTACGATAGCTTATTAAAGTTAACCGATCATAGTAAAATTCCTTTCATTCATAAATATTTAAAATCCATAAATAACTATGTGTAATAGTTAAACTGACTACAATAATAGATATGATATCAATACAGGATAATAGAATTATAGCGGTAAATAAATAAATAGCATTTACTGAAAAACAAAATATTAAAGGACGTATGAACTCGTATTATTATACACTATGATTTGGTAAAATAATTATCTTCAAATATTATAATATACAAATATGCGAGACCTAGCTTTATGTTTAAAACCAATGCCATCCACTCCGGAGAAAAAAAACAAAACGCTATATATGTCAACACACACTATGAAAAATCTTTTAAACTTATGAAAATACAAACAAAAATTTCTTTAAAATTAAGAAAATACGAAAACAAAACACGTTATGAACACTGTTCCTGTAATTTCTTCATTTTGAATATAATATCTGGAATCGTGTCCTGCCCACCATGTAAGCTCTGCCGAGCAAGTGAAACTAGATTGCTCTTAATCCTATACAAACGAAGAATAATCCATCCCACGGAAAAAACAAGAATGGAACCAATGACGTATGCATTTCCACGTACAAAAGGTGCCATTTGGAGTTACTATTCAGAAACGTTTAACATCTGTAACATCGCCTGGAGCGTAACAGAAGTCAAAAGGTTGGCTTGTAATGGGAACGCCGTGGAATTCTGGGTGGCGCAACTCTTCCCAAACCGGGCTTTTACGTAACTCTGCGGCGTAACATTTTGGCAACCCCCACCTCTCGGAGGAAGCTGAAACTGAATGTCATACTGGGCTGGTAGCAAAGGTTCGGGTGCTCAGTCTGGGGGAAACTTGCCCGCAAAGTGAGTGGGTGGATAGCCGTCAGCTGATGAGAAATAATATACCCCCTTCAACATCACAGATGCTGACATGCCTGTTATGCTCCCATAATTACATTTTGCTTCTTAATTTATATTGCTGTGTCTTACTTTTTGGATAACTTACAACTTCAATTTCGCAATAAAGTGATATTAAAAAATAAAAATATGTTTAATTTCTGTTTTAACCTTCTGGGGTCACGAACCCATCTTCAGGAGTAGACTAAACTTTTTTTTAAGGTTATATTATTTTTATTAATTAACTATCAATTAAATATTTATTATTATTTGTTTAATTTAACGTCACTGTAACATAATCAATAGGTATAAATAAAGATGAAATTCTGTTTGTTAGTTTGTCCTTTATAGAAATTCATACCGTTTGTCCTAAATTCTCCAAATTTCTCTCAGGTTCTTTCATACCAGTTGCGAACACCTGTCCATATTAAAATTGCATAACTTCAGCCAATCTCGGGGTACATTCTTTATTCTTATAAAAATCGTTATGATCTCGCTTTACATTGGTTGCTTACGAAATCGACCGTTTGAGTCGAAAAAAGTCTCATTTTATAGATTTTGAAGAAAGAAAAATGAAATTCCCCGGGTTAAACCGGGATATACAGCTAGTATTATATAACTTAGCATATTTATTATTATTATTCGTTCTATTTCGACTGGGTATTAATTTGCAAATATTTGAATAAACAAATCTATTTTCCAGCCAATATTAGTTAGCAAATCTCCCGGCTTAATTTGAGGCTGCAGGGTATGCAAGTCTTTTGGTGCGTTCACTATTCTTGGCAACTTTTTATTTAATAGTAGAATTTTTTGGATCTTTTCTTTTCAATCGAATGTAGATTCTCCATTTTCCCTATCTCTTATTCAGATAAAGTCCAAAATTTCGTACTTCCTAAGATTCAAGAATTGAAATTCCATCTTGCATAATTCTTAAGATTGGATAATTGAAGGGTGGAAATGCGTAAGGGTATAAGTGCCAAAAAAATAAAAAAAAGTTTTTTTTTTGCAAAATTGTTATGAGTGCCAAAGCCAACCTTCATAAATAGGTATAAGTAATGTTTCGTTGTTAGGAAAGAGTTCACTGAACGTATGAAAGATGGCCTGGGTAAAAGCACTGAATGTAGTTCACCCTAGAGGGTAAAAGTCACATCATTTCTGTAAAAATTTCCTAAGGCACCTTATGCATTTCCACACTTCAATTATTACTGCGATCCCCATCGCTTGATTTAACACCTGCATTACTTTTTAATAAAAAACTAAAAAATAAATTATATCATATGCACGCTTAAAGAAAAGAAATAAGATACAGGTGAATAAAAAAAAATATCAAAATTACTTCAAATTACTTTCAAATACATATTTAGACATAAATCCATGACATTTTTTTCTCAATGAAATGTCAAAAATAATAAGTTCAATTTAATGAAATATTTTAAATATTCGCCCAATCCTGGCAATTCATAATTGGATGTGATTTCCCAATCATACAACTTTGGATAAAGATTCAACCTTTCGAAATTCCAATTTTTTTAGAAGGTTGACAAACGGAAATGGTGAAATCTAAACCAATTTATGATGCGGTTATACCTGAAAAGCACAAGAATTTCAATTGGAAACATTAAAAAATTTTATACATAAACAAGCAATTATGAAAAAAAAGTGACTAACTTAATAACTACATTCGTTTCATTTTGCATTTTTTAATAATTATTATTTAGTTAAATGACTAAAGATATTAATCAAGATAAAAAAAAGGGTCGTTTCGCTATGATTGTTTTTTACAAAAATATTTTTCTGAAAATTAAGAAAAAATTAATGGTTTCATAATAACTCAGGGCTTTTGAGATAATAAAAAAGTAAGGATTCATAAATTGCTTTGTCAGAGGAGAAAAGGTCAAGAAAACTAAAAGGAACACTTTAAACTAAAACGTAATTCACGTAAAAGTTTCGATCCTCTAACTTAATTTGGAAGTTTTTATTTGGAAAATTTGGAACCCTTTAACTAAATCTCTATTAGTAGGTAACTGTTAAGGTAAGGTAACTTATTCCTGTCAAAACGACAGTGCATATCTTTCTTATATATTTTAAGCAAACCTAAAGGTTATTCCCTAAAAAAATATTTATTCTTTTTGTATAAAAATGCGATTTTTCACTTGCCTTATATCTTATGATGTATTACTGGTTCATATGTAGCATTGCTTCTTAATTTAAAATCTAATAGATTGAACTTTGTTAGTTATACACCAAAACCAAACATATAATTCGGCAAACATCACCCTTGCTGTGGCTAATTTTGGAGAAAAAAAAATATGAAAGAGAAAAGGTTTTTAAATAGATCAGGAATATTTGAGAGAGTATAGAATGAAGAATTAGAATAGAATAAATTCTCTAAATAAAGATAATCGAATGAAGACATCAAACAAAAGAAGGGAGGATGTGACGCAATTGCAGAGAAAGCGATGGAGTACAGCTTTCTCTCTCGCTCCGAGATGAAGAGGAAATATAAGTATCCATAGATTGCAATGGCCTAGACACTATCGGAAAGAATCATAAAATTTGTAATAAAACCTATAATAATAATACAATGATTTAATATTTAATAAAAAACTATTTTTGTTAATATTGAAATATTAAAAAAATTATGGTGACTTTAATTTTTTTTTTCCGTCTTCATTATATCGATAAAAATCAAATTCCTCAGGCGTAGAACAGTACCTCGGACCACCATTACTTTTAAATTTCTTCTTGTTCGATATGTATAGAACATTTATCCAATTCCTCTAGTCCTACCGGGAGTACCGCAAGGTTCAATACTTGGTCCTTTACTCTACATTTTATACACTTAAAAAATTTCAATGGGTGGGTCAATTACATTGACCTTCATATTGTGATACAAAAATTATCACAAAACCTCAATATCCTACAAACGTCTCAACAATGATCACTTACACAAATTACAGACAGACGCAATTCAGACCAGGCAAAACGTAGGTATTTTAATTACTACTATTATTAATATAAAATACAATACTCAAAATATAAAGTATTAAAGTGCATTTTAAATAAATAAAAACAAAAAAAATACTTAGACCTTTGGTTTTTTGGTCATTAATTTACAAACAAAATAAAATAAATATTTTGTACTTGATCATTCAAGAAAGAAAAGAAAATTACATGGAATGTATGTTGTACTTAACCCAAAATATATAGTAAAAGTAAGTTTTCAAATAAAATTTATAAGACTCTTAAAAAATTACCTTGATAGGGTAAACTTCCTATAACTCCTCTTTATCTAACCTTATAAAGACTCAAGAGGTTTTTTGGGTCAAAAGTTCAATAGTTTTACTATAAATATATGGCAATATTTATTGTTAAAAGCGCCAAATCTAGTTATTGACACCCTGTGGATTTAATTTTGAAATCTTCCCTATGGTTAGTTTCGTAAAGTCTTACTGCATAGATGACTTAGAGGACCCTCCAAGCATTAGATTCATGCATATCTTGAAATAAAATTAGGACTTGTTTACTTATTTCTTTAAGTTAAAGTTGGGGTGCCAATAACTGTATGGTTTACCCGATATAAATAAAAAATCTGGTGCGTGCGCGCAACACACAACTTTCACTTACCAACTTATTTAGATTAGAAATTGACGTGTTTTCTTAATTGCCACTTCAGAAAGTCACAAATCTTTCCACATTCATTTCTTATTTTTTCCTTTTATGAGTAATTGAAAACACATGTGAAAATGATACAAAATTTATTAAGTAAAGTACCCCCTCCATTTGATCTATGTTGATGAAATTTTTACAGCCATATCTCGGGCATATTAATACATCAAATACTCAGTTTGATCAAAGCCATTTTTGAGTAAATAAAAAAACACATGAAAATGAGACTACATGTATTCAGTAAAGTGCCCCCTCCAATTGATCAATTTTGATGAAATTTTTACTGTCACATCGCGGGCACATACATATACTAAATACCAAGTTTGATCGAAATCAAAAAAGCCGTTTTTGGGTAAATGAAAAAAAAACACATAAAAGTGGGACACAAGTTATTAAGTAAAGTACCCCCTCTAGTTGATCAATTTTGATGAAATTTTTACAATCGTATCTCGGGCATATACATGGATCAAATACTCAGTTTAATCAAAATCGTTAGAGCCGTTTTTGAGAAAATCGAAAAATACTTAAAAAGTTATTAAATAAAGTACCCCCTCCCTTTGAGCAATTTTGATGAAATTTTTGCTGTCACATCGCGGGCATATAAATACACTAAATGTCCCAATTTCAGGTTCGCACGGTTTATAGTTTTTGAGCTAGTCTGTTCACACACACACACACACACACACACACACACACACACACACACACACACACACACACACACACACACACACACACACACACACACACACACACACACACACACACACACACACACACACACACACACACACACACACACACACAGACACACACACACACACACACACACACACAGACCATTTCGCGGGACTTGGTTAATTGGACTCAGGGGAACCCAAAACCGGAAGTCGAAATTTTTCACGATCGCAATACTTCCACTTACTATATATTTCATATATAGGTAAGTGAAAGTAAAAATACTCTAGTTAACGATCTTCTGCGATGTTATGGAACTCTTTATAAATATATATGTGGTAATTAGCATTAAAACACACGACAAGGAGATCGAAAAGGCACTGGACGAGAGCTCTGCTAACTTAAAGAACAGTGATTAAATTAAGCCATGCAAAAGGGGTGCTGCTGGCTACTGTCATTTCCTTTACACGTCATATTGTTGGAGCATATCCACAACATTTGATGATTATTAATAGTCGAAAGACTCAAATAAATATTTATTTTATACATGATACAAATGATATCATGTTATAATTGATATTATTAAAAAACAAGGTTTAACATTGTTTTTCGTCGAGAGTCAGAGATTAATTTAATAAATTTCAATCAAAGCGAAAGAACGTGCCGGGAAATAAGGATGAGTATAATTTTGTTGTTTGCGAAAGAGCTCAAGATCCCTTCTTTACGAAATTCCGGTCACGTTTTTTTAAAACGGCCGAATTTCGAGCTAATGGAGAACATTTCAGACGGGTATTGCAAAATTCAAAATATTCATTTAGCGATAACTTCACCCAATTATGATTTTACTTTTAAGCAAGCTTTTCGTCTGGGAGGGAAGACTGGGAAAATTCTTATAACTGGGGGGGGGAGGAGAAATATTTTGAATATGCAAGGCTCAATTAATTTTTCAAATAAAACTTATTGATATTTGGAAATTAAAATATTTTTTATATAATTTATATAATAACTGCAGTGAACGAATACAAATTTATTTTATTCCTAGCATTTGTTTCTCATATTTTGTAGGGGAAGGGGGATTTGCTGAAATACACTCCCTGCGAACGCCCATATTTTGAAGTTCGATTAAATCATCGTTAAAAGATGACCGTATATTATATTTTATTTATGTGTTAATCTGGAAAATAAGAGAAACCACAATATAATCATTTCATTAAAATAAAATGCTACCGTACATGAATAAAAATTAATTACGATTCATTGAAAAAAAATTGTACCCAAAAACGATTAATTTTTTTTTAATTTCAATGAAGTTTTCATCTCATATAAAAACCTATTTTATAGAACAAGTACATAAGGGTAATTACGTACAAAGTAAAAAATTACGTTATGGTGGTTAATTTTACAATATTATTTTATTTATTTTACAATAAATTAAATTTTTGATGAAGTATGAAACGATGAAATAGGAAGTACGAGGCGAATAAATATATTGAAAAATATGATATAAAAAAAATATAGTGAAATAATCAGTGAATAAAATGTAATAAAATAAAAAAAAAATTAAGTGCGTACATTTTTTAAATCATGTTTTTATTTAAATTTACAACTGTAGATATTTATTCATATTTATGTTTACACTATTATTATTTATACTTGTACGTATAAATTTAATTCAATTAAACGATTAAACAGTCAAAACCTAGACATTTTTTTTAATCTGAAGAAGTTAATTTTTATATGCAAAAAAGAAAAAAAAAAATTATTTACCAATTCTTTCATAACTATAAAATAAAATTTAATTTTCCTCATAAATGTAAAGCAAAAATCGCGAAGGAACCCTTTCGTTAAAGTATTTTCGGCGGTAATGAATTCTAATGGAAAACCTTCATTTAAATTTCTAAAAAGTAAAACATTTCCCCGGCAACATTTCAGCATCAATTATTTACGCTTGGATTGCATTCCACTCTGTTTTTACCGCAAAATATGGAATTATGGATACGAATAATAACACTGATGAATAATAACCTGTTGGTTTTTGGGGGTGGAGATGTTGAATAAAACGACTAATTTATTCCCAGGAAGTTGAGAGTAAGGGATGAAATAATGAATATTTATATATATTTTTAATTGAACCATACAAATTTCGGTCAATTAGAAACGAAAAACGTTTTAATTCCGTAATCTCATAATCCGAATGAGGGTACCTTAAATCTTTCCACGCCTACACTTTTTTTTTTATTTTATATTTTATTTTAATAAGGGAATAATGAAAATTCTACAAAACATTTAATTATTTGTTTATGCATCAACTTTACCCCAAAGATTCATGATTTTTTTTTTTTTTATGATTTAAATATATAATTATGATATAAGTAAATATATTTATGATGGAATAACTGGACAAATATAACTTTTATTCTTTTATTTTTTTTTTAGTGTTGAATATTCCAGATCTTTCATCTCTCAAGATCTATTTAAATCTCTGAAACGTCAGTGTGGACTTTATCGACTGATTTTAAGAGATGAGCGAAATAGACTAAAAATATAGAGTGGCTGCAGTTATTTCAATATCGATAATATTTATATAATATAGGAAATAAAGAAGGGAAGTGTTGTGGTTAGCATACAAACCTACAATACTAAAGGTCGCGGGTTCACGTCCCGAGGTGGCCCTAGGATTTTTTAATGGGATAAAAAATCCTTGTGTATGCCGTCCCTCGGATAGGTAAAATGGAGGTCCCGAGCCTGTATACGTTGTCAGGTACTCATTAAAGATCCCTATCCTAATTATAACTAGATAGGCAAAATTTAGGACTCCCACTGTAGCATCGTCCGATTTGCCTTAGTGGCATAAAGTGACGTTAAAAAAAAACAAACAAAGATTGTATCCTTCTAATGTAAAAAATAAATAAAAAAATGTAAACATCTATATAGGTACTATGATTTAGGACATGGAATCTGTAAACATTTAGACATATAGGACCATCCCATAAGGTTACTATGGAAGGGAAAAAAAACAAGAAAAAATTATACTATAATAATTGTAAAATATATGCATTAAAGAATGTTTGGTATCGTTATATACAAATAGAATTCGTCTCAAATAATCGTTTTTAATTGGTTGAGACTCCGTTTTTATCAATGCGGCATTAACTGATTCTAAAAGTGTACATAACACGGAAGCACTTGCACAAAAAGAAATATATCTTACATAAACAACTTTATGCTAAAAAGGTTATCAGACTATCTTGACACTTAAAAAGGAAATGTTCCTGCGACCTTCTCGAAAAGGATGTCAATAGGTGTAACTATGGAAAGAGTAATAGGGATTTTAAAATTGTATCAATGCAAAAATAGTTTATAAATAATTAATTAAAATATAATTATACTCAGTCTTCTGTTCAATTCATTTCTCAAATTTTATCATAAATTATTATGATAAAGCTTTAAATAATATGAAAGGAGCTGATTTTATTTTTTGGGATTTATTTTTCTTCATAGCTGTTCGAAACATATATGTATATATATACTTAGTATATAAACCCTCCTCCCTTGTATTGAAATATCTATTTGTTCACAACCATCAGTTCTATTAAACTCTGTATAATTCTATCCAACATTATTATGTTACGTTTAAACAAGTGTTTAACCTACTTTCTTCTGTTTATTTTTTTTTTCTTATGAAATGTTCATATAGCCGAGATTTTTTTAAATTTTTATGTTTGCCACTTTTAAAATTTCACTTCATATACCCATTTTCGCTAGATTTGACTTGATGAGAAGAGACTACAAGTCTTCCAACTTAATTTAATCGCAACGTAAATTAAATAATCTGGCTTAAATAGAAGTTTGTTTAGGACATAGAAATAGAATTAAAGGAAACAATGTAAAGTGCAATATTCAAGTCAAGGAATCTCAGAAAAACGATGGTAAAGAATAGAGAATTTAAATAAACCACTGTCTTATTAGAAAGGATATTTTAAAATAATTTTTGCATTTATTTCTTACTGAAATACTTACGACGAGACACGTCTAAAAATTACCAAAAGGCGGGGAACTTACATACTAAATTTAATCCACAAATATTTTATTTATATATCATTTTTTTTACCACACTACAATTACCAACAAATAAGCCAGGACTGTGAAAATACTGGAGCATTCAATTAACTTATAGTTAATTATTATTTAAATTTAAATTTATTGGATAATGAACACAATCAAAACAAACAAAAATGATAATATAGATTTTAATAATAAATAATAATTAATTTGTAAGGTTACTTCAATTTATGAACTAGTTGTAATGCTGGAGGTAATCCATAAGATTGTACACACAACCCACGTCGTCAAGTCAATGTTCCTCGCATTTATTTACTCCTCCAAGCCGATTCAAAACATCAAAAAAAAAAAAAAAAAAAAGAAAATACGACTGAGCTATACAAAGAATACTAGAATAAAAATAGACTCGAAGTAAACAACATTTCAAACAAAATTCCATGAAATGAAACACAGACAGAAAATCGAAGGACGCGCACGAATGATTCATTTAAAAATTGCACAACAAATAAATGGATGAAACGAAGAGAAAGAAATCGAATTGACCAACATTAGAATATAATATACCTTTAATAGAAGGATTCATCTTTCTATTTCGATATTGAAGCCACAAAAACTTTTGTAACACGCCTGCATTTGAACATTGCACAAGATGTTACATTTTTGTTGGAATGTGCAATCCTATTAGCTGCAATAAAATAAATAATTATGCAAGTAGTAGACCCTGTGTGGAAAACCTCACTTCTGCGTTTTACCCAAAAGAGATAAATAATATTATATTTTGAATAACTCCTATTTTGATTGTTGGAAATCGTTTATATTTGTATAGTTTTTTTCCTTTTAGAAATAAAATTTTAGGGCTGCTTTGTTATATTTTAATTTTATTTATTTGTTGATTAAAACTATTTTTTTTTTTTTTTTGTTCTTTATAGAAATTTTAAATGTCCTTCAATTTATTAACAATATAAAAGGTATTTCAACGTACCTATGTGTGACTGTTTCTCGGTTTGCTCACATATTTATTTTTCCTTTGAATTTCTTTTCGTTCAATCAGCTGGTTATCGATCGCTTAACTTTTTTTATTGAATTTGAATATCCGGACCAGCGATCCCTCCCACACTTTAGTTCGGATAATCGAGGTCCTTTTGAGTTTTATGCAGAACTTAAGAAAACGAGAAGTGATTATTTGGGAGAGGAAATCTGCAGGAGGTGAAGGGATATTAATCCCACGACGGTAAAGAGATATATGAGTTGCAGGGAATTGATACGAACTCATCCAGACTAGCTGTTCGGGATGACGGTGTTCGGGATGATAGTGTTCGCCGCTGTTTGCCGAGGTGTCGTATTGTTTGCCGCTCCTGATAACTCGGCTAGGGGATCCCAAGGACGTGGGTTCAAGACCCTCTCTCAATAATAAACTCCTTCTCTACACCTCTTTCCTTTAAACGCCATATCTGTGTCGCCGCGTCCTCTAGACGGAGGTCACAGAAAGGAAAAAAAAAAGGAATAACCATTCTACCTACAAAAGGTTCGAGTAATTTAGAAGCAATTTGAACCACAGAATCACAGAAGAAGCTTTTTTACGTAACCCAGAAACACACAGTCCAGAAATTTATATATATATATATATATATATATATATATATATATATATGTTTTTAACGAACGGTATCTACATATTCTCAAAATGGGATTTAGTTTCTTCATTTATTTAAACGGAGCTAAAACGGAGTGCTGTCCATCGCACAGAAACGGGTTCGCCATTTTACATCCCCTCAGAAGTACGGTTAAACCAAGGTTTTTTTACTCCCTTTAAAAATCTAGGGACTTTTTTATACACCTGCCTGGCTTAGGTTTTGTAAGCTGTCGTGCTAACCACTACACAACAAGTGATCTAAAATGGTATTTTAGGTATTTTTACTCCTTTAATAAAATTCGGTGAACTCCAGGAGATATGCTTAGAGGTAAAACACCTTGAGTGGAATATGGACCATTCAAGAATTTTTTTTTTTACATCAATTAAACAATAGCATCAATAGCAACAAAAAAAAGCTATAGAGAATTAAATAAGGCAATGTATCGGGTACCAATTAATACCATATAAAATAAATGTTAATTCATGTTAATTATTTGGCTAAATGGTTTTCATAAATAATTAATTGTTAATTGTAATTAATTGTTAAACATTCTTGCTGTTAAAATATTACTTCTGTAAACCATAATATTGTCCGAAAGGTAAGTAAATCTTTTTTATTTAAAAGATTTTATTTTTATTTTCATATTTATTTTCTTTCCTTTTATTTTAATTTTTTTTTCTCACTTAATTCTTCCTTTCTCTGTTTAATCAATCCTAATTATCTCTATTTAAGCGAGCATATACATAGTTAAATAAGATTCTTATAAATAAATGCACTCGTTAGAGTATTACTTTAACAAGAAAAAAATGAATGTGAAAAACTATTACTCAAAAAAAAAAAATAAAATTAAAAATAACAAAATAAATTGGGACAAGCATAGCTTAGTATTAAGTAAAGGGGATTCGCTTTTCCAAATATTTTTAGAAAATTATTAAAACTGTAACTCATTAAAAAAACATGTCTCAGCTTTTTTTTCTAATACAACAAATTATAATAATTTTTTATGATATCAAGCCAGTGTAAAATACTTTCATTAAAACAAATAGGTTATGGGTTATTCAAGGAGGATAATTGAAGGGGTCGGGGCAAAATAGTGCCAAGCAACATTTTTAACAAAACTAAACTGTAGCTGCAGTCTGCTGTATATTACGTAGGACTATATGTCTATGATGTAAATGCCACCTAAATATGACTATACAGAGACTCTATAGTCGTAATTAGGTGACATTTCCATCATTGATATATAGTCCTACGTAATATACGGCAGACTGCAGCTAAAGTTTATTTTTGTTAAAAATGTTGCTTGGCACTATTTTGCCCCGACCCCTTCAATTTATATAAAATATCACAAAAAAATCTAATTATAATAATAAAATAAATAGTTAATATTGATACGCTGGGAGAAGCAGAGAAGAGAAAACAGAATTCCTTTTCTGGAGCAAATAATTACGACAGAGAAGAGACGGAGAGGCAAACCTTGGCCTTTGAGCACAGTTTCGCAATCCATTCCCTCTTTCCCAACAGATTTTTGATCACGTTCAAAAAGGTCCGCTAGGTTCCTATGTTATTTTTTTTTTCTTTAGAACAAACAAGGTTGTTGTTGGTTGTTCCTCTGCGGTTCAATGATCTTTAAGTTAACAACCAGAATAGATTCACATAGAGTTGCAATGCAAATTATAATAACTGTTTGCTTATTTTATTCAAATAGATATTTTTGCTATTCAGGAATAAATTTAGTCGACAAAATTAAAAAAATATACATAGCAAATAATACAGTAGTAAAATTGAGAAAGAAATACTGCAGAAAATACGGTAGACCTCGATTATCCGAGGTAAAAACAGGGTGAGAGGTTCACGGATAATCAGATATGTTTACATGTATGCTCATAGTTAATAATAAGAATATATCGTAATGTATGGCGGTAATAATTGTATATTTATGAAGGAATTTATATGTTTTTCCTATTTTTTATCAATACCGGTCAGTTTGTTCACCAATCCTATGGCGATTTTTAAACGCTTTTTTAATTAAAAACACGACTCATAATTTTTAAAAAAATCTACTTTTTAAAAAAGAGATAAAACAGTACCCTTTAATTACGAGGTCATTTTCGAATTGTTTTACGTAAATCATTAAGGGGAGGTTTTCGTAGGATTCAAAACGTAAACAAAGTGGGTTATTTTTAAAAGTTCTGCTGTTTTAATTTAAAGAACTTATCCATACATAAATATTATTTAAAATTCACTTATATTATTATATACTTTTATTATATTCTTATATTATATACTTATATTATATTCACCTCAAATTCCAAAATCATCGAAACCAATAAAAAATCCTTTGAAAATCACTTTGCGTCCCCTTTAAAAATATCATCAAAGAATCCTCTTAAAATCAAACTAACATTCAATTATTCAATTAAATAAGCTAAAAATATCAGTACGATCGTGTTTGCTGACGCACCAGATTCTCATTATAAATCAGTAGTTCATCGTAGTTGGCCTTTCTTTTTCTTTTGGGTTAAATGTTATACTTCTAATGATATTTCTTATAAAATAATAAATTACGTCTATTAACGTTTAACATAATCTATATAAATAAAGATGAAATCTATATTGTTATTATTTAACATAATAACAAAATAGTTATTATGTTTTATTTTTGGACAAAACTGTTTTTAATATTCTGTTAAAAAAAAATGTAACTTTTTAATGGTTTTTATGTAATATGACCTTTTTACTTGTATTTATATTTTGAATATTTATTTATTTATATATCTAATTTTATGGTTTTATTGTTCTGATATTGTTGTAAAAAAAATTTATTTCATTGTTATGGTTAGTAAAATTCATGTAACCTTTTTACTTAATTTATGTAATGTTGGTATTACTGATACTAAATGTTAGACCAACGTAGCCCCAATTGATGAAGTGTTCTTGCACAGATTACTCAAGACAGTGTTTTTATATATAATTGTTAAAAGAATTTTTAATTTTCATTTATGTGAAACATTTTATATATATATATATATATATATATATATATATATATATATATATATAATCTGATAGTGAGTCCCTCAATATTTATTTTATGAATGCTTAGTGAAATAATTTTAGAATATTTATAATTATAACATAATACATAATTTTACAGCCCTGATGATGCCCGAAGGGGCGAAAATTTGGCTTATATAAATAAATTTGAGACTATTTGAGGCCCCTTTTTTTCTATATTTCAATATATTTTATATTATCTGGAAAATAAAAAAATAGAAGACGGATTACAACGGCGCACTAGTATCACAAACAACTCCTGCTACTCCCGAACACAGGCGAACAAATGAAATACCTAGAACACCCGAACAGTCGACATGAAGGCTGTTCGAGGGTGGTGTTCGAAGGTAAAGTTCGTAGAGTGTAAAGGCACCTTTAGAGAGAGAGGAACCACAATGATCCATACGAACACTATCGAGGAGGCAGCGACCCCGGTGTGTTTGTTCCGGTCGCCATGGCAACCTCCGGCTAATATTAGAAGCGGGGAACAAGGTCGGGGGCTATTTGTTTATTTCCTAAGGCGCCCTTCTAAATCCGTAGGTGGGGCATTATGGGAGATCTAAGTTCCGTGGACGGATTTGAAACCTGCTTTGAGAAGGAGAAAAAGGATCAATGACGACTATTCCATACCTTAAAGAAATATAAATATTTGTTTTATATATATAAAAGATGGATTCCCTCCCAAAAAATGTTCACAATCTGCGCCTGATTCCCTATCACCTCATTCAGCAGAAATTTTCATTAATTACTTATTTTGTGAAAAAGACCGTTCATAAAAAACTTCTTACTTCCAACATGAGCTATAGGACCACATCAATATCCATATCACATCAATATCTATATCACATCAATCAATATCTATATCAATCAATATCAATATCACATCAATATCTATAGGACCACATCAACTTCCACGGTACACTAATAATAAACTCGGTACTTGTGTATTTCATCAGAGCCACGAATGTTATCCGCCGTCGTGGTTATAACCTGAAACACCAATTTATAACACCTTTGCCCAGCTTCTTCTATAACACCAGCTTCTTGTCTGTATTTATTGCCATTGAAATACCTACTAATAATACATTTAAATTACTTTTAATTAAATCAACTTAATTTTATTCAAGAGGTTCATATATTTATTCAATTCAAACAGAAATACATTGGTCATCGAAACACGAAAAAAGAACTAGATTTACTAGCTGAATATAAACGATTGAAGATTATAAAATAAAACTATCAACATACTAGAAAAATATAAACGAACGCTGAAAGGGAAAAATAAATTGCAAAAACAAAACAAAAAAAACTACTGTCCACAAAAATTTGGAAAACTTAATAGTTAATATAGGCCAGTGATAAGAATGGAAGAGGATACACGATGCCTCAACATGATCTTAACAAGAACTCACCATTAATTTATATCACATAGAAATTTGTTTAAATTTTTCTTCTTTACTTATGATGTAGCAATGAAGACAGGCTATGTTTCTGCAGAAAAAAAATATAATAAATAACGCTATAATGAACAACCCTATTGGAGGTAGTATTAACCACTATGCATGTTATCACAATCAACATGAATTTTTTTCAAACTTTTTTTAAGTTTCAAACTTTTTTTAAAAGTTTTTAAAAATTTTCTTGTTTATTCATAATTAAGCAATGGGGCTAATACCTTTAATAACGTACGTTAATAGATAAATTACGCATGATGTTTAAATTGTTACACTCAAAATTTATTTAGTTCGGTTTTATATTATAAAATTATAAAATGAAAAAAGGAATATTTACTAACAATAAACATACAAAGAGATGGTATGTGTTTTTTTTTTTTTTAAAGAATTGAAAACCTGACCAGGAATCTTACGAATGCAATAACGTACCTGGAACACGTTTGTTTAGTCTGGGGCGAATGCAGTTTCCCCGCAGAGACAGCACAAGCAACGAATAAAATGACAAACAAACCACGACACCTGTAGCGATAAATTCAGTCCGGTATCGACTGGAGGGGCCTGGAAATGCCAAGGCTGTACCCCAAGCTCCATAAAAGGGTACATCTCCAGGACTCCAGCTGAGTACCCTACATCGTCGGTGAAGGGGGAGGTTCGCTGAAGAAATTAAATTCTCCAAGAACAGTGCTGACGTTCTTAGGTTTATTTAGCCAAGCGAGTGTTTTAATAGTTGAAGAATTAAACCATTTCGTTTTAATGGTAGAAATAAAATGAATTTTCTGTGTTTATTTGTATTTCTATATTAATAGAAACATGTAAATATATTTTAATCTTAACTTTACAAAATATTGCCCTCAATAAATCGAGACCGAATCTCTGGATCAAACGTAAAGAAATAAAACACCCAATTTTTAAAAATATACTACATAGATTCCTTTAATTAAGATTAGACATACAAAACATTTTAAAAGTTGATAATAATTTATTGTTCAAGATATGCTTGGAACAATATTAATTTAGTGAGAATTTCCAATTCTCACGTTTCTTGAAGTATTCATATTTTCAAATTCACAACAAATATACGTTACGTTAAAACAATAAAAAATATCTCTGAAATTTTAACATACAATTTATAACCCTGTAAATAAAAATCTCATTAAAATACAAATTCTTAGGAAAATGTTGGGGATTATTATGAATTCTTAGGAAGGACGAAAACATCGTTAAATAAGAATAGAAGATTTAAAATCGATCAAATATTATTCAAGAATCTAAAATATTATTTTTGCCAATAAACCTGCAGGGTAGAGGCCAAAAAAATAATACTAATAATATACAAATATTATAAATCTAAAATTTTTTTTATTATTTATGAAGTGTAAACAATCAAAATCACCTCTTCCAAAGTGTTTAATGTGGACAGTTTTTTTTTTCGTTTTTTTTTACTTAATTTTTAACTTTATACCGGCTATTGTAATTGCAATAAATATTCACATACAATTCTTCATAATTCCTTATAAAATTTAATTAATAAAGATAATAATGAAATAAAAAGAAATTTAACTATCCAAAAATAAACAAAATGAAATTATTAACTGAAGTGAAGACAAATATAATTATCACGAATTATTATATCAACTATACATGTTAGGTTCTTTTGTACCAGTAGCATTAAAAAGAATTCTAATTTTAATTTCCTTTTTCTTTTTTCATACTTTTCGCTGAGTCTAGTGTGTTTCTGAAATATGTGGAAGTCTGTGTTTGTACAAATTGAATTGTTGCATTGTAGGTTGTACCTACTAGATCTTTTAAACATGGGCTTTTTTTTTGCTTTTTTTTCATAACTGAAAAAAATGTTAATGATCCACCACACACAAGCTTTGGATTCGTTTATGTTTTTTATAGTTCATAAGCTTGCCAGTTGGGTGGAATAAAAGTGATTTTTGATCGAATTACGAATTCGTACATGATTGTAAAATAGGTTCATATTAAATTCGTTAAAATTTTGCTAGTCTTAATAAAACTATAATTATAATAACCACTCAAACCCAAATTACTACTAGACTTAATTTCAAAAGCTTTGCCACCGCACTTTATAGGATTTTCATAAGACGAAAAAAATATTTTCTGATCGAATTTTCGGATTATCCTATTATTATCAGATTTTCAGTTCTGGTGATCTTCAGTACCTATTGGTCTCTCATTTCTTAATGCGTTGTTTGTGCAGAAAAGCAAATCCATTTGATGACACATTTGGATATTGCACATTTTATGATGTTGAGATGAATAATTGCATTAGCCTCTCTTTTATGCACTCATTGTCTGTTAGGGAGGTCCCGAGACCGACGAGTCATACTACGATAAAATCTGCCATAAAATCATTTTACGATACTGTCATTCAGAGGTTCTGATCATTGCTTTATAATCCCTTCTTAGATCATTCCTGACATCATGGTTAATTCTGTATTAGTCTTGAAAAAAACTCTGGGAAAGAATTAATAAATTGGGAATTAGTGTAAATTATTTTTTTGCAATATTCAACTAATGAATCTATAGAAAATCATTCAATAAAACATAACGAACAATATTGATGAATTACTAATGAAGAGGATGAGACGTGAAATCATAGTAAATAAAGTAATTTATTATATAGCATATTTTTATTAATGTAAATGAAAATTTGATATCTAGTTGTTTTTTTAATTTATTCTTAATTCGACGTTTCAGATTTTTACCCATCTTCAAGGAAATAAATCTGGAGTTAAATTCCTAATTTTTTAAGTAGACATATGACAAAATAAAATCTGCAACCACCGAAATGTTTTAAAATTTTAATTCAGTCGAAATGAAATTTATCTGAATCAGATATGGCATATGCTCGTAACATAAATAAGGATGGACTATATTAATGGTTGTAGACAAATTAAGAATTTTACTTCAGATTTATTTCCTTGAAGCTTGTTCAAAAACCGAAACTATGGATAGCAATATTAAAAAACAAAACAAAAAAAACATGAATAAATAAAGGAAGAGGTTCTCTCAATAAAAAAAAAAAAAAAAAATGATTTTTTTTTATTATTAAAACATTTTTATTTAATAACAACCATTTAACAATCATAAATTTGCGATCTGCAAATTATTTGTAATGAGCAAATTTCGCTGACTGCTACATGAGCGTTCCTTGTGGAAATGACAAATTAGATCATTAAATGTTATTATATTATTATTAATATTAAAATGGAGTGTCGTTGATCTAACATTATATTTTTGCGTGCCCGATGTGAAAATTCAAAAATTTATTGAAAATACCTCTTCCTTTACATATAGCTATTTCATAGCTATATGTAAAGGAAGAGGTTACATATAGCTTACATATAGCACACAGCTTACATACACAGCTTACATACACAGCTTACATATAGCTTACATATACATACACAGCTTACATATAGCTTTTTCAAATAATTTTTTTTTTATTTGTTGTTTCGGTTTTTTCAACATGCTTCAAGGAAATAAATCTGGAGTCCCATATAATGAACAGGTGGGCAAGAGCAGGTCTCTAAAGAAATGAGAGCTCTGGGGAATAAAACAAAAAAAAAAGCAAGCGATTACTTAGGCCCAGATACCATTAACGGCAATCGGCATGCAGAGGGAACCCGGGGCAGGAGAGCAGGCTAAAAGCTTTCTTATCGTCGTAGAGGACGGAGTGTCCTCCCGAAGAACCAGGATATCCAAGGAGGAAAATAACTCGTGAGATGGAGCCAGGATAAGAAAGAGTAACACCAAAGGAGAAAGCATGGACCCCCGTGGCAACAGGTGGGCCCGCCTACAGTCTGCCTGTGCCAACATCTATAAGTACATAATAATTGCTTACATAAATAAATTATATCATTCATATATAATAAACCTATAATAACAAGAATTGTTTTTCCTCAAATGCAAAAATAAGGCATTAGTATACAATAGTAAGACCTGTAATACTGTATGGTATGGAAACAGTCAGCCTTCCGAGTCTTGAGAAAATTCTATGGATTGAGAAGAACGTTCTAAGGAGGATTCACGGAACCAAGATAACGCAAGAAAGATACAGACTAAAATCTAATAAAGAAATATATACACATGTGGAAGATTTGGAAACTGACGTCAGGATCAGAAGACTGAAGTTCTACTTGCACATGATCAGATTAAACGAGAGACAGACCAAGGAAATTTTTGACAATGTCTGCAAGTATAAAAGTACGGGGGGTTATGTTAAGCAAATAAAAGAAGAACACAGGCTAAAAATCACAGATAAGGATTGCTTGGATTGAGAACTTTTTAGGGAAAAACTGAAATGGGTTGGGGTTCTTGTGGGTAAGAAGGAGAGACGAGGGAGAAATGGACTGAGAAAGAGCATGGAACAGTCCAGGAGGATGAGAGAGTATTGGAGTAAGAGGAAGGCAGAGGGTGTGAGGAGGAAAGAGGAATTATATTCCCGAGGTCCTTGCACGCCGTTTCGTGTTAAAAAAAAAAATATATTGTAATGAAGAAATTAATGGAATTGATAATCTTATGCGAATATGTGGTTACGTCGAATCTCTTAACTTTTCTGGGCACGAATTTAAAAATTTGATTATTATTTGTAAAAATGGCAATTTTCAGGCATAGGCTGGCAAGGAAGGCAAGGCAAGACTACAAGGGGAATGAGTCCGGGAGGAGGGAGAAAATTGCCAACTGCTCTAAAGGCTGCCATTAGGCAAAATGGTGGTGGGGGGGGGGGGGAGTAGATGATTAGTGGAGCGATTGTGCAAAATATATATTTTTGAGTACCTCACCTTCCCTCAAAAGGTACGTTAACGTCCTTTAATGTTGTGTATTTTTGCGAAAAATTGTGGAGAATTATCCAACTCAGGATGCGTGTTTACGCTCTGCTGGGCTCCACCGGAGGTCGCCATTTAATGTTTCATCTATTGAGAATTTTTCTGTCTCGGAAAAGGTTGAATCCTAACATTAAGTATTTTATCATTACGATGTATAAAATAGTTTTACGCATGTAAAACAATACAGATGATGTACTATTCTGATTTATTCATGATAATTCAGTTCAGATAATTCATTTGCTAAAAATAAATACAACTATAGGGTCATTCCATGTCAATTCAACACAGGCTTGATCCTCACCATCTCATTTTTTTTTTAAATTTGGTAAATTCGTACTATTTGTATTGACTTGTGAAATATTACTAAGATATGTCCGCGCGTTTTGAAATTATGGACCTGCAAACCCCTCAAAATTAGGTCCGGGAAGAGAAAAATCATGATTAAAATAGCAGTAGTTATTTTCCAAATGTTCCAGGACTATGGGATTGGTGTCGTTTAAAAGGGCATCCATGCTATTCCATATGATATAGAACAATGAATAGGTTGGTACCAAAGAAATTTTTTTAAGACCAAATTTTAATTTCAATTTTCTCATAAAGGTAATATTTTAAAATTTAAAAATGCTGCTTCAGTAAATTTTCATCCGTGCTATCATCATCTGGAATTCTTTAAAGGTCTCAAGTAGTTATCACAACCTGACATTCCCTTTAAACAAAATCAATTCCTCCAATTAGGTACTTCATCATCAAACTACCGCATCAGAGCAAGCGCTATTAATTTAAATAACCACAAACACTATATTATGAGTCTTTCGATGATAGAATGACTTACCCTACTTTAAACATTTTCAGGAAATGTTTTGAGGGATTGATGGGAAAAAGAAATCGGAAAATACATAAATGTGCTAAAAATACACATAAAAATCGGAAAATACATGAATATGTTAAAATGGGGAAAAAAAGTCTTATTTTGGTTTATATGAGATATCACGAATATTTACGGTTTTGCGATATTAAGTACATTTATCTGACGAACTTAGATATATGAGCCTTTCAGTTGACAGAATGACTGCTTCAACATTTTTCTGAAAAAACTTTTAATAATTTTTTTTTTGTTTTGTAAATGCTTAACTTTTTATTTTATTTATAAGTATAGTTAGTAGGTGTTTGCAGGTATATTTACCTTCAAATTTATGTGCGTCACCAGTACCTAATTATTGGGGTGGGGACAATTTAATATTCTCATAGATGTGTAAATATTCCAGAGACGAAAAGTTGAAGTAACAACGCCTAAAATCAATTGTTGGGACATTCAATTCCTCCATTTATCATTAAGGTACTCAGAAAATTCGCCAATTTATGTACAGTTAGAGTGTAGGTTGTTGTCCTCTTCCAAAATAATGGGGGGGGGGGACGCCCAATTTACTATTTATAGTAAATTATTACTATACAAATTACTATGAACAGTAAAATAAAGCTTCAAATGTGATCATCCAAAAAAACTGTTCTTTGAGTTGTAACAATCTTCTTACTGACGATATTATGTATCATGGTATTATATATTATTTATTATTATTATATAAATTATACAATTTAATACATTATGTATTATATATGATTTATATTATTACGGTACGGATAATATTAAATATCCCCATATACAGATAAATATTAAAAATCCCCAATACCACAAATCGTAAATGTTTGTCCCAGAATAGACTTTGTTTTAAAATGTAGATGCATTCATTTTCCGGTTCCCATTATCGATAAAACTCATTCAATTAATCAATAAAATGAATTGGAAACATCGATAAAATTGGTTTGGTAGAGCACGACTATCTTACTAAGCAACGTCCTTAGTTAATATTTCTCTTTTAGATTATATTTTGTATTTTTAGAGATTTAAAAAGTCCCTTGATTTTTGGATCAAATATCAAAATGTTGGTTTAGGAATCAGCATCAAAGTTTTAAGGCTTCGAATGCTTCCCTACACTACACCTATGGGGACTCCATCGCAATGAGATTTCGAACAGCCTTAAGCCATAGAAAGGATTTTTTTTTTTTGGCATGCCCAACGTAAAAAGAATTTTTGAATTCTGGATAATGTTGATCCCAAACCGAGAATTTCCTCAGCTTTATAAATATATGTCATTTGAGAGAAATAAGTTCAGATATTTTTTGTATTGAAATGACATCGATCGGGTCCTATAAATAGGACGCGGAGTTATTTCGAAACAAAAGGGCTGAATAGAGGATGGCTAGTAGGCCGAGCAAGGAGAGGGCGAAGGTCGAAGGTGGAGTTGTGAATGGGCTGTATCGATAGTGTAAGGGACTGGGTATCGATAGCTGAGTCGGGTCGATACGCGGGGGAGGGGGATGTTTACGGTGGCGCCTCCCTGGGGCGCATGCGCGGCTATCGACCCAACTCCCCGACCCAATTCCCGCAAGGACGCAAAGGGTCGTTTACACGACGGGTGTCCTTCGCTCTCTGTGTCTTCTGTGGTCAGTTATATTTCTCTTCAGATAGAAACTATGGGTATGGTATTTGGGACGGTGGTGATATAATTTAATTGATAGGATTTGAAAAGACATTATAAATTTCTGCCTTCTAAATATATCGCAAGTCAGCAAGATGATGGTTGCAATTAAAAAAACTGTTTTCTAGGATAATCACATGCAAAGTTTCAACTGCATTCTCAATTTTACTATTTTTCTACTAACAGCGACTAGGGAAAATAGACTTTGATCACGAATACTCAACCATTGGGGCAGTTAGTACTACTTGTACTAAATTTAACTAAAAAGTAGCCTTCTAACTGCTTTAAAACGATCATACCTTCCAAAATATTTATTTTCATCACTAGTACTAAATGTGGTTGTTTTCGGTACGTGGTCGAGTTTAACGCGCGAGGCCAAGCCGAAAGAGATATTAATGTATAAAATCTTCTATTTTAATACCTACCATGTAAAGGAGTAATTCAAGAAAGTTTTAACTAGAACAAATCATTCGAAGTTTTAATTTTCACTCTGTATAAATATGTAGAAATATGACAAAAACTTGTGAACTAAACGAAATAAAAGATAAATAAAGATAAAAAATAAATCTGTGATTGAATAATACCAAGATAAGAAGACCAACAAATCAACAGTCCACTCAACCCTGACGGAATTAGGTCATAGAGTCAGACGACCCTTTTAATATATGCCTTTGAACCTGACAAGGCCCGTGAATAAAAAGTTATATGTACCCAATTTAGAAAAATATTAATGTATTCAGAAAATAATTTATTAAAATTAACCTTTTAAAAATGGCACATTGTAATACACAATGTGAATTACTTTAAAAAGTAAAAACTTTGTTTTTTTGTTTTTATTAATTTTTATATATGTGACAGAATTTCTCATAAATATAGCATTAATGTAATTTATGATAGTATACTGTCTGATATCAGTAACTTGTAAATATATATAATGAATTGTCAGTAGAAATAATAGTACAACACCTACAACAAATTTGCAGAGTCATTGAAAACCTTAGAAGAAAATTAGATTTGGGATCATCTTTAGAGAAATATCGCAAAAGTGATGAATTAACAGTAAAAAAAAAATCGGAGAGGTGGGGCACAATGAAACACAAAAGTTTTTTACCCGTAGCACCCCACCTGAGACTTTATTTTCAATTTGTTATTTTTTCCACGTTACCTTAGGATCTAATCTATGTAAGAAATGCGTTAAACATTATTTTATACATCATGTCTGACAGCGAGAAGCTATTTTAAAAAAAAAAAAAAAAATTGTTTCATTGTGCCCCATGCCTGGGTTACAATGAAACAGCTGAAAAAAAAAAAGCATAATTAAAAAAAACTTTATTCGGCTTCCAGTCGGTTTTTCGTTATTCTACTTTAGGATAGTCACGATATTCTTCAGGAAAGAGAACTGTTTGTCATTGTAAGAAAGTTGTCAAAAATTACTACAGTTTTGATGAAACACTCGTGGGACTCCATGAAACGTTTCATTTTGCCCCGAACGCACTTGTTTCAAGTTACCCCATACTAGCTAATTTGACGTTCTTAACTTCCTACGATGAAAGTGAAGAGGTAGGAAAGCCTAAGTCAGGCAAAATCTTAAGATATACATGCATAATGAAAAAGTTATAAAAGCAGGTTTAATAAAATAATTACTCATACCTAGAGAAGAAAATCGGTTCGACGAAAATTTTTAATTTTACCCCACAAAACCGCACTTTAGCACGTGGAGTCTGTCACACAACAAGTAGAAAGGGGAAAATTGCTTATATTTATTAGTTACCCGATTGTTTCACTGGGCCCCGTGTTTCATTGCCACCCCCCCCCCCCTCATATATAATATTTAAAGCTAACGAATTATTATTAAAAAGTCTAAAACAAAGATGTTGCCAATGACCCATGTGGGGTAGATGCAACAAGAAAATCAAATAAATAATTTTAAAAAATGATTGTTTTTGAAAATATTTTTTTATATTCCAGTTTTTAATGATTTGTATAATATTTATTATGAATATATCGAATGATAATCAATGAGGAATAACATACTCTCTATAAATGTGTACGTTAATGATTCGATATACCGCTTAACAGTACATACAGTTCCTAGTAGATTTAGTTTGTCCGTTTAAAGAAAATATAAATTTCTTTAAAATATACTTAATTCTCTAGAAAATATTGTAACGCTTCTGTGGGTTAAAGAATATTTATTTAACAAAAAGATACAACTATCAATGCCAACGAATTAATACAACTCAGATATTAGAGCAGGTTACAAAAATGATAACTTTATAGCACACTAACCGTATGCCTTGAGCTTCACAGACAAGGCACAGAATAAGACTCAGACTAACTTGTTCAGTTACTCGCTTTTTATATATAATCGTAAATGGTCAGGTATGAAATGTTCCAGAACAACGTGGACAGTTCCACGTCTGCGTGGACTAGCCAGGAAAGATCTAGACCCAAACAGTTCGTCCCAACCGCTTATTTTGTTCTAACAAACGGTCTGGGATTTAAAATCATATGTTGTGTTTTTTTTATTTAGCGATTTAACGTTACAATATAAATGATGAATTAAATTTAAGGTGGATATAAGAACTAAGATATCCTTTAAAAAGTGAACCAAGTAGGTATAGGGATTGGGGGGAGTCGAGTAGGGACATGGCGAGGGAAGGACATTTGAACGACTCAAATTGAAATTTAATCATGAAATATTTATTTTATATAAATAAAACTCGAACTAACCGTCAGAGTAACCACAAAGCACAACGAGGTTTTTTTTTTGTTTTGTTTTTTGGTATATGTGGCCTTCAGATCCATCGGGGATAACGTTTGGGCCTTTCTGAGAAACGTACATATATAATAATTCGTTATTATGCGCATTGAAATATTGTCCTTAGTCGTGAACTTCATAAAAGATTGGGGCGAAAACCATAGGAAGAACTGCTGGGAAGAAGGTTGAACACAAGATAAGTTCAAATAAGAAGCAAAAGTATGTTTTTACCTGTTCTCCTTACTGCTTTGTACTGATTAGAAATATTGTTTTGGGGACAATTGGGAACCAATCATTGAAATATCGAGCGTTAGAAATCCGCTGCATCCTCATACAATTATGTCTCAATTCTAAACTCAGATTTCAACACATCTTATACAAGACAAACAACGAGGTTGATGATATATCCGCCAAAGAAGAGCCATTACAGAGAGACATCTATTACACAGATGGCTAAGTTAAAAAATACAATTAAGTACTAATGGAAAAGAGGTAATGAACTATTCTAATGCAAATGAGCGTGATGTCAGGTCCCCAGTTGGTCCATGCTTCGGGGTTCAATGTACTTCGGATATAGTCGAATACTCGTGACGTCTTAGGAAAAAGTAAAAAAAAAAAAAAAAAAAAAGGAATTAAAAAAATAAGGAAAAGATTACGGAGTACAGCATAATATGCTGTTTGAAGAATGAGTACGACTGCCATACTTATGTATCACTGCAGCATGTTTATGGTGTACAATTCTGGCATACTTATGTATCACTTTTACCACCATGTTTAAGGTAATCCATTCACAGACAGCAAAAATTTCATCTAAATTTCTCTAAGGGAGGGGGTACTTTAGTTAAAAACTTTTTACGTTTTTTTCGATTTTCTCAAAAACGGGTCTAACGATTTTGATTAAACTGAGTATTTGATGTATTAATATGCCCGAGACATGACCGTAAAAATTTCATCAAAATTAATCAACCGGAGGGGGGACTTTACTTAATAAATTTTGAATCGATTTCACGTGTTTTTTTTATTTACACAAAAACGGCTTTCACGATTTTGATCAAACTGGGTATTTGATGTATGTAAAAGCCAAAGATGTGATAGCAGAAATTCCATCAAAATTGATCAACCGGAGGGGGGACTTTACTTAATAAATTTTGTATCGATTTCACGTGTTTTTTTTATTTACACAAAAACGGCTTTCACGATTTTGATCAAACTGGGTATTTGATGTATGTATATGCCATAGATGTGATAGGCAACATTTCATCAAAAATGATCAACCGGAGGGGGGGACTTTACTTAATAAATTTTGTATCAATTTCACGTGTTTTTTTTATTTACACAAAAACGGCTTTCACGATTTTGATCAAACTGGGTATTTGATGTATGTATATGCCAAAGATGTGATAGCCAACATTTCATCAAAATTTATCAACCGGAGGGGGCACTTTATTTCATAACTTTTTTTCCAATTTTTCGATTACCTATCTCAAAAACGGCTTTAACGATTTTCTTCAAATTCGTCATGTTTAATGAAAATTACGTGTTATTTATTATCATGTAAGCGTAATCATTATTAAAATGTTCTGAGGGGATTATAGAGCAAATGAAAACAAAAATAAGAAATGAATGCGGAAAAATGTAACTTTGAGAAGTGGCATTAACAAAACGCATTCATTAATTTCTCATCTAAGTAAGTTGGTAAGTGAAAGTTGTGTGTTGCGCGCACGCACCAGATTTCTTATTTTTCTGATAATATAAAATATATTGATAATGGAGATTTTTTCTTCATCATAAGCTAGCGTTGGGTGCGTCAGCCATATTTGTTCGCTTAACGTCACGTCAAGTATAAATGGCTGTTCGTGGAACGCCGGAGCGGCAACGTTCCGGGGGAAGAACCTGTTTGAAGGTGAGGTTCGTAGAGTGTAAAGGCACCTTAATATAACATGTAATCAAATCGTTGAGCGAGGTAAAAGAACATTGAGGTATAACAACTTAAAAGTAAAAAAAGAAATATTTCAGAATAAGTGATTACTTTCCCTTATGTGAACTTATGGTATTCAGGATTTTTATGTTTAATATCAAAGTTTAAAATATGTATTAAAAAGTATCAATAGTTTAATCATCCGCAGGTAATGGGGGCATGGAAACAATGCGAATAGACCTTGAAGTTTTGGTTAAGTGTAATTGGATCTCTGGAACAATGGCAATTTAATATGAAAATGTGCTTTTGAAAATAGGAGAGCAAATTTCCAGCATTTTCACTAAAAAATCTAAAATTCCCCCATAAATCCCGCCGACGAAAATTCCGCACCTAACTACTGAACATCAGAATTTTTACAGACTAAACAATCATCGGTGTCAAAGAATGATGTTTTCGCTATCGATGCATATTCCTACTTGACGGAAAGCAGGATCATATCTAATCATTCACACAATAACTGTAACACTATAATCATTCACGTCTGATTGTTTCGTACCAGAGTTGTACAAATTGTAATCAGAATAATGATTCATGAATATGAATCATTGGTAATCATAAAACAAATGAAAAATGAATAACCATTATTCATAATCATTACGGAGTATTTTTAATGATTATTGAGTGTTTATGGAATTCATTTGAAATGAATAATGAATAACTGGTATTTAGTTATTTATTATTCATTTCAAAAGAATACCATAAACACTCAATAATTATTAAAAATACTCCGTACTGATTATAAATAATGGTTATTCATTTTTCATTTGTTTTATGATTACCAATTATTCATATTCATGAATCATTATTCTGATTACAATTTGCCCAACTCTGTTTCGTACCATTCATCTTTGGGATCCCAAGAGACGTCTCCATCTTACCTCTTTACGAAAAGATTTTCGTAGATTTTCGAATAACGGACCGCCCTTGGTTACAGCTAATCCGGATAAACGAAATTGCACAGCTTTATAATTGTGGCACGGATTTATATGCATCAAAATCATTCGAATATGGCAGATACATAATATGCGTAAAAAGTAGGAAAATATAAGATATGATAAGCAATAAAAAGTAAACTATTAGGTGCCTTTACACTGTACGAACTTTACTAAATTGGTTATACCCATCCAACCATCGCAAATACCTCCTGGCATCATTTCTTAACCAAGTTATCCGATCTCGCCTTCAATACCCTACATCTTATACCTCCTTCAATACCGTCCTGCATATACCCTAGGACTCCTTCAGCCCAAATCCTCGGTTCATTCCCACAATACCCGGTCCAGGCCTTCAGATATATGTATACCGGCCCACCAAAAGTCAGCTTTTGAAAGATCTTTCACATCCAGGTCCTCATCCGTTTGGAATTCTATTCCCCCTTTTATTCGTCATTCCAACACCCTCCCTACCTTCGAATCCCGCCTGTACAATCACTTCCTATCAATCTAATTTCCCGAAAAATTGTAAATAGATACTTCCAATTCGGAATCCAAATTTTAAAGCGGAAGTTGTCATTATTATTCAATTTAAGCTCTATTCATTTTATTTATAGTTATGTGTGTATGTGCACATTTAAGTAGTGCAATGCCAGTTATGTTTGCCAATTATTTTTTTGTATTGTTATGTTTAATCTTAGCACAAGAAGTTTTCCTTTTAATTTATGATTATATCATTCTTCGAATTTGTTTTATTTAATCTTGATCTAAAGCTCTTAAGCCCATAAAATGTATAATATAATTTTGTTCCGAAGGTCCCGGAACAATCAAATAAAAAAATTATTATTAATATTATAATTTGAAATGATGTTAAGAAAATGGTTGAATAAAATTCCCGCAGAGTTCCCGCCGACGATAATTCTCATATGATTCCCAAAAGTCACGCATTTCCCGCTCGCTAAACACCCTGGGCTAAAGGATATGTATGGGATTCGATCATTCTACGAGAGAATAGGTACCTATCTGGTTCTATTCTTAATTTTGAATATAGCATTTATTTAGCAGCATTTATTTAATAATTGTTAGCGCAGGTTTAAGTACAAACTTGGAAACTAACAGTCAGAATGAGTATAGTATAAATCGGAGATGAATATTTATTATCTGAAAGTTATGAGGGAAGGAGTTATGATGGAAAGGGAGATGCGCTGCGGTTGATGGTTTAACTCACGTCGTAGGTGGGACTTCCTGTGTCAATAGAAAGCCGTTATATGCAAATCTCCCCTTAATGGTTTACCCAACATCTTCAAGGACTGCATAAGTCTTTCACCTTTTCATACATCAAGAAAAAAAAAAAAAAATCTCTAACAAATATGCATAAAATTTACTATCCATAAAATGTACTATGCATACAATGCACTAGCCAAACCCGGGCACGCATTGCTGTTGCTTACTGTAATATTAACATTTAGAGTGAAATGATATAAGAGACAAGATAAAAGGAAGAAAAACATGTGATCAAAAATAAAATAGGCCGTAAATCTGTAGGTAATTGTCTTATTTGCATAATTTCTTTTGTATTTAGTAGCGGAGAAAGAAAACTATACAAAAATAATGGATGAAAAAAGAAAAAAATATTTTTTTATCATTTTTATATTAGTTTGATAATTAATACATTTAATTAATATATTGTAATTAATACATTATAATTAATGGTAATTGTTGGTAATTAATACATTTAAAATAAATCATTTTGGTAATTAATACATTTAGATAAATAAAAAAGGCCAATATTCACCAAAAAACAGTAGTAAAATTTATTCTGGCAACGTTTCGGCTTATGAGTTGCACGGAGTTAGTGGTGGCAGTTATTACAATGAATGACAGATGGTATTTTAGATCTTAAAATGACGCCTCCAGCAACAAGTTTTTTATTTACACCTTTAAAAATATTTTTATTCTAAATCACCATGCATGATGCATGGCTTGAAAATGGCTCTAGAAGCCGAAACGTTGCCAGAATAAATTTTACTATTGTTTTTTGGTGAATATTGGCCTTTCTTATTTATCTAAAAAAAAAGAAATATTTTTATATTCTTTAAATATAGATATACTAACATAAAATTTAGATAAGGCCGCTGTTTAGATGTGGCCAAAACAGCGATGTGAAAATTCTAGATTTTTGAGATGACAAAATAAGACCCTTGAATTTGTATATACATGATTTTAATTTACGAAACGGCTTCAAAGTTCGGATATTAATTGTTTTTTTAGATTTTTATTTTATTATTTTTTTTTTTTTTTTGCTTCTGACAGATATTCCAAAAAAAGGTAAAAGACAAAGGGTATGTAATTTTTATACTGCATAGTGAAGTTCCACAAAAAAAAAAAAAAAAACAGTTGAAATATTTGCATTTCTCGCACTATATTTTCCTCTAGACCAATCAGAGATCGCTTATTTTTGATAAATATAATTTCTTTAAATCGTAGTCTTTCAATTGCCCTTACAAAGGATAAACAATTATTCGTCTTATTAGCACATTGTTTTATCCCTATACGCACCGGAATTATTATTTAATGTTTAATGTTAAATTGTCGTTTTTAATTTACAGGAAATTAGGGATGAATTGGTATAGTCAGTAATTATCTTCCCATGTACAAAAAAAAAAAAAAAAAAAAAAAAAAAAAAAAAAAAAAAAAAAAAAAAAAAAAAAAAAAAAAAAAATTGCCCTGAAGATATTAAAATATTTCTATTGACTAAAATAATGTACCTGGTATTCTAGATTTTTCCCGCTCTTAAGCACAACAAAGTAATATTACCAACCTGAAAAAAAACATAAGTAAGTTAATATTAATTAATATTGTCTAGTTAATAAGACACTTAAATATAGTATGTGAAATATACTGCAGGGTTTAAATTGTTTATTCTTAGGTTTTATTAAATTACAATTATCTTATTTTTCTAAGCATATCCAGAAAATCCTGAAATTTCAGAAAATAAGTAGGAAAAAGTATTAAAATGGGAGGGCGTAATAATGGAAAATTACAAACTGGCATGATACAATTAAGATGAATATTTAAAAAATAAAAGAATCCCGGATCAACTATCTTGACAAATGAAAATAGTGGATTGCTCAGAAAGCTTGCACAATTATATATGTTCGGTGCGCTTTAAAGGCAAAATAAGGCCTATTGTAGTACCAAATCCAGATATAAACAAGAACTGTCTTAAAAAAAAAAAAAAATTGAGAATCCTACCACAAAAAAGTTTCATACAGCTCAATTTGATAAAGCATAGATTAAAATTTGGTTTTTAACAAATTTAATTTTTTTTTTTAAGGCTACAGAAAAGAATTTCAGAAGAGAATTAAATACTACTATTTAATTACAGAAAATAATTAAATAGACGCTTTGGGCTTTTATCTAGATTACTTGACAGACGATCAAAATTATCCCTAACCTTGTACAAAGTTCTTTTAAAACCGATATGGACTTACGGTGTAGAACTGTGGGGTTCTGCCAAGAAATCCAACGTCCAAAAAATTCAGTCCTTTCAGTCGAAAGTGTTAAGAAAAATAGTAAACGCGCCATATTAGGTCAGCAACGAATTTATACATACGGACTTAAACAATCCAACAGTTTTTGTAACAGCGAAATACAACTACATTAACTTTCACCAAAGACTGGTCTACAACAATAACCCACTGACAGACAATTTAAAAAACTTAAACAACCCTTACAGCCCACCCCGACGACTTCGAAGGCGGTGGCCAAGAGACCATCTAAATTAATTACTCCCGCACAGGAACGCTGTTGAAGCAGCCACAAACTTTGCTCATCGCAAAGCAATTTTTTCAGATTGCAAATTTTAAATCTTGTCAAATGAATTGTATTTAATAAATAAATAAAGGTTCCAGATTCCCCTGAACTCTTAACTTTTACTTGAGTTTATTTTTATTTTCCAATAAAAATGTTAGTTATTTTTATATTCCAATTAGTTCCCTTATGCTAGAAGCCTTCTTCAGATTGTTATTTAGTTGCAATAAATACAATGCAATACCGTATGCAACGATCCTATATAGTATATGAATATAAGGGGGTGAATGAACGTAGGAAGAAAATGAATATATCATTCAAATTTTAAAGAAATACCGCTTGCTCGGAGAACATTACCGTTATATTCAGAGCTCCGGGCACGAGAGACCGTGTCGGTACAAGAGTTTTAGCCGATTTGTGAGGACATTGGGAAGAAGCGACAGAGGGCGGTAAATATGTAACAGGGCTGAAGATGACAAACGGGGCACTAGGAGTGGGAAGGATTTAAATTTCAAATGCGAGCGTGAAAACTGGCACTCACCTCCTCTCATGTCCATTCGCTCAACTACAGACGCCCGATGAGTTGGAACGAAAATATGCGCACGATTGAACAAACAGAAGTTGTTCGCAATTATTGAGAGGAGAATATTTGGTCGTGGGTTGAAAAGTTGGCCGAGAACCTTCAAACACGATTACTTATTTTAGAGGCTGTAAAATGAGTAACAACGAGTTCAGAACTGACCCAAACACAGAAACCCATATAAAGATATTCCCTATTTACTTTTATTCATGAAACAATAATTGGCGACCTTCTCTAAAGAACTTAATAAGAAAGACTTCATGTTTTGTTTCATTTAATATTGCAAAACAAAAAATTGTAATATTACAGGCGCGGTTCCAGAAAAAAATTTCGGGGGGGGGGGGGGGGATTGGTCGGTATGAAAAAAAAAACAGCGTAAAAATAGCACACTTTATTTGCTTATGCTTATACATTAAGTTCATATACAAAATTCTGTATAAAAAATTCTAGACAAAATTAAACTAAACTTCCCTAGAAAACTCGTAAAAGTTAGATGCGTAATTAATTTTTTTAATTCATCCCACTAATTTTTTTTTCGTCGAAATTTTGCGGGGGGATTGATCCCCCATATCCCCCCCCCCTGGGACCGCCACTGTAATATTATACGTGTATCGGTATGCATGCAAGTTAAAATGTAATTTTGTTTAAAGGAATCTATGTAGGTATTGATAAGTATGCTTTGTTTTATAGTAAACCATTGTATTCGAGCTGCATTGTTATGTTTCGTTATAAAAAAATAAAGCATTCTCCCTAAAAAAAAATATGAATCAAATTTCAAACCTTTAATAAGAGCAATAAAACTTTGGTTTTCCGCCTGTCTTGATTTTTTCAGGGTTGGATCTGTCAAACTAGTGTTAAGCACACAAGCGGTTTCTTGACAGTGAATAAGGGTCTAGATAAGGAGTTCAGTTGAAAAGTGCTTATTATATATGTAATAAGTAGTTATCATATATTTAATCGATCGATGAACTAGTAGTCAACTTATTTTGGTATGTTTGACGAAATTACAAGGCGAAAATCTGATTTTATTACAATATTTTTAAAATTTTAAGGTTTAAACAGCCCTATACTGTAGGGAAGCATTGCTTTGAATAAATTATTTCTCACTCTCATGAATTTCAGATTCTGACTTCTTCTTCAAATCTTTAAATAAATCGAAAGATACATTTACAATTGAATCATATCTTCATGAAGATCGGAATGGGCGTTTTATCCACGAGAACCGTGGATTAATAAATAAAATGAACCATTTTAAATAAGAATGTTTTAGAAGTTACTTTTTTTCAGTTTTTTTTTCTCAGTCTTCTATCACATTCCAACATCTCAGACGGTAAAGTAGAGGAATACATTAAGCTTGACCCATGACGTAAACATTTCTCCAGAGTCACGGAGCAGTCCTCGCACTCCGAAATAGGAAGGACTGATTGCGCTCGTCGTAAAGGCGTTCTCTCGCTCACATAAAGAATATCGCCTTCTATTCAGGATTTACAGCCATCAAAAGCACTCGAGGGCCAATTCCTTCAATCCAGCAATCAAACCATTCAAAGCACCGGGGCAAGTCCTTAGTTAGAGTGACTTTCTAAATGCCATCTCAATAGCATGCGAGGAACAAGCGCAGAATATAAATAATGTTGATAACAGGGGGTCACCTGTGGTTTAGTGGTTAGCAGAGCCAATTACAAAACACAAGTTCGCAGGTTCATAACCCGGCAGTCGGCACTAGGATTTTTTAATGGGAGTAAAAGTCCTTGGCAGGTAAAAGTCCTGCGGATGGGAAGTGAAATGGATAACCCAATCTGACGCAATGCGATGTCGGTTACTCGTAAAATATCCATATCCTAATTATATCTGGATAAGAAAAATTTTAGACTCCCACTGTAGCATAGTCCGAAAACCATAGTTCCATAAAGTGACGTAAAATAAAACAAAACAGTTGGCCTAAGTGCTAAAACTAGGTATGAATCAGTATAAACGCTGAACGCGATTATTATATGCAAACATGCTGTTTTTTTGCACTTCTGTCTAAATCAACAAAAGCAACAAATGAACTAGGAGAACAAACTAACTATAGGATATAACTATATATTACTATAGGATATAATAGGATTACTATAATATATAACTATAGGAGAACTAGGGAGCACAAAATGATCTGAATGTGCTGGGGTCACCTGCGGTGTAGTGGTTAGCATAGGGATCTACAATACCAAAGGTCGCAGGTTCGCGTCCCGCGTAGGCCCTAGGTGTTTTTTAAAAGGAGAAAAACTCTTTGGCTATGCCGTCCCTCTGATAGGACGTAAAATGGACGTCCCGAGCCTGTGCGATGTCAGGTACTAAATAAATATCCCTATCCTTTTTATGCCTGGATAGGAAAAATTGATGTAACTTGTCTAATGAATATCCACTCGCCATAACTTTTTTTAATACTTAATATTTTATATTTGAAACATGAATATGACTGATGATTTAGGTATAATTTAAAGGCTTTCTTCCCCTCCAGAAGGTAAAAATATTCCCCATACCCCATAAAATGACAGCAGAAGAGCCATGAAAAAAATAATGCTTTGCTTGCGCATAACTCAAAATCTATCGATTTTGAGTCGATTATGTAAAAGCAAACGTGGAATGTCTTTATACTCACTACATACAGATGAAATATTATTAGAAAATCGGGATACAAACTAGCAAAGTCGATATGAACGAAATCGATATACGAGGAAACAAATATTTCAATAACTCCAAAATTTCTAAGTATTCAGTATCATTGGACCATCATGCCATATTAAAACGTAGCCCCTACTTTAGACCTGTAGGCTTATATACGGCAATTTCGACAGTAAACTTATAGCTGAGACTATCACGCCATATGGTGCGTTACAGAACATATTACATTGGTACCTCAAATACCAAAGGGTTACATCACATGGAGAAATAGAAAGTGCAGCCACGAAATGCGTTTATTCAAAGGAACACATGTTCTTCTACAGTACGACAAAAAAGGAAATAGCGACTGCTTTTGAATCAGACAATCATTTTTCTTTTTTTTCTTTTTTCTTCTGCTTTATAAACTGTAAATACAGCTCAGTATTCAATGAGAAAATGAGTTCAAAGGAGATCACTTACTATTTCTACAATCATTTCAACCAAATAATCTAGCATTTTCTGCGTAAAGATAGAATTTTACATAATATTATTATAATATTACAACCCATTGAGGGTCTCTGGTTCAGCACTGTGTAAGGAAGTACTGTTAATTGGTCAGCGGTCGTGCAAGGAGGTGGTTTGATAAAGATCGCGCTCAACCGCCAGATTTCTCCCTTTAATATTAAAGATATCCAGGCCAAGCCAGCTTCAAACTCGGTACCTTACCCGCTGCAGCTCAATGCCTTACCAATGGAGCTACGCCACTCCCTCTTACGTATTTAAACATCAGTAAATTATGAATTGTTAAGCGTGAGAAGATGAGCCAAAAACACTTCTCCTTTTAATTAACTCCTTTAAATTAAAGGACATTTTTTAATTATTAAACTTTTGATTAATAACCCTTAAGTAAATTATCATTTTCATACCTATATTGACATACATATCGTCTTATCTTACCTAAATATACTTTAACCTAAGCATTTACGATGACCGGAATAAGGGTAGGAGATTATTACAGTATGTTTTTTCTTTAATTGTTTTAAAAACTTCATTTAGTTACCATGAAACAAGTCCATTAAATCAACAGAACGGCTTTAATTATAAACAATGGTCTGTCATTAAAGGCGTGCTCATGAGGCATGTTTTATTAGTTGACGGAATATTTTTCTCCTGTATGTGTTTACTTGATTTTTTTTTTTCAAATTTCATATTTAGCCAGTTTTTATTTTTAATGTTAACTAGAGACTGTTAATTTCTCCATATAAATAAATACAAAGGTACTTTATATGAAAACAAAAATGGGCCTCTTACCCATTTAAGCCCCTTTACAACATTTTAATAATGATAAAGCTTACGTCATATTAAAGAAGACCTGAAAAAACATGAAAAGTTATTAAATGAAGTACCCCCTCCATGAGAACAATTTCGATGAAATTTTTGCTGTCACATCGTATATACAAACACCAAATTCCTAATTTAAGGTTCGTACGGTTTATAGTTTTTGAGCTATTCTGTTAACACAAACACACAGACTATTTCGCGGGACCTGGTTATTTGGACTCAGGGGATCCCAAAACGTGTATTTCCGTTGAAAACCGGAAGTCGAAATTTTTCACGATCGCAATACTTTCCCTTACTATAGATGTCATGTATACGTAATGAAAGAAAAATATAATCACATTTGTAGTTTTGATCCTGATGACGAGGCAAAACCCAGAAACATTATTGTGATGAATTAAATTTTAACCGTCATTAAATCATTAATAATATTAACTCTTCAATAATTTAATGAAAAAGCAAGACGTTTTCACATTCCTATTTTTGGGACTCTACTACACTGAGAAAAAGGAAGGCATTATCAAATCAAGGACAAACATTTTGATAAAAATGAAAATACTGCAAATACAAGAAATAAATGCCTGTTATGCTATTCGAAATTGTTAATATCAGATCAGATAGATGAATGAAAGCAGCCTAAAAAAAACAACAACTGTAATACCTCATACGTTTTCATCGTCAATTCACGTAACTGATCTGAATTCCTAATGATTGGCAAACGAAAACTATTTTCTACGTACGAAGAGGTCATTGACGCGTTAGAATCGATAAGTAAAGTTTAAAGGAGGTTCGAGGTCGTTTAGAATCGATTTTAAATCGAATTTAGCAGCTATGACCGCTGGGCAGGTAGGGTATGGGGGCCGGCCACGCCAAGATGTCGAGATTAGCAGCATGCGATATCTTTTAAATAAATTCACCGATTTCACGAAACCTCGCGCTGACTGTATATCGCAGTCGGATTGTCGAGGTTTAACGTTTTACTGAAAGAACCTAAATGCATAAGGCTTGAAAGTCGTATTATTCAACAAAATTTGCAGAGTGATACAGCAATTAAATACTTCAAAAAAGTAATCCTATAAAGGGAAAAACACCCGTGACTTTTTAATTATTAATAAATATAATAATTGAATTTATGTTATGGTGCAGAGGTGTGGGGTTTTAAAGAATATAATGAAGTAGGAAACTATTATACTTCTTCGTAAGAAAGTTATTTGGTTCGCCAAAATACACACCGAGATTATGATTCACTTAGAAACAGGTTAGATAGATCTTTCGAACAGATATTTAAAGGCTTCAGAAATCCTTTCCACGGAGCAAGTTGGTTGGAAGTGGAACATTAGAAAGCGAACGATATTTATGCTTTGTGGATATCGCGACCCATCAACATTTACTTGAACTTCTATTTAAAACTTGTTTATCGGCTGAAATTAAAATCTTCCACAATCATCATAAATATAAATTTTCATACCGAACGATCAACATACAATTTTCGCTCAATTCATTTCCAGTTCTTAAAGTGCCTTATCAATACAAACATTCAGAAGTTGTCTGTCAACTATATACGCTTTCTTTAAACCCGACTACGGGTGAAAATGAAGAGTTGAAGACAAAAAAACCCAATAACGAAAGGTATTACGTACAAATTCACCCTCCCTCTACCCCCCAAAAAAAAAAAAATTGAGATCATTAAGAATAAGAAGCAAACATTTTTTGGCCTTATGGAGGTTTTATTCTCAGGACCGGCAAGTCAGAGGATGAAGGGATATATCGTTGTTGTTGTTTGTTTGTTTGTTTAACGTTCATTTATGCCACTAAGGCTAATCGGACGATGCTACTGTGGGAGTCCTAAATTTTTCCTATCCAGGTACAATAAGGATAGGGATCTTTAACGAGTACCTGACATCGTACAGGCTCGAAACCTCCATTTTACGTCCTATCGGAGGGACGGCATAGCCAAGGATTTTTACTCCCATTAAAAAATCCTAGGGCCACCGTCGGACGCGAACCCAGGGATATATCGTTTAACCCATTCAACAACGTTATATCTCAATAAACTTAATTTATGCTCACGAAGTTTTTCTAAATGCTTAAAAAGTGAAGTAAAGGATGTAATTCTCGTAAAATTCAAGCAATTCAAATAAATGAAAAGGATTGTTTAAAGAAAAACATTATTGTCAAATGAACATACATGCAGCGAATGAGGACCTCAGAGTATAACAAGTAATTCAATTACCCAAAATAGGAGAATACTTAACCAAGAGGCACAATTATTTTTTTGATAAACTACCACAGCTGTTAAATCCACTATTTAATAGCCTCCGTCCAACAAATGTCCCAAGACGATGGCAACAAGTATGTGAATGTTAGGATTAAGTATTAGGCTTAAAAGTTTATTCAAGAAAGAGGTGAGCCCCATCACCGATAACTTAACAGAACACTCGTTCAACAAAATTACATTTTTTCAGTACCCATTAAAATGCACATAAATGCAGTTAAAAGCTTATTATTCAAGGAGGAGATAAATTGACTCAAGAAATTATATAATCATTAGGGGCCATGGGCGGATCCAGGCGATCGTAAAGGGGGGGGGGGGGGCTGCAGTCCTAAAGGGGGGGGGGGGTGCAGCCCCACAGCCCTTTATTTGGATCTGCTAATCACCATTTTTACCTTTTATGTTCCTTTCCCACAACTAAAATTTGTCTTGTTCTGCACAATATTTGATCTTTAACTTGTTTCCTTACATTAAGGAAAGTCAAATTCTATCTTTAAATGACGAAAAATTTTCCAAAGGTAGGGGCTGCAGCCCCCACAGCCCCCCCCCCCCCCCCTGGATCCGCCAATGTTAGGGGTTATGGGGAAAAAAAAGAAAAGAAAAAAAACATTATTTATTCTTCTTCAAACGGAAATAAAAAAAATTCATATTATAATTTTTTATTTATTTGAAGCTAGACAGATTTTAGTCAAGTTTTTTTGTGATCCTTTATTTAAGCCCAACTTTTTTTTTTCTTTTTTTTTTTTGTACTACTCTTCAGCATTTACGCCATTATCAAGATAACAATATCTATGAGCATAAAAAATATTTTCAATTAACCAAATAATCCCATTACTTTGATTTAGTTTCCTACGTGCTTCCACTTAAACCGGAAAGTTACTAAGTAGATTTTCACATTTTAGGAGCTTTTCTGATTGGATATCTGAGAAAACTTCAACTAAAAGTGTCCCATCTCGTAATTTTTTAACTGTTTTTACTTCTCCAATTAGATTTTTTATGCTTTTGTATATAAGGAACGTTCTCTTATCAAAAATTGTATACTATAAATAGATAATATAATAAAATTATAAAAAAGGATATAAAATTTTAAAAAATAATTTTGAAATTAATATAAAATTTAAAAAATTTTTTTCCTAATTATGTGTTCTTGATGCTTCACAAATAGTTAAATAATTAAAAAGGCTGAATGCCCTTGTCAGATTAAAATTTAAAATTTTCACTAGTCAAAAATCAGTATTATTCTATTAAAGTTTAAAAGTGAAATGGTTATACTCTCAGTAAAAATATTTTTATGGTCACAGATATTGTAATGCAGAAGCGTAGAACAAAATATTAAAAATGTGAGGCTTAAAAAAAGGATCAATGAGATACTTGAATAAAAAAGTCAATTATTTTGTTAAACGATTTGCTTCACAGTAAGAAGTTCAGTCGGAAGATTAATATTTATTCTGAATGCACTTCATTATACATATAAGTTTTGGCTCAACTCTCTTGATATCTGAGTTATGACGTTGTTGAAAGGAAGTGAGCGATGGAGCAGTGAAAAAGTTTTAGTTTTATCATGCTCAGTAAAGTTTTTTTTTTTTTAATGGAGTATAATAAAAATATATATATAATGGCTCGGAGCTGTAGAATTACTAGCAATTACTCGGGGAAAGTTATGCAGCTAACTGCTCTGCCCATTGCTATCCTCTCCTATCCTCTTAAGGATTTTTACGATGCTATAACAAGGACCGGGGACCACCTTGGGCATCCCACGCTGGTGGGCTCCGCAGTGAGGCGACACTTCTCAGCCACTCCTCAGGTCACTGACAACTCGCCAATGCTAATCACCCGCCCTCAAGGACTCGGCTTACGTAAAGCACTCCACTACCAAGGAGCAAATAATTAGTCGAACATTCGGCTCAAATATTGACTCACCTGTCGGGGGATTCGAGCGTGTCATCCCGTTGCCGCCGCACAGAGGAGTATTTACCATCAAATCGTGGCCAAAAGTCCAAAAAATAAATTGTACTTCAGAACACCACAATACGTATCTCTTAGTAGCTTAGGAATGTTTGCATCGAGATATATTTATCTCGTTCATTTGTATCCACTTCCTGCCCGATGGAAGTAGTCTGAATCAATGATTGAGTACGCAGTTGCTTTTTCCTGAGTTGTAAGATGTGATTTCTGTGAAATCCAGTTAACAAGTGATCTGAAATTTCTCCTTAAAGTTACGAAAGGTATCTATTTCTCTGTGATAACTAGAATACATATTTATTTGTGAATAATAATAAACAAATATTTGACCAACATTTCAGTACAATATGATAACATTTGAGTCCTTACAAGCTTTAGACTTTACTCTATATAAGAACAATTATTTAAACTTTATAAATATTCAAAAATATTTAATACATAAACATACATGTGGATCAATAGAAAACAAAAAGTTCACACAATAATAAGAGTCTACAAAAGCGTAAATAAAACAAGCGATAGAGGAATTCACTAAGTTTAGTAAGACCTATTGAGGGCTGCCTTTAACAAGTAGAAAATATTGTTGAGTTTATTCTGAGAGGCAATGCTTAGGATATTGGCTAATATATATACTATACTATATACTCCTGCAGGTACCTATTTCTAAATCCTTCCAGAGTCGAGCATTCAAGAAGAAAATGACATGATATTCCCTAAAACTTGGTTACAGAAGGTACACGCTTCATTTTTCTTTTTATACACGCCTTAGTCCTTGTCGCGTAATCTTAGCTCTTCTATGCCTGACATCCTCAGCTGACTGACCAACCTCAACTTTTGAATACTTGTATGAAATTCTCTGTGATAACTAGTTTTTAGCAAGTTTTAATATCATAGCGGTTAGCTTGTACGTTGTAGGTGTACGAATGAACAGCCTCATCGTGTGGTGGCGGCAAATCAGAAATAAAAATAACAGGCATAGTATTACAAAAAAATCGATCACTGCAATACTTTCTAGTAATACCAAAATTACTACCACAATTTTTGCATTAATGTGAAGTCCAAACCTTCTGCTTGTCATACAGCAAAGAATGATTTCTATAATATTCTTTTGATTACGGTGAAAAAATTAGACTTGTTCGTTAGAATAAAATAGATTATGTTGTATTGTCGGGCAGATATTTTTGCAACAAAAGATATAATTCCCGGAATTCAGATAAATACTTAAATTCATCCCAAATTACAAGCTTAAAATCATTCGTTGATCTATCAAAAAAATGAAGAGGAGAACTAGGAAAGTATATGCGATTTAACAAAAATCTACTAACATAATTTACACCATAAGTCTTACCACAATTATATATCATACAAATATAAATGTGGCTTCTTATAATAAGCAGTCAGACGCTTGAATGCAGACGCTCCCGAGCTCATTCCATTGCTTCTTTTTTGTATGTTAATTGTAGATTTTACAGTTGACCGTATTATACCGCACATTACTTATTTGTCGTATACGCATACGTACACATATACGTAATAACATAAGTAATGTAATTGTAAATGTCATCCTTATCTAAAACAACATTATTAGCTGACGGTCTACCGACACCCATACTAGGTATACGTCTACAACCCTGATCTCGAAACTATTTCATAGCAGTATACTTATCTTTCCTGTATTTTTTTATATTTTGTTAGTTTGATATATTTTTAGATTGTTAATAAAAAGTTTTAAGTATTCCACAGTTACAAAAAATTAAGCAAATATTTTTGGCCAGGATTTCAAGGCCAATACTCCACTGTGCGTCGATTTTTCGATCACGCCATTCCAGAGAAGCCACGCTTTGAAATAATACTAAAATACTGACACCAAAAGCATTTTTTTATGATTTTATTATACTTATGAATGAAAATAAGAATCCAAGTCTCTTGTACGAAAACAACAGCGAAAAACCAATCAGACAATATTTACCAATACATTCCACGTTCTTTCGATGCATGTACTTCGTATACACGTTGCTCCAGGAAAACAATCCAATTACAAGGAATTATTATCAGAAATGACCTGCTCATAACGAATAAAACCTATGTACTTAGTTATCACAAAATAATACATCGCGAGGGGATGATGGGATTTCTATTAGCTTTATTTATTTAAAAATAATACCACTATTAAAATAAATTCAACCGAAAACCACGCTGCCAGAAAGATTCTCCAAGACGATATATTTCATAAAAGCACGTCTGGTATGTCATCAAATGGAAATAGCAAAAGCTAGAATGGGTGGGAGGTAGAAAGGAATGCAGTTTAGATGAAATGGGTTTCGATTATGTGATGAAAGGAAGTGGAAACCAAATGGGATTTGAGTTTTCGCAATATGGCAATCAATTCATAAAAGAAGATATTAAAAAAAAAAAAAAGATAAAGTCGCTAAAATCATCAATTTAGATGACAAAAAATGTTTATAAATTACTCTGTGTATTAAAAGAGCAACAATTAAAAAAAGGGGCGAAAACAGAATATGAAGATTTTCAAAAATAATATCGTGTCCAAGCTTTGTCAATTCACCCATCCATTCAGTGTACACAGGAGGTTAAAAATACCACGTTTTGATGATTTAAAATTTAAGACTTTAAATTTAAAAAACATGCTAAATATTTAGGGAAATTATTTTTTCGTTACGTATACAGGAAGCTTAATATACGTTTTTCACATTATTGAACGGTGATTGGAAGTATATATCTGGAATTGAAAATGGAATTTAAATTCATGATGCAACTTAACAGAACGTTCACCAGCATTTTAGAGAATTAGTTAATAAACTGGGACTTCTAATCTTTGTATATATATATATATATATATATATATAGATATATATATATATATATATATATATATAGAGAGAGAGAGAGAGAGAGGATGAAGGGTGGTGAGAGGGTGAGAAAAGGGGAGCGGAGAGGGTTGAACCCCAATATAACAAATCCCAAGGGGCGTAGAAAACATTCGTGGCTCAGGGATTTTATTAAATGGCTTTTTGTTATAATCGGGTGAACAATATCGAAAACCGATACATCGATGATTTTATGGGGGGGTGGCTGCAATATCAACAAAAATGTCCAATAGGGGATAAACTTTGCTGCTATATAATGTATAAATAAAATGAACTCATGCTGTGTCCGAATCATTGAGATCATAGCATAATACTGTTATAACATAGTGTAACTTTAAATCGTTAAGGTGCCTTTACACCTTACGAACTTTACCATCGAACACTACCCTCGAACAACCTTCGTGAAGCCTTCACGTTAACTGTTCGGGTGTTCCAGGTACTTCATCTGTTCGCCTGGGTTCAGGGGTAGCGCTAGTGTCACTTTTGATTTGGGGTTTTCCTAAGTGACAGGAGTTGTTTATGATACTAGTGTAATTTGTGAAACGTTGTAAATCGTCTCCTATTTTTTTATTTTTCAGGTAATATAAATATATTGATAATGGAGATTTTTTCTATATCATAAGCTAGCTTTGGGTGAGTCAGCCATATTGGTTCGCTTAACGTCACGTGATGAATAATGCCTGTAGGCTTCACGGAGGTACGTCAAGGTTCAAAGGAGAACTTGTTCGAAGGTGAGGTTCGTAAGGTGTAAACCTTTCAAGAAAAACCTATGATTTAAAAGTTCCAGACCATTTGTTGGAACGAACTAACAGTTGGAGCGAACTGTCATAGCACGTGTCTGTGACTGTGATGTTCGAACACCATCCATGATGTTCCACGAGGTTCTAGACCATCTCCTTACAACTAAATATACGGAATATTAGTCTTGGTTCCGAATCTTAAGCCATATCATTAGTGTGCAACAAAGTGATAAAATTTGTAAGTTGTTCAATCAGTTGCGCTTTGATTATTTGTGTGGCATTTAAAATTGTATATTTTCGTTGAATAATATTTTACCCACAGAAGTGCTACAATATATCTTTAATGCGCGGTCATAAGGGCTTAAGTCACTATTTGAGCATTTGGAAATATACCTTCGAAATCAGAGCTACCGGTTGTTATTAAGGTCTTAAGTCAAACTATATTGTTCTATAAAAAATAACAATTACAAATAATATAAACAATTAGATTTTACAGATTGTTTTGGACTTAGCTGTTGCTCTCCTGGAAAATTAAAAATTTTGACTTAAGCCCTTAAGACCGCGCATCAAAGATATTATGATATTGTTACAACCTAAAAAGCAGTTATTAGAGAATATGTTTATATCGCCTGCTTATCGCATAGATTACTAACTATAAGAGATAAGCAGAGGTAAGTGGGCATTATAGTAACAAAACGAAACCTAAGCAAATATCAGAGGTCTTCCCATTATTAAAAAATCTGGTGCGTGCGCGCAACATACAACTTTCACTTACCAACTTACTTAGATTATAAATTAATGCGTTTTGTTAATTGTAACTTCTCAAAACTTCTCAACAACGGCTTTCATTATGAACAATGGTCTCTCATTAAAGGCGTACTCCGCATGCGTGGGCTCAACGAGTTTTATTAGTTGACTGAATATTTTTCTTTTTTTCTTCTTGATGTTTTCTTTATTTTTTTCATATCTCATATTTAGCCATTTCTTATTTTTAGGCGTAACGAGAGACAGTTTATTTCTCCATGTAAACAAAAACAAAGGTACTTTATAAGAAAGAAACAAACTAACAACCCCCCCTCCCACCAAAAAAAAAACCCCTCAGAACATTTTAATAATGATAAAGCTTACCTGATTTTAAAGAAAACCTAATTTTCATTAAACATGACGAATTTGATAAAAATCGTTAAAGCCGTTTTTGAGATAATCGAAAAAAAGTTAAAAATTGGAAAAAAAAGTCATGAAATAAAGTGCCCCCTCAGTTGGACCAATTTTGATGAAATTTTGGCTTTTTCATATTTGGTATATACATACATCAAATACCCAGTTTCTTCAAAATCGTTAAAGCCGTTTTTGAGTAAATACAAAATATGTTCACGTGAAATTGGTACAAAATTTATTAAGTAAAGTCCCCCCTCCGGTTGATCAATTTTGATGAAATTTTTACAGTCGTATCTCGGGCATATACATACAACATATACCTAGTTTGATCAAAATCGTTAAAGCAATTTTTGAGTAAATAAAAAAAATACGTGAAAATGATAAAAAAATTATTAAGTAAAGTCCCCCCTCCGGATAATCAAGTTTGATGAAATTTTTACAGTCATATCTCGGGCATATAAATAGATCAAATACTCAGTTCAATCAAAATCGTTAGAGCCATTTTTGAGAAAATAGAAAAAAACGTAAAAAGTTATTAAATAAAGTACCCCCTCCCTTTGAGCAATTTTGATGAAATTTTTGGTGTCACATCGCGGGCATATTCCTACACTAAATACCCAATTTCAGATTCCCACGGTTAATAGTTTTTGAGCTAGTCTGTTCACACACACACACACACACACACACACAGACCATTTCGCGGGACTTGGTCATTTGGACTCAGGGGACCCCAAAACGTGTATTTCCGTTGAAAACCGGAAGTCGAAATTTTTCACGATCGCAATACTTCCACTTACTATATATTTCATATATAGGTAAGTGAAAGTAAAAACCAGTTTGATGGAAAATAACCAAATTATATTTCAATGAAAAATATAAATACCTGGTATTGAATAATCCAGTTATTTATTGGTTCGAGAAAAACAATGAGAGCTTATTACCAACCTGAAACAATATAAAAAAAAAAAAAATTAGAAAACATTCTCAATAACACTTTAAATATAAATATATGTATGGAATAAGGACCCTAATCTATAACTGAACTGAAGAAGGAATAATCACAAGAATACAACCTAATGGAGGTAGTAGGTTGCTGTAAATAGTGTATTTAGGAATGTCTGTTTATTGTGTTTTATCGTAAGTTATCTTTTGTTAATATGGTTTCGATAATAAACGCTTCTCTCACTACTATCAATTACGAGTACTTTCAGATTTTTACAGAATTCAATAAAAATAATATAACAAAGTATTAACTGTTGCAACTGTCAAACATTTTTTAAATATAGCATACGAGCACACTCTGCCACGCGTTGCTGTGGCTCAGTAGCTATAATGCGTTGAATCAGATATATTCTATTTTTTTTTATAGTAAATCAAAATTCACCGATAAGGATAAAAAAGTTTCAGCTAATCTAAAGTCCAACGGGATTTAAAATAGAATTTACGACAAATTTAAAATTGTTTGGTAAAGTATTTAGATGGGTTTAAGCTTTTATTTTTTGCATCTTATATTTGACCATTGTGTGTCAACGAGTGACACATGTAAAAGGAACTAATAAAGAATATAATCGGAACAGGGCTTACTACAATCATAATAGACAGTTAGCAATACTTTACCAACTTTTAAATTCAGAATATAACATACGATGATATGAGATATCGTGTCAGGAAGTTATACTAATAGGTGCACAATGATTTCGGTTAACCTGTCTTTTGCTAAAACAAATAAGAAACGATGTTTTCTCCACACGTGAAAAGGCTAAACACGATTTGCCAAGGGAAAAACTATACGGATTTTGCTAGTCCAACCCGGAAAAAATAGATTTATGCTTACCCTCACTAAATATCGAAAGAAAATGAAGTGTTGTTTCAATAAATCAACTTCCACCACCATCTGGTGGAAATTTATAGAACTTACAAATAATCACAAATCATCTCAATTGTAGTACAATAAGCATTTAATTTGCAATGAAAGCAATATTGAAGCTAATGATTGAGATAAAAACTATCCTATCTTTTAAGTTGGACAAAACTACACGCAATGAGCCAAATTGTATAATGATCGGTCGAGTGGTGTCTGATTTTACCCCTGACGTGTGTGTGTGTGTGTGTGTGTGTGTGTGTGTGTGTGTGTGTGTGTGTGTGTGTGTGTGTGTGTGTGTGTGCGTGTGTGTGTGTGTGCGTGTGTGTGTGTGTGTGTGTGTGTGTGTGTATGAAGATAACGGTAGCGTTTATTCAACTACTTATATTTCAAACGCGATATTCTAAACGTCTTCTTCCGACTTGTCCCGTTATCACTTTAGAATTATTTATGAGGGAAACATTAACACGAAGACAATGCATGAGAAATCAAAGCAAGTGAATAATTTAATCTGTATATATATCTACTCGCATAGGGTTCATGTCATATTCATGTATATTCTTCAATCCGTGTTCTCCTTAAGAGATTCTATTATCATTGGAGCAGGTCAGGGGCATCTCATTTGAAGAGTCCACGGAAGAAAGGGGGAGAGTCAATTTTTTCCGAATTTTAGTTATATACATATAATTGTTCGTCTAGATGAGTAGAATATGTTGGTGAAAAGAAATAGAAAAAATGACAGTAGGTTGGTTACAAGGGATGGAAAGAACCACGTACTCGGAAGAAAGGGGGAATGTCCACGCCGAAAAACCTAGAATGGGGGAGAGTCATGTTAGAAGTTATATGGATTGTGTATTAATATCACAATTTCATCAATAAAACAGGGAAGAAAGGGGGAGCGTCCATGACTATCCCCCTTTCTGTTATGTTTAAATTGTTTTTTTTTACTTAAACATTTTTTTTTTTAGAGCGTGATATGTCTGTTTCGGGCAAATTTATTATTTTGACACGCAAAACAAAAAGGAAAAGGACATATAAAAAAATTGAAGAAAAATGATAAAAGATACGTAAGTAATTAAAGATCCAAACCTAAAAACTCGATTTTCTCGGAAAGCACTCCAAATGACAACGCCCCTTTCTTCCGTGGACTCTTCATTTGTTTCTTTTATTTAAACTAATATAAAAAAAGAAGAAACTAAAACACAATACATAAACGATTCAAGTAAATGGTTGATTTATAACTTTTATAATTATTTTGGATTCATTTTTACTCAATTTCAGACAGGTGTGTTCAAATCCCTTCAAAGGATTCTTTCAACATTGCTATAGTCTTATTAAAAAATTTTTGTATAAAAAGAAGATTTTATAAAATGTAATTTACGTAAGATTAGGATGTGGTATGTTCCTGGTTTCCAATAATCCGTGATTAGAAAGTTTCCAAAAAAAAAAATACTCAACACCCGGAAAAAAAAACCTGTGCTCCCTGATGTGTGACCTGCATTGATTTCTTTTACATACACAAAGTCTCTTCGGGAAAGTGCTTTTCAAAACAAAAAGATTGAAATTCAAAGAGGTATATATATCATTGTGTTATGATTTAGTATCACAAATCATGGTTAACTATATAAAAAAGTAAAAATCAAAAATAAAATAAAAATAAAAACCCATGCCGAAATCATACATAAATATATCCATCACCAACAACCAGAAAGGACATATTATCCAATTTACGAAACGAACTGAAGAAAAAGGTACAAGCCCCCAAACAAGAAATTTCATTGCTCTACTCTTATTAGAAATGTTTCCATTGAAAGACAATTTGATAAAATGTTTTTAATATTTTACTTGACATCCGATATTTTATATAACATTAACATTAACATCCGATTCAGAATGCTATAAAATAGCTTAACAACAGAAAATAGAATAGCCAACATATCATGTAAAAATTACTGAACATTTATTTAAAAAATAAAATAATTTAAATGATCATAAGGTCAAAATAATACAAAAAGGTCCTAATCATAAATGCTGATGTGAATATAAATTAGAGCAGATCTCATTTAAAATTCTACAATCAGTCATAATTTAATGCAATAAGGCAAACGGGTTAGTTTTTTTAAAGGGTCGAATCTTAGTGTTTTGAATATTCCGTGATAAATCACACAATGACGTTTCTTTAGCTGCTAGCTTTTTTTTTCATAGACGATATCGATTTTCAGGAGAAGTGAAAACGTGAATGGAGTTATATAATATAACAGTAATGAAATATTCCATTTAATGATAGAAATAATAAGTAATGTGTAAATTACTATTTCCTTAGACCTAAAACCTATTGATATCATTGACACCATCATTTCCAGACCCCGTCATTAAGCGGGTCACCAGTTCCCAGTCCAACTCTTGGATTTAATACCTCTCTTAATCGGAACATCCGCAGAAGTACAGGAAGTCAGGGCAGAACAGTACCCCTTAAAGAGGAAGCGGTAACGACCGTTTGTAGTCCGAGGGGATTCCTCATCGCCGACGTGGCTGCGGAAGATGGAAGACGGACGGAGGTGTCGCAAGAGATTTACGATTGTAATGGAAGCGGAGGTCGCAGATATCAATCTGCTGGAGTCTCTGAGGCTATTTTATAACGGAGGGTGGCGAGACGCCAACTGGAAGATAAAACGGGACTGACTGGAACTATCTCCATGCATCATGTCACCGGTCATTGCTAAAGATAACCAAGAAGAGGTTGCAAGAAGCGCCATCTTATCCAGAAGAGGATGAAATTCGACCATGAAAATTGAATTTAGCTTAGATATCCAAAAGGGAAATTCGATTCCGGAAAAATGACACTCAATTTTGGGTTCTAAAGTTGATTTTTTAGTTACCAAAATATCTCGGCAAAATATTCCTCATTGTCTAGAAATACGTCAGCATTGTTTTTGTAAAAGCTACGTGCTTGTGAGTTGGGCAAAATTTTATAAAGAAGACACCTATCCCAAAAAAAAAGTATTTAATTTTAGTTTAAGCATTGAATGTATGAAGAAACCATCAAAAGAAAAGCTGTCAAGCTCATTTTGTGATAAAATGGATCTAGTGCACCTAGACCAAGACTAACAAAAATCATGGTTGAAAATGAAATGGTTGGTGGTGCGGTCAAATTAAGTAGAACAAATATTTATACGAGATTTGCATATGAATGTTACATAGTACATCCACTTAAAAAATATGAAATCTCACATTACTTATTTTGACCGCACCACCAACCATTTCCTGTTCATTACTGTCATTATAACATTCGAGAAGGATAACACAGATGGGAGATGATAGCAATAGTGAAAAAGGATTTGTCCGATGATAAATAAGATTGTAATGAAATTTCGAGACTTTGTGAGAGATAAGAACTATAAGGAATGGGACAAAACCACGATAAAGCGTTTTTGTTGTAGGAGAGATTTCTGGGTGTTGTTAAGAGGGCTTTTAGTCAAAGCAAATTAATAAAAAAATCAAATATGTTAAAAAAGTTTAAAAAATGTGAACTTATAGTCAGAAAACGAGGACCCCCTCTTCAGAAGTATACGTATCGAATATTAATAATACCGCAATAATAATGTAAATATTAAATAATAACCAGGTACAAAGCAGCGAAAACGGGTGACTAATATTCTTATAATCCTATTTGACATTTGAAAAGTGTTTCTAATTTCTTTGAAATAGGATAAACTAATAATAAAATAGAAGTCAAACACATAGAGAAGTTAATGAAGATATCATTAAACCCATTTCTGGCCTCAAATGAACAAAAAGTGTGCAACGGAAATATTGCATTGCGCATGCGTCTGACGGTTAGGTTTATTTATTTGTTTGTTTAACGTCACTTTATGCCACTAAGGCTAATCGGAAGATGCTACAGTGGGAGTCCTACATTTTGCTTATCCAGGTATAATTAGGATAGGGATCTTTAACGAGTACCTGACTTCGTACAGGCTCGGGACCTCCATTTTACATCCTATCCGAGGGACGGCATGGTTAAGGATTTTTTAATCCCATTAAAAAATCCAAGGGCCACCGCTGGTGCGAACCTGCGACCTTTTGTAGGTTGCCATGCTAACCACTATATCACAGGTGGCCCCTACAGTTAGGTTAATGTAATAAATCGTGTACTAAACAGTGCAAAGAAAAGCAATGAAGATAATTTCACACAAAATAAAAAGTGGAGGTAGTATAATTTTGTTTCAATCCTAGCAAATAGATTTTTCACAATCATAAAAATAATACAATTAAATATTATACAGATAAAGCCGAAGAAAAAATATGAATAAAATCATCTGAAGAGTTAAGTTGTAAATAATATAACCAGGAAATGTTATTGAGATTAACCATAGAAATAGTTATTGCAATCCTTATGGTAAGTTATGAAGCTTAGTTATATATTAAATAAAATATAATATATGGTAAAATACTTTGTTGTTAATAATAAGAAATATGAGAAGAGGGCGGTAGATAGATAATAAGCCGGCGGGAGGATGTAGGTTGTCAAGTTTTGGGGTCAGAGCTAAATAAGGCCAGCCCAGTAGTCCACTAGGCCTCTCCCGCACATCATCTATCTTACTATATTACAACCCCATATATATATATATATATATATATATATATATATATACATACAAAAGGCCCATTTACTATATATATACTATAAGATGTATAATATTTCCTCAAACATTTTAAAATAATTATACAAAGTATGATCAGTTATTGTACACAAGGATATTATATTCCTAGAGCATAGAGAAACAAAAGAAGTCATTTATTTTTTTTGTAGACTCTACCCTGCAGGGCCATTGGCAACATCTATATTTTAGATTCTCGAATGTTGTATAAACAACATTTATACTTCTAAAAAAATTAAAACAGCTTACAATTTTTTGCAAAGGGCTTAAGCGCAGTTTTATTTCTGTAACGTCCATCACAATTATTGTCTAATACCTACCATTAGATTAAAGGTATTAGGGATTAAATTATAAAAAAAAATGCTATTAATTAAATGCCGGTATGAGCACCGAGGTCAAGAGTTGGTTAGTAATCAGCATTTAACTGGTAAAAATGCGCTAGAGCCTTCGCCTGGACAGGCGTTTACAGAAATAAATAGGTGGGAAGAATTGCAGAGATAAGAATTACAATTCCGTTTGGTTCACTACTGCGTGTCTCCGTTATTTAATTATAATTCTTAATCAGTTCATATCACCATCATTATGTTTTAATAGGTATCAATATCATTAATATTTTATACTATAATATTATACATTATATAATCATTCATCATTTATTATCTTACATCATTATGAATCTTCAGTTTCCAGAGTTTCAGTAAGGTTAATTGAAGCATGGGAATGCCAAAGGGTTTAAGTGCCTTTGATAAAATTTTCCTGAAATGATATGGCTTATAACCACTAGGTGAACTACGTTCGGCGCTTACACCCATCTTTCAAACGCTTATATCGGATTTATATTAAACATATACCTAACTCCATAATACAACGCTTTATCTCAGAAATAGGTTATTAATATTTACGATTATTTTTTGAAAACACCGGGAAAAATAATACATATTTTTTTAAATATATGATATTTAAAAAAAATAATACATAGGGTAAACCATACAGTTATTGGCACTCAGTACAGTTATTGGCACCCCAACTTTAACTTAAAGAAATATTTCTTTAAGTTAAAGTTGGCAACTATTCTTAACTATTATTGGTAAATATTCTTTAAGTTAAAGTAAATAAGTCCTAATTTTATTACAAGATATACATGAGTCTAATGTTTGAAGTCCTCTAAGTCATCTCTGAAGTAAGACTTTAACAAACTAACCGTAGGGAAGATTTCTCAATTTGGCACTTTTAACAATAAATATTGCAATATTGTAAAGCTATTTGTATTATAAGCTATTGTAACTTTTGACCCAAAAAACCTCTTGAGTCTTTCTGGGGATAGATAATGAGGAGCTATAGAAAGTTTCTATTTGATCCCTTTATAAAAAGTATTTTTTTTTTTAATTTAATAGAAATGTAGTCTTAAGGGTGCCAATAACTGTATGGTTTACCCTTCAATTTTTTAAATCATGGATCAGCTATGCTTTTTTAACAAGATGGTCATAAATCAAAAGGGTCTTTTAAAAGTAAAAAAAAATATAATAAGTTCTGCTTCTCAGTGCGAGAAAAAGTCAGTTGTAATCGAAAATTATCTGTTGTAGGTATAGAATGAAGTTGAATCGGAGGCTTCCCTGGAACCTTTTTATTCTTCTTAAAAAACTTAAAATTCACTACACTAAAAAAAAAAAATAAAATCTTTTAGATATGACAGTGTTGAAAGGAACGAACTATATTTTATGTATTCATTTAACATTCCTTATTTTTTTTCAATGTTATATTAATTCTGAAGTAAAATCATTCGTTAGGGCGCAAGGAGGCAGCTTTAAAGTTTGACCAATCTATTATCCATATAAATGAGGCGTTTGGTTTCAAAACCGGTTACATCCATTTTTTCCGAACAATTTTTTTTTCATTGTTTTCAAATTTTTCATTTTAAAAAAAATGTGTTAGACGCGATTGTTTCATAAATGTCTAGATCCTTCGAAAATGAATACTAAAAGATTCCATTCCTTATCAAAAGCGGTTCCAATCGATGCTTTTTTGATCAGTCCTGAAAAATTGTTGAAAATGGATGTAGCCGGTTTTGAAACCAAAAGCGTCAAATGGAAAATAGGTAATTATATATGAGTTAGTATCAAAACATATGATTAAGTTTGATATCCATAGAAAAAATACATAACTATAAAAGTATGGAAATGAAGTTTCATGATTGAAAAAACAAAAACAAACTAACATTTCTTATTTTTAACATATTAAACAAACATAATTAATTTCGAAATTCAGGCAGTGGGTATTTCTACCCTTGACATTTCTATTAAGACTGACAATACAAATGAGAACTGTTAGCGAAGACGTGTGTAGGCGAAGATAGTTAGGGCTAACGAGCGATCGTGATTGCAGATTCTCCATCCCCCCTTACCATCCCCCCTCTACCCCCCCCTGACCCTTACCATCCTCCTACACCCTCCTATCCACCTCCTCGCCCTCTCCTGTAACCTCCCCTACCCCCCCTCCGGTCAAATTAGCGCCGTTAGCTGGGACCCTGTCATTAGCCAATTACTCCTTCAGTACAGGAATCAAGAAGCCTAGCACATTTCAATTGAGGACTTCATTATTGCTATTCAGCAGGATACAATTCCACCAAGGTATCAAGTATTAATTCCGAAAAATGGTATAGCAATAAATAATAATAAATCACCATTGATCCATCCATTAAAAGTAAGCAAATTTACGTAACCACATATATTCATTGGCATGGTGGAAATACTTGTAACAAAAAAACTTCATTCATCAAGGGTCCGCACACATCAGTTAGTACGTTCCAATACACAACTGTTTTTATAAATAATTATATTATAATTATTTATTTAATTATATATTATAACTAGCTGTTTATCCTGGTTTTTCTGATGAAACGGTCGGTTTCCTAAAAAACTAATGAATAGCAAGATCACAACGATATTTATAACAATAAAGAATATACCTAGAGATTGGCTGAAGATATGCAATTTTAATATGAATACCATTATTCCATCCAGGTGTTCGCACCTGGTATGAAAAGAACCACTGAGCGAAATTTCGAGAATTTAGTACAAACGGCAATATGGATTTCTATAAAGAACACACAAACAAACAGAGTTTCATCTTTATTTTTATAGATATTATAATGTTTTATTCAATTATATAGGGTAAACCGTACAGTTATCGGCACTCTCAAGACTACATTTCTGCGGTTAAATTAAAAACAATACTTTTTTTAAAGTTTAAAACTTCCTTTAAACTTCCAATAGCTCCTCATTATCTATATTAATAAAGACTCAAGAGATTTTTTTGGGTCAAAAGTTCAATAGTTTTACAATATGGCAATATTTATTGTTAAAAGTGCCAAATCTAGTTATTGGCACCCTGTGGATTTAATTGTGAAATCTTCCCTATGGTTAGTTTGTTTAAAGTCTTACTTCATAGGTGACTTAGAGGACCCTTCAAACATTAGACTCATGTATATCTTGTAATAAAATTAGTACTTGTTTATCTATTTCTTTAAGATAAAGTTGGGGAACCAATAACTGTACTACCCTATTACAATTATAAATCTTTTTAATTTAGGTATAAAAAATATAAGGCGATTGCTGAGGAAACTTGAGTTGAGCATAACTTCGAGAAATAAAGCGGAATTTTTTTAGCATACATTATGGAAAACTTACTTTGTTTTTTTGACTATAGATTTCACCAAAAAAACAGAAACAACTAATTTTTTTTGAGAATAGAAAATATAATTTTTTTTCTTAAAGAAAAATCATTTAAAAGAAAATATTGGTTGAGAAAGGATGACGTAAGATAGTGTATTAATAGAAGACTAAACAAATATGACCATGTGTCAGTAAAAAGGATGTTGCTCCAATTGAGGTCAAATGCTCTTTAAAAATTCGGCTATCGGGCGAAGGATTAGTGAAATTTCTTTGAGCTGTAAAAACACTTATCAGTTATCATGTTTCCCATTTAAAAAAAAAATAATAAGGTAACAAAAAAAATAGACGAAACAAGTTACTTAAGCAATCATTAAAACAGAAAAAAATTAGTAACCTTAATTGTACATTTCATCATAGATAAAAATCGGTTTTAAGCCATTATAACAAACGAGTATATGATATAATAAAATATTTTATTGAATTAGATATTATGAGTGATTTAAATTTTTTCTAATGTTATAAATTATAATAAAATCAAATTTAAAACAGCTGTGTCACCAGTCGTCATCGAATAGTATCGGTATGCCTAGTTTTATAAATGGTATAATAAACAATACAACATGATAAAAAAATAAAATAAAATAAGACGAAACATCCCACTTTATAGTATGATAAAAGAAGTTAAAAAAAAAATATATATATATTAGCCCAACAGTAAAAGTTTTTGTTGTGATGTTGTGAGGGCCTTTTGAAAAATAAAATTCAAACTTAAGATGAAAACATATGTAGTAAGTAATGAAAAAAATTAATTTTTAAAAATTACCTTAGGAATTAAACAGTCGGAATCTTATAAAAAGAAAATATTATTTATTGCTTAGAAATGTTATTAAAAAATAAAATTAATATAATAACATTATTCAAATTATCAAAATAAAGTAAAAATTTATTTTTCAAAAATAAGTTTGTTCCAGCGTGTAATAGGTGATAGGTAAAGAATTAGTATTTTTTGTAAATTACGGAAGGTATAAAACAATTGGAATCGTATAAACAGAGAATATATATAAATATTATATATATATATATATATATATATATATATATAAAATATAGGTATATATATTATTATATATAATATAAATATATATAAATATAAAAAAACAAAACCGTAGTATTTATTGTGTGTAATTTCAAGGTTATAAATGTTATTTAAAAGAAATGAAATAAATTATATAATTACATTATAAAAAAAATTAATAAAAAAAATATATTTTTTAAATTTGAATATTTGTATAATAGGTAAAGAACGGTTGCGTGCTAGGACGATAGTAAATTTTTTAGACAACATTGCATAAAATACGGCACTTAAGTTAAACAGTACCGAATTTTAAATCTTCCAGTACTAATTTTTAGTATTTGGACTGTAATAAACACAAAAAAAAATTCTTTCTCGTCCAGAAACAATTATGCGCAAGCGTAATAATTCCATAATCGGTCAGAATTAATTTCAAACAATTGATTTAACATAATACAATTTTAGCTTAAATCTATATAAATAAAGATGAAATTCTGATTGTTTGTTTGTTCTTTATAGAAATCCGTACGCGAAAATCTGTCCATATTGAAATTGTAAAACTTCAGCCGATCTCTGGGTATATTCTTTATTGTTATAAAAATTGTTATGATCTTGCCTTACATTGTTTCTTGGGAAATCGACCGTTTCATTAGAAAAATGAAATTCCCCGGGTTTGAGAATGTATTTTAGCTCTATCTACTTACATCAATTTAAAGAATATTAAATACAAAAATATGGTATGATTACTGCTATTTGAAGGTTTAAATTAATTATTTAAAAAAAGAAAAAGTATTTTAGAATTAAAAACCTTGATACTTTTTACTATTTTGATTCATGCCCACGCAACCAAATAAAAAGCTTTTAGCAATCAACTGTCACATCATCACATACTACCGAATCCATTTACTCAAGGGACGGCATGAAAAAAACAAAAAAAATAAGAACTAGATGGAAATGAGCAAGCCAAATTGAATAATCACCGCCCTGTCACTTCAGAGGTCGCTTTAAAAATGAAATATTAATTTAAGAGGAAAAAAAAATAAATAAAAAAAAAATTATGAAGGGTGGGTTGAACTCGGTACTGAAAGCAGACGGGACCTGTCTACTCGGATCTAAATACGGACTACAGTGTGGGTGGTAAGCTGGCAAAGTATAAAGTGGGCACATCTTCTCAAGGACTAGCCAGGGGAGATAGGAAAATATCGAGGAAAATAAGGAAAACTCTTCAGTCAATACCCTAATGTTATTTAATATTTCACTCGAGATAAGAGACCATTTTCTCTTTTATTTTATTTTCTTTTTTAGAGATACTTGCTTAAAAGGAATTTATGAGGGGAATTATTCACACCCAATTCAAGAGGGATTGAGAAGAACTATGAGAGAGAGAAATATATTGGGTTGCTACATTACACAGCGAACTAATCAATACTTAAATACATGTATGCTTATAAATAAAATAGGTACATTGTTACATTTCATTTTATAATTATAATATCATGGTTAGAACCATGGTTAGAATAGGTTGGTTACACCTGTAGAGTAACCCCCCGTATGCCACACATGGCCAGGTAGGGGTACTGAACAAAAAAAAAAAAAATTATAATATCATAATATTTTTTTCCCTTCAATATCTTTTAAATTTTTTTTTTTTTTTTATCTTTATTTTATTCCCATTTATTCTATTTTATTTTGTTCTTCTTCTTTCTTATTTTCCATAATCTCACTCCTTTTCTCTTCCTTCCCTCTCTTAACGCTCGCATTAGGAATAGGCACACATACGGTCTGCTAGAGAAAAAATACTCATAAAAAGAGACATACCAATGAAAACCTTATAAATAAATATGCAAATAAATAGATAAATAAATAAATAAATTAAATGTGAAATAATATAAAAACACGAACTATTCTTTCACTTAATTGTTTATCTAAAATAAGGTAATTAATATAATCGTAAACATTTCTAACCCGAGTTTTCAACGGAAATAAATTATATATATATACATGAGGGGGAAAGTTTTTTTAAAATATATTTTAGGCGCAAATCATCCAAGCTCATTAGCGCGCGATCAAAACAAAAAAATATTAAATAGAGAAACACTTGAAAATACATGACAGAAGTGGGGCTGCTCAATTACATTGAGTTGCTTAAAACACAGCTTTCTTATCAGTAAAAAATATACATATTTTAGTAACGCAAGCGTAAAACAAAATTAAGTCAAAACTAATTAGTTGCTGAATACAAAGCAATTAGAATGGACTAATTATAATAGACTAAAATATAATAAATATAATACAAAACACAATATAATAAAATATAAAATATAATAAATATCACTTATTTACATTTTTTATATAAATAATGCAGCCTGCCAAGCAGTTGTCAATTATAGATATGATTATTTATAATACCTAATGAATCAATCAGAATTGATTCAGCTAGGATGGTCAGTTTTTCTTGGTCAATTCCCACCACGTCGAAGAATTTCCTTACTACTTTACCAATTGTTCCTCACGAACCACAACCCTGTGACTTTAAACTCCCTATCACCTACTTCTTCATAAAATTTATCTTTGTAGAAGGGTATGCATTTTTCGTAGATCTTCTTATCCCTATCTACTTTTTCGGCCTGTTCGCTGTCGTTTGTTTCGTAGCGCACGGTTGGGTCTAATATATAAATCTCCTTACCATTTGGCTTATATGCTTTTATATCGGCATATCGGGTGGAGCCGTCAGTATCTATGCCGTATACTTCTTCCAGACACTTATACCCCTTTTCAGCCAGCATCTCCATTATGGCGTGCTTAACCATATAATAATAACATATATTATTAAATATATAATAATACTAAACATATTTATTATTGATAGATTTCCCATTTATTTTTCTTTTATCAGGTTAATAGAAACTAGATAGGATTATATAATATATTTTCTCAAAGCTTTTTTTTTTGTCGGTACACCATAACTTTCTTAATACTTCATCAAATTTCATGAATGAGGCATCATTTTAAAGCTTTCCTTAACCGCTACACCGGAAGAATATACAAATCACTCATTTCGCCTTGTATTGCCTTGGATTGCGAGGTATAAGCGTAAAATCACGGTTTTGGTAATAGAGGTTTGTTAGTAGAGGTTTCTAAATGGTGTCAATCTTTTCAGGGTTTCAAGGAGAACATTTTTGGTGATATTCATTTTTTCGTTTTATCCCTTGGTTTGCGAGTTGTAACCGAAAAACTGCAATTCTCAGCAAAAATTTTCGCAGGGCTTTTTTTAAGAAGCCGTTTTTTTCAGTTTGTCGAGACGAACATTTTTGTTTATGTACACTTTTGCGATTGTCGTTTGCGAGTCACAAGCAAAAACATCCGATTTCACTCAATAGAATCTTGTTTTTTACCCGCTCGCCGCGAAACCGATACCTACTTGTAAAAGTATGTGGCGTTTTCCAGGGTGCGCTATTTCAGTGACATTTTGGTCTGTTTAAAACAAACCCATCAACAATCACAGATGACCATATCGTAACTTCAAACATAGTATTCAGAGAGAGAAAAATTTAAACACATCTATTCCTTACTTCAACCCTTAACTATTCCGATGACGCCCTAAATTCGCACTATAAGATACTAAATATAGAGTGATTACTTTAATTAAGTGGGATTTAAGTTGGTTAGAGTGCGAATACTAGTATTACTTAAAAGGAGTTATTATGAGACACTCAAATCTCGAAAAATGATCATTACGCGCGTTCAAATATTGGGTTGATGCAAAATTAATGCAGGTTTTTAATATTCATTGAAAATATGCCATATCCTTACTTTAACTATATATATTTAATCAAAATATTTCCATCTGAATCAATGCACTTTTGCCAACGTTCAACAAGCTTTCTTATTCCACCAGAAAAAAAATCTGAATCCCTGGACTCAATGAAGTCACGAAAAGAATTTTCAATTTCAGCCTGGTTTTGAAAATTTTTCTCCCTCAAAAAGTTATCCAGATGCCTGAAAAAGTGGAAGTCTGTGTCAGAGAGGTCAGGTGAATAAGGTGGGTGTGGGAGAACTTCGTAGCCCAACTCGTGCAGTCGTCGTAGCGTTGGTTGTGCGACGTGTGGTCTGGCGTTATCATGGAGAAGGATAGGTCCCTTCCGATTCATCAATGCTGGGCAAAGACGTTGTAATTTTTTATTCATGTTGTCAATTTCTTGACAGTACTTGTTAGCAGTTATAGTCTCACCTCGATTGAGAAAGCTGTAGTGGATAACACCAGCAGTATACCACCAAACTGTGACCATAACTTTTTTTGGGTGCAGGTTGGTCTTCGGGAAAGCTTTTGGTTGTTCATCTTTGCCCAGCCATTGGCTACAACGCCTTCTGCTGTATAAGATCCATTTTTCATCGCACGTCACAATGCGATCGAGAAATGGATCATTTTTATTGCGTGTCACAAGCATGGAACAGATTTCAAAGCGGCGATTTTTTTGGTGGTCGTTTAATTGGTGTGGCACCCACTTGGCCAACTTTTTTACCTTACCAATTGCTTCCAAGTGGCGTACAACTGTGGATTGGTTCATGCCGAGTTCTACCGCTATTTCTCGGGTGGTTTTGGTTGGGTCTTCTTCCACTATTGACCTCAGCTGGTCGTTGTCAAGAGCAAAATGACGGCCCCGACCTTCCTTGTCTTCGAGGTCGAAATCTCCACTGCGAAACCTCTGGAACCAATGCTGCACCGTGCACTCGTTAATAGCCCCCTGACCCCACACTTCGTTAATATTACGAGCCGTTTGCGCAGCGCTGCGCCCAAATTTAAATTCGTAAAAATAAATTTGACGAAATTCGTACTTCGACATTTTCGATTTAAGACCTTTGAACACACTGAACAAAACGATTTTACTGATCAAATTCATGGTGAAAGAGATGGTATTAGATAAGGTTTGTTTTGGTATAATAATGATCAATTTTAGGATTTGCTTTGTTTACACAATTGGAATTAAGATATCGCTATAGAGGAAACCTGCATTAATTTTGCATCAACCCAATAGAAATGTTTAGTCCTGTGATGTCAGATAGACAGATAGAATGTACTCAGTAATTAAACGTGCATAAGTGCCAAATTTCAAAGTTTATTTTACAGTTCTATTGAAATTTAACTCATTATATCAATGCAAAGGCATATGTACTTATATATCAACAACAAAACAAAACAACAACTAAACAAGTTCTTGGCCCTCTTTGTTTGTTTAACGTCACTTTACGCCACTAAGGCTAATGTGGACGATGATGATAAGGTAGTAATAAATTTAGTCTATCCAGGTATAATTAGGATAGGGATCTTTAACGAGTACCTGATATCGTATAGGTTCGGTACCTCCATCGTATGCCTTTTTCCATTTTACGTCCAGGCATGGCCAAGGATTTTTTACTCCCTTTAAAAAATCCTAGGGCCACCACGGGACGCGAACCTGCAACCTTTAGTATTGTAGGTAGCCATGCTAACCACTATACCACAGGTGACCCCTTGCAATCGTTTTGAGTTCTTGCTAATTTCGCAAAGTGGACTCAAGGAATACTCAACGGGCCTTCTAGTTCAGGGGAGGGGTGTAACTATCTTTATATATAAAATTCTGTTAGATGTGAACCCCAGTCCTTGGCCTTATTTAAAATAAACTGTGAAGTTTTATATTTTAAAATATCTGACTTGAATTTCGACTCAGTCGCCTTGTATTAGGTTTTTGTTGTGGCTATGCTGTCGGTTGTTAAGTCCGTCCATTAAATGTTGAACCTAGAATAAAGAGTTCGTATTAGTGATGTAAGTGATATTCGTATTAGTGTCCCGGACATAAAAGTATCGATAATATCCATAGTTTGAGGTAATACCGGGGGGATAGATTTTTTCATTTCGAACGATAAAAGCTGTAATACATTTCTTTCTTTCCTTTTTTATTAGGGAATAAGATGAAAATTTCTGTGATCCATTATATCTTGAAATAATTATTATCAGCTTCAAGCTTGGTCGTAACTGCAAAGAATAAAACTTTATTAAAAGTCAAAGAAACTGTATTTAGAGGAAAGCTATATCAACACTCTTTTTTTTTTTTTTTTTTTTTTTTTTTTTTTTTTCTTTTTTTTTTGTGGGCTGAAGGCTTCCATTGAAGCCCTATACTGCCCGATCAACACTCTTTAAGTAACCATGCAACCAGGATTCCAGTTGCCGGAGTAGTTGATCTGACATGACAACCTTGTGACATTTTTATAGATATACCTTGGAACGTGCATACTTAACTGAGAACATGTTTTTTGTTCTCAGGTAGTTGATTTGTAGAGGTCGAAAATATTTTGTAACAAAAAAAGTAATTTTGTTTCTATGCCATTAATCAAATCATTTTTATGCCAAAGGACTGGCAGGCAATTGTTTTGTTTGTATATTGTTCCACCAAGTTGGAAAGCATGTATGAGCAAACCATTCAATTTTTCAGTCGTATATTTTTTGCGTGAAGTTAACGGTTTTTATAGAGTAGATAGGCATTTTTATGTTAGAAAAATAAATAAAATTACACTGTTACATTTTTTTTTTCCTGAATTAAAATGTCACATGGGCGCTAAGAGGCAGAGGCTACTACTTTATCCTTTAAAAACAATGTATTCGATAGTATTATTGATAGTTAAAAAACTACTGATAGGCGCTTTTGTTACTATTCTTAAATGTTCGGATTTTAACGTTTGTAGTTCGTATATGTAATAATTTTGTCTAATAATAAATTTTGACGATTTGGTGAAAAGCTAGTATAGTATTTTCACCATTTTTTACTTTCACTTACCTATATATGAAGTATATAGTAAGTGGAAGTATTGCGATCTTGAAAAATTTCGACTTCCGGTTTTAACGGAAATACACGTTTTGGGGTCCCCTGAGTCGAAATGACCAAGTCCCACGAAATGGTCTGTGTGTGTGTGTGTGTGTGTGTGTGTGTGTGTGTGTGTGTGTGTGTGTGTGTGTGTGTGTGTGTGTGTGTGTGTGTGTGTGTGTGTGTGTGTGTGTGTGTGTGTGTGTGTGTGTGGTGTGTGTGTGTGTGTGAACAGACTAGCTCAAAAACTATAAACCGTGCGATCCTGAAATTGGGAAATTAGTGTAGGTATATGCCCGTGATGTAACAGCATAAATTTCATCAAAATTACTTAAAGGAGTACTTTACTTAATAATTTTGTAACATTGTCACGTGTTTTTTTTTATTTACTCTAAATCGGCTTTTACGATTTTGATCAAACTGGGTATTTGATGTATTTATATACCCGAGATATGACTGTTAAAATTTCATCAAAATTGATTAACCGGAGGGGGGACTTTACTTAATAAATTTTGTATCATTTTCACGTGTTTTTTTTTATTTACTCAAAAACGGCTTTAAAGATTTTGATCAAACTGGGTATTTGATGTACATATATTACCAAGATATGACTGTAAAAATTTCATCAAAATTGATTAACCGGAGGGGGGACTTTACTTAATAAATTTTGTATCATTTTCACGGGTTTTTTTATTTACTCAAAAACGGCTTTAACGATTAACAAAAATAAGATATGAATGTAGAAAAATGTGTGACTTTGGGAAGTGATATTTAGCAAAACACGTCAATTTCTAATCTAAGTAAGTTGGTAAGTGAAAGTTGTGTGTTGCGCGCACGCATCAGATTTTTTTATTGTAAATTCTGTCTTCTTCTGATAAAAAAAAAATAAATAAAAATGCAAAGGTTATGTTCCTGTAGAAACTTTCTCCTTTCGGCCTTCTGAAAAGTAGCTGTTTCCACTTACGTCACTTAAACGTATATGTCGACGTTATTATTGTTCAATTATTATTATTTATAATTAATTATTAATGCTATGAGAAAGCGAAGCACGTATCTGGAGAGCGAGGACTATGGGTGAACGAACAGCTCTCTAACCTTCCCCAAGGTTGGGGCTACTACGCGAACAGAAAACATCCGCCCTACGTCATGTCCCGGTAAAAAACTCAAGGACTCGCGGCGGGATCTGGGTAAGGCTTTTTAGCTATCTCCTTCTTTTTCTCTTCTGCCATTATCTCCGTGTTCGGGTGGGGGGAGGGGCTTATATACCAGGAATGGGGTCATCAATTAAATGGCTAGGAAAATATTCAAACAAAAAATCAATGGCGTACATTGATCAGATACCAACAGTAAAACTATGACGACGAAGATAACCTTAGTGGTAGTAGGTACATAGGTGCTAAGAAATTTTAGATCTAGATACCTTTTCATTTTTTTATATATTTTTTAAAAACAATTTATCTCTTTTTGTAAAAATTTTCTAAATATATGAGCCTTTCAGGTTTTTTTTTTTTTTTTTTTTTAAGTTTTTTTGGCTTCAAGACTAGCCACCCAATTCCTATTTTGCGAAACAGCTATACAAAAAAATATAATAAAATTAATATTTATAATTAAAACGTGGTAATATAAAGAAAGTCTAGTCACACCTATTTGTTTGTTTAACGTCACTTTATGCCACTAAGGCTAACCGGACGATGCTACAGTGGGAGTCCTAAATTTTGCCTATCCTGGTATAATGAGGATAGGGATCTTTAACGAGTCCCTTACATCGTACAGGGGGGGACCTCCACTTTACGTCCTATCCGAGGGACGACATGGCTAAGGATTTTTTACTCCCATTAAAAAATCCTAGGGCCACCGCTGGGCGCGAACCTGCGACCTTTAGTATTGTAGGTTGCCATGCTAACCATTACACCACAGGTGACCCCTCACACCTATTGATATCCTCATCTTAATTTCTTTCAAAAATCTGCTCAAATCACGGGCCTTTTCTTTGTTTATTAATCGAAGGAAATTGCTGATCCTAAAATCGCAGGCCTCTGTTTCAGAAATCTCCTACACTGGAAAGCAGTGTCTCGGATCCTCAGGAAATTGACATGTTGGACAGTTTCCATTCTTCAACAGAGCTATTATATGAAGGACCTTACCTATACACCCGTGATTGATTCTTAGCCTGGTCAGATTAACGAAATTGTGACGGTTAAGATGAAGCCGGAAAGTATCAAACCTTTCATTTGACAGCATGACTTAATTTGAACATTTTTCAGGAAAGCACTTTTGATAATATTTCCCTTTGGAAAATTATTGCGTTGTCATTTTTTGTAATAGTATGAGAAAAGTACAAAAGCATAACAGTTTACTAAAATATACATCCAAAGTCAAAATGTACGAAATTCACAAAGAAAAATATCATTTAAAGTGCTATTCGACGAAATGTTGAAATTGGAATAAGCCATTCCGTCAACTGAGTTTATCCGCTTACAATACAACTGATTTTGACATACTGTAAGTTGACAAAATATAAGTTCCTACAAGGATTTTTTTTTTTATTATGAATAGTTTAATTCACTGGTGTTTGGTCAAAAGGGGTTAAGTCATCAAATGTGAAGCTTAAACAACAATTTACCAAGCTATTGAAAATCATTATAAATCCTTTATGATTGTATTTATTTATTCCAGAATAATAAATGAAACTATATTCTTTCAACAGAGACTTTAATAAATTATTAAAAGCGAATAAGAAGAAGAGACGAAACAATTTTTTTATCACTTAAGCCCTTTTGCCCAAACATGAATGAATAATTTTTTTTTTCCGGTCCGTCCGATTTCGAACGCATCTATTTAGTTGTATGGGTCATTTTACTTTGTGCTCAAACTTTTTTTGAATTTTCTAATAATGCAATAAGTAATATTGAAATTTATGTATAAATACCTAATTACAATTCAAGGAACATATCTTTGATGCGCGGTAATAAGGACTTAAGTCAAAATTTTGAATTTTTCAGGAGAACAACAGCAAAGTTCAAAACATTATGTAAAATCTAATTATTCATATTATTTGTAATTGTTATTTTTAGAAAATAAAGGTTGACTTAAGACCTTAGTACAAATCAGTAGCTCTGATTTCATGCTATAAAATGACATCATCTCCAAACACTTAAATAGTGACTTAAGCCCTTATGACATCGCATCAAAGATATATACGAGTATATGCCCGAACGAGTTCAGTACAGTCTGGTAGTGTTCGAGTGGGGATCCAGCCGGTTGTAAAGTATCAGGATCTTTCCCCTGGATATGTTCCTTACCCACAACTAAAATTCTACTGATTCTGCATATTATTTGTTCTTTACATTACTCCCTTTATTTTAGTAAAGTTAGTTGGTTCCTTTTCTAGTAAAGTTAGTTCCTTTCCTTTAGTAAAGTGCCCGAACGAGTTCAGTACAGCCTGGCACCGTTCGAGGGAGGATCCAGCCGGTTGTACAGTACCACGACCTTTCCCCTGGATATGTTCCTTACCCACAACTAAAATTCTACTGATTCTGCCTATTATTTGTTCTTTACATTACTTCCTTTCTTTTAGTAAAGTTACAGAACTGATCTGTAATTTGCTCTAACCAGGAAAATGGACCATATAAAATTGTAAACACCGAGCAACATATTACAACGATGACTACCAAAGGCCGGCCCCAGTTGCTACTCGTACAACATTCTCATTTATGAGAGAAAGTAAAAACTGTATTTTTTCATGTTGTAAAAAAAAAGAAAAATACATTACCCTATGCTAAAAACAAAATGGAAAAACGTTAAATTTTAGTACCTAATCTCTTTTTACAACCTCATCTATAGCCCCCGAATTACTTCTACGTCATTGTACCAGTACTGCATATATGAGAATACTCGTTAGTATAAAAACATTAGGCGAGATGAGGCGAAGGATCCCACCCTGGAAGACCTCCCATAATCCAGCTCGGCTAGGAAGTGGAGGAGAGTGGTGGAGTAGCCTTCGTGCGGTAGCTCCGGATTACTCTACGGCTGTAGAGCATGATAGTGACCATTAGAGGTCCGTGTACTCTACCTCGCAGCTCTAATATCCACTCCTCCAAGAGGTCCTTAATGTCCTCCGGGTCGGGTAGTAACGGCCCTTTTATCTTCAGCCATTCGGGGAATTATAATTGCGGGGGCTCGCTTAGTTGGTTTTTACAGGAGTTGTAATGAATCCGACGTAAAAGGTAATATCAGGAACAATGTTCCTAATGAAATGCCTGAATGTAGAAGTTTTAATATTTTAAATGAAGGAAGGATGAAAAGAGGCCCACTAAATTTCATGTTACGAGACCTATCCGTCGAAGGCAGAGCGAATATCGATAAGGAAAAAGGGAAAAAAAATAGAAGGCAATTAATCAGGACCAATGGATGGGTTCATTTGGGTACGACCATCAATCAGGAGATCCCAGTGCTCCGAAGGAAGTCTGCTCCGCCGGGATCCAAGGACGAATTTTAAAAGCTCCAACCGAAGCATTTTAAATACTAAACTAGTAGTGGTATAGGATAACTGTACCATAAGAAACTCAAACTCTTTCAAGGATGAAATAGGGTAAGCATCGTTAAAAGATAATTTGTAAACGATAGTGAAACGACTACTGGCACAAGTGGATCTATTTGGTTTGGGGTGTGGAGGTGGGTAGGGTGACAATTTCTTCTAAACATGTACACCGGTTACATCGGGATAGTTTCCATCAAAAGATTTTTCCTATAATAACAATTTTATTGCAAAATAGAAAAATTTATAAAACTCTTTAAACAGATGAAGCCTACTTCGAAAACAAGAAAACAGTAAAAAATAGACAACAGATCAGTAAAAAAGAAAACTAATTTAGATTAGGTATTTTTTATAAACCAACCGGTGAATATACAACCTCCCTTCGTGCAACTAAAAAGTTGGAAATAAAAAAAGAAAATCAAATCGATTTCGAAAAGTAATCAGTAAAAAAAAAAAAGTTTGAAAAATTGGCTTTAGATTTTTATGAGTACGCAATTAAAAGAATTGTATTAATAAATAAAAAACTGCAATAAAAGTGTAAGAAATTAAAATAAAATATTAAAAACAACAGATTTTTTTTTTCGGTTGCGGCACAAGCTTCCATTTCTTAAATGAAAAATCACCAACATTCAATTTGCTTACTCAAGACCAAATAAAGAAAACCTTTATATTTTTTCAGAATTTAAAATATTAAGATTTGAGTTTCATAATTCATGGAAAAAATTGAAGAGTCTCAAAGTCTTAACTAAAATCTTTGATTACAGGACTATCTTCTGTTTTTTTGTTGTTGTTTAACGTCCCTTTATGCTACTAAGGCTAATCGGCCGATGCAACTACAATGGGAGTACTAAATTTTGCCTATATAGGTATAATTAGGATAGAGATCATTAACGAGTACCTGACATCGTAAAGGTTCGGTACCTCCATCGTATGTCTTATCCGAGGGATAGCATTTTTCACTCCAGTGAAAAAAAAAAAAATCTGGTGGGTGCGCGCAACACACAACTTTCACTTACCAACTTACTTAGATTAGAAATTAATGCGTTTTGTTAATTTCCCCTTCTCAAATGAACAAAACGGCTTTAATCATGAACAATGGTCTATCATTAAAGGCGTACTCCGCATGCCTGGGCTCAACGAGTTTTATGAGTTGACTGAATATTTTTTTTTTTTTTCTCCTCTTAATGTTTTCTTTATTTTTATCATATCTCATATTTAGCCATTTCTTATTTTCAGGCGTAACGAGAGACAGCTAATTTCTCCATATAAACAAAAACAAAGTTACTTTATAGGAAACAAACGAACAAAAAAGCCCCAACCCCCAAAAAAGCCCCCTCAGAACATTTTAATAATGATAAAGCTTTTCTGATATTAAAGAACACCTAATTTTCATTTAATATGCCGAATTAGATAAAAATCGTTAAAGCCGTTTTTGAGATCATCGAAAAAAAGGTAAAAATTGGAAAAAAAATTATAAAATAAAGTGCCCGCTCCGTTAGACCAATTTTGATGAAATGTTGGCTATCACATCTTTGGCATATACATACATCAAATACCCAATTTGATCAAAATCGTTAAAACCGTTTTTGAGTAAATATAAAAACAACGTGAAAATGAGACAAAATTTATGAAGTAAAGTGCCCCCTCCAATTGATCAATGTTGAAATGAAATTTTTGCTGTCACATCGCGGGCATATACATACACTAAATACACAATTTCAGGTTCGCACGGTTTATATTTTTTGAGCTAGTCTGTTCACACACAGACACAGACAGACACACACACACACACACACACACACACACACACACACACACACACACACACACACACACACACACGCGCGCGCGCGCGCGCACACACACACACACACACACACACACACACACACAGACCACTAAGCGGGACTTGGTTAATTGGACTCAGGGGACCCCAAAACGTGTATTTCCGTTGAAAACCGGAAGTCGAAATTTTTCACGATCGCAATACTTTCACTTACTATATATTTCATATATAGGTAAGTGAAAGTAAAAAAAAAATCCTAGGGCACCGCGTTTAAGTATTAATCGATAATTTTTGAGTTAAAAAATAAACACGGTGAAATCCTGATGAAGACCTAAAATTATAAGTCAAAGGAAGTAAAAACTTTTGAAAACTCTCATGGCCACCGCGTATCGTGAACCCGTGACCTTTAGTATTGTATGTTGCTATGCTAACCACTACATCACAGATGACACCTTAAAAGTTTGTGTCGTACTAATATTTTATTTCAATCAATTTCATTAGCACTTGGTGTGTATTCGTACAAAGTAAAAGGAATTTAATTTTTCTTTTTTTTTTTTCATTTTTGCTGTGCATGAAACTTTCAATTGTTAGTGTGTAATTATTTCATAAATTTTCATTAAATTTTACACGTTACTGGTATTCGTAGTCGGTTAAATTTTATTTTTGAGCGGTTTCGAAAATACTAAAATTCTTTATAGATAAATAAAATATTCCCTCGGTTTCAGAAAGACATTTCCAGGTCATCGGTTCCAGTTGCAGGACCTAATCGGAGTAAAGGATTGTTACGAATGGATTATGTTAGAACTTGATACCCAGCGAGATCTGACCGGTCCACATCTGGGTCAGCCCAGGCAAGTGGCAACACCGCCTCCCGGGGCACTTAATATCTCATGTTCCTCTACTCCTAGAATGAGTGATATCGATATGTACATCGATATATATATATATATATCGATAGAGCAGGCTATGCGGGTCGACCTCGTTCCAGGGGAAGTAACGATTATACAGTTCGTTACCTTCGTGTCCTGGCATCAATGTCCTTTCCCAACTTACATAACAGCTGTCATGTCAGGATGGAGGTCATACCCAGCCAGAAAATGCAGTACATTCCAAAGTTATATAAGTTAAAACAATACATACCAGTTCTATTTATTACACGTTAAAAATATACAGGGGGTCGATCACCTAAAGTGTAGCTAAACCCAAAGTCTTGGGTTCCTAACCCGGCAGATGCGCCCAGGATTTTTAAAAGGGATTGAAAAATCCTTCCTTCGTGCGGCGGAGGGGGGTTTGTACAATCGAGATCCCGAGCCTGTACTACGCCAGGTACTTATTATAGAAGTATATCCTTATTTTATTAGACAGTCGAAATTTAGGTTTATAATGGTGGCGGGATGGCCCCATGGGCAACGCGTTTGCCCCTGGCAACGTATGTTCGGGAATCCGGAAAATAGCAAGTTCAAAACCCGGAGCCAGGGGACATTTAATAATACTCGGCATTAATCCCCCACCCTGCCTCCGCTGCCTGTTAAACCCCGTATTGCCTAAAAGGCGAGGAAGGGGGAGGAACAATATAATAAAATAATTTAGGTTTATTAATAAATATTTCTACATGACTCTTCATTTTTCTGTTTCTTCACATTTGAAACCAGTCTCCCTGAGGCCCACTCCAACTGGGACTAAAACGATTTATTTTAAAGCCCAATAAAAAATGATACACCTTTTTTTTTTTTTCTTTGTTTGGTTTAACGTCACTTTATGCCACTATGGCTAATCGGTCAGTGAGTGTCCTAAATTTTGCCTATCCTATAATTAGGATAGGGATCTTTAACGAGTACCTGACATGGTACAGGCTCGGGACCTCCATTTTACGTCCTATCCGAGGGACGGCATAGACAAGGATTTTTTAATCCCATTAAAAAATCCTAGGGCCCCCTCGGGACGCATACCCGCTACCTCTGGTATAGTAAGTTTCTATGCTAACCACTACACCGCAGGTTACCTCCACCTTTTTTATTTTTAAAAATAAATCAATCTTTCTCTAATACTTGGATACAGAAGCCAAATATCTACAATATAGTTGCCCAGAAAATTCTATCCACTTTATTATCATCGTCCGATTAGGAAAAGTTCTATGAAGTGACGTTAAATGTTAATAATATACAACTATAATAGGTACTTATGTATTATTAAAAAAAAAAGAATAAAAACAGTACCTCCACAATCCACTATCGTACCTTATTGCAGGGTAATGAAAGAAGATGACTTGACAAATATCACGCTTAACCACCAGTTTTCTTCCACTACGTACCTAACCTGATTGAGATTACCACTTTTTTTAAAAGGCATGGTTTGTAGTCCAGGAGGGGTCCCACCCAGGACTTAGTAAAAGAACAGACAAGTACCTGTCACAACCGGGCTTAAACCATCTTTGATGTCCCAATAAGCTCAGTGACTTAGTTTCAGAGCTACTCCGATGCTAAAAAATGTGAACAAAAAAATAAAATTATTCTTTATATATTCCATCATTAGCGAAGTTCCTTATCGATCAACCTTCCGTAGCTAAGAATTTTTTTTAACGATTCTCAATGCGTTCGTTTGATAAGACTAAAATGTCAATACCTCTTCTATAGTTTTTATTTTTATAGCAAAGCAGCCGTATTTTTATTTTATTTTATTTTATTTTTTTTTGTCTAGGCACTTATGAATTCACAAATAAATTTCAAATTTAATTTCATTAATAGCACGACTTGATAATGCACCCGTATGAAAAAAAGTTGTCGTTTGATTAACGTCAGTTCATGCCACTAAGGCTAATCGGACGATGCTACATTGGGAGTCCTAAATTTTGCCTATCCAGGTATAATTAAGATAGGGATCTTTTAGCGCGCAACTGACATCGCACAGGCTCGGAACATCAATTTTACGTCTTATCCGAGGGACGGCATAGCCAAGGAGTTTTTACTCCATTTAAAAATCCAAGGGCCGTCAGTATTGTAGCTTGTAATGCTAACCAGAACACCACAGGTGACCCCTAAATTAATGCTTATAAATCACATAAATGATACCAAAAATTAAATTTAAATTAATATAGCATTATTTCATTTAATTTTGGATTTTTATTCGCGAATTGTTCTTACGTTGGTATTATAGAGAGGACATTCCATATCCCTGGGAAATATTTATACATACTCTTAACAACCTTGTAGTAATTTACTAACCAGCTCGCCGAATGTCGTAAGTCGACGTGAAACACGTTACTGACACTCGTTAAACCAGATGGGTTCCATTAACCCAATTAGAAAATGAGATCAAGCTAACAGTCTCCAAAGTTTACACAAGAATGGTCAGTCCCGAATATACATATGTATATAAGCATATGAATGGTTTATTACTAAGGTGTATACAATAAATATATATGAATGAAAACAAATATATATTCATTTTTTTCTCTTTTTCATCCTAGTATTCCTATGCAGAAGCAGTAAATTTGTAAGATGTGCGCACTCGGTATCGAATACTATATGTATTAATGTACATTAAAGGTCATTCAACGTATACTGTTTAAAAGATAAAATAAAAATACTAGAAATTATAACAGCAAGAAAAAATATTAAAATATCGGAAGTTTTAAATGATCATATTTTTTATTCATTTGATGTCTAAACAAGGGCTGATATATCCCTAAATGAAATAAAAATAGTAATAGGTAAATGATAGATAAGTGGAAAAAATAATATGAGTTAATTTTATACATATAATTTTTTTTAAAAAACTACCTGCAAATGCAAATAATTAAGAGAAGATAGAGATTAAAATAATAATGTTTAAATGTAATATGATATAATATAATAAATATAATATGCGTGTAAAACACTATTCCTGTGAAACTATAAATTAGACTGAAAACAAGAATAGTCCAAGTTTTGAAAAATTAAACAAAAAACTATGCATGGATAAATAAAATAGAGACATATACACAAATTTGTAAAGAAAAATAATATAAGTTTTTGTGCCGAAGGAGACTAGAGAATGACAAGCATTGTGTTAAAATACATTTCAAATAGTAAAAAAAAATGTTATAAAACATTATATCAATTTCAATAACAGATTTGCTTTCATTTTTTTATTTTTTATTAAATAGTGAAATATCATCCGATATTTTTGTGCAAAGAACATTTGTAATGAACATCAATTCCTCCATAAATGTTATATTTCTTTATATATTTCTTTCAAAATGGGAATAACACTGTTTTTTTACTCTTTTATCTATTAATTCTTGGTTTCCTAGCAATCTGTAAGATGAAAATCTGTTTGTTCTTTATATAAATCCATACCGTCCTTTGTCCTAAATTCTCCAAATTTCTGACAGTGGTTATTTGATACCAGGTGCGAACACCTATCCATATTAAAATTGCATAACTTCAGCCAATCTCTGGGGTATATTGTTGTTCGAAACAAAAATCGTTTTGATCTTGCTCTACATTGGTTTTTACGAAATCGACCGTTTGAGTCGATAAAAGTTTCACTTTATAGATTTAAAAATGAAATTCTCCGGTTGAAACCGGTATATACAGCTAGTGTAGAATAATATAATTATAATTTAAAAATAATGATATAATGACATCGAGTATAAATTATGAGAACACGGGATAGTCTTTAAAAAATATGATTCATAATTTTTTTTTCAATATATTAATGGTAACATAATCACTTTTAGATTAATTTATTCACTAAACTTAAAGAATTTTCATTTATTTAAACCCAAAATTTAGTATCGTAATAATAATTTTTTTCTATATACAACCAATCGAAAAACATCAATATCTAGCTAATGATGTCAGACAGTTCAATTGCGTTACAAGGTTACAAAACCAAATCAGCTCCTATCTATCATAAATAAATATATATAATTAATAACATGAGCCTAACTTTTGGGACTATAAGATTCGGTTATTGCCTAAGCTTAAACAAATAAAAAAATAAAATAATTGTTAAAAATGTAAAGGAGAAATATAATCCACTATATTATTTTTGTTTGTTTGTTTGTTTGTTTAACGTCCATTTTTATGCTACTTAGGCTAATCGGACGATGCTACAGTGGGAGTCCTAAATTTTGCCTATCCAAGTATAATTAGGATAGGGATCTTTCACGAGTACCTGACATCGTACAGGCTCGGGACCTCGATTTTACATATTATTTTTTTATAATCCTATAACCATAGGTTTTTGTTCAGGGCTTACTCAAGGAAATTTACTATTCAGTGGAACGAAGGGTCGGAATAATCTTATTAATCCCATTATATTTTGTAAGCATAAACATACTATAGGTACCTATTATCAAGAGTAAAATAAAATAAATAATAAGAAACTGAATAACCATAAAAACATTTTAATTAAGGACCAAAAATAAAAATAGTAATAATAAGATAAGTGTTCTTATCTTGATATCTTTATCTATCCTAATATCATAATATAATATCTTTATATATTATTATAATGATATCTCTTAGAAAGATTTATAAAATTCGTATGAAGGAACTCACTCCCCGTACAATTTTCTTTTGGAAACAGTCTTACGATATTAAAAAGGGTTTAGATATGTTTTATTTATTTCCCTGTAAATAATATTTGAGATCAAACATAAAATTAAACTTTTATTAATAGAAAAAATCAGATCTTTACATATATAAAAATATCGTGTCACGATGTTAGTCGGAGGTAAACTCAGAAACAACTCAACCGATTTTGATGAAACTTAGCTCATTGTATGTTTGTCCAACTTAAAAGATAGGATAGTTTATATCTCGATCAATGGCCTCAATATTTCTTTTACTGCAAATCAAATGCTTATTATACTACGATTGAGTGTAATTATTTGTAAGTTCTATAAATCTCCGAGATGTGACGGTGTAAGTTAATTTTTTTACATAACGCCTCATTTCGTTTCGATATTTAGGGTGGGTAAGCATCCAGTAGCCAAATCTATTTTTTCCAGCTTGGACAAGGAAATCCGTGTTTTTCAATGGGCAATAATGTGTCGCCTTTTCACGCGTGAGGAAACCATAGAATCTATTTGTTTAAGCAAAAGACATTTTCATCCGATAACCTGTTCGTGTAGAACCTACCGATTTGATATCTAATATCATATCTTCATGTATTATGTTCTAAATATAACTAATAGGCGGGCGCAATCGAATATAGGGTGCGCTAGTAGTTTTGCAAAATGTCGGAAAGAACGGTGTTAGACCTAGTTGATGTGATAGAGATAATTGGTAATTTTAAAAGACCATTAATTGAAGGGCAGGCTATTCTTGATGCAAACCACATATTTACATGTGGAATAATATCTAAAAATAAAAAAACAGTTATTTTACAAGCCTCGTGCCTTTAAACTAGCAATCTTAAAGGACTGCTCCATCAAATAAAAGTGGAAATCAAATTTATTAATAACAATAAGCAATTTTCTTGTCATTGTACGTGTAAAGCTGGTAGTTCTGGTAAATGCAAACACATCATTGTAACTTTACTCGACGTTTTTCAGTTAGTAATAACATTAATTACCTATTCACACAATCATTGTTATGACAGCTTAAATTCTTTGTCATATTATTTATTTATTTCTCAAAACTTTCAGACTTCGCATTGAAAACATGGAACAATTAAGCACAACGGATGTAATAGAAAAATGGGGAAAATTAAAAAAGAAAAACAAATCTATGACACTATGGTCTCAATGTTATTTGCATAAAACTAGCATTTTGGAATAATAAAATGTCAAATACTAATATTTACCTGGATAAATATAGTCTCTTTCTTTAAAATAAAGACTACATATCGTCATATGTTTCGATACAGGCTTATCTATTCTTAATTTTACAATCCACTCTTTAAGAAGCTTTTTATTTTTTGGAAATAAAAGGGAATGACACGTCTTTTGATTTTCTAATTGAACACTGAGGGACCGAGCAATACCTATTAGATATTTTTCAAATGATTTTTTGCTCAATCGGGTTTTAATTATGGAAAAATAAATTAAAAACGCCAAAAAACCCTATGAATCCCAGGTAATGGCCCCGCTTTTATCCCCGTTTCTCTAGTTCCTGCAGCGCCGTCGCAGAAGCAGCACCGTCGCTTGCGCCCGCCTATATGTATTATGGCAAAAGGTTAATGTGGTACATTTTTGCTAACTGTCTATTGTGATTGTACTGAACTCTACCCCAATTATTTTCTTTATTAGTACCTATTACACGTGGATTATTTATATTTAATTCTGCTGGAACAATTTAGTAAGAGCTTAATGAATGGTTCATTAGTACTTAATATAGTCAAATATGAGATGTAAAAAATAAAAACTTTAACCCTTCGAAATTCGTTACTAAACAATTTTAAATTTTGCGTAAAGTTCTATTTTAAATCTCCTTGGTTTTTAGATTAACTGAAAATTTTCTATCTTTATCAGTTAATTTTGATTTGACTGTATTAAAAAGAATAGGGTATAATTAGTTCAACGCATTATAGCTACTCAGCCACGTGTAAAATAAAAATATAATATAAATAAAAATAAAAATATTTTAATTCGTATAATCCCCATTTAACTAAAAGTTTAATTCACTCGGAGCCTATCACATTACATCAAGTGAACTATAAAATATAATTTATAAAAATTATTGCAGATATAAAAAAATAAAATAAAATAGCAGAAATTCAGGAAAGGCAAGACATGGCAACAATATTATACGAGTGGAGGGGATAAGAGAGATCTTTTAAGATTTGACCGCCCTTGAATCCTAGTTCTTATCACTATCTCGTTCTCCCAGCTGATAAGGGAAATGTAGTATTTTTAAAACTGTAAACATGATAATAACCCACTTTAGAGGAGTCTGTACCTTTTGTACTCTTCACCGGGGTTTTAAAGGTGTTTTTTTAAATAAATATTACATAAGTTGTTCTTTGTAATTAACTCAACCAGAAAAGAAAGTTCTTTGAAGATAAGAAATTGTTAAGCATTTCTTTTTAACCTATCCTTGCGAAAACACTCTGAATAGATAAAATTATAGTTAACGATATTAAAATTTTTTATTTACACACAAACCATGTGTTATACAATCAAGAAAATCCATTCAATAAGGTACAATACATACAATGGGTTAATTAAGAAGTGTACATAATGAATAACGACTAAGTTGAAGTAACAGATTACATAATATAGCGTAGTTGTTAACTGTGACCAATAGCTCACGAATAAAATAGCAGTCATATGAAATTAGTATTTCTTAGACCTAACACGTACTAAGTTAGGTACACCTAAACCGCAAGGAATAAAATCTATGATGAATTACGATCAAACACAATTAACAAATTAATATGTTGCAACTTACAATCCTAAAGGTCGCGGGTTCGCGTCCCGCGGTGCCCTAGGATTTTTTTTAATGGAGTAAAAAATACTTTGCTATGCCGTACCTCGGATAGGACGTACGTTGGAGGTACCGAACCTGTGCGAGATCAGGTACTCGTTAAAGATCCCTATCCAAATTATACCTGGATAGGCAAAATTTAGGACACCCACTGTAGCGTCGTCCGATTAGCATTAGTAGCCTAAAGGGACGTTAAATAAAAAATCAAAGTTACGTTTAGCTGTCAAATTCGTAGCTAAACTTACGACGTAACTCAATCAGATCCCGTTTGTCTGGACAATTGTTCAGCCCCCGGTACTTCGCTACAATGTGGCGAGAACTGGTGGGTGGGATCACAGAAGAGAAGGATTCGATCACGATCGGGACGGCCCCACGGTTAGCTCAGTGGTAAGAGCGCCGCAACGTAGATGCGGAGGACCTGGGTTCGATTCCAGGCCGTGGTCGAATCTTTTATCTTCTAATTAAATAGCTTTTTTTAAATTATCTCAAAAACGGCTTTAATGATTTTGATCAAATTCGCCATGTTTAATGAAAATAAGGTGTTCTTTAATATCAGGTAAGCTTTATCGTTATTAAAATATTCTGAGGGGGCTTAAATGGGGAAGGAGCCTTAACTCAATAAACTGTTTTATTGGATAACCATAGGGGAAGTTTCAGCTGCATTCTCGATTTTACGATTTTCCCACGAATAGCGACTAGGGAAAATTGTCTTTGATCATGAATACTCTACCATTGGGACACACACCACTCTACCAACAGTACGCATAACTCAAAATTGGTATATTTTCAATTGTAACCATCTTGTGCGATATGATAAAACTGTGGTATCTTTAAAATGTATAGGTGTTGGACACATCAGTTCAGTATTGAATGATATCTAGATTAAACTAAAATCTCTGACACAAGATGATCTAAGCCCTATGGCATAAGGTTCTTATATAATAATATTATGGTACCGAGCATCCAAGCAAAGTCCGTGGGAATCCTCTATACAAGATTCACACATTAAAAAAAAAAATGATGATGATGAACTTAAAAAAGAACTTGATGTGAATAACGAACTAACGAGCAAGAAAAAAAAAAAAAAGCTGAAAGACACTGACTTTATTTATATTTCTCACACAGGTCCGTTTCGGAGTCAAGTCCCTTCAACTGTGAAGCCTTCTTGAAAGTAACGGTAATTCGTTAATTCCCTCTTAGACGTCGACGTTATGAAAAAATACAACTTAAAGTACAACTCCAAAAAAAATCATACCCACTACATCAACAAGATGTCAATATCAGTTAAAATGCAAAGATATTTAACACCGGTTTTCCGGTAAAAATTTTAACGTTCAATTTTTTTATTCTTTAAAAATGAGTCGTAGCACAGTGGGTAAATTTTTTGATTCAGTGGCCAAAAATCTATAACTCAGGCACAAATTAAGTTAATCGAATAATTATTTTTTCATTAATGAGCATGAGATTTTCTTTATTAGTGCGAATAAAAACAATATAAATCCCATCACACTTGGTATTTCATATTAACTTTTCCGAGAAACCTTTCTTCATTTTAACTTAAAAAAAAAATAGTTTGTTAAGTACTAGGTGAGACATAGAGAATAAAATGAGTCAGTATTATTATCTATTGAGCATTCTGCGTGTGTACATGTCTTTTTCAGGCTTTCGCTCCTTTAGAATTTTTTTAAAAATAATTATTGTCTGAAGATGAAAAAATCCAAAAAATAAATTTAAACTATCCTGTTTTTTAGGAATTTTGGCGGAAAAAAATATTGCAAAATAATTCAATTGGAAGTATATTTTCTTTAATTCGAGACCGAAAAGATATTTGATCGATCAAATTTTATTATGGAATTTTAGTCCCTAGATTAATTTAAAAATTATTTTTGGAAATTATATATTTTACATTTTGAAGACATTTCTTCTTCAGACATTAATTGTTTAAACAATTTTCAAAAGGAGAAAATACCTGAAAAATCCCTGTATATAAGCAGAAAGCTCAACAGATAATAATAGTGACTCATTTCATTCTCTATGTACGATCCTGTGCCAAGAAGAAAGGATTCATATAAATAGTAATATAAAATACCCAGAGTAATGTGATTTGTATTTTTTTTATACTCTCTAATAAAGAAAATCTCATGCTCATTAATGAAAAAAGAATTATTCGATTAACGTAATTTGGTCATGAGTTATAAATTATAAATAACTAGATTATAATATTATAAATATATAGATTTATGGCCGCTGAAACCCAAAATTTTTCCCACAGTGTGTTCCAACCAAGGAAAAAACCTATAAATGGAAGTGGCCCAAACATATTTTTTTCTTAGTTTTCGACTACTTAGATACTTGTAGAATAATGGTAAGAATACATTTTTTTAGCTAGTTCAAAATTAAAATGTGTGTGTGTATCAGTAAAATCGAACTTTATAATCATTGGAGAAGATAGTAGGGGAGAGCGGGGTTGGTTGGCATAGGGGGTAGGTTGGCCAATTTGCTTATAGTTTCCGTCAAACCTGTTGTAAGTCCCCACCATTGTACAGTGTGACCCGCTCGACCTTGGGAGTCTTTTCCTGAGTTTTCAATCTGATGCTAACAGTGTAGAGAAGAGCGTGCTTCATTGATTGATTTTACAACATGTAAGTAAATTTTTATATTTTCAGTGAATTTGGTTTAAAGGGATGGCAAAACATTTGACTCCGATTCTGTTCACATAGCTCCAAACTCCTTTGAAAAACCTAACGTTTCGACTAACCAGTTTCTTGTTTGATTGTTCCCCCCTTTTATGGCAGCCATCATTCATATGATTTCTCCTGTGGGGTTAGTTGGCTCTTTTCAACTGGAGTTTTTTGGCGCAGTAGCAATTCGCAAAAGCAAGGTAAACATAAACAAAGGTGAAACTACCAAATGTCTTTTGTTCCAGCGAGGAGGATGAGAGCAATATTTCGTATGCAGAAAGTGACGACAGTCTAAACTTCTATCTTCTTCTATTGTCATTCTATTTTCCCTTAAAAGCTGTTAAAAACCGATTCAAAATTATTATACCATTATAGCGCAGCTTTTAACAACTATAATATGCGTCAGGCAGTGCTTGAATGAGATGGCTAAACGAGTCCACCTTCTAGGCCAACCTGCCCCACATACGGGGTTAATTGGCATACGCTGGATTGACGAATTCTTCAATTTTCTATGATCTTAGTATTAAATATAATGTGTTGAAAAAAATACTTGAAGTACTCTAATACTTGGTTTTACAGTTGAGTTTACTTGGTTTTACAGTTGAGTTAACAGTGGTATCAGCCATATTGGGATTTTATTAACAGGAACGACTCAACAATCAAAAAAGTGAAAACTGTTGCCAACCAACCCCGCTCTCCCCTGCTTTTCTACTAAGAAAAAGAACTTCTTTTACTCTGTATAAAATTAGCTGTAAAATATTTTCCAATACTTCAGGTGTGTGTCATCTATATGTGCACTGTTATGGACTAAACATGTTTAAATAATATCAATAGGTAGAGAAGAAATACTTTTTTTGAAATCTTTGCCGAAATAAGTGTAATTTTTTACACTTTTTCAAAGAAAATTGACAATAAGAAAATTAAAAAAAACTTTTTTAACGTTTAAATAAGAAAAAAATTATCATTTACCAGATATTTAAAATGGTTAAATAATTTAGTGAGAAATTATGGTAAGTAAGGAAATGTAATAAATAATTTAAAGACAATGGAAGATTTTATAAGAATAATCTAAAATAACATTAACCATTAGAATGAGAAAAATGAGAGATAGGAACAAGTTCCAGGACCCCATGGGACAAGTTCAACCCATATAATACAATTTAATGGCCATTTTGAAACTAAAAATCACTTTATGATACGCTTTAAGATCATACCAAAACTATACTAGGAAAAATTAAAGTTAAAAAGGACAGAATAATTAGGAGTCGATGAAGCTATTGTTTTTGAATCCATTTGCACCCAAAAAACAGAATCATTTAAAATATACATTATTTTTATCCAAATATTTTAGCCTTTAAAAGGTTCAATATCGCTCATTAAAATCTAGCTCAGATTATGAAGCTCAGTTGCATCAGAGGACATGATATCTTGTGTTGTGCAGATAAAGGCACTCTATACGGCAGGTCATGGTTTAATAATTTACGATATACGATAAGGTTTTTTTTTCTTTGCAGGTTTTTTTTTTTTTTTTAAATATTCCTTCTTATTTTATCTTTCATATTTAAGTGATGGAGTAACGAGTCAAAGCATATCTAACAAAAATATTTGAAGTTTTATTTAAATATATTACAGGGTTTCCCAGACTCGATGCTTCAGGCGCCAATATCTCAGTAAAATTTCTTTTGTAATGTAGATTTTTACTAATACAAAAAGGTCTGTTCATTTTATGTATAATTTTAGACGTCTTTGTTCAATGATCAGTCGATAAGTAACAAAAATAAAATAAAAGCTCCTTTTATGTAAATACTCATCTATGTATTAAAACTACCTACCGACACGTTTCTAGCTGCATTTTCATTATTTGAGATCGTATTACAAAACTTACTTCATCGTTATAAGAAAAAATCTGGTGCGATGCGTGCAAAACAACTTTCCCTTAACAACTTGGAGTAGAAACCGACATGTTCATTAAGAATTATAAAATTGTGATATTAGACAATATTATTATTATATCAGACAATTATTGTCTAAATGAAATTTAGAAAATTTATAGAAATAGCTGTATCCACATTTATTTAATTATTTTCGTTTGTTATTCTCCATAAGGTATAGAATTTTATAATTATCGCAAAACTTGAAAGTTTTCATGGCGTTTCATGCATGCTTTCCAATTTAATCCTAAACAATGAATAAATCTATCTAAATAAATCTAAATATCTAGGGTTTCAGTTGTTATTGGCAATTGTTTAAAAGGCAGCAAAATCTCATAATTTTACTATGTTAGTTTCTGAGAAAACAGTGATAGAAAATCGTAATGATTAAAAAAAAAACCTATTAGGAAGCTCTTGAAAGGCCGTCTAGTAAAATTAAAAAAAAAATGAAGCATGACATTTTGCCATCGCAGAACAGAATGATAAACTCATTAATTTTCCGACTTTATTTTTTTTTCTTTTTTACAGATTTTGCTTTTAAGTTTTAGTAAGTAGCTTAACTAACTATGTTGATTATATCTTAAATACACTGTTTGGACTCCAAAGTGGTCTTTTTTTATTGCGGAAATCATTGTTATGAAGCGCCTTTCTCATACATCGATTGATTCGAGCATCTTGGTTAAATATCATGGAGAAATATCCTTCCCAGTATTTTTATGATTATATTCATAAATAAATAAGGAGACGTTGTATAGGATTAAAGAGCAATTGAACAAAGATAAGATAAAGGCGAATACTCTCTACAATTGAAAATTTCCCTTTTCATTGTTGATAAGTAGCTGCTAAGACAACAAAGGCAATCAACAAAACTCAACCGACGAGGGAATCGAGGGAGCGAAGGAATCAATAGTACCCACATTGAGCTGTTCTAAGGATTCCAGGAGATGCAGTCCTTGGGCGCAGGCTATGAAACTCCTCGATATATTCCGGTATTGAACTACAGATACTAATTATCGTAATTAAAATAAACTTTTACTGAACATTATTACTGAGGTACTGATTGCAACTTATGCTGATGATACAGCAATTATCTCTAAACATCAGGACGCAACACAGGCATCATTAACTTACTGCTACACTTATTCATATTACACGACTGGAACCAGCTAAGGAAAATTAGACTCAATCATGACAAGGATTTTCATGTATTTACATATTTTCTTCTGAAGCTTAAAAATGCACCTATAAGGTTCTAAATGTTTTTTTACCATGATATAAACCATTTTTACTGGCCATATTTTTCCATGTTTTGTGGTTTTCAAATTTTTTTACATATATTTCGATAAATACATATTTTGTGTCCATATTTTAAATCAAAAGGCACAAAGTAATATCGACAGTTCTCAAATATTTTGATCCCGTCCTTTTGTTGTTGTTTTCCCCTCATCCTTGACAATGCTTATATTGCCTCAGGGGATTTATAAATTTAGTGACCAGTTCATAGGTAATGTGGGAAATGCAAAAAAAAAAGGAAAGAAAAAAGAAAAAACTTAGCCGCTAAGCACGTCGCGGAGTTTGCAGGAGAAACATTTAAATGTGTCCTGTTGTATCGTTTGTGGTGCCAAAATATCATTGCATAAACGATTTTTGGTTTTACAGCATTTGAAAACGGCGAAACTCATTTAAAATAAGTCTACTGACGCGTCAGTCGACGTGGAAAGATCGTCCAGATCGTCGATTTTCCAAAAATATTCTTAGAATGCATCTTATTTGCAACGTTTTTGATGGCGAAGGTGAGGAGGTTTAATGTGTGTTATTACATTTCCAAAAAATTTTTAACTAAATTTGATATTTTATAAGTATTTTAAATGTTTATTTAATTTTTATGTGAATAATGAACTTTTTAAGTATTTTAATTTTCAGTCCATATTTTAATTTCTTTTTTTTTTCGTCCGTATTTCCATATTATTATTACATATTTTGAAATTTTTATAACATAAAAATCCAGTCCCTGATCATGACAAATCAAAACACATTATATTTACACTTAGACAACATACCTGTCAAACCGTTGATATTGTCAATAACCAAATTCCACAGACGGACACAGTACACTTATCTGGGACCCATATTCGACAGAAGGATGACATGGGGCCTCAAGGATGTCAAAATTAAGAAAAGAACGCTTACCTAAAGACTCATACTTACTGAAGCCCATATAGACATACTCCTCACAGATATTCGGTCCTAAAAGCTAAAAAGACTTGTTAAACAAAAACTTAAAACGTTTCAATCAAAATTGTTACGACTTATTACAAACGGACCCTGGTACGTTACTAAAAAACTTTACATACATACAGACCTCCATCTAAATAACGACGTAACGATAGAATCTAGATAATGACTCCACGATTTTTTATTAACTGGAACGTATATCCTAACAATTTAATCAGGAATATGGCTGACACTAGCATGTATACGAGAAGACTAAAAAGGCGCTGGATGTGAGATCTGCTCTCTTAGACAGTCAAGGTAACTGAATCAAGCCAGGAAGTAAGGTTAAGTTAAGTTAAGTTAAGGTAACTAGTTAAGGGTACTAAAAAGAAGCGTTCAGCCATGGAGCACCTCATTTTCTCGAAACAGAAAGAAAGAAGTGGCCCTAACCGGACTGCGGATAGGACATGCAAGATTCAGCCACGAATATTTATTGAAAGGAAAGACCCCCTCTATATGTGGAGCTTGTGGAGTAAGAAACAGTGTAAATCATGTTTTAGATGAATGCTTAATTTATGAAAAACAAAGAGAGGAACAAGGGCTGCCGCAACAAATGTGTGAACTTCTGGGAAACGATCCTTTTACCATATCAAATTTACTTCAATTTTTAAGAACCACAAAACTGATTAATCTTATTTAAAAATACTATAACAATATTAATATCTTCTTAAAGTAGTGACGATAATATTGTCTGAAAAATAAAATAATTTATTATAAGTTAATAATAATCTCATAATAGTTGTTCCTATTATAAAGAATAGGAATAATATTTTTGTACATAAATGTGTTTTTTATAAAATCATATGTTTTGTAATTAATTGTTAAAATAAATCAGTATGCTAGAAAAAGTCATTGCGAACAGTCCATTGTTATTTAGACTAACTTTAGTTTAAGAGCTAACAATTTTTGGTCCTCCTTGGGAAATCGAAACAGAAATGGATAATTATGACGCTTTATCATTACGGAGCAGGAAAATCGCGAAAAAAGGTCAGGCATTGTCAGTCAAGCCCCCAGGTTCTACGAGTCAATCAGTTGGGAAGTCGTCAGGGAGCGGTGGACAATCAAAGGGATCCATGAAAAGCTCACGAATCGCCAGGCTGGAAATAGAACTGAGGGAAAAAGAGGAGCTTGCAGAGCTTGAAAGAAGGATGGAGGAAGAGCGGCGTCAACGGGAAGAGGAACGGGAAGAGGAACGGCGTCAACGTGAAGAGGAACGGCGTCAACGTGAAGATGAAGCAGCGCGCAAGGAGCTCGAGAGATCAGCGGCTATCGTCCGACTAAGGTATCAGCTACAAAAGGCTAGTATTTGTGACAGTCAGGTGGGGGATAATTTATCAGGTTACAGTAATAGTAAGTGCTCTGACATTAGTCACACGAAATCACGCACTACTCAATGGGTGGACACTAATTTTAATACTAGTATTAGACCAGAGCATCTCGAACATAGGTCAAAACCACGGTCAGAAATCAAAAAATTACCTTTAGTTCAGGCAGAAGTCAATTCTTCTAAATTAGAACACAATTCATTGGGGTTAGAATTTAATAATGGCAATGATATTAGTAACAGCCTTTGTGAAACTAATAAGGGGAATCAAAACCCGTACGAACATTATTTCATGAGGAAAGCGATAGGTAAGGAACTTCCAGCCTTTAGCGGAGATCTATCTGAATGGCTTAATTTTATAGTAAATTTTAGGCGTTCTACTGAAATTTGTAAATTTACTCCAGATGAAAATCTAATTAGGCTTCAGCATTCCCTTAAAGGCAGAGCTAGGGAATCCATAAGTGCTTTACTCTGCGTTCCAGACAGTGTAGAAGAAATTATTAGGACTCTGGAATTACAATATGGTAGGCCTGATATTATTATAAATAATTTAATAGGGAAAGTTAGGAGGTTTCCTATAATAACAGACGATAAAATGTTATCTTTAATCGATCTTTCAACAAAGGTTAGTAACTTTGTAACCTCATTAAGTGCCTTAAAATACGAAGCATATTTAAATAATCCGCAATTAGTTGAGGAGATAGTTCAAAAACTACCTGCACATTTAAAGTTACAATGGGGTGAGGAGTTGTCAATAAATCCGGGAAACAAATTTAGTCTGCTAACATTAAAAGAATGGTTGTTTAAAAAGGCTTCTGCTATTACATTAAGCTTTAATACATTTAGTGAACCTAAGCAAAGAGTGCATTTATCGAAAGAAACATATGATAAATGTAAACAAGGTAATGAGGTTAATGTCAGGTACAAATGCGTTGCATGCTACTCTAATGATCATAAAATTAAACAATGTAGTACATTTAAAAATATGAGTGTTGATGATAGGAGATCATTAGTTAGAAAAAGGAATTTATGCTTCTCTTGTTTAGGGAAAAATCATAAAATAACTAAGTGTAAATACTTAAGAGAATGCTCAGTTGAAAACTGTAAAAGTAACCATAATCCACTTTTGCATTTGGACAATAAAGAAATAACTAGGGAAGCTCAAATTCCAGAGGTAGTTGCTAATAGTGTTAGTCAACGAAATACGCTGTTGAAAATTTTAGAAGTAGACATTAAAGGTCCTTATGGATCTAAAAGAGTTCACGCTCTGTTAGATGAAGGATCCACTAGTACATTTCTTGATCATTGCGTTGCTGTTGAACTAGGGATTAGAGGTTCACGTTCACCATGTGTTCAGTGGATACAGGATGTATCACGTAGGGATGAGGACTCAGAAATAGTTTCTTTCTCTGTGTCAGGTGTTGGAAAATGTAAAAAATGGTTCAATTTGAGACGAGTCAGAACAGTTAATAATTTAGCCCTTCCTAGTCAGACCTTTCATACAGATATTGTCAAAACATTTCCTAAATTTCAATTTAATTTCCCTGAATCTAGTATCATTAAATATGATCCTAAATTGTTAATAGGCCAAGATTACTGGTGCCTTATTGAAAGTCTTCAGACTATTCGTAATTCATGGAAGGGTTTAGCTGTCACTAAAACCAGGTTAGGTTGGGTTGTCCATGGAAACCGAGATGTTGATAAGCAGTCTTGTTCGGTTAATAACCTTCATGTTTGTGAAGTAAATAAATTAGAAAACGATGATTTGCATGATCTGGTAAAACAACATTTCGAATTAGACTCCTGCGATGCTAGGAAGTCAGCTTCACTGTCCGGTGAAGAATTAAAAGCCGTAAAAATTTTAGATGAAACGCTTAAATACCTTGGGGATCGATGGGAGGTAGGTCTCTTATGGAAAAACAGTAATCCATTATTAGAAGATAATAAAGCATGTGCGTTACGACGATTCTATTGCGTGGAACGTAAAATGGATAGGGATGAAGATTTTTCCAGGCAGTACACCGAAAAAATAAATGAATATTTGGCTAAAGGGTACGCACGGAAACTATCGAAGGTTGAACTTCTAAAAAATTATTCAAGGGTCTGGTACTTACCCCACCTAGCAGTATTTAATCCGAATAAACCCGGCAAAATTAGGATCGTTTTTGATGCATCGGCGAAATCTAACGGTATTAGCTTAAATGATAACCTTCTAAAAGGCCCTGATATTTATAATTCCTTGCCTGGAATGTTGATGAGATTTAGGATAGGTCAGGTAGCTTTTTGTGGGGATATCAAAGAAATGTTCTTACAAATCAAAATTCGGAACGAAGATCAAATGTGCCAAAGGTTTTTATGGAGGGATAGCTCAAAGGCTAGGGCACCTGAGGTTTATGTCATGCAGGTGATGTTATTTGGGGCCGCTTGTTCCCCCTTTCAAGCACAGGAGATAAGGAACAGAAACGCAACGCGCTTTCTTGATAAGTATCCTCTTGCTGTCCATGCAATACACCGTAATCATTACATGGATGATTATTTAGACAGCACTGACACTGAAAGTAGTGCAATTTCTTTAATAAAGGAAGTAATTGCCATACATAAAAGTGGGGGTTTCCAAATGAGGAACTGGGTGTCAAACTCAAAGGCGGTCTTAGAAGCCATAAATTTAGAATTGGGTGGTAATGTTAACGCTGTATCGCTGGATATGTCAAGATCGGAAAAAGTACTAGGGATGAGATGGTTACCTGACGAAGATAGGTTAATATTCCACTTCATGAGTGAGCGGTTGCCACCAGATGTTCTGATGGGCAGACGAAGGCCAACCAAGCGAGAAATTTTACGCGTCGTAATGTCAGTTTTTGACCCTCTCGGACTTTTAGGCTTTTTAATAATAAAAGCGAAAATACTCATTCAGGATGTGTGGAGGATTCGGTGTGAGTGGGATGACGTAATTGATGAAAAATTTCAAACTCGTTGGACCGAATGGTTGGAAGGCCTTAGAGGAACACAGAAATTTCATATTCCTAGATGTTACTCCACTTTATTAACTAACGCAGTAACGCTCCAGTTACACATATTTTCTGATGCCAGTGATAGAGCATATGCTTCAATTGCGTACGTCCGTGGTACTGACATTGATGGGCGAGTATTTGTTAGCTTTGTAGCAGCTAAGACACGCGTTGGACCTCTAAAACAAATTTCAATACCAAGGTTGGAATTGCAAGCTGCAGTGATGGGGTGCAGGCTCGCTAAGTTTATCAAAGCAGAATCAGGGCTTAAAATACAAACTACGACATTTTGGTCGGATTCTAGTACAGTACTTTACTGGATTAGAAATAGTGACAGGCGCTATAGAATGTTTGTAGGTCATAGAATAGCAGAGATCGTTGAAAACTCCAACCCTAATAGTTGGCGTTGGGTACCGAGCACGGAAAATCCAGCGGATGATGGTACAAAGCTTAAAACTTGCTCTGGAGATAGGTGGTTCTCCGGACCCTCTTTTTTACTAAAATCGGCAGACTGCTGGCCTGACGATAATGGAAAAGCTGAGAAACAGTCGGAGCAGGAAGCCACAGAGATTCTCACAATTATTATTGCTCCTTCAAGAGAAAATAGGGCACTTCCAGATATTAGTAGGTTCTCTAACTGGCTACGTCTCATTAGGACGACTGCATATGTTCGGCGGTTTATAGCGAGATGTAGAGGCACCCAAAAGTTAGGTAGTTTTCTCACCTGTGACGAACTACAGGAGGCTGAGAAATTGTGGTGGAAAGAGCAACAAAAATCCGACTTCAGTGAAGAGATTTCGTTGCTCGTTAGCCATAAAGTAATTGAAAAAAACAGTAAATTATATAGGTTATCGCCGACCCTTGATCATGAGGGTATATTGAGAGTGTCTGGTCGAATTAGCAACGCTCATAGGATTGATAGTTTTATGATGGCTCCAGTTATTTTAGACTCAAAAAATGATCTTGTGCGGCTATTAATAAAATGGCATCACGATAAAGCTGGTCACCAAGGTCAGGAAACTGTCGCCAACAAAATTCGTCAGCGTTATTGCATCATAGGTCTGAGGAGAGCTATAAAAAGTTGCTGGAATTCTTGTCAATTTTGTCAGCGGAGAAGAGCTAGGCCCATGGAACAACTAATGGCAGATCTTCCAAAAGAGCGCTTAGACCATCATAACCCACCGTTCACTAATACTGGAATGGATTATTTCGGGCCTGTCTGGGCAACAGTAAAAAGGTCTAGAGAGAAAAGATATGGTGTACTTTTTACCTGCTTAACTACGAGAGCTATACATTTAGAAATAGCGAGAGATCTGAGTACTGATAGTGCTTTGATGGCTATCAGACGTTTCATTGGGAGAAGAGGTTGCCCTAGAGTCATATGGTCGGACAATGGCACAAATCTTAAGGGTGCTTGGAGGGAAATAAAAGAATTCCTTATTGATCTCGATGAAGTCCGGATTGGAGAAACTTTGGCCATGAAAGGTATATCGTGGAAATTTATACCTCCTTCTGCGCCTCATATGGGCGGCAGTTGGGAAAGGCTCGTCCGTTCTGTAAAAATTGCACTAGAAGCCACACTGAAAGAGGTTGCTCCGAAAGACGATGTTCTAGAAACAGTGTTTATTGAAGCGGAACACATAGTCAATAGCAGACCTTTAACAAAGGTGTCAGAGGATCCTGCCGATTTAGATTCATTAACACCGAATCATTTCCTCATAGGATCAAGCAATGGATCACCGCCCTGGACTCAAATTGATGAGCCTGGAGATTTAAGGAAGAAATGGAGACACGCGCAATTTCTAGCTGACCACTTTTGGAAGAGGTGGTTAAAAGAGTACTTGCCAACGCTTCTTAAAAGAACCAAATGGTTTGACAAAAAATCGCAGCCTGATGTCGGGCAACTCGTTTACGTTGTTGACCCAAATGGACAAAGAAATACCTGGAATCTGGGGAGAATTTCAAATATATATCCAGGAAAGGACGGAAAGGTGCGAGTGGTAGACGTCCAAACCAAAGACGGCGTTTTTAAGAGATCGATTTCAAGACTGGCTCCATTAAACATAGAAGAAAATTGCAGTCTCATGAAGGGTGGAGGATGTTCCTATTATAAAGAATAGGAATAATATTTTTGTACATAAATGTGTTTTTTATAAAATCATATGTTTTGTAATTAATTGTTAAAATAAATCAGTATGCTAGAAAAAGTCATTGCGAACAGTCCATTGTTATTTAGACTAACTTTAGTTTAAGAGCTAACAATAGTAAATCCATCTCAATCGTTCTAGTATTATCCTATCCACCTTCCAGTATTAATCTAAATTGTATCTATCTATCCAGTATTAATTTAAATTGTCAAAAAACTAGTATTAATCTAAATTGCTAACCACTATTAATCTAAATTGTTAACCAGTATTAATCTAAATTGTCAAAAAAACTACCATGGGAGTTGGACGATAATGACCTTAATGGTCGACTTAAACAAAAAAAAAAAAAAGAGGTGCTGCAGGGTGCTTTCCCTCCTCATGCCTGACATGTCATTATTTTCCCTCATGACCATCTCATTCGCTGATTGTCAGAACCTTGCTGACAGGTGCGAATCAATAATTAAAGTCTAATAAAAATAAAAAACTTTAAAATATAATATAAAGATATTACAAAAAGGATTGGCCTCAATAACCACGCTAAAGACTGAGTACACTGTTATCACAGCAAATTCTTTGGCTCCTGTCCCACCGCTTTCATTCCATGCCAAGACAAGTTAGCTTTTGCATAAGGTTCCTTGTAATCGTGGGACTGTTTCAACAGTAAGATCACAGCGGAGCTAATTCCCGAGTGTGGGATAAATTAGGGCAACAAGTCAGAGATTATGTTGAACATATTAAAGCTTGTATATGTAAAAATCAATTTAGGAATTATTAACCTTTTTATAAGAACTGATTTATTTAAATTAAGTGAACTCGATAGAAAATTAATAGCCAAAAAACTAAAATTCCGGAATTTGGGAATCATATGTAAATAAACTTATATTGGCGACTCATTTAATTAAACTTCATATCGCATAATAACTGTATTTGGACAATAAGGTCCAACCAGTTTTAACTGCATTCTCGATTCTAGCAAGTAACCCTCTGCGTTAAAACGATCAGCCCCTCCATTAAATAATTTTATCTATTTATGGGCAAAGAAGATAGTTGCAACTCAAAATATATAAATTTTGATTATACTATGTAATCTTAAATATCCTATATGTGCTGGAAGATCTAAATATTGTAAATGAAGAATGGTGAAATACTTCTTCCAAATTTCTTTTATTAAAAATTTATAACATATACATTAATTTGCCAACGTTTCGGACTATTCGTCCCTCTTCAGGGCAAATTTCTTCTGCCAAGAACTAGTAATCCTTACACCTATTACAAAATGTGTCCATTCAAATAATCAATCATTTTAAATAACATAACATATTTGATCAATTCAACAATCCATATATTGAATAGTACCTGACAATTTTTGGTGGCTAGGTCCATCTATTTCTATATTACAGTTATATTCCATTACCTAAGTAAATTGGTCATTTTATATAAAAAAATATATATTCACATGACTAACACTTTTTTCTACCACCTACATTTACTTCAATATTCTTATCACACTATCTATTACTGACTGAACTTTGTCTTATTTACCTCAATGTTCCTTATCCAACCAATTGTTATTGTAGTTAATTTTTATATATAAATTTTTTCATCTTATTCACTTTTTGATATTTAAATTTTTTATAATATCTGCGTAATGGCTGCTTACTTTAATGGAATCAGTTTTATAATTGACTGCATTTTCACTGTTTTTTGTTATGTGTATGGTTTCTATTAATTTTCTGTTTTTTGTATATGTAAATTTTGATTTATGCATACTGTTGGAATCAGTATGACAAAACCTACAATGCCAGAATATTACAGAACAGTAGTATTAATAGTTACGTTGGCGTTAGGCGCAAGTTACTATATTCTTTTATTTATTTATTTTTTTTTTTATGGAGGGAATGATCGTATCGCAGTTATAGGGCTACTTTTGAGTTACCAGTGTCACTAACTGCCCCAATGGTAGACTACTTGTGATCAAAGACTATTTTCCCTAGTCGCAGTTAGTAGGCACATAGCAAATTGAAAATGCAGTTGAATCTTAACATGTAATTATCTGAAAAAAAAACAGTTTTTTTTTAATTGTAACCACCTTCTTTCCCATAAATTGATAATTTTGAAAATCTTATCTTCAAATTTAGTGAAGAAAGAGCACTTTTCCACCTCAGAATAGTTGCTGTAAATTCTTTACAAAATCCATCATAAATCGTGATATTACTTTGTATAATTTTGGATTTAAACAAACATTGAAAAAATGAACTTATGAGACGTAAATTTTTTGTGATTCGGTAAAAATAAATAAAGTGGACAATAATTTTAATAGATCTTACAAAAAAATTAAAAATTAAATTTTTTTTTTGGGTTTATTTATCAATAATAGGTACTTATTGATTAAAGTGAACTTAGTTAAAAATTAATGAATGAGAACGTTAATAAAGCGGTAAGATTTCATGTTTTGAGTTCCATTACACCATCCGGTAGTCCTTGATTGAAAAAATTGAGAATTTAGTTGAAACTTTACATTTGAGTTCCAACCATCTGATATGAGTCCGTAATGTTGGAAATGGATTAAGTAAAAAAAAATATATATATATATTAAATAATTGTAACTGAACAGAGAAGAGTGGCATTAGAACCAGGGTCTAAGCATCTCCGTTCCATGCACTAATTGAAGGGGTCGGGGCAAAATAGTGCCAAGCAAAATTATTAACAAAAATAAACTGCCGCTGCAGTTTAGAGCCTCTATAGTCATATTTAGGTGGCATTTCCATCATAGACATATAGTACTACATAATATACAACAGACGACAGCTACAGTTTATTTTTGTTAAAAATGTTTCTGGGCACTATTTTGCCCCAACCCCTTCAATTAATTGATCAACCAGGCACACGTATCAGCCATGTCAAACTTCTCTCTTTCTAGATTCCAAAACCAATACCACCACGTTGCAGTGAAGTAATATGGAATTGGGACATTGTCTAACAGTTGGGATCTGATTGACAAGCAGTCATTATGGAATGTAAATTTATTAAACTTAATGGCTAAAATTAAATAATATTTCTTAAAATAATTTTAACTGAAAAGAAAGATTGTTCATGGCTCTCTTCGATTCGGAATTTGAACACGGATCTTAAATTATTTTATTACTTAATTTTTATGGGGTCACCTGTGGTGTAGTGGTTAGCATGGCAACCTGCTATACTAATGGTCGCGGGTTCGCGTCGCAAGGAGGCCCAAGATTTTTTTAATGGGAGTAAAAAATGCTTGGCTGTGGCGTCCTTCGGATAGGACGTAAAATGAAAGTCCCGAGCCTGTAAGATGTCAAGTACTCGTTAAAGATCCCTATCCAAATTATACCTGGATAGGCAAAATTTAGGACTCCCACTGTAGCATCGTCCGGTTAGCCTTAATGGCATTATTACTCATTTTTTAAAACAAAAATTACACTGATAATGTTTTTTATTTTTTGTTTAATCAATTATTTTCTTCTGGGACCAACTTCTGATTAAAAAAGCAACAAATAATATCAAGTGGCTTTATGATATAATGTTTAAAAGGAAAATATAAATTTAAGTATGATAATTAACGAATTAATGTTACCCAAAGATATTATTAAAGTAATTGATAGTTTCATTATATATTTAAATCAGACGATTGATTCGAAAATGAAACAAAGAATAAAATGTTAAACCAAAAACTAGTTCTATTTAAACGAAGGGAATTGATTCAAATTTTGGAGGTGAGCCACTACCCGAAGAAAAAAAAAATCTTCAATAAAATAGAAAAAAAAAATTCTCCTATAATGATAAAAAATTTCCACTACCAACTCTGAAACTTCCAAGAAAACTAAATTGTTTCTTATAGACCCGTTTTAGTTTACAGTTTCGTTTAGTTTATTTTTTTTTTTTTTTCACTAAAAGACATATCACTCCCAACGCTCAACCCATTTAGGCTTATTACCATTTTTCCAAATTTGGTATTGGGGTGATTTCCATCTAGAACGTATTCCTGCACCGTGGGAATGACAAAATAAATAGAAGAGCTTAGAGAAAAAGAGTAAAAACGTTTTACAAAGAAATTGATAAAAGTTTTTTTTTTTTTTTTTTTTTTAACTTTATTTCTATATTCACGCCTGTCTTAACTGAAAGACAATCAGTGAATTTGCTGAAATTATGTGACAATATTGGCATGATAGGCGTGGGGAAGAGTTTTGCCCAGCGGCAACTCTTCCTGTCTTGATTTGCACTCAGGCAGGGAAATACCGGCTCCCTTTTATTCTTCAATAGGTGTTATCGGGCATGTGGGTAGGCCAGTGCTTAATGTTTGGGCGACCTTTGACAATTGCTGTAGAAGGCTAAAAAGAGGCTGTATAAGGTTATTCAAGCCTCTAACCAAGTTGGTAAGTTGCTCTGGTAATGAGTTGTTTTCAGTGAGCTGTGCCGGCTGATTGTTTCTCTTCCTCTTTTCTGAAGATTCCTGTTGTTTTTGGGCTGGTATCCTTTTACTAATTGGTCTTGCAGGGCGCTGCTGATAGTTTGATTCAAGCTTTGAAGGACCCGAATGAGGTTGCTGCTGTTGTGGGAGAGGCGGAAACTCATCTATCGGCGGAGGGACATTGATTTGTGGACGTTTTCTCGGATTCCTGGCTGCTTTCAATTTTTTCAGAGCTGGACATCCTCTGTAGCTAGCAGGATGAGGTCCACCACAATTGGCACACTTTGCTGCGGTTTCTCTTGGCTTGGTGCATTCAGTGCTTTCATGGCCTCGACCACATTTTACGCATTTTGGTGCGTGATTGCAATAACTTCTTGTGTGTCCGTATTGCTGGCATCGTATGCACTGGAGAATGATTTTCTTTTTCCTGGGTTCTTCGATTATTACGTGAGTATGGTAAATAAATTCGATGTCAAATATTTTTTCATCATATGTTGATTTACTTATGTCAACGAAGAACATAGGTAATGGTTTTTTAAAACGAGAGATAGCATTTACTACGTTAGTGGCTTCGTAACCAAAGTTTCCTAATTCTTGTTTTATGATTGAGACTGGAGTCGCGTGATGTAAGTTTTTTAGGACAACTCTGGGACTTCGATCTTCAAGTAATTGGTACGTATGGAAATCCGCACCTTTCTCTCTTAAACTGGCTACTAGTCGGCGATATGTGTCTGTATTCTCGGGGTATACGCTAACACCATTAACATTAGATTTTAATTTGAAACTATTTTTACCACAGAGCTTTTGGAGGAATGATACTAATCCAGTATAATCCTGTATATTATTTAAGTTTATCGGTGGAGGCCTTACACGGACAGGCTGTTTCATACTTGTGTTTGATGAAAGTGGTTCAATTTCATTTTCGTCAAATTTTGATAGGGCATCGAAACTATTTTTGGTGGCAGTGATGTCTTTTGCCTCTTCTATTTTTCTTGCTTGAGGATCCGTTTTACGTTTTCGGCCGGTAACCAATTCCCAGGCTCTGATAGCTTCGGCGTTTGGATCTACAACCTCCATGTTGCTGGTCGATGCCAAAAGTGCATCATCCATTCTTGACTTCACTTAACTTGAGCTTCCTCTATCTTCAACCTGTTGTTTAGTTGAGTTCAGGATGGACCTAGCTCGTTTAAAAAAATTGATAAAAGTAAAATCTATTTTACTAAGATATGAAAATATTTTATCTTTGGATAAGTGAGAGTATAAAAATTTTATAACTTACGACAGAAGCTCAGTTAAATACTAAAGAAACACAACCTGAAGTCCATAGCAGGTCGAATATTACCTGTAAAATAAAAAATAAAAAATTAAAAGTTTTATGATTTATTAATAGTACTACTTTCTATAATATTAATACTTTATAATAATGACTATACACATAATAAACATACAGTTTTTATTATCAGTTAGCACCACTAACCTTATTTTTGCCAAAAAAGACAAAAAAAAGTCATTTAGGTCCTTATAAAACCAAGATTTTACAAGCAAATTTAGAAATATTAGTGACTGAGTATCAAAAAAATACAAAAATTAAGACCAATTCCATTAACAATATTATTTTTTCAAACTTTTTGAATGTTTAATTATTATGAACTAAAATAATTTTCAAGAAGCAGTGACTATTTTTTATAGAAACTGGAGTTCTACTGATTTCCACAGTGAAACCACTGAAATTGGCCTACATAATGAGAAACCGGCGAATTAAAAAAAAAAAAAAAATCAATGTATTTACTAATATTTGTTTTAGTAGATTTATCACTTTTATAAAATTTAAATGATCATGAAATACATCTAAATATAGGTTGTTTGAAAAATAATACTGGCAGTGATTGTGGTTTCTTAAACTGAGATATTTGCTCTTCGAACCTTAAATACCTAGATCACGGTGGTTTTATAATATTAAATGGTCGGTGAAACGCTATAGTGAACTAAGCGCTAAACTCCACACTTTTAGAAAACCGAAGTTAATGTTGAATTTTTTAAAATAGGGCTGTGTTTACTCCTACCTCTTTTGAAGTAAAATATATTTCATCTCAACTTTTATATCATTCAAATATAAAAAAACATGATTAAAAAAAAATAACAATAGATAATTTAAAAACAAAGTTGCTAGGTTCTTTTTCTTCACTTAGTGAGGAAGAGTGCAGTAATTTATAGGATTTTTTAATGAAGGAGCTCTTCCGTGTTTGTAGTTGTTTATTTTTTTTTCCAACGTTTCGAGCTATTGGCTCATCCTCTGGGGTTATCTACACTTATCCTTAGTTACTTCATTTTCACATTAGGCATTTGTCAACTTCTATATTTTTTTAAACAGTATATGTATACTTTTGTCTAATTAAATTTTATGGCCTCTTTAACCTTTTATAGTCTTTTGATTTCATAAAAATAAAAGTGAATTTATTAAATTGGTTTGGTCCTTAGTTCACTAGGATTTTATACCGACCAAATAAAACAATATAAACGTCGTTTTCTCCGATATAGGTCATTTGGAGTTATAATAGTCTTGAAGGTGAGATGAGATTATTTTATTATTATTTGTCCATACTATTTTTTTCATTATTATTACCCACATTATGTGGATTTGGTGTAACATCAATAAAGGGTCTATCAATGAATTATTTAGCAGAATAAATAATGACCACACAGAGCTATACTCTAATACGAGGCCGTGGACATAAAAAGAGCCTTCACTCGTGGGCTCCGCGACTATCACAGATTCACAACGCTACCACCTTTCACTTCGCGTTATTTTGTATTTCATTTGATGCTCTTCGGGAAAGTAAGTAACTTTGATGCCATAGATTAGAATCAAGAAGGAGTTATTTCAGTAACGCTCGAATACTCGAGGAACGCAACATTGACCCCGCGATGCCAGCACGCAGCGCCCTTATCACCCAGCGGTACTCCGCCGACAGCCGACATGGACATAAACAGCTCGGAGGTTCCGCGGAACTGATAACATCTCGAGGATAATGAATGATGATGATGTTCCCGGGAGCCATCCATCACTGCTCCTTTCGAAAGAAGCGATAGGCCGTGACCTCAGCCAACGTGCCTTCGGCTTCCATTGTTCCGATCCGTCTTGATAGTGGCTCACTCAGCCTCTCTGATTCATGAGGCAGTGTGAAGATTTTTAAACATGTCACATAGATTCACACATCATATGGGTGGGTATCAAATTCTTACTTGGGATATGGGACTATCAAAATAATCACACACTGTACAAATCGTCGCTGTGAAATCAAACAGGCATATCTGCAAAATCTATATTTTTTAAAGTTTTCGCATGTTCTGCATTTTACGTCCGTTTGGTTCTCCTCAGTGCCATCTTAAGCATCAATAAAATTTAGACGAATACTGCTTATTAAAGTAGTTGGTAATTAGGCGTATTGCGCAATAGATCTCTTTTCTCATAAAAAAATGGCTATTTCAACTTAAATGCATACCGGCACAACGCCATCTGACGGATTTTTATCAAACTATACGATATGCCAGTTCGAGATTAAAAGAGACGAGAAAAAAAGAAATGTTTTGACACCAACAACTTAAAAACTCAATTTTCGCACATACGCCGGTATGATTTAACAGCGACGAAATATACCGATCCTGTTTATGTTTATAGCGTTATGATTTTATTTTTTTTTTTTTTTTTTTTGTGCCTGATGAAAACCCCTATGAATCAGTACTATTACAATCATCCTCAAGAGTGTACAATATCAGTGTAAGAACAAGATTGAACAATGGCTGTTACTACAATAGAAAACCTACCTTCCTATACAGTATTTTCCGTATAAAACTCAGAGACAGACATGAATCGATCGTTGGGATATACTCCGAACCCCGAAAATATTAATTTTCTCAGGAAAATCAAAAATTCAGGAAAACGATTCACACATCAAGGATTTTCCACATAGTGGCAAATAAACCAAGAACACACGGTTTAATGATATTGTATGCCTACTGTTGTTGTTTTTTTTAAACGCCTGAACACAGTGGCGTTTAAGAATTTCAGGGGAAAAGGCAAGTTGTGATGATAGTAAGGGGGGAATCAGAGGGGGGATTTAGATGGATGGGGGAATACGACTTACACAAGCCGATGACCGGACTGAGTGTCTTTGTGGGGGTTATGGAACTGGTAAAAAGGTAACTAAATCTCCTAATTAGCCATTCGCTTTATGCCGGATTGACATAAGTTAATTATTAGTTATGTACATGAACTGTAAAGTGATTGTAGGAATAGTATATTAGAGTTGGAGTAGTCGTGTTTACCATACCACTCAAATTCACGTTAGAGTGGACATTATTTATTTATTAACTAAAAATAAAGATAGCACAATTTAAAATTTCCTTTGCAATAAGCTAATTTACAACTTATAATTAACTTAGTTAGTCTCCTTGCCACCGCCTACATACTCGGAGTAGGTTGTGTCAACTTTTCAAACTTTCTGTCAGTGGGTTCATGTTATCAGCCAGTCTTCGGTGAAAGTTGAAATTAAGTTAATTTTCTTTTAAAGTAACCTAATTAAAGAAATTAATTTTATGAATGAGATAGATAACGTTATAACTTTTAAAAAGTATATTTTTTTTCATTATTATAATTCACAATATCTATTTACTGTAGTGCTAATAGGTGTGCAATGATTTTTTTCACCTTTCTTTGGCTAAAACACACAGATTCGATCTTTTATCCACACACGTGAAAAGGCTACGCATAATGGCCGATGGGAAAAACGCGGATTTTCTTAGTCCAAGCTGGAAAAATAAATTTATACTTACTCATCCTGAAAATGAAGTGTTGTGTCAATAAATAAACTAACACAGCCATCTGTTCGAAATCTGTAGAACTTACAAATAATCACACTCAATTGTAGTATGATAGGCATTAAATTTGCAATAAAAGAATATATTAAAGCTAATAATCAAGATTAAAACTATCCTATCTTTTAAGTTGAAAAATAGTACACACAAAGAGCCAAATTTCATCGAAATCGGTTGAGTAGTTTTTTATTTTACCTCCGACAAACTTCGGGACACGAGATTTTTATAAATATAAAGATATACCATTGGGATTTACAACATCAACGTTGGAGTGAATGATCCTTATGTTATCAGGAACTACTGGTATTGATACTGTTTCGTAAAGTTAGGAGCAAACAATGCCGGCAGATAAGACAACAAAAAGTTTTAAAATAACTGGGACAATGTGTGCCACCATTGAAGGCGCAGTTGGACAATATTGACTCAGGCTATTCCCCTACACCCAACCTTCAACGTTGCATCTTTTGCACCTCTTCATAACCCGTCCAGAGTTGAAATCTGTTCGATTGCATACAGCAGAAAAAAATAATTTTAGCACGACCGGATGGCAAAACGGGCATGAAAAACTTCTTTCTTTCTTCTGAATTTAGAGAACGGGGAAATACAACTTAACACGTTAGGTGCGGCGACGTATTTTAGGGGTATCCTGAATTGAACGGTATCGGTCCCAGGGGTCCGACTCCTGGGATGAGCCACAGACGATATCGGGCGTCGGGGTCCGATGGGAATGCTCTGATGAAAGCGTTATCTTTTGACTGAAAAGTAAATTAAATGAGCGTATCAAGGGCATTATCTCTTGGTGGGAATTGGAACTAGACATAATAGGCGCAGGACAGGGACCTGGAGTCCGATATTTACGCCCTACTTTATCGAAAATCGGACCTTTTCTGCAATATTTTCCGCATTAAAAATTGACTAAATTGAGTGTTTGAAGTGTTCGGACTTTCGGACATTTTAATGTGAAAATCGGCTGTTAAGAGGGGAATGTTAAAGTGCCTTTACACCTTACGAACCTCACCTTCGAACAAGTTCTCCTTCGAACCTTGCCGTAACTACGTGAAACGAACAGCCATTTATACGTTACGTGACGTTACGCGAACCAATAAGGCTGACGCACCCAAAGGTACCTTATGATAAAGAAAAAATCTCCATTATCAATATATTTTATATTATCTGAAAAATAAAAAAATAGGAGACGATTTACAACGTTTCACAAATTACACTAGTATCACAAACAACTCCTGTTACTTATGAAAAACCAAATCAAAAGTGACACTAGCGCAACCCCCGAACCCAGGCGAACAGATGAAGTACCTACAACACCCGAACAGTCGACGTGAAGGCTTCACGAAGGTTGTTCGAGGGTGGTGTTCGAAGGTAAAGTTCGTAAGGTGTAAAGGCACCTTAATACATCGAACCGATACCGCACCTAACGGGTAAATTAACAAATTCTTTATTCACAAAAATCCAAAATATTAAATATGGAGTTGTGAAATGGTCGACTTGAGAAAGGGTAAACCATACAGTTATTGGCACTCAGTACAGTTATTGACACCCCAACTTCAACTTAAAGAAATAGGTAAACAAGTCCTAATTTTATTACAAGATATACATGAGTCTATCTAATGTTTGAAAGGTCCTCTTAGTCATCTATGAAATAAGACTTTAACAAACTAACCATAGGGAAGATTTCACAATTAAATCCACAGGGTGCCAATAACTAGATTTGGCACTTTTAACAATAAATATTGCCATATTGTAAAACTATTGAACTTTTGACCCAAAAAAAACCTCTTGAGTCTTTATAAGGATAGCTAAAGAAGGGTTATAGGAAGTTTCAATTAGGTCCCTTCAGAAGAAGTATTTTTTTTAATGTCACCACTGAAATTTAGACTTAAGGGTGCCAATAACTGTACGGTTTACCCTACTTTAGGATGATTTATTAACAAGAATTTCGGTCAATTCTTTTTCTTTATTAAGAGAGCCTAAGTTTGGATCCAATCATATGGTAATTATTGAGACCGGTTATAACATAATCTATTTCTGGTATCTAATTTCCCCGCAGTCTCTGAACTAATCTGGACTCACCAAGGTAAATATCAGATTTTATTTTATCATATAATTTCATCATTATTTATTCAAGTATTCAAATTTATTTTTTATTATTTATTTTTTTTAACATAAATATTATATTTCATAATGCCCATGTCATGTAAACATACAATCAGATGGGTTTCGTTTCAATTATTTGTTACTTCTTATTGTTACTATCTGTAATCAATCTTATCTTCCAGCATATTATTTCCCTCTATTTGTATGGGTGTTTCTAATTTTCTCTGTGCTTATAGATAATGCAAAATTTATGTGGGTTTAAATCATTTTTATTGAACTTTTAATAATAAATAATAATTTACAATGCCACACAAACAATACTCAAACTGAAATAATCAAAAAGGTTACAAAAAAGTATCAACTTGTAAAGATACAGTTTCGGAACAAGAGTAACTCATCAGTCTCCGCTCCTAATATTTAGTCTGAATTAGTACTGTCTGGAAGTTTCTAGGCAAGCGTAGATTAATATCGAACAGTCACAAACATGTACTAGAATAGTTTGTACCAACTGTTCTAACAAGTCTAGAACTTTTTTCAATCATATGTTTTTTTTTTTATTTTCATATTACAATACTTTATATGTTACTCATATATTTTTATTTTTATTTAGCCCTGACGAAGACCACAAGTTAGGATCGAAACGTAGACTGTCTGAAAAAAAAGAAAAAGTTTTTACTGAAATTCCTGTTTATCAATCATCTTAGAACTAAATATTAAATTATTTATCCAAGTCATAATATTATTATATCCAGCTTGTTGTTAAAAGAGAATTCGGTCAAACGGATGACATTTAGCGTTAACGAAACAACCCACACCGTACATGTCAAAACTGAAGTAAAAGTTAACAGCCTTGGGAAATCTGGAATCTTAAAAAAAAAAGGATATTTTATTTTTCTGATAAAACCAATTTAATTCTACATTTTATCCTCCACTAAATTAATCTGTAACAAACTTTATTGTGACCATCTTTGAATTATTTTTGCATATTGCGTAGATCTAATTCCTTCTTATAATTGCCAGTTAAAAATTAACGTTAAAACAAATCAAAATAAGCTAAAGTTTACTAATGATGTGTGTGAAGGTACCTAGCAGCTTTGGTTAAATTATCTGATCAATTTCTAAGATTTGCTTCGATCTCAAGAAGTTGCTATTTAATTCTTATCCGGGTTGATATAAAAGTGAAAATTTAGTTTTACGCCCACTAGAATATCTACTTAACCATACAACAGTTTTCTTTCTAAATATATATTTATTGAAATTTACAACTTTTTTTACATATAATACATTAAGTAAATGTGCTAAAATGAAAGAAAATAATGTGTTGGATAAGCATGTAGAGAAACTATCCACTGATAGCACTCAACTAGTATCTAACTTAAAAGATCTCGAGGCCATATTCTTTTCAGACGCCTTGGAGGATTATCTGGGATAGAGGAGGAAGCGAAGGTGGATGCGAGTGGGATCTGATGGGGTCCGGAGTTTACTATGAAAGGACTGGTATCTGTATCGGGCTAAATCCGCGACATATGGAACATTAAGGTCTTTGCGGATTATTTTATTTGTTACGAAATAGGGAGCATTAAGGATTTTTCGTAGGAGTTTGGACTGTAAGGATTGGATACGAGATGAATGAGAAGGTTTGGTGGAGCCCCAAAGCTCGATTCCGAAATTCCGTAAGCCCAAGTAGGTCTTATTACTGCCTTATAAAAGAACCTTTTGTAGTAAATTGGTAATTTTGAGCGTTTGTCCAGTGTTGTAGTAGACGGTAGCGTTCTAGTCGTTTCAATCTTGTATGGGGATTCCAAGTAAGACGTAGTAGGTTTTCGACGGAGGGTAAAGGTAATTTGATGGGATTTGTTGGGGTTGGTTTTGACTCTTCATTTTTTACATCATTTTTCAAGGTGTGATATATGAGCTTGAAGGTTTTGGGATGCAATACATTGATCATTATTAACTGATAGCACACAGGTGTCATCAGCATATGTGGTAATTACAGTGTTAGGATGGGTTGGGATATCAGCTGTATAAACTTTATAGAGGATGGGACCTAATACAACAGTTAAGAAGAGAAATCCAACCATTTAAGCCTTACAACTCTTATTCAATTCATCTATTTATTATAAAAAAACGAAAAAAAAATAATAAAATGCTAACTGCAATGGTCTTATAGTTAAAGGTAAGCCCAAAACAAAATACTGGCTCAGAAATGCCTATGCTATTCGTTTTTCAAAAAGAAAAATAGGTAAAAGGGGAATAGAATAAATTCCCATCAAGGAGGAGAGGAAACCTGACAAAGGGAGAAAGAGGGAAAAAGGAAATGTGAAAATGAAAGCAATCTCTCGAGTGTGTTAAATATAAATTCAAAGGGTGACAGAAATAGAGGTGGCCCCCTTCGTTAAATTTAGCACGTAGGGATGTCCCTGTTGCTGCCGAATCGGCGAACAGCATCAAGGCTTCTCATTCCCAAAGCATGCCATATCCTCATTCTGGAATTATTTTAAGCAAATGGAGGCATAAAAAAAAAGATATAAAAATCATGGGCTAATAAACACAGCTATATTAGGTTTTTATCCAAAGGCTTGATAAGAAACGAAATGTCAGAGTTCGCAGGCTTGAAGAGCGAACATTTCGTACACCGTGTATCTAAGACCTTGCAAAGGTTTCGTAGGAAATATTTTTATAATCTTCATCTTTTTCACTACCTTTGAGGACGAAGATTTTAATTTGTCCTCAAAGTGATGTTGAATAATTGGAGCGTGGAAATGAATGAGGGTGCCTTTGTGCCTTTTGTGCCTTTGTGCCTTAGTGCCTTTGGAATTTTTTACAGAAATGATGTGACTTATACCCTATAGGGTGAACTAAGTTCAGTGCTTACACCCATGCCATCTTTCATACGTTCAATGAATTCTTTTCTAACAACAAAACATTACTTATCCCTATTACTGAAGAACGACTTTGGCACATATAACAATTTAACAAAAAAATACTTTGTTTTATTTTTTTGGCACTTAGGCCCTTATGCATTTCCAGGCTTCAATTTTTTGTGACATTACATAACTGGACTTATCCATATGAGATCGAAATTTAGTTTATATTCGTTAAGTGGATTATTACAGTATTTTTCACGCTCTTTCTGAAAATATATTAAAAAACCATTTAAATTAAAAATCAGTACAAATCCATGAGAATTCCATTCGAAACGTTGTTGACTGATATTAGGTATTTGGGGAAGGTATATGCCCGTGATGTGAGAGCGAAGATTTTCTCAAATTGAGTAAAAATTATGGGACACTCTATCCCAGCTTCTTTTGTTCGATTTTTCTTGTATTATTAAACCATAAATGATTTGGTCTCACGTTGTAATAATTAAACGGAGCGGGGAAAATATAAACATCAGTAACAATTATTATTAGTAAAAATATATTTATTTTCAAATAAAATATCATTTTTAATTTTAGTTATAATGGCTATACAAAACAGACTTACAAAATTACAAACTTTACTATCCAAAGTCTAATTTTTAAGTTTTACAACAAATTCTTTCTGGTATGTAAGCAACAAAAGTGTATAAAAAACACCAATAGACCAACAGATGGGTAATTCTAAAAATATGGTGGTATTTGTGTCACAAAGTGATAAATTGGCAACCGCCTGAAGGATTTTAAAATTTTTTTTGCCATATATATATATATTAATTGGTAATGAACTATCTAATTTTCAAGAGTCTAAAGACAGGATAACATTCACTAAAATCAATAATAATGCTCTTTTTGTCACTCCCTAGCCTGTCACAAAGTAGAGGTCATGTACATTGATAAATTATTAAGCCTTTTTCCGTCACAATAATTCTAAAAATTCATGCACTAATCTTATGAGCAAACTTTCAGGATTCATAATAAAATTGAACCAGGACTCCAAAGGGTACAGGCAAAGTACCACAACAACTTTTCCCTTTATATACCCACCAATCCTACAGAAAAGGATAACATATTCTTGCGGAGAACATATGGGGTAACTTTGTTATGAACCCGACAATACGTCGAATCATATAATTTTTCCAAAATTTACTTCAGTTGCTTTCAGGAGGTGGAGGAAGGTGTAAAGCTAAACAATATTTTAATAGTGAGCCACTCCCTATGGTAAACAATATATTTTTTTTTGTTTTTATTGCAGTTTAATAGATCTTTGCCAATAAAGAGGTGACCACCAAAAAAGAAGTTGGATGAGAGATCTCTGCTGAATTGAGTCCGGAATGAGGTGTTGCTGGCTGGGCACTATCATTCCACAAGCAAAAAAGCTTCTCTCTGTGATATTCTCACATCAAATTTACTGATCTTGCTGGGATACCATGTGAATCTAGGTGCGAATCAAAATATAAAAAGTAAAAAAAGGAAATAAATAAATAAATAGGAGTTTTTAGCATTTAGTTACTAGTTTTTTGTTTGGTTGAAAATAGAGTAAAACTGCTAGCTACCAAAAGGTTTTCTATTCCCAAATGTCAGGTGTTAATAGCTTTGACATTTAAAACCATCCAATCCAGAGAAGAGCTTTCATTGATTAAAGAAAAAAAATAGAGCAGACTGTTGAATAATTCGAAGATTAATGTCTCACAATGAACTAGATTTATATTATTAGCATTAATTATAAAGAATTATGAAATAATTCATTCCATGTTCCCTAATCATCCCAAAACCTTCCGTGATCCACTCCGACTTCATTGAATATTCAATCGAATGGTGTTGATTTAAGGCATTCACCAAGTAAAACCAATTAAGGCCCATTCATTTGAATCCCATTCACTTTCAGAGGAGACAAATGGCAAAGTCCAAAGCAAACGTGATAAATCTAAATCCAACAAAACAAATATTTTTCATATTTATTTGAATATGCATTGATATATCGATCAATTAAATAGATTATTATTTTTTTTTTTTTGTAAGACGTATATCCAAATGGGACCCAATCAGTTATCAAATAATATACATATTGATACCAATATCGCTTATTTCAACCATCTATGGATTATTTTGTTATTTTCGTAAATATTTAAAACCTTTACTGTTTTATATATATATTTATATCTTACGAATATAACAATAATTTAAAAAGAGAAAAGATTGATTATCTGATTTATTAGAAAAAAAAAAGAAGCAATTTACATCAGAATTCTTAACAAACAAAAATTCTGTTCGATTAACAAGTATTTTTCTGAATTTTCAAGTTTGTTTTTATTGAAAAAGTCTTATAAGAGTAAATGGGTGTACAAAAAGAAATAAAATTATCTATTTTTACCATTCAATTAAAACACTAAATTATTGACAAAGGCTATCTAATTTTTTAAAAACATTATATTATGTCTAGTAATTAGTCGGTGTTTCGAATTTCTATTTGGATATTTAATGAACAAAAGAAAAGAAACCCGCTCAAAAAATCTAAATTTGTTTAATTATTATAAAGATTTTATTATTTTAAAAATTACTTAATATTTCAAAATCTAGAGATATATTATTTAAAAGAAATCATCTCTATTTTGGTGCCATTACTGCAAAGTATTTATGATTGAAAAAAGTATTAATTAAAGTTAAATAAGTAATTTATTTGTGAAATGCATTACATAAAAAATACTTTACAGAATACTTTAAAGAATTTCAATTGGATGAAATTAATGGAAACATAATTTTTTTTTTTTTTTAACTCAACAATTTATTTGCACCTGTACAATTAGAATAAGCAAATGTGCTAAAATAATGAAACATAAAATTTAAAAAAATGTTTAAAAAGTATATAATCCATATAAATAAAGATAAAATTCTGTTTGGTTGTTTGTTTGTTTGTTCTTTATAGAAATCCATACCGTTTGTCCTAATTTATTATTAAAAATCCCAAAAAAAAAAAAAAAAATCTCCAAATTTCGCTGTCGTTCTTTGATACCAGGTGCGAAACCTGTCCATATTAAAACTGCATAACTTCAGCCAATCTGTGCGTATATTCTTTATTGTTATACAAATCGCTTTGATCACGCTTTACATTGGTTTTTACGAAATCGACAGTTTGAGTCAATAAAAGTCTTTATAGATTTTATAGATTTAAAAAATGAAATTCTCCGGGTGAAACCGGTATATACAGCTATCATGAAATAATTGTTGAAATTAATAACGGTGAATTAATATTTGTTTTATATTAGATAGGAAATCGGGGAATTTGATTTAACCTTTTTTTTCTTATTATCTCGTTTCTTATCTGATGAGAGCAGATTTGATATTAAATTATATAAAAAATATATAGTGTATTTTTTACTTTCACTTACCTATATATGAAATATATAGTAAGTGGAAGTATTGCGATCGTGAAAAATTTCGACTTCCGGTTTTCAACGGAAATACACGTTTTGGGACCCCCTGAGTCGAAATAACCAAGTCCCGCGAAATGGTCTGTGTGTGTGTGTGTGTGTGTGTGTGTGTGTGTGTGTGTGTGAACAGACTAGCTCAAAAATTATAAACCGTGGGAACCTGAAATTGGGTATTTAGTGTAGGTATATGCCCGCGATGTGACGGCAAAAATTTCATCAAAATTGCTCAAAGGGAGGGGGTACTTTATTTAATAACTTTTTACGTTTTTTTCGATTTTATCAAAAACGGCTATAACGATTTTGATTAAACTGAGTATTTGATCGATTTATATGCCCGAAATATGACTGTAAAAATTTCATCAAAATTGATTAACCGGAGGGGGGACTTTACTTAATAAATTTTGTATCATTTTCACGTGTTTTTTTATTTACTCAAAAACGGTTCTAACGATTTTGATCAAACTTGGTATTTGATGTATTTATATGCCCGAGATGTGACTGTAAAATTTTATCAAAATCGATCTACGGGAGGGGGGACTTTACTTAATAAATTTTGTACCATTTTCACATGTTTTTTTTATTTACTCAAAAACGGCTTTGATGATTTTGATCAAACTGGGTATTTGATGTATGTATATGCCCGCGATGCGACAGCCGAAATTTCATCAATATTGGTGAAAAGGAGGGGGTACTTCATTTAATAAACTTTTTCTTATGTTCACGTGTTTTTTTTATTTACTCAACAGCGGCTGTAATGATTTTTATCAGACTGGATATTTGGTGTATGTATATGCTCACAATGTGACAGACAACATTTCATCAAAATTGGTCAAATGCAGGGGGCTCTTTATTTCATACCTTTTTTTTCCAATTTTTACATTTTTTTGGAATATCTCAAAAACGGCTTTAATGATTTTGATTGAATTAATCATTTTTAATCAAAATTAAGTCATCTTTTTTATATTATTTATAAAAATGGCAATTAAAAAAACATGTCGATTTTTAATGTAAGTAAGTTGGTAAGTGAAAGTTGTGTGTTGCGCGCATCGCACCAGATTTTTTATTTTACAGTTTCCTATTTAGTAGAAAAAAAATAAATAAGAATAATGGGATAAAGACTTAAAATTTATTTGTTAATGAAATGAATATTCATTTACAAATAAATTTAAAGGTAGATTTAAAGGTAGATAAAAAAAAAATTAATGAAGGTAAACATATCGCATAATTTACCACTATATTCTTTAGTAGGACTTTACCAATTATTTTACCAACGGATGTCGTGAAATTTATTTTTGTACGTGATTCATCAAAGAATATTCTCTTTTTCGATGCTTTAGTAATTAGGTACAGTTTTTGAGTTACTCTACAACTAATGAATTAAGACTTAATTATTTTACACTTTTCGAAACACTTGAAGTGTCACATAATATTTACTTGCCTATAAATATTATTACTTTGAAGTGTTGTTAATATTTCTTTCACTCTCATATATTATCCGGGAAAAGGGTCGGGTTTGAGTTATTACCTTATTAATATATTTTATTTTTCGAACGACTAAAAGCAGGATGATTAATATTTTTCTCAAGGGAAAATAGGAGCGGAGAAGGAACACCGAAAGATTTATCTGCGTTGCATGTATGAAGCCCCAGTAATTTATTATTTACGCTCAATTTACAATCCCTTTTCGTTTTACTTATATAGAAAGTTCAATCAATCTTACGATATTCACAATATTTTTCAAGATAATGCCGATTTAACCACGTCAATATTTACGGAATTAAATGTTCTCAGTAATTAAACTGAGAAAATCCAATTCCGATATACATGGTGTCCCAGACATAGTGTAAAAGTTGGGTAATACTGCATGCTAAACGGGGTAGAATGGTGCAGAAACGAGTTGCCTATCTTAATCTGTTGAGGAGAGAGAATTTTCGATTTTGTTTTTTTCTTTAAAATCTTACTTTTCTTCTTAAAAATGGCAGTTTTCTCTACTTTGGTTTAGCATAGAAACAAAAACGATAATATTTTCTCAATAAGCATTAAATTTTCTAAAAGATGGGATAGGTCTAGTTATTTGAAATGTACTTTCAGTGTGCCTTTTAACGCGAAAAAACACAAAACATTTATTAAAACTTAAAATTTTAATAATGGTGGAAGATAATTGACCGCAGATAATAATGAACAGGAAATGGTTGAGTTGGGGGTGCGGTCAAAATAATTAGCACAAATATGTGAGATTTACATATTTTATTGTAGCCGACGTTTCGACCCAAATTTTAGGTCATCATCGGGGCTCTTTGACAGATGGACGTCGAACGCTTTCTGTAGGATAACTAGACCTATCTCGTCTTTTAGAAAATTCAATGCTGATTAAGAAAATATCGTTTTTGTTTCTAAGCTAAACCAAAGTAGAGAAAACTGCCATTTTTCAGAAAAAATTAAGATTTAAAAATAAAATTCTATCTCCTCAATAGATTGAAATAGGAAACTCGTTTCTGAGCCATTCTACCTCGTTTAGTATGCAGTATTACCCTTTTTTTACACTATGTGTGGGACACCCGGTATAATTGAATTTTTTTTTATTTTAATCGATTTTTATATAAGGCTCAGTGAAGTAAGGGAGTTTTTTAATAATAATTTAGTAAGTCACACAAGCTGTATATACATATATTATTTCATATAGCTAAAGCATATCATAACTATTTCTTTTTTTCATTAAAATATTAAGTTTCGGACATTGGCCCTGTTAGTTCTCAGGTATGGTACATAAAACAGAAAAACAGTTACATGAATGTAACAGGTGACAGTGTACTGGAACAGGTGACTATTAACCGGTTACCCAGGCAATGCTTCTACAAAAGTATACACCACGACCAGCATTATTGAGCCTGACATATCAGGGCATCACCTGCAGCTGTCGCCGATAAGGTTACCGTAGTGATACCTCTCAAACAAACTGTTCAGACAAAGTAACAACATAGTTGTTTATACTTAATACTTTTTATTTATTTTTACAATTTATTGTTCTCTAAAAGCAACATATTTCATTCCATTACATCATAAAGATTAATACAAATGGCGAATTTTTTTTTTATATTTAAGTTATTAGTGAGACAATGTAATTCACTTATGATATGAATAATTTTAGAAAAACAAATTATCGGCTCTTGAATACTTTACAAATATCGACCTTCAGCTGTGAATATTCCCTCCGATAGGACTTCGGCCTTGTCTGCGTCAACACAGCTCCTCTATCATCTTAATGAGTCAGAGTTAAGAAGCCGTCTCCCGAAATATCTGTGACTCCCCGACAGTGCAGCTCAGTGCTGAGTTATGCGACAAATTCTAACCTACTTTTTAGAAAGCTTAGAAACAAATATTAAAAATCTGGTGCGTGCGCGCAACACACAACTTTCACTTACCAACTTACTTAGATTAGCAATTAATGCGTTTTGTTAATTGCCACTTCTCAAATGGCTTTAATTATGAACAATGGTCTGTCATTAAAGGCGTACTCCGCATGCGTGGGCTCAACGAGTTTTATGCGTTGACTCAATATTTATCTTTTTTTCTCCTCTTTATGTTTTCTTTATTTTTATCATATCTCATATTAAGCCATTTCTTATTTATTGGCGTAACGAGAGATAGTTAATTTCTCCATATAAACAAAAACAAAGGTACTTTATAGGAAACAAAAAAGGCCCTCCCCTACCCCCTAAAAAAGCCCCCTCAGAACATTTTAATAATGATAAAGCTTGCCTGATATTAAAGAACACCTAATTTTCATTAAACATGACGAATTTGATGAAAATCGTTACAGCCGTTTTTGAGATAATAAAAAAAAAAAGGTAAAAATTGGAAAGAAGTTATGAAATAAAGTGGCCCCCGCGTTTGACCAATTTTGATGGAATGTTGGCTACCACATCTTTGGCATATACATACATCAAATACCCAGTTTGATCAAAATCGTTAAAGCAGTTTTTGAGTAAATAAAAAAAACACTTGAAAATGATACAAAATTTATTAAGTAAAGTCCCCCCTCCGGTTGATCAATTTTGATGAAATATTGGCTATCACATCTTTGGCATATACATACATCAAATACCCAGTTTGATCAAAATCGTGTCAGCCGTTTTTGAGTAAATAAAAAAAAACACGTGAAAATGATACAAGATTTGTCAAGTAAAGTCCCCCTCCGGTTAATCAATTTTGATGAAATTTTGCTGTCACATCGCGGGCATATACATACACTAAATACCCAATTTCAGGTTTGCACGGTTTATAGTTTTTGAGCTAGTCTGTTCACACACACACACACACAGACAGACCATATCGCGGGACTAGGTTAATTGGACTCAGGGGACCCCAAAACGTGTATTTCCGTTGAAAACCGGAAGTCGAAATTTTTCGCGATCGCAATACTTCCACTTACTATATATTTCATATAAGGTAAGTGAAAGTAAAAATAGGGGTCACCTAGGACGAAGTGGTAGCGTAGCAATCTAGAACACTACAGGTCGCGGGTTCGGGTCCCGCGGTGGCCCTAGGATTTCTTAAAGGAAGTAAAAAATCCAATGCCAAGGAAGTAAAAAATGCCAATCCCTTGGATTGGACATAAAATGGAGAACCCGAGCTAACTATTAATTTTAATAATAGATTTTCCAGTTACATAAAGTGATTAATTATGAGGCATGGCTTGAGAATGGCTCCAGGAGCCGAAAAGTTGCCTATTTGAATAAAGTTGTCTTTTTTGTTGAAAGAAGGCCATTTTATTTATTTCAACAAATTACAAAACTCGTGAATCTAAGGGAAAGTGGAAAAAAACATGATAAATGCTTCTTTTTGCGAGTTATCACCTCTCGGCTATCAATATAAATTTTTCAGATGGAATCCATCAGATCGCCAACACCAGTTGGAATGTCTCTGTTAAATTGAAGCAATAAATTCCCGCTGCGGAGGTTCTCGCAGTTCTGCGGTGGCTTCCGATCCATAACTGCCCTTTCCACCATTTATCAAGAAGGCCGTTCAAAGGCTTCCCTTTGCGGAGGGTGGCGGAGCGAATCGCAATATCGATGTTGTGTCGTTCGATAGTTCTAAGAAGCGGGGGCTATTATTCAGCTTTTGTTGTTGTTTTTTTGTCGAACGGAAACAACAATCAAAACATTATAACGTTTTTTTAGAAGACCTCTCAACTCTAAAAGACAATGTGGTAAGTCATAGTTCAATTGATCGTAACGTACTTGGAAGTAAGTCAAGTTCTAAAAGTTATCTACAAGATGGAGGATAGTTTCTGGATAACTGTGAACGCACTCAAGAAGCGACCCGAGTGTGTTGATCCGAAAATAAACATTGATGACCGATCTCGAACGCGTTTGGTTGTTTACGCAGAGTTAGATTAAGAACACTCCAATCCGCACCTAAATCATAACTTTGCAAATATAAAGTTTGTTTGTTTGTTTGTTTAACGCCCCTTAATGCTACTAAGGCTAACCGGATGATGCTACAGCGGGAGTCCTAAATTTTGCCTATCCAGGTATAATAGGATAGGGATCTTTAACGAGTACCTGACTGGATAAGAGTGGACTGTACACGCTTTGGCGGTACATATACTAAAAGTGGAACGAAATATAAAGTAACAGAATGGACTGACTTATTAAAATTGTACTTACTTTGCATCGCATTATACCTGACAACGCATACTTATTAGGCGCTTATACGCTTATCAGTGTATACTGTACTAGCATTCCCGGTCGCGGCTTTGCCCGCGAGCCTTTAAAATCAATTCTTTGATCATTATATTGATTTAATATAATATGTTAACTGATGTTAAGGAGATTTAGTAAAATCGGTGCTTCCGGTAGGTGGAATGTTGGAGGGGGAAGCTGCCGGCTCGGTAGAAGAGAGGGAGACGCGCAATGGATAGAGTTCACTAAAACCGCCGAAACAAAATATTGCTTACTCGTCGTGAACGCTTCATTTTTCGGCTTTCAAACATGGTTTTCGACGCCCCGAAGAAACTTTCGAGTTAAACTCGTCGTATTAAGATCTTTAAAATGAGTCCAAATTAGATATTTTTTCTCGAAGTGCAAAAATAGGTGTCCGTTAGAGTTAAGCGACAATTTCGCCATTTAAACCCCTTAGGGGTTACATTTTTGAAATTCCTTTCTTAGTGGTTACCTACATCGCGTTTAAAATCTAAATTTCGAACTTTCTAGAAGTTTAGAATTTAGAAACTCTGCGTTGACTCTGTCAGTCAGGACAAAGCCTCTTATATAAATAGAGATAATTTAAGTTAAAAAAAAAAAAAGACTTTATTTATGAAGTTTTGTCAATGAATATAAAATTTGAGTAGTTTTCTGGACATTTGTGGTCCTGTGGTCCCGATATCCAATGAAAAGGACCCGCTTAGGATCTGCCCACTCCTTTTAGGGCGAACATAGCGAGCGAAAATCGAAAGCTGAGTTAAAATAAAGCTAATCATGGGAAGCGATTAAATGAAAAGAATGCGCTGGTGGTTCACAAACTGTTTTGTTGAAAGAAGGCAATTTCAAATTATTTTTGTAAGAGAATCAAATCAATTAAATAAAATTATATAATTGTATTGTATAATAATAAATTTTTTTAAATAAAATATGTTAATATAGCACGCCATATAATTCGTTATATTGAATTCTATTCTTAAATTATAATTTTTTATTCCGTGTACTTACTTTTAAACGAGGCTTCTGAAAAGATAACGCTTAATTATAGTTTATTTTAAAATATCTTAATTAAAGTTAAAGAAAAAAAAATGTTAGAAGGTCTCATCTATCTTGACACTATCACCATTACGTAAACTTTAATGAAGGCATTGAAGGAGATAAATAACAGTTATTTTAGTGAAAAGGCCTGGGCTAAACATTATTTCAACATTTTTATAAATTAAATAATTATTCACTGAGAAAAAACTTATTAAGAGGTTATGAGGTAATTTAAATTAATTAAGATATAATTAATTTATTTCTATAATGTAGATAATAAATTTAAGTGTTTTATATTTGCTCCATTACGCCTTCAAAATAATTCTTAACCATTACTAATAAAAATGAAATTAAACATTTCATTAAAGAAATTAAAAATAATAAACGACCTAAATAAAAATGTATCACTTCAATTGACCTAAAAAATCATATTAATATTTATACCTCAAAAATAAATTTTGAAAAATCCTGAAATCATGAAGGAACAATGAAACAATAGATTATTAATTATTGTTATTCGGATTATTTTAAATATTATAAAGGAAAATAGCAGCGGTAAAGCATTCGACCGACAAAACAATTGGAGCAAGACAGATGCCTGAAGCCATGAAAGTGACGTCACATTGCCGAGAGATCGTGAAACAGTTTTGGCCTTAATTTAACATTTTCCAAACTTTTCGGTTTTATTCAAAGAACTCGTTTGATAAAGATACACTTCGCCCGAGACTTAATTTTACTCCTTTTTAGTTGTCTAGTTTGTAATACTAATTATTACATATAGAGACGAACAGAAAGTAATCTATATAAATAAAGACAAAATTCTGTTTGTTTGTTCTTCATGGAAATCCATATCGTTTGTCCTAAATTCTCCAAATTTCGCTGTGGTTCTTTCATACCAGGTGCCCAACACCTGCCCATATTAAAATTGCATAACTTCACCATTCTCTGGGTATATTGTTTATTGTTATAAAATTCGTTTTAATCTCGCTTTACATTGGTTTTTACGAAATCGACCGTTTGAGTCGATAAAAGCCTCACTTTATAGATTTTATAGATTTAAAAAATGAAATTTTTTAAATCTATAAAATCTAAACCGGTAATTACAGCTGGTAAAAAATAAAAGGGACCTAAAATACTTAAGGTCGCAGGTTGGATTTTTTAATGGAAGTCAAAAATCCTTAGCCATGCCGTCCCTCGGATAGAACGTAAAATGGAGGTCCCGAGCCTGTACGATATCAGGAACTCGTTAAAGATCCCTATCCTAATTATACCTGGATAGGCAAAATTTAGGACTCCCACTGTAACACCGTCCGATTAGCCTTTGTGGCATAATGTGACATTAAACAAACAACAAACAAAGAATAACTGACAACAGAGACCAATAACCTCCATATTTCTTTTTATAACCTCAAAGAATCAAATGGTATTTTTCATCATAACGAAGACCTTACAAACTGACATAGTCAGTTGCAGGTACCTTTTGTCTTACGCCCGCAGTCAGGCTTTGTAAGTCCAAGAGGAACATAATCCTTTGTCGCCCGAAGTTGCCTAACCTGCTGCCTGGAGGACAAGAATAGTGCTGAGGACAGAGGGAGAGAGGTTGGCAGACCTGGCGGCGGAAATAGCAGCACAACCGGATATCGACCCAGCCTGGACCTACCCCAACTATCTCCGACGTGACGTACCTCCAAGGGCACCGTTTTAACTGCCACCATATCACATAGTGCAATGCCTCCCCGTGTTCTTGTATTGTTTTGGATTTTTCTGGAGTAAAATATTTGCGTTATGTGGAGTTGTGGTAGGAAAATGTGTGAAGGCGAATCAGGTACCTTTATTTAAATAATCAATATGTCTACCAAAAAAAAAACACCAAAAAAATCATAACCATCACAATATTACTGGAACAGTAAAGAAAAAGAATAGAGGAAGGAGACAAGAATAGGTGTTATGTATTATGGCCCATAACTGAACGGTTGGCACAATATTCCTAAATAATCTGTCCATTATAAATATAATATTATTACACAAATGTAATAAATAATAAATAATTTTTATTAGACGAAAATAATAATTCACAATGTCAGACAAACAATAAAACCAGAATAATTAACAGTTACAAAAATTATAAAACTTTTAAGGACGTAGTAACACAAAAGTAACCATATGATTCCATCTTCAGAGCAAGTATAACTCTCCAGTCCATCGCTCCTAAAATTTTTAATCTGAATCGGAACAGTCTAGAAGATTCCCGACAAGCGTAGAAGATTCTCGAACATTAACGAACACCAGAGTTGGGCAAATTGTAATCTGAATAATGATAAATGAATATGAATAATTGGTAATCATAAAACAAATGAAAAATGAATAACCATTATTCATAATCAGTACGGAGTATTTTTAATGATTATTGAGTGTTTATGGTATTCATTTGAAATGAATAATGAATAACTGGTAATTTTATATTCATTATTATACAACATTCAATAATCATTAAAAATACTCTGTACTGATTATGAATAATGGTTATTCATTTTTCATTTGTTTTATGATTACCAATTATTCATATTCATTTATCATTATTCAGATTAAAATTTGCCCAACTCTGACGAACACGTCCTAGAACAGTTTGCAAATGTTCGAACAAAAAGTTTAGAACTCTTTTCGATCATATCATTTGTGTTTCACGTTACACTATCTATTATAATGATAGAACTGCAAAAGATGGAACACATGAGCTATCACCAAAATCCATTTTTCTTTATTAAAATCATTATTTCGGCTTTTAACAAGCGCAAAATTAGTCCTGGTTATGTTTATTATCAAAAAGCGATCAATCCCTTTTGGCAACATTTTTCAAGAATAATGAATGAAACATTACCAACATTCAATTCGCTTCCTCAAGACCAAATAAAGGAAGAGAGAGAGAGAAATACTTTATTTATTATAAAAGCTACAACTACATTGCTACAACCCAACTACATTGGGTTGCTAATACACAGCAGCATACTATATACATCTTTTCTTAGACTATTTTTAACACCTAATTTAATAATATATAATAATAATAACATCCATGCTTATAAACATATTTATACCTACATGGTTATATTTTTTTTATATATTTTTTTATATAATTTTTTTTTTCATTTTTTTTTCTCTCTTTTACTCAAACCCTTGACTGCTCTCTTGAATACGAAAAATATACATATAACAATTAGAAACTTCGAATAAAATATATATATCATGCAACAATAAAAATAAGAATAAAATTAAATCAACACACTACCAGGCATATTAAATCGGCAATAAAATTTAACAAATCATTACATAACTAATTATAATAAATAAATAAATAAATACACATATAAATAAATAAATAACTTACATACATGTCCCCTCACCAGTCTCGAATTCAGCCACCACCATAAATATGGTGATGTATTATACCCAGGGAGTCCAGGTCTATAGATAGGATTATATAAATGATCTCAGAATTGAAAGATATTACGAATGCATTCCATGTGAAATGTGTTCCAACGAATAATATTGTAACGTGAAAAAACAAAACAACAAATCATTGAAAAGAGTTCTAGACTTTTATTTTGTAACAGTTGGAACAAACTAGACTCGACTAGTTGAGAATCTTCTACGCTTATCGGGAAAATTCTAGATTGTTCTCATTCAGACTAAATATAAGGAGCGATGGACTGGAGAGTTTGTCTTGCTCTGAAGCTCGTATCATACGGTTATTTTTGTGTTACTGTATCGTTACAAGTTGATACTTCTGTAACCGTGTTAGTTATTAAAGTTTTTATTGTCTGTTAGACACAGTGAATTATTATTTTCATCTAATTACAATTATTTAAACCCACACACATAATAGTTACAATATTTTGATTGTCACGTAATAGAGTTATTTTTCATTTTCTGATTGATAATTTACTTCTTACTAACTTCTTTCGTGAGAAATTCGCAATGAATGAATTGGCAAACGTGATGGGAAGTCAACGTTTGGATTCTCATGCTTCAACATTGTTTCAGCTAAAGAAACATCCTGACTCTCAAGGTTCAATAAAGTTTACGGAATTATAACATAAAATCTGTTACATATAACGTAAAATTTTAAAATGTAGATAGCTCCGTTATTCCATTCATCTGACCCAAAAGGGGGGTGTAACCTTTTTATAATGGAAGCCCCTATTGGCAGATTATTCTTGGGCACATGTGATCAACACAGCTGTCAATACAGACGTAGGGGAGATGGAGGGATTCAATTTGGACCACTCTTCTTGATACCTGCATGCGTGCTGCAGTTTTGCTTGTTACCAATAAACATGAAGCAATTTCTATGTTATCAATATATATATAATATAATTAAATAGACTATAATGGTTAAAGGTGCTTACTACATTCCAGTTATTTAGTATAGTTGGGTAGTATTACTATAAATAGTATGCTTTTGTGTTGTAGAAAATATTGTAAGGCTATTTCATAAATATATATGTTACTAATATGCCCTACGCTATTTCTTTATGTTCCATTAGAGAAATATGGATACAAAGAAAATAGAGCTAAAACCATAAACTATCAAAGCTAAAAATGTCTTGTCAGTAGTGATGTAATTCTCCGCTATCCATAGTTTCGATAGTATCGGACATAAAAAGGAATAAGATGAACATTTCTGTAAATAGAGGATACTTAGAAATAATTTTTATCAGTTTCAAGCTTGGTCGTAACAAAAAAAAAAACTTTATTAAAAGGTCAAAGAAACTGTATTTGGAGGAAAGCTATTCCAAATCCCTTCAAGTAACCATGAAACCAGACTTACCATTAGTCGAAGTAGATTTGACATGAGAACATTCCGAACGCAATCCTTGAATTTATCGAAGTTTTTGAAGAAAAAATGACATTTTTGTGAAATTTGTCTAGATATACTTTGGAACGTGTATGCTTAAAAAAAAATGTCCCAGGTGGTTGATTAAGAGAGGTTGAAGGTATTTCCTTACAAAATCTGTGATTTTTTTTACTCCATTAACGATGTAATTTTCAAGTCAAGGGACTGGCAGGCAATCTGTTGTTCTCTTTATATATTATTCCATCAAGTTGGGAGGCATGTATGAGCAAACCACTCAATTTCTCAGTCTTATATTTTTTGCGTGAAGTTAATTTTTTTTTGTATAGAGTAGATAAGCATTTTTTGTTAGAAACATAAATAAAATTACACTGTTATATTTCGTTTATTTTTCATTTCCACGGATTATATACCACATGGGTGCTTAGAGACAGAGGCTATTCACTTTATCCATTTAAAACAAAGTTTTCGATAGTAATATCGATAGTTAATAAACTTTCGATAGTTTAAAACTATCGAGAGTATCGATAGTTTTACATCACTACTTGAAAGTTATTGTTTTTTAAAGGCTATTTTCCATTTTTTGCGTTTTTGGCATTCTTCGCTGAGCCTTCCGAATGGCAATGATCCTATTCAATCCAACCACCTTCTTCTCTGACCTACATATTTTTCTCGTCCCCTGAGTATATTCTATATTGAATAAAATTATTTCATTTTGGTCTAATAAAGTGGTTCATCATTATTAATATCAAAATAATAATATGCCAAACTATAGAAGTAACGGTCGGATTTCATTGATTTAGTTTTTCTATATTGTAGGGAATCGAGGAACTTTTCAAGGTATCGCGCTAAATAAGCCATAAATCAGATTCTTTTTGAATTTTGGTAAATAGAACGTTTTTCTCCATGTATTTTTTTCTGCTTTTGAATATGCTTATTTTTAGCTGCAGTGGTTAAGGTAATCAACAAAATTATGGCACTGACATTTGATTAAAGAAAGATATTATGTATCGACAAAGAATCACGTTTGAGAAATTTTATAGGAAGGGAATTTCGTTATTCCAGACGAAACTGATTTATAATCAGACAAGAAGCGTCTAAAAATTCCATCTATCGTTAAACAACAAGAACTCTTTACATAACTTCATAATACTTAATTTACCCCCGCTAAAAGGGTAAAGTAAAGATGAAACTTTAAGGCGAAGTTTAATAAAGCACTGTGACGTCATACTCGGAACTTCAGGCCAGCCGTCTTGCTCCCTTTGTTTTATAGGACAAATAATTACCCTAGAAGCAACTTCAATTTTCTTTGTCAAGACTAAAAATTAGCAAGATATTTATTTTCAATATTATTTTTAGTTTTAATTGTTTACAATAAATAGTTTAAGAATTTCGGATGATAGATAGTAAGGGGCTAAAGCCAGATTTTGTTTATTTTAAATTCAACTTCAAGTCTAGTTTCTACGCAAGTATATAATCATCATCAGGGCTGAAGTAAGACCAATATATGAGTAAAATCTAAGGTATTTTAAACATACATGTAAACATGTAAATTTATATACTTAATAGTGGAATTTTGACTCTATATTTTCTCATTTCACATGGTCTCAACAACCTGTCTTAGTCTTTTTTTTTTTAATTTATTGGTAATGTACTTCAGTTACATTGGAATTCATCTCGTGTTAACATATCATTATTTTAATTTTGTGCAGTCGTAATATTTCTATTTAGTTTAATGCAGCTTGTTTGTTTTACAAACCAATTTTAATGATTCAGTTACGAAGTTTCATTAAATCTCACGATCCATATTCACGATATTCACAGTGAGCATTATATTCCTTGTAGTGGTCTTGTTCTTTCATCGTGGCGATGAATTTTTGTAGCTTAGTGAATTCGATAGTGAGAAAAAATGTGTCAGTATCTAACGAAAATATTGAATTCTGCCATATTCAATTCAATTCAATTCAAGCCCTGTAATTTATGGAGTTGTTCTAAGACTGGCAGTAGGAAAACCGATGATTTAAGGCAAGGGATATGGTTTGAGGCCTATGTAAACTGTATGTTAAATTATAGTTTTTACATCTTTAAAGATAGAGTGCTGTTCTGAAAAGAGTTGAATATTTTTTTTTTCATCATACTGCATCAAAAACATGTTTTCAATACATGCTTTGAGTACGTGCTTGAGTACCTTTCGAAACTTGGCCTGAAAAATCTTTTCGGTGCACTAACCTTAACTACTACTAATAGATATTAATAAACATATTTTTAAAATATGTAACTTAGTAGTAATAATGTGTTCCATTCTAAGTAGAACGTTTGAAGTGCAAAATACCATAAGGCGATGTCAAACAAAGGGTTATTTAAGAAATGTAAAAAAGTGTTTTAAGTACTCCAGTATTAGCAGTATGATGAAAATTATTGTTCATAACATGTAATTATGTTAGGTACTAGTGGTGAAAATCAGTCACACTAGGTAAAACTGCTAAACATTAATTTTGGTCTTGATACAAAAGTCAAAAGATAATTTCTAAACGACGACTTTCAAGTTGGTGCTGAGAGACTTAGTAAAGAGCATACGTTGGTTCTACGGCATATTGGTTCCCTTGGAAATCCAAGTAGGTACAGTTAACTGATCTTCCAGTAGCCTCAATGTTTCACTCAGATGTTTTGCAAAATTTTAATAAAGTTTATCTGTACTCATTTATACGACAAATTTTTCACAAACATATATTTATTTTATATATCAGCCATCATGATGACCGACACGCTTTAGTCAAAAAATAGGCTAATTAAACTATAAATTTTTTTACTGAAACCCTTGACAATTTATCAATCACACACTTCGACCTGTATATTTATTAAGAATTATGAACAATATTGTTCTGTAACTAAAATTAACCGCTTGCACTCGAGGTCTCCGTAGCGGAGCCATTTAAAATTTGTCTTCAAACTCGAGGGCTCCGCTATGGAGAAAATGCAAATAATTTTAAGTTTTTAACTTATAAGGACATAAACAAAGGACATATAGGACGGTCGCGGCTCGCGATGTTTTTCATTATTTTTATAGTACGTTAATCTTTTAACATCGGCTATATTTTGTATTTTTTAATTTATCTTTTATTTCCTTAGTTGTAGAATAATTTAGTTCGGGGCACCAAATAATACCTTTATTTTGATTTAGTTTCCCATGTGCTTCTACTTTAACCGGAAAGTTATTAAGTAGATTTTCACATTTTAGGAGCTTTTCTGATTGGGTATCTGAGAAAACTTCAACTAAAAGGGTCCCATCTCGTAATTTTTACGTACATAACTATTTTTACTTCTCTAATTAGATTTTTTATGCTTTTGTATATAAGGAACTGCGAAAGCTTTGTGAAATCTAAAGGATTTCCATCGTTATCGTTTATTATAATTTATAATAAAATTATTAAAAAAAATACTTATATGAAATTTAAAAAAAAATAATTATTTTTTTTTGTAACTATATGTTCTTGAAGCTTCACAAATACATATAACCTAAATTTCATTACAATTCCTTACTTGCTTCTTAAATTTTACTGTTTAATATTACGTTTCCACAACGTTTTCGAGAAACGTTGCGTCGAGTTGCCGGTAGGTAACGTCCGAAACGGTGTCGAGGGTTAATATAATAACACAAAACCACACAACGAAGGCTTAAACAGAATGAATTATGCGGCCACACTGGAGCGTCCCTAAAGATATAATAACATCTAACGAGATGACGCAAGCAGCGCGGCCCTCCAATTCACAGACTTAATCTTATCACGAGTCAAGAAGCCACTCCACCGACCCCCTTCCTCTCCAAGGGGGCTCTGCGAACCCTGGGGGTCCCCGCAATCAACTGGTGCCCCTTTCAACTATATGCTCACCATCTGCCCCCTAGGGGCCGCTCACAGTGGCTTAGGTTATCGATACCGTTGAGCCAACTCTCACACTTGGATTGAGATAAAATTGTGGCTGATATATTTCCAGAGATATTCTGGCTCCATTGAAGAGCCAAAAATAATAAATGTAATGAACGAACCCTAATCTCAATTAGAAAGTAGGAATTCGCTAAAAAAAAAATAATTATGTCTATACATTAACGGTTTCCATAGTTTGACAAAATTTTGAGTAGAGTTCTAGCTCTGCTAAAATATTAAGCAAATAGTTTGGACTTAATAAAAACAATATTCAAAGTAAGAGGAGAACTATTAGCTGTAAATTATGAGCCCTGCTCAAAAGATGTTAGTAACATTTGCACTGTCTGTAAAAAAAGTGAAATAGAAGATATATTTCATGTTATCGGAAAGAAACATTTTAGTCAAATTTCAATAAATAAATAAGAACTAATAACAATGCTAAACAGAATTAAATTATTTGAAATCTATTTATATGTTTAAGAAGCATTAAGGCATAATAGACGGCTATTGTTATCAGAATTCGAATAATAACATAAAAAATGTTATTTCTTCATTACCTCATAAACAGATTTTATATGCACAATTATTCTATGCACAAAATTATAGTAGGGGAGAGCGGGGTTGGTTGGCATAGGGGGTAGGTTGGCCATTGGCTTATAGTTTTCGTCACACCTGTTGTGAGGGCCCCAACATAGTACCACGTGACCCGTTCGACCTCGGGAGTCTTGTTCTGAGTTTTCAATCCGATGCTAACAGAAGAGAAGAGTGTGCTTCATTGATTGATTTTACAACATGCAACTACATTTTTATATTTTCAGTAAATTTGGTTTAAAGGCATGGTAAAACATTTGACTCCGATTCTGTTCACATAGCCCCAAACTGCTTTGAAAAACCTAACCTTTCGACTAACCAGTTTCTTGTTTGATTGTTCTCCCCTGTCCTGGCAGTCATCTTTCATATGATCTCTCCTGTGGGGTTAGTTGGCTCTCTACAACTTTTTTTTTGGCGCAGTAGCAATTCACAAAAGTAAGGTAAACATAATCAAAGGTGAAAATACCATTTGTCTTTAGTTCCAGCGAGGAAGATGAGAGCAATTTTTCTTATGCAAAAAGTGACGACAGTCTAAACTTCTATCTTCTTCTACTGTCATTCTATTTTCCCTTAAAAGCTGTTAAAAACCGATCCAAAATTATTATTCCATTATTGTGCAGCTTTTAATAACAATAATATGTGTCAGGCAGAACTTGAATGAGATGGCTAAACCATCCCATCTTCTAGGCCAACCTGCCCCACATAGGGGGTTAATTGGCATACTCTGGATTGACGAATTCTTCAATTTTATATGATCTTAGTATTAAATATTATGTTGTGAAAAAAAATACTTGAAGTACTCTAATACTTGGAGTTTACAGTGGTTTCAGCCCCATTGGGATTATATTAACAGGAACGACTCAACAATCAAAAAAGTGAAAACTGTTGCCAACCAACTCTCCCCTACGTTTTCTTTCTCTTCATTTTAACTAAATAAATTTTTCTTTTTCTTTAAAATTAAAGTTATATTATTATTAATTTTAACTTCATCTAAAAAGTAGCAATCCCCTGACAGACGGCTAAAGCCATGTCAGCATTTTTCCTGCTAAACCTATTTTGAAATTCGTAAGCAGTAATTATTATATAGTTTATAAATATTTTAAATTTGTAAGCACTAATATCTTTTTGTAAATAAAGGATTTTTCTATTCTATTCTATTAAACAAAAAATATTGTACATTAAAAACTGCAACTTGAAAAACACCATTTTAAATTTCATTAAATAACGTTTGTGGGAAGAGGGAGCCCAAACCTCACATTGCAGCATAGCTTATTCTCTATTTATCCAGCGACTGACTTCTCATAGCTCCATAACCAACCCCAATAGGGCCAATTTGGCTCTGTCCTTCCCTCCAATGGTTTCATCTCTTTTGGGTTCAAGGACAATGAGAAATCGGTCTCAGTCCATGGATTATGGCTGCTTAGAGTCAGCAGGCCGAGGAGATCGTCTTGACTTCCCTAACTTTTACACGTCTCTATCGATGCCTAAAAATTCTTAAATAAGTTACCTTATCTCTTTCAGACCAATACCCCTGCTATTCTATTTTCAATACTTTTTAATGTAAAAAAAAAAATTAAATAAAAAAATAGTCGGTCAACAATCCTCCTATTAACTGTTCTTGGACCTCCACAACGATTCAAGTAGAGACCAAACTTTTTTATTATACTCTTAACCAAGTCTCTCAGCATCAACTTAAAAGTCGTCGTTTTGACAGCTAATTGTATCTAGACTTCGTATATCAATTTTTGTCATATAAGCCAAATAGTTGTGTCCACTATTTTTCGCAATGCTTTAGTTCGAATGTTTAAGGTATCACAAATGCCCCATAGCTTTATCTCATTATGACCATAAACGTTTTTATTGAGTACCTCATATATAGTAAGTTTATAGTTAAGGTATCGATGGTAAATATACATTTTAATTTAAATGTATTAAAATATACATTCTAATCTTAAATTAAAATCATGAAAAGAAAAGAAATAATATGAAAACATGAATTGGGCCCGGTGTGGCTGTGCGGTAAAGCGCCGTACTCTCATGCCGGAGCTGCGGGTTCGGGTCCCGCCCAGGGTGGTGCTTTTCTTTCGTAGGAGAAGTATCACCCTGTGCCATGGGTGTTAGTATAGGCAATATAGGGCTTCAATGGAAGCCTTGAAGTCCCGAAAAAAAAAAAAATAATAAAAAAAAAATGAATTTTTATTTTTTTTAAATTATGTTATTTTTTGACAAAGCCTTAAATGGAAATGGCACATTAGGTTAAAGGAATGCGAAACTGATACGGTTTAACCACCATTGTCTCTGACCACTTTATCCGGATCAGAAATGCAATGCGGCGATAATGTTCGCATGAGCGCTCTGCGAATACGCCATGAACGTTAATCAATGTTGCTTTTGTCTAACAATAAGGTTGGCATATTTACGAGAGGCCTCAGTATATTGCAGCGTTGCAGTTCGTGAAACTCATGTGAGCACTAACTCTGCGAACGAGGTTAATAGCATACACATCTAAGCGCTTCGTGGGTACTTAAGTGTGCATTGAGTCTCAGAATATTTTGATCTATTATTAATAAATAAAACTGTAAAGATATTTAGAATTACAACATATTCCTATTATTATGTTTATTTTATCCTTTGTTTTCAATAATTACTGACTGTGAGAAAGTCAGCAATGCTACTAAATTTTGCAAATATTTGTGAGATTTCATACATTATTTACAGAAAAATAATATCATTTATTGATATATTTAATAAATATTATTTATTTTATTATTATACTATGATATAAAATATTATTTGAATATTTCTCTCTTTTTACAAGAGTTTAGGCGAGTGAGTTTGATGTTGAGAACAGCCGTTGTATAAGGCTGACCCAATGCCCGCATTCGCTACACTACAACACTGCCTCTACTTTCATAACAGTCCGGGCCTTAGTGAAACCTTACACCAGGGCTTATACTCGATAATATTTATATATATATATATATATATATAAATAATTTTAAATATAGTTGTTTTCTGTGCAATTAACATTATATATATACTGGAAAATAAAAGTAGAAAAAGAATGAAATAATTTTGAAATTATATGATATCAAGGTTAAGTCACAAAAATCGCACTAGGTACATACTCGCACAATTTTTCTCAAGAAATCACACTTTCTTGATAATTATAATAATAAATCACACATGAAAACTGATTGAAATAATAGTGAATTATTATCATTTATTTTTTCTTGTCTAAAAGAAGTCTAAATTCAACTACATTTGAGTTGAAATACCTTCTGTTTGGAATCCAGAATAAGTCAACAATATAAAAAGGAAATAATATAAAAAGTAAATAATATATAAAAACATGTAGACATCTCTTAATGTCCTAATAAGAAGTCAATGTTCTTATTATACACAACCCTATTATTATTTTTGAAGCATCGAACAAAAATGGTTTTAATTCCAATTGTAAAATGTTCCAGAAACAAAATTGAAATAAATAAATGCGATGCTGTAATTAGTTTTTCATTCATATGAGCCAATAGCTATGTTGTTTGTTAATTTAACATCCCTTTATGATATTAAGACTAATCAGATGATGCTACAGTGGGAGACCTAAATTTTGCCTATCCAGGTATAATTAGGATAGGGATCTTTAAGGAGTACCTGACATCGTACAGGCTCGGAACCTCCATTATACGTCCTATCCAAGGTAAGGCATAGCCAAGGATTTTTTACTCCCATTAAAAAATCCTAAGGGTACCGCGGGACGCGATCCTCCGACCTTTAGTATTGTACATTGCTATGCTAACCACTACACCACAGGAGACCCCCAATAGTTATGGATGTGGTCTAAGTCAAAATTATTGGTTATTTTAACCAGCATTCCTTTAAACTAAATAAATTCAATGAAATATTGTCAAAAACAAAACCTTAGTCAGTGATTGTAATGTTATTTTAATATTGTATGTAATTTAATGCTACTAAACACCATTTAGTTTAGAGAAAGGTGGTGTGAGATCGATAATAAATCATTATACTTTTTTTTTTCTTTTTTTTTCAAGGCGAGTTATATATTTAAAACTAAATATTTATTATAGCCATATTTTAAGCATTTTAAAAGTAATAATTGTATAAAAGATATAAAGGTCTAATACCATTTTGAAAGCTAATTGAATATCTGTACACTATATTCGATGAAATGAAATAATTAATAAGTAAGTGGATAATTGATAAGATAGTGAATATATATATAAGGGGGAAAACCAAAAATTTATAACCTTCCGTAACATACTTTCTGGCTGTATTGTCAAATAATAAATAGTTTCTATTACAAATAATCAATAGTAGATTTATGAAACGAAAAGATGCATATAAAAATATAGATATTATTAGAACCACATGGGAAAAAAAACTGCAATCAATATTAAGATTATCTAAAAATAATAATAATTTTAGATATGAAGGGGTCGTAGGACGCCCGTAGGATGCCACGTAGGACTATATGTCTTTAAAATTTAAATAAAAAAAATCAGTCTATAATAATCACCTTCAGGTTTTGTGGTTTTTTAATCTGCTGAAATAAATACAACGTCATTTTTTTCAGTTTTTTGGGGTTATTATCGTGAGTTATGACCAGACAACCGGTTTTACATAAATATTAAAATGTCGCCTCCAGCAATTAACTATTAATTGAAGGCAAAATAGTGCCAAGCAACATTTTTAACAAAAATAAACTGTAGCTGCTGTCTGCTGTATATTACTGTATACTAAATAGAGCCTCTATAGTCATATTTAGGTGGCATTTCCAACATAGACATTTGGTCCTTCGTAATATACAGCAGACTGCAGCTACAGTTTATTTTTGTTAAAAATGTTGCTTGGCACTATTTTGCCCCGACCCTTTAACATTATGGTGAAAGTGATAAATATAAGAGTTTAAAGGAAGCTCCTAATATAGCTTTATACTGTTTATAATGGATTTAAAAAAAAAATCTTCTAAAGTTTACATTAATGGAAACATGTCTCTTTACTGAATGGGCTGGCTATCAACCCAACATAATGAATGAACTACGGATAAAGGGCTAAATAAATATTAAACGGTCTAAAGTTATTAAAATTATGCTATTAAAACTATGGTGCGATGCTCGCAAAACACAACTTTTACTTGCCAACTTAGGTACTTTGACTAGAAATCGACGTGGTTTTTTAAATGCTATTTCTCAAATTCACACATTTTTTTCACTTTAATTTACTTATTTTTGTTTGTATTTGCTCTTTAAAGTTCAATCTTTTTTTTATTGTTAAAGTAAAGTGTTTACTTGTGTAATTCGGCAATGCAAGCATAATACTCCAAGTCGTCTGATTTTATAATTCTCTATGTAATTGTTAAACACCTCTTATAGTTACCATGAAACAAATAATTTCCATTAAATGAACAGAACATCTTTATTTATAAACATGCTAAAGGCGTATATTTTTATTTTTTCTCCTTTTTATGTTTACTTGATTTTTTCATATTTCATATTATGTCATTTCTAATTTTTGGGCGAAACGAGATTCCGATAATTTCTCCATATGATCAAAAACAAAGGTACGTGATAGGAAAAGAAAAAAGTCCCCTTCCCCACTTCAGCCCCCTCAGAACATGTTACTAATGATAAAGCTTAACTGATATTAAAGAATACCTGATTCTCATTATTTTTCTTTTTGTTTTCTAGGTTTATTAGAAGTACAGAAAAGCATAATATCAACAATTTTATTCTATGTATTTTCAAAGAGAGCTACACAATTATTTTAAACAAAATAGAAGTATTTTTCATATTGATAGTAGATTTTTTTTTCTAATCAGTATTAAAGAAAAGAACCGATAAGTGTGAGGTGCATTTTGCATTGGTTTAATCTACAAATAACTGCATCGTTCGAAAAATAAAATACAGAAGGGACAAATATGATTTCGGAGGATAACTTTTTGTCTTTTAACTTTAAGATTTACCTTGAAGAAAATTAGGACACTTTTTTTTTTTTTATTTGTCTTAACCGAAAAAATTCGAACAAAGATAAGAGCTTTTTTGGCAACCTGATTTCAAATCTTATCAGAATTTAAAATCCTCAGAATGGAGCACGTGGGAGCTATTAGGTGTGTCTGACCTAATTCGTTTTGTGTCAATTAAAATAGGTAAAATAAATAAAATCAATAATAAAAATAATCTATTATATAAATAAAAAGCATAACGAAATTTATTCGTAATCTTGTTTACATCGGAGAGCAGGACGATTTGGGACGGAAAGTGGTGTAGCCAATGTTACTCCGGGTTAGTGACTGATGGAAGGTCACTTATGTAACAGCCATGTAACAACAGAAGCGGTTCAAAATTCCAACTACCAGATACATAAACATATAAAAGTAAATAGGTATAAAAATTATAAAAATAAAAAAGTGACGGACTACCCGACCAACCACCTTTTTCTAACCACAAATTACTACGGTTTCAGAAAACAGTAGCTGATTTAACGGAACTTTGTAATTTGATACCGAAAAATGTTATTTTGAACTACGTAAAAAGAATACTTTATTATAATCAAAGATACAATTGAGGCATATATAACCGCAATGAAATAATTTCATGAGATTATATTGGTTACTTGGGGGAAATATTGTGGCTCAAACCATATAGGTACCTAGGAAAACTGTATGAAACCTGCCGGTTGAGCCTGATCTTAGATACAACAATTTGCTTAAAAAAGTTCTGCAATTAACAAAAAAAAGTAAATTTTGTGAGGGGGGGTTTATGTTATTTATTTATTTGATATTTTCGTTGCCACTATCGTGCAGATTCATTGACAAGATCGATATTTTAGACTGTGGCAGTACTATTTTTACTTTCACTTACCTATATATGAAATATATAGTAAGTGGAAGTATTGCGATCGTGAAAAATTTCGACTTCCGGTTTTCAACGGAAATACACGTTTTGGGGTCCCCTGAGTCGAAATGACCAAGTCCCGCGAAATGGTCTGTGTGTGTGTGTGTGTGTGTGTGTGTGTGTGTGTGTGTGTGTGTGTGTGTGTGTGTGTCTGTGTGTCTGTGTGTGAACAGACTAGCTCAAAAACTATAAACCGTGCGATCATGAAATTGGGTATTTAGTGTAGGTATATGCCCGCGATGTGACAGCATAAATTTCATCAAAATTACTTAAAGGGAGGGGGTACTTTACTTAATAACTTTTTAGGTTTTTTTCGATTTTCTCAAAAACGGCTCTAACGATTTTGATTAAACTGAGTATTTGATGTACTAATATGCCCGAGATATGACTGTAAAAATTTCATCAAAATTGATTAACCGGAGGGGGGACTTTACTTAATAAATTTTGTAACATTTTCAGGTGTTTTTTTTTTTATTTGCTCTTAATCGGCTTTAACGATTTTGATCAAACTGGGTATTTGATGTATGTACATGCCCGAGATATGACTGTTAAAATTTCATCAAAATTGATTAACCGGAGGGGGGACTTTACTTAACGAATTTTGTATCATTTTCACGTGTTTTTTTTATTTACTCAAAAACGGCTTTAAAGATTTTGATCAAACTGGGCATTTGATGTATGTATATGCCCGAGATATGACTGTTAAAATTTCATCAAAATTGATTAACCGGAGGGGGGACTTTACTTAATAAATTTTGTATCATTTTCACGTGTTTTTTTTATTTACTCAAAAACGGCTTTAACGATTAACAAAAATAAGATATGAATGTAGAAAAATGTGTGAATTTGGGAAATGATATTTAGCAAAACACGTCAATTTCTAATCTAAGTAAGTTGGTAAGTGAAAGGTGTGTGTTGCGCGCACGCACCAGATTTTTTTAAAATTTAGTTCATAGTCATCGTCTTTAAGATATCTGTATAATGTCGATCCCAAAACTAGGTTTCTGCTAATATTGCCAATTTTTTTTCCAATCTCGTATTACGAGTTGCACTGTTCTTTCTACATTACATGTTAGAAAGAACATTACATGTTATCCAGTTTGACAGTTGACTAATAAGAAGATAATCTTATCCAACAGAAATGTAACTACCCGATATTTTAATGAATAAAATTATATCACGCTCTTTAAATAACGCAATTAATACAATAAGGTCCTCGCTTAAAATAGTTACTAACTAAAAACATAAAAATTAATAAAATGGTAAAATGAAGAAATATAAAATAATATATTCCCAAGTGTTTCGAGTTAAACCAACAAATAATAATTTTTTTTGTATCCTCTAGTTAACCAAAAAAGAAGAAATATTTTTGGATAAAATTATTTCTTATGATAGTTGACCATTAAGGTAAAAATAGTAATCATATTTGAGAACTGGCAGCTAAACGTTTTTGGGATTGATAAAGTTATGATTTCATTTTGTTATTTAATTTCATTTATTATTTTCAGCTCGAGCACCTTATACAGTACAAATTATCTGGGTATTATTTTTATAAATAAAATATTCCTGCGACATTGGTAAGATCGTAGAGGTCTAGTTCTTTCCTATATTGCTTAGAATATATATTTTTTTAAATTAAGGTTTCCTGCAGGGAAATACCGCAAAATCATAACCATTCACATATATAAAAAAAACAATACAAATAAAAGAACAATATCATAATGATTGTTGAAACAAGATGGCTACAATTCACTACTTGCCAAACAAACTGATTGACCTGAATAAAACGAACGCGCTTTCCCACCCATTTCGACATTTCGTGGTCCTGCTTGGGAAACCTTTTTCAACGCCCCAATGGGCCAGAGGAAAATGGCACGCTTTTCTTTTCAACTCCTGTGCAATATCTTCCAATATAATGCGAAAATAATACTACTATTATATTATAATGAAATACCGTAGATAGAAGAAAAGTATTTATAAAAAAAAAATTTATGGTAGTTCTGAATTTACAAAACATTACAGAGCACCTTAATTTACAAAATATATTAATAAAGTCGAACGAAAGCATACAGAATTTATCGAAACAGAAATGCCAAGCTAATGTGTTGAAAAGTTAGATAAATTTTATTAAAACATGGCGCAATCATTCGATATGTCCCTTCTCAGTTCGTTTTAAATATTTTAAAATCATAAATTATAATTCGTCTATACGATAATTACATTGGAAGCTGTTTTAAAAACCAAACAATAAATTAGATAAAAATCTTGTCATTTTGAGACAAAAACGATTAATTCAAGAGGTTAATTTATTAATACATGTAAATTTCCTTAAGATATATGTAAATTAGAGCTTTATTTGCCTAACGTACCTTTATGTTGCCTATCCAGATTTAATTAGGATAGGCATCTTTAACGAGTACGTGGCATCGTACAGGCTCGAGACCTCCATTTTACATCCTAACCGAGGGACGACAAAGCCAAGGGCAATCGCAGGACGCGAACCCGCGACTTTTAGTATTGTAGGGTTGCTATGCTTACCACTAAACCACAGGTGACCCTAAATTTGAAATTTTATTACAAATATAAACCCGCCACCTCAAACTATATTTTATATGTTATCGTAAGCTTTTTGATTATTTTATTTAATACTTCACATCTTTAGTTAAAGATTTTTGAAAATATAACTACATTCAAATGCACATAATTGATACCTCATATAACACGAAATCCGATCTCCTATTATTGATGATTATAAATGTATTTACGTAATTACATTTTTGCTGTAATATCAATCAGCCTTCAAAATGAGATGTTACACATATGTATAATCTGTAAAAATGTTTCAACTAATTACTCATTATATGGTATGGTCTCATTGGATTCAGAGGCATAGAAATTACCAAAAGCAAAGCATCACACGATCTATACTTATAGACAAAACTCAAAGGGTGGTTGTTCCTTTAATTTAAATTGTGGACTCTACATATCTGTATTTCTACTATCACTACAAACTTAAGAATGCATACAATTTTTTTCATATTTTTTCTAGTTTTCTCCTACAACTATTATTAGAGTGTTATCTTTCAAGGAGTATATTAGTCCATTTTTAAGTCCATTAAGAATATTTAATAGTAAAAAATTAATTATTTATTATTAGTATTATACGATATTTGTAACTATGCAAACATATCTTTGATAAATATTCTTTGGCTTAGCTGGCCTGGCATTTTGAAACCTTGTAATAAAAGAGTCAATCATCTTAACGAAATGAAAGGATAACCATTTAATCAACCAATTGTGAGCCATTAATGATAACAGATACGGCAATCAACATTCATGGATCCATTTCCTTCCCTTAATTAATGAGCGGGAAAAACCAAATGGAGTAAGATTATGGCTAAGATTTAGCAAAATGACTGGAATAATTCATAAAAATATTTGATAAAATTTTATCGTTTTTCCCGGGAAACAGATAAATCATATAGGTCAGTTATTGAAAAACAGTAAATTATCTTTAAGCAATTAGAAGTAAAGAAGATTGTATGCTTTCATTAATCGTTTCTATCTAGGCTTGTGTAGGAAAACCATGCAAAGGCAATAGAAGTGAATATAATGACCATTTAGAGCGAATGGCAAATTGTTTTCGAGAAGCTGAAAAAATATGGTTTTTAAAATTCTATATAAGCGAGAGAACAACCTAAGAAACCGATTATTTCTTTATCACATTACATATATCTCAAGTATATCTCATGCAGTAATACAAACTTAAACTGATTCACTAAAATATTGAGGGTGAAGGGTGGAGAGGAGTCAATTTAAAAATTGACAAATTTCTCTTCAAAATAAAAATACTTAAAATTATATAAAAGTTTCTTTAATTTTTTTTTTAATTAAAGGTAATAAGCATCCAAGTTACTTTTATAAAAACCTTTTTTCTTTATTCATTATGCAATTTGTTGCGACGTATCTTATTGTCCATTATCTACCATCTTAAGAGTTAACATTGTTATAAAATATAAAGAAATACACATATTCACGTATTAAGTTATTCACACATAAAAACAACTTTTTATAAATCCATTTAATAGGGTAAAACGTGCAGTTATTGGCACCCTTAAGACTAAATTTCAATGGTAAGATTAAAAAAAAATACTTCTTATGAAGGGATCTAATTGAAACTTCCTATAACTCCTCTTTATCTATCCTTATAAAGACTCAAGAGGTTATTTTGGACTAAAAGTTCAATAGTTTTACAATATGGCAATATTTATTGTTAAAAGTGCCAAATCTAGTTATTGGCACCCAGTGGATTTAATTGCGAAATCTTCCCTATGGTTAGTTTGTTAAAGTCTTACTTCATAGATTACTTAGAACCCTTCAAACATTAGACTCATGTATACCTTGTCATGAAATTAAGACTTGTTTACCTATTTCTTTAAGTTAAAGTTGGGGTGTCAATAACTGTACTGAGTGTCAATAACTGTATGGTTTACCCTAAACAGTTCGCGATTTAAGACTCAAAAGGTTACAACTGGACAAAGGAATGTTAACAATGAAGTTTAAAGTATTTATGTAGTATTTAGTATTTATGTTCTATGATATTTTAAATCCTTATTATTTTTTACTTTCACTTACCTATATATGAAATATATAGTAAGAGGAAATATTGCGATCGTGAAAATTTTCGACTTTCGGTTTTCAACGGAAATACACGCTTTGGGGTCCCCTGAGTCAAAATAACCAAGTCCCGCGAAATGGTCTGTGTGTGTGTGTGTGTGTGTGAACAGACTAGCTCAAAAACTATAAACCGTGCGAACCTGAAATTGGGTATTTAGAGTACCTATAAGCCCGCGATGTGACAGCAAAAATTTCATCAAATTTGTACTAAGGTAGGGGGTACTTTATTTAATAACTTTTTAATTTTTTTTTTCGATTTTCTCAAAAACGGCTCTGACTCTTATGATTAAATTGAGTATTTGATCTATTTATATGCCTGAAATATGACTGTCAAAATTTCATCAAAATTGATCAACCGGAGGGGGGACTTTACTTAATAAATTGTTTATCATTTTCACATGTTTTTTTTATTTACTCAAAAACGGTTTCAACGATTTTGATCAAACATGGTATTTGATGTATTTATATGCCAAAGATGTGATAACCAACATTTCATCACAATTGATCAACCGGAGGGGGGACTTTACTTAATAAATTTTGTATCATTTTCACGGAGTTTTTTTATTTACTCAAAAACGGCTTTAACGATTAACAAAAATAAGATATGAATGTAGAAAAATGTGTGACTTTGGGAAATGATATTTAGCAAAACACGTCAATTTCTAATCTAAGTAAGTTGGTAAGTGAAAGTTGTGTGTTGCGCGCACGCACCAGATTTTTTATACAAAAAATAATAATATGATTATAGGGATTATATTTTTAGAAGTGAATTTACAATACAAGGACTGGTACCGACCAATGTAAAATCGAGTTAGTAACAAGAAGGAGCCAGCATAATGAGGATTGGGCAAGCTGAGGGACCCTCATATGGTAACTGTGTCGATTGTGACGGGTCACGTGGCCTTGCATTATCTCAGCGGCTACGGGGGAATAGAAGGATCACTAAGGCAAAGGGGTATCGGGTGATTAATCTGATGAAAAGGAGCTGGATGGGCGAGATCTAATAATATTAATAAGAATATTTTGTTAACTAGAATTGAATTAAAATTCAACAAGCTAATTTAAAAACAAAAATTAGGATTTTTTTTTGAAAAACTATCCATCGATAGTAATCTTTCCAGATGCCCCAAAGGATTATCAGTGATCAAGATTGGAACAAAGATCTCGTAAGGATCGTTAATATCTTATTACAATAATAACAACCATATTTTCTTAAAATATCAAAATAAATAAATAAATTTGAACCGAAAGTCTTGCAAGAATTATTTTTTTTATTTTTCTTATTTCCTCCAAACAATCTTTCCTTATCCAAATTTTTTCCTTCTCACCCGATCCCCCAAAAACTACCATAAACTATCAAGCAGAAGTAGCGAACTGAAATTTATAGGACAAATATATGACAATTTTTTTTTTTTGTTCTTCCCTTCCCCGCCAATTGGACTATACGGTGTTTCCCGTGCCAGGGGAGTGGGTGGCGAATTGATGCCGAGTAATATTAAATTTCATCTCATGAGAACGTTGTTTCTCATTTATTCCATTTCCTCTGCTAAATTCTTCACAATTGGTTTCATATGAATGTTCTATTGCATTTTTCAAGTAGTAACAAATTTTATTCTTTATAATCTTTTATCATGACAACCTCCAATGCTAAAGGTCGCAGGTTCGCGCCCAGAGGTGGCACTAGGAGTTTTTAATGGGAGTAGAAAATCCTTAGCCATGCCGTCCTTCCGATAGGACGTAAAATGGAGGTCCCGAGCCTGTACAATGTCAGGTACTCGTTAAAGATCCCTATCCTAATTATACCTGGATAGGCAAAATTTAGGACTCCCACTGTAGCATCGTCCGATTTGGCATAAAGTGACGTTAAACAAACAATATTCATCCTAGTATACGTTTGAGATGTCTTGCTTAATTGTTTCCATTTCTGTGACATAAGAATTTATGATTACCTCTTCCACGCCCCTTAACTTTTGAATATATTTGCCATTTTCCTAACCATCACGTGTACATGAGACACCTGAAACTTCTCGGTCAACTCCAGCTGTCCGAAGGACATCGAACGGGCTAGTTATCCTCCCTAATTATGAAGACCTCTGACGGCCCCGAAGGTCGCTTGTCCTCTTGAACTTGGCGTGACAACGCTCATCCCGAGATCCGAGACAAGGCCCTGGGATCCGAAACACAATGGAGCCTGCGTTATCTTAGGAAGAATTTGTTCTCAGGCCGACAGAGGAAGCGGTTAGTAGCTATTGATCTTTGCACCATTGTTGGGAGGCTCGCCATTCAAGTTCTTCGCCGGCAATTTCACGGAGTTTGGTTCCTCAACTACTTCAGGTTTCTGCTCAGGCCATTCCTTAATGGCCCCATGCTCTGTGTAACTACGTAGATAGCTCTCGATGGGTTCCGAGATGGCTTATGCTTACCTTCCCTTGATGGCTTTTCTCAACAATGGTTCTCATTATATCCTCTCCCCTACAAGGGAGCCACAGAATCAATGCAAAATTAGTATCGTAAAGTGTTTGTGGGCAGTTCAAGTTTTAACATTTTAGCCCTTCAAGGTTGTATTTTCAGACTTAAACTAAAGCTCTTGGAAATGAGACTTGTACCAGTCTGACTTAAAAGCCATTTGACATATACAGGGTATCCAAAAAGAGTATTCAGGGTTTGAAAGTTGAATAAAATCTCAAATATGGAATATCAAGTAGGATGTTTACGTTTTATTTAAACACAATGAACTGGAAATTTACTTAGAAAAAGCAATATTTTCTAGGTGTCCACCATAACGCTGCTGGCACTCCTCGAATCTCAGACGCAGTAAATAGTGTAAATAGTACTGTAAATAGTGAGCGTTACTGTGAAATGATAAGAGGTTTTTTGGCCCAAGAACTTCAAGAGTTTAAAGGATATAACTCTAGAACATGGTTTCAGCAAATCGGGGCCACTTGCCATACTTCAGACTTATCAATCGCTAAGGTAAACGAATTATTCCAAAACAAAGTGATTTCTCGTAGAGGCACCATTAGCTGGCCTCCCAGGAGTCCCGATCTCAGCCCTCTTGACTTCTTTCTGTGGGGATACCTGAAAAGTAGGGTAAACCGACGAATCTAACGCAATTGAAGCAAAATATCAGAACAGAAATGACAGCAATCTCAGGAACAATGTGTCAACGCGTTTTTAGAAATCTGCGTTTGAGATTCGAGGAGTGCCAGCAGCGTTATTGTGGACACCTAGACAATATTGTTTTTTCTAAATAAATTTCCAGTTCATTGTGTTCAAATAAAACGTAAACATCCTACTTGATATTCTATATTTGAGATTGTATTCAACTTTTAAACACCGAATACTCTTTTTGGACACCCTGTATTTTCAGTGTAACTTAGCATGAAAACGATTTAAAGTTGTTGGCATGTTAATGTCTGTATGAAGGTTTTGATTGTTGCTTTCAAAATTAAATCATTCGTGTCTTTTTTTTCCTTCAGACTGTCGCAACTGTATGACAATCAGAGAATGAGCTAGAGTAAACTTTTTTATTATAGGGGATCAGGGATGATAGAAGATAGTACTCAGCAGCACATCATCCCGGCCTTCCTTCAGAAGAGGTCTCTCATCCAACTCCTTTCCAGTCGCCTCGTATTAGGAATGCCAGTTAATAAGTTTGTTGTTATGTGCTTACATTGTAATATGAAAGCCGGAATAAAGAATTTGTATTTGTTGGTTGATGGTTGATTGTTGAAATTCGTTATGTAGGGTTTGAATTCAAATATGTAAGTTTTGTGAAGATGGTATTACCAACGCTAGGGTAAATGTACCATAAGTTGACAGTGCTCCAATAGTTGATATTTTGTACAAAAAGTGTGAATAATAAGATTCTGGGTTGATTATTTTGGTTCAAAATGGTGCTGCTATCGACATTAGTTTGATGAAAACTCAAGCTTATTTGTGAGAGGTTATAATGGCGAATTTTCTAGTGGCCTGAAAACTTGGTTTATGATGCCCTGTTTAATTAATGTGGAAGTCAAGTTAAATCAGCTTTTTAGTTGGTTTATTTGAGTTCAATTATGTTTTAATTACTTTTATGGTATTCATTAAATTCATGAGAGTCATTTGATATCCTTTTTAATATATTTATAATGAACCATGATTTTAATAGTTGACATCGATGCCAACTGCCGCCAGAATTAGCAAATAGTGTGTCCATCAGGGGGTGGTGTATGGAAGTCTGTGTGGATGACAGGTGTCTTATCTGATGAATTTGCTATAAATTAACTAGCTATTAGTGTCCTATATCCATGGATCATTGAGAGCAAAATTGCATTGCCATTAATCCTATTCCTAAATGGACAAGCGTCTCATCTGACTCTCACCAGCTCCCAATTCTGCAAAGAACATGTGATACTTGTTATTCGTCGCACTCTATCAAAATGCTATGCTGATGTTTGTCAAAAAGAGGACTGGAAGAGTGAACTTCAACATTGGAGAGGCTAAAATTGTGCAAACCCAACATTACAAAAACGAAACTTAAGGCCATTACTGAAATCCATTTATCATACTTACTTAACTGGATGATCTAATTTTTCGTTTAAATATGTTAGTTTGTTTTTTGTCTCATCTAAGCTTTTTTTTGTTTAAATAAATAAATTGTGGAAATCTTATTTTGTTTCCATTGTGAATTTACTAGTTTACTAGTTTTTACTAGTAGGATTGGTTTATTTTAGAAGTTTCTAAGAAATCATTTTTTATAAAAACAGTAAATGTAGACCATAGGATAATGTATTCCTAGTTTTCTAGAGGGATTGGCCTAACTAAATTCATTACAAAGATTACCCTAACATCAATATATTGGTAAACAGTGCCAATAATATAGTTTTCTTTTCTTAAACTGTCAACTATTGGTACTGTTACCATAATTACATATTAATGTAACTCTGACATGGACATAAAAACGTGATAAAGGTCTAACATACGTATGTATGGTATAAGTGACATGAACAATAACTTAAAAGGCTAGATGTATATTGACTTCAGATTGTAGAGGACAATGTAGAAGGAAGGAGACGCTGGGTGAGAATATAAATAATTCTAGAAGAGGCCGCCGTCACAAATTGTCTTTTGAATAATACAATAGAAACATAATGGCAACCTCAGCGCTCTGTTCGGCCATATTTGTCTCTCTTCGGGCTCAAATATCTGGGCCACTAGAGTTCTATAAAGGGGAGCCATTTTGGTTCTAAAAGTACATATCATGGAAAGCGTTACTATTAGCCTCGTACAGTAATTTAAAAAAAATATATCTAAAGAAACCTTTGTGTTAGCATAAAAATCACATAGGGTAAACCTTACAGTTATTGACATCCTTAAGACTACACTTCTGTGGTAAAATTAAAAGAAAAATCTTTTTATAAAGGGATCAAATAGAAACTTCCTATAGCTCCTATTTATCTATCATCATAAAGACTCAAGAGATTTTCTTGGGTCAAAAGTTCAATTGTTAAAAGTGCCAAATCTAGGTATTGACACATCTGTGGATTTAATTGTGAAATCTTCCATATGGTTAGTTTGTTAAAGTCTTACTTCGTAGATGACTTAGAAGACCTTTCAAACATTAGATTCATGTATATCTTATTATACAAAATTTACCTATTTCTTTAACTTAAAGTTGGGGTGTCAATAACTCTACAAAGTGTCAATAACTGTACGGTTTACCCTACACAGTTTGCGATTTAAGACTCAAAAGATTACAACCGAACAAACAAATGTTAACAATCAAGTTTAAAATAGGCATAATTTATTACTTTATAATTTCAAACCATGTTCCTGGAAAATAGTCACAGACAGTATTTTTTAATATACATATATTTAAATTTATTTCGGAAAATTTTAGGAGATGCACGGTACATAAATAGGAAGCGTTATAATATAAATTTGGATATAAATTTCAGATTTTTTGTTGAACAAACCTTCTTCTCCAGTCTTTTTAAATACAGTAAGAAGGTCGAAAATTTGCGTATGAATTGATTTAGGGTTAGTGACGTCGTTTTAGCGGATGTAGACTTGTTTATACAATCTTGTTTGTCATTTATTTTCATAATTTTTTTTTTGTGGCTGATTTTAAGATTTTTGCAGACACCTCAGGCAGTAGTTCATTGAGTTAATGACCCAGGTCTTTTTAATAGCAAGGAATTAAAAAAATAAAATAATAACGAATTAAGATTCAATATAGATTTCGTTAGGGAAATTGAAAACCAAAACTTCCAAGGGCGGCCAGTTTTAGTATTTAAGTTATTTAAAAGTGTTGCAATAATATACGTAAGAGTGCACTAAAATGTTTAATTTAATCCTTTTTATAGGGCTTTCGAATAAATCAAATAGTATATATATATAATAGTAATATATACAAATAGTATATATACTAAAAGTAATTAAATAATTCTGTAATTCCAACAATAAAGGCAAAATGATAAAAGAAGACTCAGTTTTAAATCATTATTGAAGCATAACATTAACCTATTGTAAGCGATATTATTTATGGAAAAAAAATATTATATAGAAATAATAAGAATAAAATATATGTGGGCCTTATCAAAAATTATAAATTTGGCCTGATCACAATTTTTTTTTAGAAGTAGTGAATAAACTTTTATTAACTAGATATAATTAATGTTAAGTTATATATTCCTGAGTATATTAAAATAGAATATGAATATCTAATAAATGGAAGGCATTTTCTTAAAGTCATGGAACCGTGTTTCCTTATTGCATTAGAATTATTTATAAGATGATAAACGTTCTTTTCATTAACATTTACTATTAACAATTTGTTATTTTATTTATAATTAAAGCACCTAATTCAGTTAAGCATCATAAATAAATTAAATTAAGAATACAAATTTAACCACAAATATAAATAAAAGTAATCGGAAAATAGACACAATCGATAAGGTTAAATCATGAAATTGGGTTCTGACCCGGAATTCGTTGGGACAAAAACTCATCAGAACGTTTATCGTATTCTACAGTAAACTCAAAAAATATTTTTGAACATTTTTATATATAATTAAGTAAAATTGTATATAAGAAAATATTAATAAATGTATTTTAAATAATTTTTAAAAAATACTAAATTAATTTTATTTTAGTTACATAAAATATTGATTACTCGTCTTGAATTATTCACGTTTTTATAGGCTATAATATAGATATATAGACAACAAAAATTAATTATGATACTGATAAAATTATTATTAAAATTCACTAAGGTTTATTTTTTATATTAAATGGGGAATATGTTTACCAAGGTGTTAGGTTTTTTTTTTTATACATGAACGTTTAATATAGATTCATTTATCGCTTGGTAGTATTTGATAAATTTAAGAGGTCAGTTATAGATAGTGCCAACCACTTAACATATATTCGATACTGACAATGTATATAAATATATTATCATATTGAATATATCATATATTTACATTATATTTCAGATCACCATTTCAATGTAATCAACGCTAAATGCCGAAATAAAAATTAAATGCCATATTAAATATGACAATATACTTATAGCAGCACTATGAAGTCCACTTATTTAATTTTGTTTGAAGATTGTAATTATTCTTAACTTAAATGTTGTATTTAAATAGTTTTTCATATAGGTTGTATAAATTGTATATTATTCTCTAAATTAAATTCACTAAGATTTATAAACCTAAAAAAATCCTACAGTTTAATTAGCATGTAGGGGATGAATTATTGAAGAAGCAAATATTATTAGAATGTTTATTTTATATGTTAATTTTTCAATAAACAGAATAAAATTATCATAAAATTGTTCTATTATCACGATTAATAATTGTAATTTATTTTCAAATATTATTACTCCATTCATGATAGCTTGATAGTTAATTAATTTAGTTCTGTACTACAACCAAAGACTCTATGAGGCTGTTACGTGTATATTTTTTTACAAGCTAAAAATAATAATTAATATATTATGACAGTATATATTGCTGAATATATAATATATTATAGATTGGATGAAACTGTGGCGGTGAGTGAGGAGAAACGAAAGTTGTTTGTGGGGCAGAGACTAAAGCAGGGCATGGTGAGACCTTGCTACCCCCTCCACGTCCAACGTTCAGTCTACACATAGCCCAATTCTCTTAGCGCTGACACTTTAAATACCCTAATTCTTTCAATGCCTTATTCAATGCTCGAAGAACAATTCCACCGAGGAAGGGAGACTGACCTAAAATTGGTCCTCGGTACTTATGTAACCTTCCTCGGTCACCACATGCTTCATAACCTGTATCGACTATCTTATCAATGCAAGAGCTATAGTTGTAACCAAAAGAGATAAAGAAAATTATAAAAAAAAAAAGAAAAATGAATAAAACTCACCTAGTTCTTATGGGTTAATCCAAAATTTCCAACACTGTCAAAAAAATAAATATCAAATACAAATGTAACTTGGAACCGAGCCGCGATCACTGAACACTACCTCGGCACGAAAGATGTACACCACGATCCTGAGAGCTAGGAGCGGCGGATCTCCGAAGCAGAACAGAAGAGAAGTAGGGAGCGTTCGATAGATCGTGAAGCGGCACTACCTCCTCAGCGCCTTGGGGCCAACTGGCTCGTCGCGGCGGGCGGGATGGGCGTACCCCCGAGCCCAGTCGATGATGCCCGAACATACCCGAGCGTTATTAAAAATTACTCTCTTTAAGAAAATATTTATCAAAAAACATAGATGAAATTTCTCTAGACTTTGGAGTAGAGGTGGAGGTGAAAATTCTTCTGAATATGATTAATATTCAGCTATTATCTGAGAAAGACCCTCCAAAATATAAATATGGAATTCCATGCTTCTAAAAATCAAAGAAACTAATTTCTAAATGTTTTAAATCCTTACAATAATAATAATACCTTATCCTATATTAAAGATCATTAACATCGAACAGACCTGAGGAAATCATCATAGTCTCACAATGATTTTGTTCAATAAATAAATATAACTAGAGTAGAATAAATAGAAATATTAATCCTATTATAATTGGCTGTATAAAAATAATGATGTCAACAAAAAAAAAAAAAAAAAAAAAAAAAAGCAGAAGAAATATAGGACCTTATTTAAAGGTCATTCCTTCATATATTTTTATTTGATGAAAAATAACTTATTTTTTTAATACCCATTAACAAGCATGCTATGTTCAATTTTCATCACAAAATTAGTTCGCCAAAAAAAAAAAAAAGAAAGAAAATGTGAGAAACTAAGTGTCTCTTTAAAATAGGTGTGTTCTGTACTGATACTTTATTGTAAATTGATAATTATTATATATCACTTTATTTATTTATCTACATTATTATTTTTTTTTTATATATATACTTTATACTATTATGTTGTCTCATTCTGATATAATTATTTTTTCTCTGTAGTTTCTTATATATAAATTTTTGTTTTATCTTTGATCCGGTTTTATTTTATTCTAATTTTATTACACGAAGATAAAAATATAAAAATAAGGTATATTCTGATTTTGGTAATTTAATTTTTTTTTTCTTTCAAACTTAAATTGACTCCTGTCAGCAATTGCAACAATCAGCGAATTTGTTGTTCAATGAATTAATAATTAAGGCTTTTTAGGCATGATGAAAGGAAAGTGCCCAGTAGCACCTCTTTCCAGGCTTGATACCTTAGGTGAGCAGGTCTCTCTTCCAGCTTCTTATTTGAAAAAATAATAATTAATTTAATTTTTTTTAAATAATTAATAAATTGTTTGATAATATATATTTGATGTTTAAATGTGTTTTAGTTTATAATTTTGAATAAAATATTTAAGTAGCAATGGATTTGCATGCTTTAGTGAAATAAGACTGTTATAGACTATAATTGAAATTTTTAATTTTTCTAATTGACAAGGGCAGGTAGCCTGTTTGATTGCAAATAATTCTATGGTCACAGGTGGGTAAGCAAATATTTTGTAGTTTTACTTTCACTTACCTATATGTATGAAGTGTATAGTAAGGGAAAGTATTGCGATCATGAAAAATTTCGATTTCCGATTTTCAACGGAAATACACGTTTTGGGGTCCCTTGAGTCCAAATAACCAAGTCCCGCGAAATGGTTTGTGTGTATGTGAACAGTTGTTTCATGTACGTGCCCGCGATGTGACAGCGAAAATTTCATTAAAATTAGTCAACCCCCCCAACCGTTGGGGGTACTTTATCTGAATAATTTGGTCTAATTTTTACGTAATTTTAGATTTTCTCAAAAACGGCTCTAACAATTTTGATTAAATTTGGTATTTGACGTCTGTATGCCCACAATATGACAGTTAAAATTTCATCAAAATTGATCAAATGGAGGGGTCACATTACTTAATAAATTTTGACTCATTTTCACGTGTTTTTTTTATTTACTCAAAAACGGCTTTAACGATTTTGATCAAACTGGGTAATTGATGGTAGTAGATGCCAACGATGTGACAGGAAAACTTTCATTAAAATTGATCAATTATGCTTGCATTGCCGAATTATCACAAGTAAAAACTTTTATTCTATAATAAAAAAATAGTATTTTTTATAGAGCAAATAAAAACAAAAATACGAAATGAATGTGGAAAAATGCGTGACTTTGAGAAGTGGCCATTAACTAAACACATCAGTTTCTAATCTAAGTAAGTTGGTAAGTGAAAGTTGTGTGTTGCGCGCTCGCACCAGATTTTTTTTAATTGTTTTTAATTTGATGAATATTGGTTGAGATCTATCGTAATTTTAGATATTGTTGCCTTGAAACAGAGTTGGGCAGTAGTTAACTACATTTGTAATTAACTACACAGACAACTACATGTAGTTTGTAGTTGGAAGCGCGCAACTACTATTTTTCAACTACCAGTTAAGTAGTTGTAATTTAAAAATACAACTACAGTAGTTGGGAATAAGTAGTTGGGAATGGCAAATACAACAAGTAGTTGTAAATGTAGTTTAGAGCGGCAACTACATTTGCTAAGCAACGTCTAATTAAATCACATGTTTTTGCTATTTTTATTTTGTGTTTAGATAAATACTCCATAGATAAATGGGCTCCATTATGGTTGATAATCTGTTTTAAAAATAGTACAATACATATACGTAATACAAAATTTTTCCATGATTTCCGACAGTCAATTATTTTTTTTAACCTTAGGTTCTCGATCAATCCCATGTTTTATATATTAGCTGAATTGCATTCAATATACTCCTTATCGATAATACTAGATATCGATAATTACTCGTTATCAATAAAAGTAGTTGTAGTTTCAGGCCCATAATTACAGTTGCAACTACTAGTTGTAGTTGTAAAAACGCAACTACTTTTTTGAAACTACAGTAGTTGTAGTTGTGGTCCATCAACTACAAATTATAAAAGTAGTTGTAGTTTCAACAACTTCCCAACTACTGTGTCAGTAGTTTTGTAATTTGTAGTTCAACTTCTTTTTGCCCAACTCAATATTATATATTAGTTTTACAATATTTACTGCCTTGAAAATGGCATAATTTGCCGAAACGAGATTTAACTAAAATCTGTTTTGGTATCAATTAAGTAAAAAGTTATCAAATAAATAATGTTTGCCAATGACATTTATTTAGTTTCTAATAGTACGCATAACAGTGAAAACAAATCAAGTTTAAGACATTATGAAAAAAAAAAAAAATTGTAATCAAGACGGCGAACGCCAATAGAAAAGAAAAATGTGGATGTTCTCAGCTACCAATTTAAAGTCCAGTACCTAATCACTACGACTATAATATACTCATTGAAGTGTTTTAAACAACGATTATCTTTTATTGTGTTCCTAATTATATCGTTACGGCAGCTATAGTTGTTAAAACAATAATGGTACATTAGGGGAAGGGTTGCAGCGACCTACCCCAAGCCGCAGACGCTGGGACGTACAATGGAGGACCCATCTGGTCGCACCACTACCGGTCCGATCTCCCTATTCACCGCACTACAGCTGTGTTAGAGGGCCCTTTAAACTCATACCTTCACGTGCCTTCTCAGTCGGCAAGTGAACATTCTTTGTTAAAAAGCTCTGGGAATTGAAAACGTAACGAATAAAGAGAAAAACCGGCTCACCTAGACATATCCCAACCCGCCGTTTCCACGTTTCCGTTCTGAAAATAATTACACTATAACGCTCACTCCTTTCAACAACGTGATATCTCATGAAAAAAAAAATGATTTTTGAGAAGAAAGAATTTCATTTTTTATTTATATTTTAAGCTTTTACACCTGCGCAGGAGCACATCGAACGACTCTGTTTAAAATGCAAACTTTATTGTCTGCGGTTTTCTTGATTTAGTGTTTATTTACGTCAACTGCGTCATTGAGGCTGACCCCCCTCCCCCCAGACGACAGAAAGAAACTTTTTCTCTCGCTAAAATCATATACTGAATTACATTTAAATTTTAAACAGCACTTTTTCATTCACTTCGCTATTAAATAAATAATACCTACTAAAGTTTATACTAAAATTTAAAAAAAAATTATTTAAGCCCCCCCTGATAGTAATCCTGGTTGCACCACTGACTTAGAGGATGAAAAAAAAAAAAAAGTGGGTTTCAGAGGTTCAGAGTTGTGAAATGTGGCGTATTTGCTGCGAATGTCCATGTATATTTGCATGGTGTTGTTAGAAGCATACCATGAAGCTTCACGATTTTTCTAAGAATTTTCGATTGTGCAATTTAAATTTTGTTTATGTGTAACTGTTTTGCAGAACCCAAAAGTTCTGCTCCCTAAGTCATAATAGGTTTAGGCTTTAAACTTTAGTTTTAAACTTAATAGGTAATAAGCTGTTCCACTGCTTTTCTAATGAATATCGAATGATAAATTTCACATTGAATCCAATGATAATATAATACCAGTTGTAACATTTATTTGGGTTTAAATTATTTATTTATATATAATTTCGGGCTTTTCGACCACCGGGCAAGTAGGTACAATACAATAAAAATACAACACTAACACACAACACAAGAAATATACACTATACTGGTAGACACAAGAAATGTACAATACAAATATAATTACAATTTAATAAGTAAGTTAGATTTTATTAAATATATTGTTCTTTTTGGGGAACAGCATTAAGTTCCTTAGAGCTTTTTGTTCCATTTGGAGAGTTTCGTCGAGTTTTTCTTTTAAGAGATGCTCTCGAGAAGTCTGGTACGCGAAGAATTCAGTGTTAATAATTGTGGGTTTAAATAATTTTTATGAAACTAAAATAATAATTTACAATGTCAGACAAACATAAAAACACAACTATTGAACAAGGTTAAAAAAGTATCAACTTGTAACGACACTGCAACGACCATAAAATTAAAAAAATAATTTTTATTTTATGTAGCATAATTTTATTTTAAGTAGCAAAAAGTTTAGAGAAGCAAACTCCTAAGGCTGTTCGTGTTCTATCAGCAGACAATCCCAGTTTAAAAAAAAAAATCTGGTGCGTGCGCGCAACACACAACTTTCACTTACCAACTTAGATTAGAAATTAATGCGTTGTGTTAATGCCACTTCTCACTCAGTTACACATTTTTCCACATTCATTTCTTACTTTTGTTTTAATATGCTCTATAACAAACACTAATTTCTTTTATAATTAAATAAAAGTTTTTACTTGAGATAATTCGGCAATGCAAGCATAATACTGCAAGTCGAGTATTATTAAATTTCCCCTGGCTCCGGGTTTTGAACTTGCTACCTTCTGGTTCTCAAATCATCTGTCCGCTCGCCAGTGGCAACGCGTATTTTCCAACGCGTATAGCCACTCGGCCATCCCGCCACCCCCAAAAAAAAAGTATCAACTTGTAACGACACAGTAAAACAAAAATAACCATACGATTCTATCTTCAAAACCAATACTAAAACTGAATAAAAACATACCAGACGGTTCCCGAATAGCGCAGAAGACTAGAACAATCACAAAAAAAAAAAAAAGCCTAGTACTCTTTTTAATTATGTTTTTTACGTTAAAATGCTTTTATCTCACAATTTAGTTTATTTCACTAATAAACTAACGGCAAAATAGTATAAACAGAGCCCAATCAGCCCAATTTACTGAAATAAGAATCAATTATCATAAAGAAGAGATTAACAAAAGAAAAATATGCCTCTTAAGCAATGATGCCTGCCAACTTCATTTTTTGCAATCAAAAACCTAGAATACTTTTTTTCATTATCGAACTCAGCCTGAGTCCAACATAAGTTGCAATATAGGAATGCTTAAGTCAATAATATTTTTCTGATATTTGGGTTGTTGTTTGTTTGTTTCCAACAAACAATTTGGGTTAAACCGCACATTAAAAATGATACTCGATACAGTATGACTGATTAGGAAACATATTTTAAATAAATGATGGAAATAGGAGTCGCGGAAGACATTTAATATCTTTATGAGGGAGCTCATGTACGAGCAAAAAATAAAAATTACTAATGTATAAAATAAACGATGACATTAATCTGAAACGATTTAAACCTCCAAGGATTAGAATATATGAACTGTCATTAAATTTTCTTTTACTAATTCTTGATTGAGGAAATCCATTAAATTCACTACAGTTTAAGGATTTTAGAAATAGGCGATCATTTCCGTTCCTCTCGCTCTTCCACCACAGAGGTATTATTCACCATCATTAATGATAAAAAGGCATCTATTAAATATAAGTAGCGGAGCGCAGTGATTCGGCCTTATTCTCAAACAGTTGGCATATGGCGAGAAGTTAAACCGGAACGCTGGGTGTGGCGAGGCGGCGGAATTCGAAACAGCTCAAGTCGTGACAAAATAAAAAAAATAAAAGTTTATTACGAAATATAAATTATGGCTGAGAATATTTTTTAGTATCACCTATGTCACCTGTGGTATAGTGGTTAGCATGGCAACTTACAATAGTAAAGGTCGCAGGTTCGCGCCCGGCGGTGGCCCTAAGATTTTTTAATGGGAATAAAAAATCCTTAGCCGTCCCTCGGATAGGACGTAAAATGGAGGTCCTGAGTCTGTGCGATGTCAGGTACTCGTATAAGATCCCTATCCTAATTAACTCTGGATAGGCAAAATTTAGTACTCCCACTGTAGCATCGTCCGATTAGCCATTAGTGGCTTTAAGTGACCGATTTAAGTAACGTTAAACAAACAAACTTCATTAAGTCCTTATAAAGTATGCCATGGAGGATTGTTTTCTTTGTGCTTCCCTCTACTCCTTAAAAATATGGTGGAGCTTGTTATACTTTAACCATTACACACTTTAGAGTACTACTATACCTTAACCACCTAATTTGATAAATAAATCAGAATAGAATAGATTAAAATAATGTCTTTATTTATAATGCTCATATTATATACATCCTTTTTAAAATAGGTTGTTTTTTGAACATAATTAGGACTCGGTCTCTTGACCCTTAGCTGAGATTGGTACTAATAATTAGAATTTTACAAAGCCTTTCCAGTGAAACATTACATTAAATTCTAAAATCTATATTACATTTAATATATATTAAGTTTATTTTATCTGTTCCTATACAAGCTTTTTACAAGGGTTCATAAATAAATCAGAATAGAATAGACTAAAATAATGTCTTTATTTATAATATTCTATACATTCTTTTTAAGACAGGTATGTACTTACTGAGTATCCTCATCCATAGTCAGGTCGATTACTTCTCTTACAGAACACTCATATAAATGAGAGGTGTTAACTTCCTGCTGGTGATTGACTTTAGCAGGATCAGAATAATAGGCCTCGATGCATTCCTGGCAGTTATGCATCCTCTGGTCATTGATTTCCTCATCTGTTCAAAATAAACACAGTTATTAGGAATGTTTGTCATTTTAACTAATTCCACCCAACAAAGAATACAAATCTATGTAAAAAAATAAATTTAATTTGTGTTAGACAGAAAAAATGAGTGGGTATATAATATTATTTTATGTCAGGCACTAAATTCATAAAAAAAAAATAATAAATAAATAAAAAAAAAAAAAAAATAACATGTATCAAACCAGAGGCCTATAAAGATCGGAGGCAGATCTGTAAATGCCAAGGCAGTCCGTTCGGCTATTAATGAAAACTAGGTTATGTTGAAAAATGTATAAATTAAACACAACTGATATATCATAGAAATATGACAGAACACAGATGAGGTTAGCATCATTATATATGTATCCGTCTTTTTCCCTAAAACCTTTTAATTTTTAAATAAAATCTAAGAGAGTTTGATGTAAATTAGATGAAACTATGAGATAGAATAGATGAAACCGTGAAGAAAGCATCTTTATAATATCTTATCAATTGACTGAATAATAAATTGATAGCTAATTATGGCTATCAATGAATATCCATATACATACATTAATTATGAAGGAATAAAGAACATGTATAAAATAAATTAATATGATTGTAAAATTATTATTAATAAGTATGTTTATATGTATACGCCATTGATATATCTGTATATACCATTCAAAATTTATAACAAATCGCAACAATAACAATATTAATAAAACAAAATAATACTCATCATTTAGTTGAAATGATGTTAGAACACTTGTTAAATAATTATTAATTTGCTGTATTTCCAGCAAATTGTGGGTAAAATTTTAAATTGAGGATTAGGGCGACCATTAAACCTCAACACTTTTTTCCAAAAAAAAATATTTTTTAAATTTATTAATTTATTTTTTAAATTTATAAAATTTTCTTTAAAAAGTGTTGAGATACTGTAAATTTCACAATTCTACTTTTCGGGGCCAGAATATTAACGTATAACAAATAAGCCATTTCGAACCTTTAATAAAATGCATAAAATTGTTATTAGAGTACTTGTTCAAAGCAAATTAAGCTTGTCTCTATTTTCTCTTTCTCTCAATTCGGACCTTGTGTTGTAATTTTCAAGGTTTCGGATGAGAATAGGAACTTCTCATTCGGTATTTTAAATTTAAATTTATTCTCAGGTGAGACAATTTCCAAATGAAGGAGAATAAAATGGTAATATCCTTTTGACTGTTACAAGGAGGGCTTAAACAGGAGCGAGGTTTTCACTGAGCCAGCCAGGAGGTGCTACGGTTTAGGCAAATATTTTACCTGCATCTTTCGCAATTTGCTAAATTGAGTTCTCTTTCCGCTCAGTTAAGAAAATATTTTTTTAAATTTTATAAATATTTTTTTAATGTACTGCATAGAATCTTTCACCTAAACCCTTGGAATGCTCAATAGCAGAAAAAGGAGAAAGTGAAACAAATATGTATGTATGAAAAATACAACTTGATATGAAAAAAAATCAACGTTAACAATAGATCAAACATTTGATTAAAAAAAAAGAAAGGAAAAAAAAAGACGTCTACATCACCCCATAATAATTTAAAAATAATGTAAACCACAAATAATTTTAATGATTTCAAGATTTCTAAAATGAAAAAGACAGATTAAAGGGTGATTTTAAAACTTTGTAACACATGGCAAAATTTAATAGGAGAATGGAAAAAATAATAATGAATAGATTTGTAAAATTGCACCCGCAGGGGCTAGTCCAAGTGCCAGACTAGCGGGGTACAACGCTCCCCCGGGCTCCCGAGTTCAGTACACGGTACTCTTACACGCCATAACAGTACACTATACCTCTACTCTTCACATAAGGTCATATACAGTACTCACCTCAGGGCTACCTTCCCTGGGAAGACCCATGGATAACCTAGGGGGTATAGCCTAATCCCCAGTTGTCCCGAGGATACGGGGCCTCTTCAACTGGGCTAATCACCCGTTGGAGTGAATATTTGATTCAAAGAACATTAAGTTGCCTCGGATCAGGACAGACAAAACGGTTACGACGCGGCGCTCTAAAGGACATAAGAATAGGAACATGGAACATTAAGACTTTAACTGGCAAAGAGGTCGAAATAGTGGTGTAGATGGAGTCCTACAGGGCCGACTTCCTTGGAATCGTCGAGGTAAGGAAGAAAGGGCAAGGTGAATTGAGGCTTGACAAGGGCTATGTACTCATATATTCTGGAGTGCAGGCTGGACTGCGGGCCAAGGAGAGGGACGGCATGATAATGACAGAAAGACTGTTTGCTAAAGTAGAAGACTGGAAGCCCACCTCTTCTAGAATAATTGTGGCAAACATGGAGCTCTCTATAGGTAAAGTAACTATCATACAAGTTTACGTTAACTATCCAACAGAGGATGCCGATGTTCTAGATAAAGTACAGTTTTATACAGATCTTGAGAGAGAAGTCATAAGGGGACAAAATCGGAACAGAGCTATTATTATAATGGGAGACCTAAATGCAAGGACTGGAAGAGACCATGCTGAAGATGATTATGATGATATAATCTGGGAAGAGGATGTGGAAAGGGCTATAGAAAAGGTGAAGACTGGCAAAGCAGCAGGGAGAGATGGTATAGCTCCAGAGCTAATTAAATTTGGAGGACCAGAACTGCAGAAACACCTACAGGATCTATTTCAAGCAGCTTTTTCTCAAAAAACTGTGCCAAAGGAGTGGGAGTATAACATTCTCATTCATATACACAAGAAAGGAAGCTCTAGGGACTGCAGGAATTATAGACCTATATGCCTCTCTCAGGTGGTCTACAAGCTCTACACATCCATTCTAGAATATAAGCTGAGGATAATCGTGGAAAAAAACCTTGAGGAGGCAGCATTTAGACCATAGCGCCAGACCCAGGACCACATATTCTCTCTCAGGACGATTATTGAAAAGTCATGGGAACGAGGGAATAGTATGTTTCTGGCTTTCCTAGATATCAAGGCAGCATTCGATTCAGTCCCTAGACACGAAATATGGGCAGCTCTAGCCGCTAAAAATGTCCCCAGTGCACTAATAGATGCAATAAAATCCACATATCGCCAAACTAAAGGCATAATTAGAATAAACGGAAGAGAGTCCGAAGCCTTCGATATGAATAAAGGAATAAAACAGGGAGACAGACTTAGCCCTCTACTATAGAACAATCATTTCTTTTTCAATAAAAAATATTTCTATATATATATATAAAGAAAGATTTCTGTCAGAAATTATGACTCCTAATCCTAAGAAAATCCCTCAGAGTTTCCCTATTAAGAACTGATTGACCCTGTGTATTACCGAAAAGCTGTTGAGGACTAACGTTAAAAACGTCACGAAAGCTTTTTTTTTTTTTTTTTTTTGTCTTCCTTTCATTGTTTAGATGCAATTTCGCTCAACTGCTTGTTCTGTGTACAATAGAGAAATGTCCAACTGCCATGCAACTTTAACACGGTTGAACCAGTACGGCACTGCAAGTTTATTTATAAGAAAAAAATATGCATAGTTTGTTAAATAGGAATACCGGGAGGAGATGGATGGGATGCGGGTGGATGACTAGGGAATGATAGAATAATTACAAGCACCAACCAATATAACGTGATGAAGGATAGCTGCAATAAATCTCTTGAGTCGTATATCTTCCTACAGCTGTCGTATCGGAACTGACAAGGGATTCATTTCCTAGTGTATATTTTCAAGGAGTAATAGACAAAGTTATTTTTCATGTCCGTCTATTTAAAAAAAAATCTGGTGCGTGCGCGCAACACACAACTTTCACTTACCAACTTACTTAGATTAGTAATTGACGTGTTTTGCTAAATATCATTTCCCAAAGTAACACATTTTTCTACATTCATATCTTATTTTTGTTAATCGTTAAAGCCGTTTTTGAGTAAATAAAAAAACCCCGTAAAAATCATACAAAATTTATTAAGTAAAGTCCCCCCTCCCGTACATCAATTTTGATGAAATTTTTACAGTCATATCTCGGGCATATAAATACATCAAATACCAAGTTTGATCAAAATCGTTGAAACCGTTTTTGAGTAAATAAAAAAAACATGTGAAAATGATACAAAATTTATTAAGTAAAGTCCCCCCTCCGGTTGATCAATTTTGATGAAATTTTTACAGTCATATTTCAGGCATATAAATAGATCAAATACTCAGTTTAATCAAAATCGTTGGAGCCGTTTTTGAGAAAATCGAAAAAAACTTAAAAAGTTATTAAATAAAGTACCCCCTCCCTTTGAACAAATTTGATGAAATTTTTGCTGTCATACTCTAAATACCCAATTTCAGGTTCGCACGGTTTATAGTTTTTGAGCTAGTCTGTTCACACACACACACACACACACACACACACACACACACACACACACACACACACAGACCATTTCGCGGGACTTGGTTATTTTGACTCAGGGGATCCCAAAACGTGTATTTCCGTTGAAAACCGGAAGTCGAAAATTTTCACGATCGCAATACTTCCACTTACTATATATTTCATAAATAGGTAAGTGAAAGTAAAAATATTAATTAAAGCATTTACCAAAAGGGTTATTCAATTAATTCAACTTTAGGCTCTATACAGTTCGAGACAAATTACGCACATAACTATAATAAAGACCTAAAACTATCTTTAGTTTAGAACTAGAATTTTTTCTTGGTATGATTGATAAGATTTCGCGCTTCCCCGGACTAGGCAAAGCTATTATGACCCGGTCAGATCTAAGTAAACCTCTTAAGAGAGAGATTACAGATGGATGGTAATCCAAGTGGAACGAAAGCACTCCAAGCAAGCTACAATTTATAAAGAAAGAAGTTAAGCCCCGGAGTACCTCCGGACGTGTCGCAGAGAGGACTAGACTGAGACTAGGACACACCACGCTAACCCACTCGTCCATAATAACTAAATAATCACCATCGAATTGTATCATTGTAACAGCACATCACATTTTCCAAGTATGCCCCTTTACATACCGCATATAATAATTTAGGACTAAAAGAAGATCTGACTCAAACCCAAAAATCCTACACAAACACATTGGTCCTAATATTTGAAAATCTAATAACTTTATATCAGAAATATAAAATCAAAGATAAAATAGAAAACTGATATGAATGAGGAATATAACAAATAAACAGAATCGTATAAACGTGATTTATTGATATCAGAACTCTAATGGCGATGATGACCATTGCAATTTTACGCCAATAGAAAAGAAACAAAAGTTTGAATTCTCTTTCGACCTATTTATTTTATAATGTTTCTGAATAGAGCCTAAAAAACATTAAAAATCTGTGATGTCCGTTTTCCTATACATCATTCAGTTCTCTGGCTATTGGAATTTAAATGTTTAATGAGGACCATTAAACATTTAAATTCACCATTAAACATTTAACTTATTTAATTGTTTTCTTTAGGTATATGCCAGATTTATATATATTGAAAAAGGACATCACAGTGATTCCTTATTTATTAAGCCCTATTAGAAAGCGTGATATTAGTGATAGGTTAAAAGGGAACTCCAAATTTTTTTATTTATTTTTTTTTTTGGGGGGGGGGGACTTCAAGGCTTCCACTGAAGCCCTATACTGCCCATACTAACACCCATGGCACTGGGTGGTACTTCTCCTACTAAAGAAAAGCACCAACCAGGGCTGGACTCGAACCCGAAGCTCCGGCATGGGAGTACGGTGCTTTACCGCACAGCCACACCGGGCCCTTTAAACTGATTATAATTTATTCATAAACAAACATGGCTTGAAATCAGCTTGAATATTTGTACCTTGCCACCAAATTTTCCTTTGAATCACAATCACATCAATCACAAATCTGAACTCCAAACTTTGAATGGTACTTTTCATAATATAAAATTAAAAATTAGTTTGTCAGTTGTATGGATGAAAATTCAAAATCATTTGTATATTATCGCCTAATATTACAAATTTATAAATGAATAAAAACTTACCTACAAAAAACAAAAAAAAATTACATAAATATAAAATCAAAAAGAAAATCGAGGCCCAAGTTAGTAGTGAAACAAGGAGATGAGAGAAATTAAGCGGTATGCTACTAATTATTATTATACTACTTATAATTATGAAATCATAATATATTGTAATTATGATACTTATAATTATGGCCCACTAGCTGTGGGGCCCGGCTTCGCTCAGGGAGTTGTGGAATTGATAGAATGAAGGAATATTTTTAAAATGTAATAGTACAGAAAAATAAACCAGAAATAATCATGATTAAAACAAAATTTGTACCATCCTGAAACTTCATTTTAGTATTAGTGGTAAGTTTCGAAACCTCAGAGTTCGCCCATATATGGTTTGAGTATCAGAGACCCTGTTAATGTGGTCCTCTTAATGCGTTTTCTTCCCTTTTCTAGATTAAGAAAAATTATTATTGCAGCAAATATGTCGTGGTATGTACCATTTTTTATGGTTTCTATGTTCTGATTCCATTGAGACCATTCTCATGATGATATCGCATCCTTATTAAGTTGAGTAACTTCTCCTTTTTCGAATTCGGTTGAAAATTTACGAACAGAACAGAAATATTATATGAACACTCTATTTTCTATATATATTCCATTAGGTTATATCTTTTATTCATATTATCTATAGGTTATCTATTATATTCTGTGTTAGTTTTTATTCGCTCACTACACTAATAAGCAATTTTTCTATTGTTGTAAATTTACTCTTATATTGTATATTGATTAAAGACAATGTTTCGACCAATTCTTTCTTCTTCTGTAAAACTTAATTCGCTTAGGGAATCCAGTTGGTTTTGTTTATTTTTAATTTCAATTCATTGCAAAAATGTAATGAACTTATTTAAAAATAAGAAGGAAAAAATAATTATTTATAGATAATCTCGTGTAATTTAAAGAAAACAGCTGAAGCTAAAGCCATAACAAACCGAACTAATGAACGATAACCTTATGAATTGAGTTTTGTTAGCGCTCCTGGCTTCCAAATGTCGAACTAAATTTTTTCATTCATAACTCACCTGGGCTTATTAGAGGAGCTAATTACATGTAGCGAGAGGCTTAAAATTGCAGCCCTTGTCCCTTCAATATTACACACTTAAAATTAAAACTGAAACCTTCTTCATCGTTAGGAGCAATAGGGCAATTCGACGACATAACATACTTGATAGTACGTGTAGTCGTTTTTGAGCCTTTTCGGCACGCACATTGTACACTTTGCTTTATAATATATATTGATTATTATGAAATGGGCTTCCGCCTCGCCGAAATGTCTTTACAACCATTCCCTTACCTTAACCTTAACCTCTAACACAATAACCCATGAATGGTCTTGGGTTCAGTACTGTAAAAGAAAGTACTGTTTCTTGCCCAGCGGTCGTGCAAGGAGTTGACTTGACCGTGATCACGCTCAACCGCTAGGTTTTTTGCCCTTAATCTTTTAATTAATGTTACCCACCTTAAAGAAGCTGGGTTTGCCCCAGGAGGGTCTCCCGGTCCACGAGACAACATAATGCTTTACCAATCAGCTTATCCTCATTACCTTACCAGCCACTACAATTGTCAATTGTTCAAAGAAGTACTATATACACAACGTTCTTTCCTGTTTAACACAGGAATGTAATAAATTTTATAAATAAATAAAATTTAAAACAAGTTATTTAAAAGCCGTAAGGCATTCCAATTCAACGGTAATTTAAAGTAGGCTATTATGTGAAATGGTAAATCTATATAAATAAAGTTGAAATTCTGTTTGTTTGTTTGTTTATTTGTTCTTTATAGAAATCCATACCGTTTGTCCTAAATTCTCCAAATTTCGCTCAGTGGTTCTTTGATACCAGGTGCGAACACCTGTCCAAATTAAAATTGCATAACTTCAGCCAATCTCTTGGTATATTCTTTATTGTTAAAAAATTCCTCATGATCTCGCTTTACAATGTTTTTTTTTTTACGAAATCGACCGTTTGAGTTGAAAAAACGGCCTAAAACATCATTTTATAGATTTTGAAGAGGCCAACAAGGCCTGGTAAGACCGTCCCTTGGTAGGCGTCGAGTTCTGGGATTTTTAACCGACTTCGAACGAAAGAGGAGGTTACTCAATTCGATACGTATGTGACTTTTTTTTTTTTTTTTTTTTTTTTTCTATGTATGTCCACCGATTACTCCGAGATGGATGGACCAATTGGAACGAAACCTTTTGCATCTTGTAGAGTATTTTCCCAAGTTGGTCCCATTAAAACCTTTTTTGGGTTCTTAATTTATTTAAGAAGTTATCGAGAAAAAACATGAAAATAAATATTTAATTATCACTAAAAATTTTACTTATTGGAAAAACATATGGCATATATAACATAAGGTATGCTCCAACAAGCTAGTAAACTCATTGGTAACTAACAAATCTCTATATTGTTTTAATGCTGGATGAATCATGTGGGAAAACTAACCAATCAAATTTAGAATTAAAAGAGTGGGGGAAGAACGTGAGCAGTCTATTAGTTGTCGACGTGTTTTAAGTGCTTGTTGGAACCAACGTATACATAACCTTAACTAATTTTTCAACAGCAGATTTCAATAAAGATATTTAATATCCGCAAAATATAATATCGCTGTCGTTTCCTGTAGCGATATTAGTATATATATTAGATAGATATATATATTCACCAATAACAGTAAACCTTCTTAATTTAGATCTAGTCGACGGTTGGACACCATAAACATAAGACCAAGAAATTCGTGGAAATCCAAGAAAGACTGAGTATTGATAACCGTTTTAAAGCAGAATTTAAGACTTCTTCAAGTTCCCCAAGGTTATTTAAATTTAAAATCGTAGCCATTATTGCTTTAAATTAGATTTTGATTTCCGACTTTCACTCGCTATGCACGTTAAAAAAGGAATACAATAATTCCTGGAAAAGCTCATTTTCAGCTGATTTGGGGTCCTTAACATTCAGGAACCTCTGTCTTCTTCCGGAATCACTCGGTCATATTAATATACGATGTAATCATGAAATCACGTGCCGATTCTTCATGGAACGACACTTCTGTTATGTTTTCCTGATTACTACTATAGGTTGCTAATTTTGTTTCTGCAACTAGAATAAATTAGAAAGGCTGTCAGTGCCAAATCATTTATTTTGAGAAGACGAAAATCTGCTATCTAAGCTTAAATGTGGCTCGAAAAAATATAAGGTGCATGTCCAGTTATGAAATACCAGGTCATTCAAAAAGTCCTGTCGTTTTTTTGGGGGAAATTATAAATAAATAAATATTTTCAAATAATCACCTTTATTCATCAAAATATCCACCGTTACAGTCGGTAACCTTCTCCTAACGAGATGGTAAAGCCCAAATTCCTTCCTTAAAAAACTGTTGATTTTTACTGCAAAAATAAGTGGTCAGTTCGTGAATTAGGTTGTCACGGTCTTGAAAACATTTCTGTCTCAGATTGTTGTCGAGATCTCTGAATAGGTGATAATCAGTGGGTGACAGGTCAGGGGAATATGGTGGGTGAGGCAAAACTTCCCAGCCTATTCAAGCGGGAAGTTAACGAAGATGCAGTTGTCAAGCGAACAAGCCTATTGGCATCTGAAAGCTTATGAGGAATCCATTTATCCAGTTTTTTTTCACTTTTCCCAGTTCTTTAAGGTAATTCCAGGCAGTGGTGGCTGAGATATTAAGTTGAGAGGCTATCTCTGAACAACTTTGACGCGGATCCAACTCTACTACTCTTCGAACGTCCTCCTTATCAACTACAGTTGGTCGACCCGAGCGTGCCTCGTCTTCTAGTGTCTCGTCGCCTCCACGAAATTTTGAAAACCAAAATTGTGCCTTCCGCTCAGACAGCACATCTTCCCCAAACACGGAGCATATTTTTCTAGCAGTTTCGGCAGCTTTTGAGCCAAGTTTAAACTCATAGAGCAAAATCGACCGAATTTGAGTTTCAACTGGAATCATTTTAACTAGACAGTTGGATGGTGACTGCATTAAATTAATCCTCCTTAGCCTCCTATTCATAAAGTATAAACATTTGTGTTTACATGGATAAAAGTTGTATTGAACGGAATTAATTAGCAAACACTCTAGAATCAAAATAAACAACGAACAAACGAAAAACGACAGGACTTTTTGAATGACCTGGTAATTTACATTCTGCTAAATAATTTCAATATTAGTTTGTTCCATCACCAATTTCATCTATGATGGCTAATTGTCTAATTTTTTTTACGTTGCTAGCTGGTGGCACACAGGCTTTGCTATTGTCTAGATAGGAGAGTCTAGATATAAAAATCTTTAAGATAGGCACTTATTAGGAATTATTTCCATCATTCATTTTCCAGTTGATTTTTCGATTGTTTACACTTTTCCACTTGCCTAAATTGTGAGTTGTAATTGTTTGCTGTGTATTAACTGAAATGTAGTAGAATAAAGCGTTATTAAAGAGCCAGACTTATAAAAATTTCCATTGGTTTTGAGGTTTCAATCGATCTTTATTAAATCGAAAGAAATTTAAATATTCGAAGTTCAGTGTTTGCGGTTCGTGAGAGCCTAAGAGTGTTGTTAAGAGCCTAAGTCCAATAAGAAATGAATGAATTTTATTGAAATAGACAGTGAAAATGAGCTTGCATGTGTTTAGGGGTTTTTCGCGTTCGAGATAGTCATCTTTCAGGTACCAAAATAACTAACAAAAATATTGTATATTGTATTTCCCAATTAATGAAAATTTTCCTATCACACTTTCCCCATACAGACATTACATAATTAACAAAGAAATTAAAATCTCAATGTTTGCTGATGTTCATCCATCAATAAATACTGCAAAATAAAAGTTGATATCTCCCACACAACCTCTTTGTATGGAAGTCCCGTCAGCAAAAATTTCGCTGCCATGAAAATGCTTAATATCATAAATGCTACCCCACTAGAATTAAAGAAATTTATTTTCTGAATAATTTTTTATTACGAAGGATATTATTCTTAGTACTTCGCTATTAAATTTAGTCAAAAATTCATCTAAAGGAATTACGAACATAATTGACTCAACTTTGATCTTATTAAAAAAAATTCCAATTATAATCGTAGAAGGTAGGGTTTTGAAATTTGTATTAAACAGGCACCGCTTTTCAGCTTTTCTGTGTGTACTCATGAAATTGAAAAGGTGACTGTTTATAGGATTATGTATAATAAAAAAAGCCCGGGAAAGACGAACGTGGTAGAGCGTAAAAAAATTTCGAAATTTGTTTTACCCAACTTACGGTTTTCTACATTTGTTATCTTCTCCAACTAAAAAGTATGAAATAAAAAACATTTTATAAAAAAAATTAAACCGACTTCAAAACGTAGGAACCAATAAAAATAAATGCACTGAAAAGTATGAAATAATTACCTTCTGATTTTTTTTTTTTATTTTTTTTTTTTATTTTTTTTTTTTTTATGGCGTCAACCACTAGGGTCATCATCGCCATTTATTCAATGTTCGGTTTATATCTTATTATATAATTCTGTTAATTTTAGAAAGTCGTACAGTTTGTCTGTTACGTTGTCTTGCAGTATACTGTATAAGTCATTTGGTATATCTAAGAGTGCTCTGTATTCTTCGTAGGCCCTGCATTCAGTCAAAATATGCTTTACTGTCAGCGGACATCCACAAGCCTGACAGTTGGTAGGGTCTTGGCGTGCCATTAGGTGTCCATGTGTCAAGCGCGTATGACCAATGCGAAGACGCGTCAAGATTACTTCCTCTCTGCGCTTACTCCTGTTAGAGGACTTCCATGGGATCACCTTTCTTTTAATTTCAAGTGATTTATTTTCAGATAAATTTAACCACCTGTTTTCCCAACTTTGTTTCATTTTTTGCTTGATGAGGGATAAAAAGTCCGCTGGTAGAACCCCTAGATAAGGAATGCCATCTGTTATTGCTTTTTTGGCGGCCTGATCCGCCAATTCATTTCCAACTATTCCGCAGTGACTTGGAACCCATACGAAGAATACAGTGCTATTGTTTGTCACGCCCGACTTTATTGAAATGAGGATATTTTGAATTATGGGATTTAAAGAGAAAACATTTTTCAAACAGATTAGAGCGGAAAGTGAGTCAGTGCAAATAACTATGGTTTTCTTTGTGGCCTGAATAACATTTAAACTTTTATGGATTGCGACGATCTCCGCAGTAAAGTTGCTACAAGTAGCAGATAAGGAAAAATGATGCTGCCTGTCATTGCATATTATCGAGGCTCCTACTCCTATAGAACTCTTAGAGCCGTCGGTGTAAATGTAGTTAGCGTCCCCTAGTTTTTCTTTAAGTTTATGAAATTCGTTTTTGTAAATTAGTGGTGCTGTGTTGTTTTTAAGTAGCCTTGGGAGGGAAAGGATGATTTTTGGGGTAGGTAGTCCCCAGGGATGGATAGGAGATGTTAAATTCTCATGAAATGTGGGTATATCAAGGTTGAGGTCAAATAAGGATGCTGCAACACGGACTGCAAAGGATGTTCTCTTCTTTAAGGAAATTTGTTGTTGGGATAGGAGCTGTTTATTGGGGAATAGATAATTCAAAGGATGATTATAGGTGGAGAGGATTTTAACTAAGTATTTGAGATCGAGTTCTTGTCGTCTTAGGTCAAGGGGAGGTACGCCAGCTTCAACACAAAGACTACTAGAAGGGCTAGAACGAAAAGCACCTGTAGCTAACCTAAGACCCGTATTCTGTACAGATTCCAGCATTTTTAGGACTTGAGTAGAAGCTGAGTTGTATGAACAGCAGCCGTAATCCAATTTAGATCGTATAAGAGTTTTGTATAACGTTAACATACTGGCCCGATCTGCACCCCAACTTGTATTAGATACTATTTTTAACAGGTTTAAGGAGCGGAGACAATCTGCTTTTAATAGTTTTATATGAGGGGACCAACTGAGAGTTCTATCAAAAGTTACTCCTAGGTATTTGATTGTGTTTGAGAAAGAGATTTGTTGACCGGCAATAGAAAGTGATGGCAAAATATTAGGTTGTCTTTTACTGAACAGGACTGCAACTGTCTTAGCTGTTGAAATTTTGAAGCCGTTGGTACTTATCCAATGATTGACCTTATTCAAAGTGCTTTGAATATCATTCTGCAGTTGTGTTAATTGTTTCCCTTCCGAATAAATTACTAAATCGTCAGCATATAACATAGCTTTTACCGGCGGCTTAACTTCATTCATGACTTGATTAAAACCAACACAGAAAAGTGTCGCACTTAAAACGCAGCCTTGTGGTACACCGTTCTCTAATTCGAATTCTTCAGAAAAAATATTTCCAATTCTAACCCTGAACCGTCTATTTGTTAAAAAATTTTTAATGAATAAGATCATGTGACCATTAATTCCCATGTTAATCAGATTGTCAATTATTAGCCTTCTCCATGTCCTATCAAAAGCATTTTCTATGTCAAGAAAAACCGCTAATAATTTACTTTTGTTTTCAAAGGCTTCCAAAACATCCGATTCTAAGCGCACCAGATTATCAGTGGTACTCCTACCCTTCCTAAACCCACTTTGCCATGCTGGTAGTAAATTTTTGGATTCAAGATACCATGACAGACGGTTGCTTATCAATTTTTCCGTCAGTTTACAAATGGAGGAGGTGAGTGAGACCGGAAGCTTTTGACGTTACTGGGATCTTTGTCTTTTTTCAGTATAGGAATAGTAATGGCTGTTCTCCAAGTGTTTGGAAAGCTTCCGGACAAAAACAATTTATTTAATATCCCTAAAATTATAGATTTATTAGCCGAACATAAATTTTTGACCATCCCAATGCATATTTGATCAGGGCCGGGTGAAGAATCTTTTCTAGAATTCAGAGCAGTAAGAAACTCTGTCATGGAAAAGGGGAGATTCAGAGGATCTAATGGATTATTAGAAATAACTGGCGGTACTGAATCTACTAGATTTTTTATATTGAGGAAGTGAGGTGAAAAGTTTGCTGTTGATGAAGTGATATAAAAATGTTTAGCCACGGCGTTTGCTAATGCTATAGGATCTGTATCATAATGGTCTTGGTTTTTTATATATTTTATTTGGGGAGAAAGGCCATAGCCCTTAATCTTTCTAACAGTTTCCCAGAAAATGACAGGCGGTGTGTTAGAGCTAACGTTAGTTAAAAAGTTTTTCCAAGATAGTTGTTTGCTCTTTTTGACTATATACCTGGCATGTTTTCTCGCGGATTTGTATATTTCTAGCTGATCGGAAGATGGTCGTTGCAGAAATTTTCTCAAAGCTTTCTTTCTTGCTTTTATAGCTTTTTCACATTCCTCTGTCCACCATGGAACAGGTACACGACTGTTATTTTTTCGGTAGGAAAAGGAGGTGTATGGAATCGTTTCTTGAGCTGCGCTTAGTAACCTACTATTTAAATCCGCGATAAGGTGATCAGCATCACTTTCGGACATATCAATATCATTAAGATTTACTATCTCTTGGTACCTCGACCAATCCGCTTTTTTAATGTTCCATTTGTTATGTCCCCGGATAGTTGAGCATTTTTCGGATGTTTTAAAAATTATTGGGAAGTGGTCGCTGCCATGCGTATCATCTAAAACGAACCAGTGAGTTGTTGGCAGCAACTGGGGGCTGGTAATGGTGAGGTCTATTGTTGAAAGTTTTCCGGATCTGGTGCACATATGGGTTTGAGAGGCATGGTTATTTATAACGCTTAAGTTACATGTATCAAGAAATGTTTCTACTAATTTACCTCGTTCATCCAGGTGGTCACTACCCCATAGAAGATTATGAGCGTTAAAATCCCCGGCTAGGATTACAGGGGATGGTATTTCTGATTTTTATGAGTACACAGCAAAATTGAAAATGGTATAAAAAGCGGAGAAATGCAATAAGACGAATAATTTTATTTTTATTTGTACCAATACACACTAATTGTTATTAAAAATTGTGAAATTAAAATATTAAATACTATGTTCAATACAACACAATCTTTTCGGAGGCGGCGCAAAATTTAAAATTTTTAACACTAGACATTATGAAAATCGTAAAATGGATTTTATCTTCTCATCTATTGATTTTAATGCCTACTAATGGAATTGTATCGGTAACATGTCATTTATATTTGCGCCGTCTCCGAAAAGATTGTGTTGTATTGAACATAGTATTTAATATTTTAACTTCACAATTTTTAATAACAATTAGTGTGTATTTGTACAAATAAAAATAAAATTATTCGTCTTATTGCATTTCTCCGCTTTTTATACCATTTTCAATTTTGCTGTGTACTCATAAAAATCAGAAGGTAATTATTTCATACTTTTCAGTGCATTTATTTTTATTGGTTCCTGCGTTTTGAAGTCGGTTTAATTTTTTTTATAAAATGTTTTTTTTAAACCATATGTTTTTTGTTTTTTTTTAAACATTAATATACGTTTATTTAAATGTATAGTGAATTTATTTTTTATAAATGCCTCCTAAGAAGCGAGCTTCAATCGCGGGAAACTGAGTCTGCCCAGGAATACGAGGCCCGCTTTGCGCCACAAAGGCTTAGGCAAGCCGATTTGCGAGTGCTGAAACTGCAGGCCAATATTTCTGTTTGTTTGTTTGTTTGTCTTTTATAGAAATCCATACCGTTTATCCTAAATTCTCCAAATTTCGCCAGTAGTTCTTTCATACCAGGTGCGAACACCTGTCCATATTAAAATTGCATAATTTCAGCCGATCTTCAGCTGATAGTCTTTATTGTTATCGAAATCGTAATGAACTCACTTTACAATGGTTTTTTACGAAATCAACCGTTTCAATAGAAAAATGAAATTCCCCGATCAAACCGGGTTATACAGCTTAAAGATGAATTTCTGTTAGTTTGTTTTTTCTTAATAAAAATCCATACCGTTTGTCCTAAATTCCCCAAATTTCGCTTAGTGGATCTTTCTTACTAGGTGCGAACACCTGTCCATATGAAAATTTCATAACTTCAGCCAGTCTCTGGGTATATTCTTTATTGTTATGAAAATCGTTATGATCTCACTTTAAATTTGTTCACGTTTATTAGAAAAATGAAATTTCCCGGGTGAAACCGGGATATACAGCTAGTTTAAAATAATTTAATCGGAATAAATTTACTACCTGAAAATTTATATCAGACGGGTTCAGCTAGTGTACTAATTGAATATAGCTAGTTTAACCGTTTTAAATATATTTTCTTGAATTAAAAGCAGACGAGGAGACGGAATAGACGGGGAAGAACGGAGTGGAAACAATCCGGGAGTAGAATGCTGATGCGACCTACATCCGGATCTAGGAGCTCAGCGAATCCTCGCCATCTGCTGATTAAGGCGGCCGTGCCTCCTGGGAACAGCCTCTATTTCAGCAATTAAATTTTAATTGTTTCCCTGATAATTAAGTGTTAGTGCCTAGGACGGTTTAGTCAGATCAGCGGTCGTTTGTGGTCGTGCAGTTTGAAACGTAATGTAACGTTGAAGCTTTCATTGTAGTAGATTCGTTCTTTAACACGTGCATTAGGTGCGGCATCGGACCCCGGGGTTCGATGTCTAACATTACCCTATTAACAGCCGATTTTCACATGAAAATTTCCGAAAGTCCGAACACTTCAAACACTCAATTTCAAATTCAAACATTCAATGGAATTCATAGATAATATTGCAACGACTACCTTTATGGTTATCTTTAATTTTATGTGTTTCATTTTATACAATGTAGTTCTTTTTAATTTCTTTGACATTCTTGCATTATTGCATAGATATGAGAAAGAAAACAATATATTTTTTTTTTAATACTTCTTACTAAGTCTGTAATTATGAATAAAACTTACTGAAATTTGCTTCATTTATTTTATAAAAATTCATTTCTTCAAAAACAAATTTTTTTTATCATAGAGTGAGTGGTTGTAAAGTAGTAAAAGACCCCCAAACATTGCGAAAATTATCAATATGGGTGGTAATTCAAAATTACTGCAGTTTAATGCTATTTTCAACAAAGTATGGCGTAAATCCTGTATCTGACCCCGGGGGCCTGTCCTGCGCCTATTATGTCTAGTTCCAATCCTTACCAAGAGATAATGCACGAGAAAATCCCAAAAAATTTCACGGATTTCAGACCATAAGGCGCTAAATACATTCACATTTTAATTACTTTGTCTCCGCAGGAGTGGGCCAATTTTAAAATTAATGAGATCGTTTTACGCATAATTCAATTTTCTACAACTAATATAGGTAACATTGTTTATTTGGAGTCACCCACTTTAAATTGCAGGCTTTGGAACGTGAGCGTAATTCATTTTTCCACTAAAGTGGTTTTGGCGAAAAGACTTACCTGATTTTAACTGTGATGACCTCAGTCGACGCAAAATTTAATGCCATTTTATTTTAGAAAGAACAATATTTTTTCTGCGATAAATCTTTTTCGAATTATTAGCAAAAAATGGAAAAAAGATCGAAAATTTCCATTTTGTTTGCCGATAAAATTTGATGGCAACCGATCTGAGGTGGCAGACGTTCACATTTATTGGCTACGAAATGAGTACTTTCAGCCTATATGATCAAAAATTTTCTTCCAATAAGGCACCTTTTTGACCCTCAGCTCCCGGACTAAGTCGGACTCCTGTAACCGATACCGTTCAATTCAGGATAGCCCTAAAATACGCCGCTACACCTAAAGTGTTAAAATCCTTAATATACCCCTACTCGGACTGTCAGGAAACTTTTTTTTTTTTTTTTTGGATCTTTATTTGCAATAATGTTTTATGTGAATTAGAAAAAAAATCGAACTTTACAGAGTTTCAGTATTTAATAAAATTTTAGAACATGAATTAATTTTTAAATCATGCAAACATACTTGTATACCATTACCCATGGAAACTAGTAAACAGCTCAGGCAAATTTCAAGATATCGCAACAGTCTTAGAATAGAGGTACAACTCAAACATTGCAAGTTTCGAGTTAGCAACAGCATTACAACGATGAATTTGCCTATTTTATACATAGAATAGAGGGGTAGGTCTAGTAGACTCCCCAACACCTAAGCGATGGCGTTTCTTCACGATTCCAGGTTATTCGAAATTGTAGAACGGGAACTTTATCAACGATTTCCCAACAAATTATATTTTGTAATTGTACCTTTATTAAACGGCGGGTGCAATATTTTTATTTTTATTTGATAAAAAATAAATAAAAAACCCATATAATTATTATAACAGAACTTATTTAAGAAGCGCCAGAGGGGTGCTGAATTTTAGGCGACACATATTGGCTTAAATAATTTAAGAAGTGTGGATGAAATATGTAATTAAATTTCAGCTTATTCCCACATTTTAAAATCTTTATTAATTATGATGGAAACCAGTAATGATTAAAGAATTTTATGATGTATAAAACAACTTATAAAAGGTCACCTGTGGTGTAGTGGTTAGCATGGCAGCCTACAATATTAAAGGTCGTGGGTTCGCGCCCCGTGGTGGCCCTCGGATTTTTTAAAGGGAGTAAAAAATCCTTAGCTGCCGTCCCTCGGATAGGACGTAAAATGGAGGTCCCGAGCCTGTACGATGTCAGGTACTCGTTAAAGATCCGTATCCTAATTATATCTGGATAGGCAAAATTTAGAACTCCCACTGTAGCATAAATGGACCTTAAACAAACAAACAACTTAAAAAATATAACGTAGAATAAATAAGTATGTAGGTACCAAATTACATGTATAAATATTTTTAGCTGTATTTAGAAGATTAAAGCTATTAATATTAGTAGCTGATTAAACCCTAAATAATCATTATAAGCTTATTGCTGCTATTATAAATTGGTTAAAATTATAAAAATGTATTCAATATGCTTATAGAAATGATCTTGTGTTAAATCCTACGGGTTTGGTCTGAGATGGTATGTAGAACACCACATGGCATAAATTTTTCATTTTTATGAATAAAAAACGTCATAAAACTAGAAAACGGTAGATTTTTCTATCTAAATCTACTTACAGGAAGAGTGGAAGCAATGCTCATTCATTAATCACACCTGTATCAATTCATCATATATATGTATAAAGCCTGTATCAATACCTCATATTTTGCCTCATGTTTATGAGGCATCTAATTTTGTAATTATTTATTAGAAAATGGGGCTCAATGATAAGGATCTATTTTACATATTCATTTTAATTGAACAATCAATTTATTTTTTATTAAATATATTTTTTTTTTAAATCAGAATCTAATTTTATGTTTATTTATAATATTTCAAAAATATTTATTAGCAAGATATTTATTAGAATCTTTTGGAATCTGTTAAATTTATGGTAAAAAATAAATAAAAATAATGAAAAAATGTAGATTAATTGTTTTAAATTAGCTGAGAATGCAACATTGTTTCTTAAGTACAAAATTTTAATATTAAAAAATAAAACGTTTTGTATTTTTGGGTCCCAAATTGACCATTGTAAAAATAAAATTCATAGACAATGCAAGAAATATAATGTTTTAACGGATCAGTATCAACGAATTGATGGAAAGTTGATATTTTTGTTTTTAAGAGGAATCTTAAAATAAATTATATGACCGATCCTTTCAGCTTAAGTTATTCGAAACCTACATACACATACATAGTTTTATTTTATGTTCGGCGCCTGAAACGAACTGAACATTTCTCTGTAGAACTATACAGGTCGCTACAAACTATTCTCTAGTGTGAATGCTCTTGTGTGAAGTGTGTTTGTTTCAGTTTTCCCAACCCTGAAGCTACTCTGGCCTTGGAAGCCTGTTGCGTAATTCCTCTTTGAGTTTTTCTTCTGGTTTTTCATCTTCCACTTCTTATTTCTCTTTTGTCTTGAAATATTCCAGTCAGGGCCGAAGAGTTGCGTGGTTTTGTATAATAAATTGAGATTCCGTCTCAATGAATAACAACATCCGGAGCTGATATTTCTAAAACACTTACGCCTTAAATTTATTAATATTTGTCATAGGCGTGGCATTAAATAGGCCCCATTTTCCACATTTTTTTTTATTTATTGAAAAAATAATATTCAAGGACCCTTGGTACAGATATTTTCAGAGTTTCATTGGCACTAACATTTAATAGTATTCAAATTATAGTAAAAAAAGAAGACTCGACCGAAAACAAAATATTGTAGGTTGATTAGCTTTAAAAAATATTTAACTAACATGAATTTATTTTAAAAAGAGACCAGTGATGAAAACATTTTTTTTAATTTTATTATTATTTTATTATAATAATAATAATAATATAATATTAATATATTATTAATATTATTATTATTATTATTATTAAATTATTATTATATTAATATATTAATATAATAATAATTTTAATTTTTTTAAACTAAATAATTATTATTATTACGAGGAGACCCTGCCACGCGCTGCTGTGGCTCAGTAGCTAAATGCGTTGAATTAGTCATATCCTATTCTTTTTTATAGTCAAATCAAAATTCACTAAAGCTAATAACGTTTCAGCTAAACTAAAAACCAAAGGGATTTAAAATAGAACTTTACGCCAAATTTAAAATTTTTTGGTAAAGAATTTAGAAGGGTTAAAGTTTTTATTTTTTGCATCTAATATTTGACCATTGTGTGTTAATGAATGACACATGTAAAAGGAACTAATAAAGAACATGATTGTAACAGGGTTTAGTAGAATCAAAATAGACGTTTAGCAAAAATGCACCAAATAAATCTTTTACCATAATACATATTACTTAAATTCAGAATATAACATGTGATAATATAAGATATCGTATCAGGAGGTTATACTAATAGGTGCACAATGAATTGGGTTAACCTGTCTTTTACTAAAACAAATAGATTCGATGTTTTCCCTCACGTCGAATGGCGAAACATAATTTGCCATAGGAAAAACACGGATTTTTCTAGTCCAAGCTGGAAAAATAGATTTATGTTAATTAGGGAGGGTAAGCTCCCTAATTAACAAAAGAAAATGAAGTGTTGTGTCAATAAATCAACTTATACCGCCATATTTTGGAAATTTATAGAACTTACAAATAATCACACTGAATTGTAGTTTAATAAGAATTTAATTTGCAACAAACAAAAAATTGAGGCCAATAATCGAGATTAAAACTATTCTATCTTTTAAATTGGACAAAACTACACACAATGAGCTCGATTTCATCAAAATCGATCGAGTAGTTTCTGATTTTACCTCCGACAAACATTGGGACATAAGAATTTTATATATATTTTTTTTTGTTCGGAAAACCTACCTGGCAATGTGTGGCATACGGGGGGTTACTCTATAGGTGTAACTAACCTATTCTAACCACGGTAGGAAGGTCGAGATTTATTCCGTGGGGTCTCCACGAAATAAAAGTCAACCCTCCCAAGCCGGATTTGAACCGCCGTCGTTCGGATCGAGCTTGCTAAAGCGGGTCGCACCCCAACACGCTCGGCTATCCCGACGCGAGATTTTTATATATATAAAGATTATAATTTATGTCACATGTTTTCAATTGGCTATCTGCAAATTTTTTTTCAATGAGCAAATCTGTGCTCTGCACGTATGTGTTAGCACCGCCTCAACAACCGTCTGGGTGGATTGTGTGGGTTTGAGGTGAATCTAAGTGTTTCTACTAGTGGGTTTATGTTGAAAGTTAGTATTTGATGAAAGTTTTTGTAGTATCGTATGACATATATAAATGTCGTATGACATTTCGCTGTATCGATGACTGTTGGGATATTCAGGTCCTTGTGAAGCAAGTCATTAGTGACGTAGTAAGGTGCATCAACTATCCTCATCAATACTTTCAATTGAAAGGATTGGATCCTTGGAATATTAGAGGGCTTTGCAGTACCCCAATAACTCTATCTCGTATGTCCAAATGAGTCTAATAAGCTTTTTGTATATTGTAAGATTTTTTGTCAGGGATGATTTTGAGCGTCTGTCTAGTAATCTTGATAACAGTCCGTATCGTTTGTTTGGTTGCTTTCTTATTAGTCTGATGTGGGTTTTCCATGTCAGTCTTTTGTCTAGGTGAAGTCCTAAGTATCTTACTTTCTTTGGAAATAGGTATGGGAATATCATTATATTCCCATAATAGACCTAAGGACACTTAAAAATAACCTAAATAAATATTAAAAACTTAAATCAGGGCATGTTTTGAGGGGTGTGAAAGCTGCTTGTTAAATTTTAGTATTCAATTTTAAATTTTTACACTATTTTTTTTTTTGTCAAAAATATATTTTTGTTTTGAAAAAAGGTTAATCCTTTTTTTTCTCACTAACACATATCTACGTTTATTAGTTTGTTTAACGTCACTTTATGCCACTAAGGCTAATCGGACGATGCTACAGTGGGAGTCCTAAATTTAGGATAGGGGTCATTAACGAGTACCTGACATCGTACAGGCTCGGGACCTCCATTTTACGTCCTAGCCGAGGGACGGCATGGCTAAGGATTTTTTAATCCCATTAAAAAATCCAAGGGCCTCCGCCTTTAATACCTTTAATATTGTAGGTTGCCATGCTAACCACTACACCACAGGTGACCCCATAACACATACCTACGTATTAAGTATACAGTGAGGGATAGTATTTTGATCTTGAATATTTATGACCAGATTTTCAAGAGAAATATACCTTATGGGGGTCCCGTGAGTCCAAATGACCAAATTCCGGGAAACGGTGTGTGTTTCTGTGTGCTTGTGCCCGAGACTTGGAGTATAATAGTCCAATGTCGTACTTTGTTACTCCACTTCCTATTTAATTTAAATAAATATTATAGTGAACCACTTGCTGTAATTTTCACTTTTGTGATGAAGAGTTTTATGTATTAGGTATTTTTAAATGAAGGAATCTCTTACATGGGTTATTATTTTTTATACTCTCCCAACGTTTCGGGCTTTTAGCCCATCTTCTAGGGGTATCTAATGAACATTTTTAATATTCAACCATAATAACATTTTGTCTATCCATAATAATTGTTTTATTTAGGGCCGCTTTCTCCAAGTTAGTTTAAACCAAGTTTAAATTTAATCCGGATTATCTCTTGGTTTAAACCAGATTTGAGTTTCTTCAAGTCGGTTTAACCTCTAAACTTGGTTTAAACTTAGATTAAGTTAATCCATCGTTTTTCCCGGTTTAAACTCTGAATTAGGTTTAAACTGCAAAACATAAATATTTTGTGTGATAACATACTCGGTCTTGTTACTTAAGAATTTTTTTTGCACTTGACAGAATACAAAAATGGAAAATATACATAATTGAAATTTTAAATAACATGGAAGAGGAAGATTATGATGTGTTTTTGTTGCCAAAGAGACGCATCAATAGAGGCAATCAGTTAATCCAAGAATATTTTCAGAATATGTTAAATCAGTGAAGTAGAATTGAGATGAGAAAAAAATGTTTCTTAACGTGCATTATTTTTATTGTAATTGGTTCATAATTAATATCAAGGTTATGTTCTAAATTATGTTTCACTTGAATATCTCATAATGATTTAATTTTATTATTATTAAGCTATAATAATTATATATCGCTAAACTTACAATAGATCATTTATTATTTAAACAAAATGATAATAATAAAAAGGTTCAACATTATTTGAAAAAAAATTATAAAATGTAAGAGGTTATTATTATTCTTGGCATATTAATATCATATTATAAAGAACATTTTATTAACATACAAATTAAATATCTGAAAACAGCACCGCTCGTTTCATTGAATTTATTCGCCAATTTCTTCCATTCATCCTCCTTCATTCCATTTCATCCTCTTTGACAGTGACGAAATCTGTTTTTTTCGTTTCAAAAATGTCTCTCTTTTCTTCCACAAGAGCCAGAAAAACATTAATTTCATATTGAGAAAAGATTTTTCTTCTTTTTGCTCCATTTTTATAGAGCACTTCCACCTTATTTACTTTTTTGGTAAAAACAAAATAATATGTATAAATAATCTTTCCATAACCCTTACATTACCTTCTCTTTCCATAGAAGTTTCAACAAGGAAATGTAAACAAATATGTACCAACCTTTTAAAAAACATAATAGCCTTCACATGATTAGGTTTAAACCGAGCTTAAACTAAACTAAGGCTGTAGAAAGTGAATCAGAGTTTAAACCTCGGATTAAAGATAATCCGGTTTAAGTTAATCTAAGTTTAAACTATATTGGAGAAAGTGGGCCTTAAAAACATAATGATTGACAATGAAATGGTCAAATACCAATGAAAAATTTTTATATATGTTATGTGAATTATGGGAATAAGGTATGTTTTTTATTCAAAACAATTATTATGGATAGATAAATGGTTGGTGGAATATTAAAAATGTTCAATAGATACCCATATAGATAGATATTCAATAGATACCCCATTCAATAGATGAATGGGCCAAAAGCCCGAAATGTTGATATATTGAAAGAAATAATTACCAATCGAGATTCCTTCATTTAAAAAAATATATAATAGTGAAATATGTGTGTAATATATCACAAAAACCAATTATAAAAATTATTTTATTTTCATAAGGTAGATATTTCATATTATTTATCCGTTTATCTCTTTTGGTTTGAACAAAAGCCTAGACTTATAAAGTTAAAAGTAGCCTGAAGCGGACAACTAAATTTAGCTTGCCCTTTAGCCGGAAGCAACGCGACAGGTGTGAAAGGACGGAGCTTGTGTAATTCCGTTCCCAACTCTGGCATTTGCCAATGGCAAGGACGTTTTTACAGCCATCGGTCTCTCTAAGGTCTGCCTTTATTTTATTATTTCAGTCCCTTTGTTCCACATACGCGGGACAAAGAATGCGTTAAACAACGCCGCAATATGGAGTCGTTCTCAACGATTTTATTCAATGAGCTAGTACATATTGCTAGGATCAAAATGTTATAAAGAAGATTCGAAATAATTATATTTATCAGTGTATCTTTGCTTAAGGGTATGTCGTATTTGTATATAATTTCTTAACCAACTCATATAACCTGTATATAACCTCACTGTATATAACCCCAACATCAAGATCCTATACATGCCTCAATAACTTTACAACAACACCTAACTAAAGTAAACGACTGGTGTAAATTATGGAAAATTCGTCTAATTCATGAAAATAAAAAAATATCTGCCCTCTAATTTATATAGACAATGTCCAAATTTCTCAAACTGACACAGTACATTACCTTGGTCTTACTCTTGACAGGATGACATGGGGCCCGCATGTAAAGATGAAACGACTCAACTTACTGTACTCCTTTTTTTCTAAAACTTCAAAACTAGGACTACGACAAATATTAAATACATATTTATATTTACTGAAACCAATATGGACTTACTCTTTACAGTTATACGGTACAACCAAAAAGACCCACTTACAAAGAATTCAGACCTTCAATCAAAAATATTAAGACTCATAGTAAAAGCACCATGGTACGTGACCAACAATACCCTACATACTGACTTACAAATGCAAATAGTAGACCAACATATAAAGACACTTTACAAACGTTTCCATACACACTTACACGGTCATCTCAACCAACAGATTAGAGGCATGGCAACAGCTGATATGCCCATACCTAGGAGATTAAAAGGCGCTGGATGAGAGATCTTCTTCGTTAAAAATCGAGATTATCTGAAACAAGCCAGGTAAGAGGTACTGCTGGGTGCCAACCTTCCTCATGCTAACATGCCCTGTTTTCAATTAGCATATTTGCTGATTTTCTAAGTTTGTTGACAGGCGAAAATTAAAATTATGAAGCCATAAAAATAAATAATAGTTAAACAAAAACTGAATTATCATGTTTGGTCTCCAGCCTTAATGGTGGTGGAGTTTATTTATTGGAGACCGTCCTTAAGGCACCCATGAAAATACTGATATTTGAGAGTGGACTTGTAAATTTAGTAAATCAGATAATTCCCTTTTATTTGTTTATTATTATTTATTTGTTTATGTCCTCCCTTTTCTCACCTTTTAGGCTGTGCGGGGTAGTGATGTAAAACTATCGATATTACTATCGAAAACTTTATTTTTAAAGAGAAAGAGTGATCACCTATGCCACTGAGCACCTGTAGTAATTCATTTTAATGAAAAATAAAAAAATGTTATAGTGTAATTTCATTCATTTTACAACAAAAAATACATATATATTCTATATTAAATATCAACTTCACATAAAAAAGTATAACTCAAATTAACTGACTGACTTAGAGTCATCCTTACTCGATGCTGATTGAATTTCAAAGGTAGGCCGCGCTTTGGGACACTTATTTGAATAATTAAAACTCTGAAAGGAAACCCATTGGTAGGCTTAAGACGTATGAATTAAAAACACAAGAACGAGGGCTAAAAGTAAGGGGACATCAGTTCCAGAATAATAAAATTATTTTTGATTCATTCATTCATGTTTCAAGTCATGCCTGGTCAAATGTCACAAAAAGGTCCTTTTCTCTTCACGAAGATTTTACGCCACAGTCAAAACAAAGTCCTTAGACAGATTCGAGGATCACGTTCTGAATGTTTTCACGTCTGATACAGATATCCTACAAATCCTTCACCGACAACTGGGAATTCTGGGTCCATGGTTACTTGAAGAGGGTTGGTATCACTTTCATCAAACTCAAGTTTCCTTGACTTTTTGATAATGTTTGAATTTTTTTACCGTTACGACCAAGCTCGAAATTCGCAAAAATTAGCTCTAGTGGAACCGATCCTTTATTTACAGAAATGTTTATCGTTCCAAATGAAAAACTCGATTATTCTATCCTCCACTCCCTGGTCCTCACCACGTACTATCAAAACTATCGATATAGTCTTCACTATCTATAGTCTTACATGACTAGTGGGTGGTTGATTAATGCCGAGTAATATTGAATGTACCCTAGCTCCGGGATTTGAACTGGCTATCTTCGGGTTCGTAATTATGTGCTGATTGTCAGTGGCAAAGCGTATTTCAGGGTCATCTGTGGTACAGTGGTTAGCATAGAAACCTACAATACTAAAGGTTGTGAGTTAGCGTCCCAAGGTGGCCCCAGGATTTTTTAATGGGAGTAAAAAATCCTTGTCTATGCCGCCCCTCGAATAGGACGTAATATGGAGGTCCCGAGCCTGTACGATGTCAGGTACTCGTTAAAGATTAATTATCCTAATTATACCTGGATAGGGAAAATTTAGGGCTCCAACTGCAGCATCGTCCGATTAGCCTTAGCGGCATAAAGTGACGTTAAAACAAACAAAGCGTATTTCCTAACTCATTAGCCCACTCGGGCTTACCGCCACCCTTCCTTATTTCAGTTAAGACATAATATGTACATATATCTATTTGTTTGTCTGAATTGTTAAAGTCGTAAATCCACAAAAAATAATAATAATAATAGTAGTTATAAAATTTTTTGTTAATACAGGTTAAAAAAAAATTTACCTTACTTTTTTTCTGTTTACAAAAATTAAACACCAACACATAATTCTTTAGCCCTTATGGACAAAATCATCAATAATGTTCGGTAGGTACAGCTAAAAAGGCCCACCTACGAAAAATCCAAACATTCCAATCAAAATTGTTAAGGTTTTATTAGCTTAATCAATAGTTGGGCATTTACAGCCTATGGGCATAAAGTCGCCTCGATTGTCTGATTAATGATTGTCTGTTTAATGAATTTATCTATAATTTAAAATTAGTTTAGAAGATCCGTGCCAATTGAGGGAAAAGGTTTTATATATATAGGTTTTATATACATATATATTTTTTTTTTTTTATTTATCAATCAACTTCATTAATTTGATGTCCTTCGAGAGAGATCAAATCTATAAACAAGCGAGGTGTTAAAAAAAAAAAAAAAAAAAAAATACAGGCGTGTGTACAGTTATTTCAAGGTGATTTTTCAATACTCTCTGTTCGGTTATCTGAATCTGCCGGACTATCTAGGATCCTCCGGTGATCCGCAACTCTCGGATACTCCTTAGAGACAAGACAAGGAATATCTTTATGAGCCTTGTTAGGACCGACAATGAGAGTACTCTCGAGATCGGCCTCGGAAGACTTAGAGAGATCAAGGGTCGCTAATGAGAAGCCGAGTCACGAGTCCTGGATTAGAGATAACATCTCGAGTGGACGGGGTCCTTTATTTTGGCCGGCCCACTCCGTCCCATTTGTCTGCTCCAAGGCCCCAACCCACCGGGAGGAAATCCTTTCCAATCCGTCAAGGAGGCCGTTTGCCAAATTTTCCTGTCATGGGTTTATTGTTATGTTATTTACTTAAAAGTCTTGCTGCTATACATTATGATGTCTTTTGTAACTTTCCCAGCTACATCTTTCTCCATCCGAGTTGAAATTGTCTGTCCTCTATTTGAACATCTAAATCATTTCCTTCATAAAGGGTAAATCATACAGTTATTGGCTATTGTTGGTTAAATTAAAAAAAATTATTTTTATGAAGGGATCAAATAGAAACTTCCAATAGTTCCTTACTATCTATCCTCATAAAGACTCAAGAGGTTTTTTTAGGTCAAAAGTTCAATAGTTTTACAATATGGCAATATTTATTGTAAAAAGGGCCAAATCTAGTTATTGGCACCCTGTGGATTTAATTGTGAAATCTTCCCTATGTTTAGTTTGTTAAAGTATTACTTCATAGATGACATGTATATCTTGTAATAAAATTAGGACTAGTGTACCTATTTCTTTAAGTTAAAGTTGGGGTGCCAATAACTGTACTGAGTGCCAATAACTGTATGGTTTACCCTACCCTATCAATTAATACTAATTGCCTGTTTTCTTAATATTTTTTGAAATTTATAATGATTCTAAAAATTTTCTACTTCTACTTTCTTTAATTTACTAATTTGCTTTTTTCTACATTAATAATTTAAAAATCGAATTCATGTTTTTTTTCGAATACTGTGAAGCGATTAGTATTTTGTTGTATTTCTATTTTTGATATCTTTACAATTCGTTTTATGTTGTTTACAACCTTCTATTTTTTTAGTTTTTTGATGTTTCTCCAATATAAATTTATCACAGTTCTTACAATCTATCTTGTTCATTATTCCGTGTTGGTGTTTTATTTCATCATTCATATCGGTCAGGAATTTATTTAATTTATCATCATAGAGGCTAAGTTTAATGACGTAATGATCATATAAAATATAGGCTTTATTTATTTTTTCTGAAAGATTTCAACCCTTTGCCCTCGAACGGCGCCTCTCAGGCGCCATCATATTCATTACTGCCCGTGAAGCGCCATTATCATATATGCTTATATTTTACCTTATATCGTGAACGCGTTCTATATTTTTTTACTAGGTTTGAGATTAGTCCGGTATGTAGCATATTGTGAACACTTCAGGGCATAAAATAAATTTTGAAATTAATATAAAATAAAAAAAATATTTTTTTAAATAAATATAAAATTATAAAAAAAAAATACATAAAATCAAAACAAATAAATTATGAAATTAATATAAAATTATAAAAAAAAAAATTTTTTTTTAAATTAATATAAAGTTATAAAAAAAATATAAAATTTTAAAAAAAATTTTGATTTTTTTTTGTAATTATGTGTTCTTGAAAGTTTACAAATACATATAACCCAAATTTCATTGCAATTCCTTACTTGGTTCTAAAATTTTACCGTATAATATTACGTTTTCAGGATGTACGTTTTCGCGAATAACTTGCGTCGTGTTGCCGGTAGGTAACGTCCGAAACGGTGCCGAGTGCAAAGGGTTAATAAAAAGTATTTTGAAATTTTTCCGTTGTCCTACATTATCCTTACTAGTCTTATTATAATTATAATTTATATCTTCTATCTATTTGCTGGATAATTATTCACCTAGAATAATAATTATTCACCTTATAATCACCTATAATGGTACTTTTTTTCCAATTTCCTTATCCTTGTGTTTATATTTTAAACTAGCTGTGTATATCCCGGTTTCACGCGGGGAATTTCGACTCGTCTCCAATGTAAAGCGAGATCATAACGATTTTTATAACAATAAAGAATATACCCAGAGATTGGCTGAAGTTATACAATTTTAATATGGACAGGTGTTCACACCTCGTATGAAAGAGCCACTGAGCGACATTTTGAGAATTTAGGACAAACAGTATGGATTTTTATAAATAACAAACAAACAGAATTTCATCTTTACTTATATAGATTTTCTATGCCTCCCTTATTAAGCTTCACTTTTTTAAATTATATGTTGTCTTGTGCTTTTGTCGTTAAACTACCACATTCGGTTTTATAATCGTATAGTGTTTAGATTCTCTTAAAAAATGCGAAAAATATCTGTCTCAATTTCTTTATTGTATTTTTCGGCTTGTTATTTTATATTTTTGCTTTCACAATTAAATTTTCTTTTACAGCATTGATTTTTTTTTCTATCTTTGGATGTGGTTTTATTTTTATTTTCTGTTTGATTTTTAAATGATTAATTCTAAATTAGGGAGACATTGTGGTGGCAATGGTCAAGTTAGTACCTGGCCATATTTAAAAAGAAATAATTTAATTGATTCATGTTTTTGGATCCTAAAAACATTTTGAGTACTTTAAGAAATTCTGTAAATTAAAAATATATGATTTAGCATAATTTAAACTTTTTCTGAAATTTCTACAAGTTTGCTATTACAAAGTAAACAAACCTAATGGTGAAAAACTAGCCACGATATCTTCCGTTGGATGTGATTGCTTGATATGTGTCGACAAACTTTTCTACTTCCAGACAAAATTTACTACTCCGCGGGAAAATGAGCCTGAAAGTTTTCGCATTCGCTTGCTGTTTTTTTTTTATAAAAAAGTGTGCCCGCAGTAGATCATGGATTCTCTTGAGGATAAACTTTTGAAAACAACTCTGCAATGTTTATCGGGAAATTCCTAATAAAGATTGTTTTTTTTATTACTTCTTCATTTTTATTAGGGCTGAGTATAATGCTAAACTATTTCAATTACTAAAATGTTGTATATTACCAAACTTTTTAAGTTTTCATGAAGAGGTTTGCCATTTATCCAGGACACTGGAGACACTAGGCACATCATTTTAAATTGCACCACCTGTAAGGCACTGATATGCAAGCTAGTGAGGGAAACTTGAATCAACCAGAGTTGGGCATATTTTAAATAAAAATGTAATCATGATTATGACTAATAATAAAAAATGTGAATAATGATTGAAATCATCATTCTTTAGCGCGGAATGATTAATCATGAATTGTATTAATCGCTGGTCGTGGAGTATTCATGAATATAATGTATTCAACAATCATGAATGACCATTATTCATTATTAAATGTTAGTCAGTAATCATGAATAAGAAGAATTCATTATTCACGATTACTCATTACTCATTAATCATGACTAATGGGAATTCACTACTCATGATTAAAGAACATTCATTAATAATGAATAATATAAATTCATTAATCATGATTACAAACAAAAATCACAATTCTGAGTCTTAATTATCATGAATGATGATTGAAAATTTGTTTGTTCTTTCCATTCTAGTCAATAGACCTTTACTAATACCCATTGGAATTAGGGTCTAATTCTTTACTTGTGTCTTCAAATGCTGTTCAGTTGACTACACCCACTACTGAGGACTTGACCTAGCTCATTATGACAACTTTTAATTCAGAAATGAATCCTCGTCTATTAAATTTAAATGAATAATGGATATGAATATATCATATTCATGATTGATGATTGGTGAATATTTATTATTCACGATTGATGAATATTATATTAATCCTAGCTCATGAATATATTTTATTCATGAATAATGACTAACTGAATTTAGCAGTATACGTTAATCATGAATAAGTGAATACTAGTTATTCATTATTCATTTCAAATGAATACCATAAACACTCAATAATCATTAAAATTAATTAATTAAAACTCCGTATTGATTATGAATAACGGTTATTCATTATTCATTTGTTTTATGATTACCAATTATTCATATTAATTAATCATTATTCAGATTACAATTTGCCCAACTCTGGAATCTAAGTCCTAAGAGAGAACATATTTTGTAAGCTAATAATAGAAGAATTTACCGATATTTTGTGTTGAGGGAGAATAACGCTATTTTCTGGACTCTTGTGAACAGTGAAAGAGGTGCCGGATAAAGATAGAACCCATGATTTTAAGATATAAAAAGGTTGTACATAGGACCTAAAGACCTAGTAAAAGTATTTTGGGAACATACGAAAACTTTTTTTTTCTCCTTTTGCGAAAGAACCCGTATTATCGAAAGACAAGGTAGAAGAGAAAAAATAGTGATTATTATTATCGTTTTATTAATAATAGAGCATATATGACAGTATTAAATTTTCGATCACTCGGAAATGAGCAAATTTAGTGGGCAGCTTCATGAGCATTCAATGAGGAAAAAACAAATGAGCACAGAAGTTTCTCGGCCACCGCCTGCGTAGTCGACGTGGTGGGCTATGCGGGTTGTGTGAGCATTTCAAAGGTTTTTTCAGAGGGTTTTTATTGAGAGTCATTCTTTGGTGAAAGTTATTATTATGTTCTTGGTGGTTTCCGAAAATATTCCCATGTCTAAGTAGTTGTGTAATATATCGTTGCTTTTAAAAAAATGGAGCCTCGATTATTTTTCTTTCGACTTGTTGAGCATTAAGTTCAATCACGTAAGTCCGTATATGTTCTAATAAAAACTCTGTCTGTATGGACCTACAATGTCTGTTAAGCATTCTGTATAAAATACCTTATCGTCTGTTTAGTTCTCTTTATTTTTATCCAATGTGAGTTTCCGAAGTCAGCCCTTTGTCAGATAAGAACCTAGTTACCTCAGAGTTGGGCAAATTTTAATCTGAATAATGATTAATGAATATGAATAATTGTAATCTTAAAACGAATGTATATTGAATAACCATTATTCATAATCAGTGTGGAGTATTTTTAATGATTATTGAGTGTTTGGGGTATTCATTTGAAATGAATAATGACAAACACTCTGGTACCATTATTCATTTCAAATAACGGGTGTTCAGTTATTCATGATTAACGAATAATGATAAATTCAGTTAGTCATTATTCATGAATAAAATATATTCATGAGCTAGGATTAATATAATATTCAACAATCATGAATTCCTAATATTCATCAATCATGAATAACAAATATTCTCCAATCATCAATCATGAATATGATCTATTCATAATAATTATTAACTTAATTTAAAAGACGAGGAAGCATTTCTGAATTAAAAATTGTCCTAATGAGCAAGGACAAGTAGGTACTAAGAGTGGGTGTAGTCAACTGAACAGCATTTGAAGTCACAAGTAAAGAATTAGACCCTAATTCTACTGGGCATTAGTAAAGCTCTATTGACAAGAAAGGAATGAGCAAACAAATTTTCAATCATCATTCATGATTAGTAAGACTCAGAATTTTGATTTTTTTGTAATCATGGTTAATGAATTTATATTATTCATGATTAATGAAAGATCTGTAATCATGAGCAATGAGTAATCATGAATAATGAATTCTTCTTGAATGAATTCTTCTTTGAATCATGGTTACTGACTAACATTTAATAATGAATAATGGTCATTCATGAGTGTTGAATACATTATATTCATGAATACTCCACGACCAGTGATTAATAAAATTCATGATAAATGATTCCGTGCTAATGAATGATTTGTGAATGATGATTACAATCATTATTCACATTTTTGATTATTAGTGATAATCATGATTACATTTTTATTTAAATATGCCCCATTCTGAGTTACCTACTTTATTGAATTATATTCCTGGACAAGATCCATGATTATGTGTGAATATTACAGAAATAATACTTTTTCATTCATTTTTAATTTCCGTAAACTGGCCCAATCCGCAGTAGCATCCAGATGATTTGTATGTGAGACAAAGTCTTGAAGAGTGTTTCATCTGAACAAAGTATAGATGTGTCGTCAGTAGAGTGTTATTGTGTTGCGGTAGGTCAGAAGCGTATATATTGAGTTTGACATTGGACTCAGGAATATAATATAAAATTTTTATGCGAATAAGTAACTATTTTTTATTAGCAATAACGGGACGTACATAGGATAGGAGTTTATTATTAAAAACTGTCTGAAGTAAGGGAATAAAATATTTCAATAACGGTGAGGATGGAGCACGGCATATCCTTGGATGAAGGGGCTTCTGTAAGATTGAGGGTCGGATTAGAAAGGAGCAATCATGTGCTGCAGGGAGTAAGGGGGGATCGTGAAGAAAAAGGGGTGGGGGAGTGGAAGATGGAAAAGGGGGGTTTGTTGAGGAGGAGAATAGGCCACAGAGTCATTTCGCGGGGCTTTGGAGTGGGTTTGTTTTGCAGTTTTCTGGAGGATCCCTCAAGTAACACTAAGCAAGCATCTAGACTTAAAAGTAACAAAGAGAAGTTCAACTTTATATCTTTCTATATCAATTATAAATTATCCAAATATTTAAAAAAAAAGATTTTAATTAAAAATGTGGTGTAAATAATAACCACATAGTCGAAAGATAAATTTGCGTAATCAACAGAAATATTACTATAGATGAGTTCTTGCAAGGATTATTTTACTAGTGTAAACGTTAGAAAATGTTTAAAATTCAGCAATACTCAGGAAGCCTTCTAGTTGAAATTTCTAGACTACTGCTTTATTACGTTTGTCAAAAGTAATATACAGCTATGTGCATACTACAACAAAGTTCTGCATTTACCACGTCATGAAGACTAAAAAAAAAGTACCTTGTACAATTTTTACAACAAAATTCGTTCCAAGCGATGAAATAAATATAAAATTTTTGATTTTATGTAAAAATATGTCAAAAATATATTATTGGTAAGTTAAAAACCTATTCTTATGAAACGCACCACTGGGACATTAAGGGATCAAATGTGGAAAAATTAAATGAGCCTCAGTAATTACATACGTCAAGGTTAGGCATACAAAAACTTTTAAAAATATTCTTAAAATTTTTAGTTTTCAGGATGTAGGGTACACCATACAGTTATTGGCACCCCAACTTTGACTTAAAGAAATAGGTAAACAAATCCTAATTTTATTACAAGATGTACATGAGTCTAATGTTTGAAGGGTCCTCTAAGTCATCTATGAAGTAAGACTTTAACAAACTAACCATAGGGAAGATTTCACAATTAAATCCACAGGGTGCCAATAACTAGATTTGGCACTTTTAACAATAAATACTGCCATATTGTAAAACTATTGAACTTTTGACCCAAGAAAACCTCTTGAGTCTTTATGAGGATAGATAATAAGGAGCTATAGGAAGTTTCTATTTGATCCCTTTATAAAAAGTAATTTTTTTTTAATTTAATCGCAGAAATGTAGTCTTAACTATACGGTTTACCCTATTTAAAAACGTCAATAATTTACCTTGTGTGAAATTTCAAATTTCACATTTCTGAAGTGTGCGTTAAAAATGTAACTATCTTGGACATTGCAAAAAATTATTATAACCTTACACATTAATCAAACAAAGTAATAATAAGAAGAAGAAGAAAATCTGTACCAAAACAACCTGTTAAGGATCATGGGTGCATTGCTGAGTAAGGGAGCACTATATCTTGGTCGTCGGTCGTGCAAGGAGGTGATTTGATCGTGATCACGCTCAAACGTCAGATTTCCCCCTTAATTTTCAATTAAGAGTAGGAGAGATCGGGGTTGGTTGGCATAGGGGGTAGGTTGGCGTTTGGCTATTAATTTCCGTCACACCTGTTTTGAAGTCGCCATAATCGTACCATGCGACCCGCTCGACCTCGGGAGTCTTGTCCTGAGGTTTCAGTCCGATGCTAACAGTGTAGAGAAGAGTGTGCTTCATTGATTGATTTTACAACATTTAAGTAAATTTTTATATTTTCAGTAAATTTGGTTTTAAGGCATGGCAAAACATTTGACTCCGATTCTGTTCACCTAGCCCCAAACTCCTTTGAAAAACCTAACCTTTCAACTAACCAGTTTCTTGTTTGGTTGTTCTCCCCTGTCCTGGCAGTCATCTTTCATATGATTTCTTCTGTGGGGTTAGTTGGCTATCTTCAACTGGGGTTTGTTGGCGCAGTCACAAAAGCAAGGTAAACATAAACAAAGGTGAAACTACCACTTGTCTTTAGTTCCAGCGAGGAGGAGGAGAGCAATATTTCCTATGTAGAAAGTGGCGACAGTGAATACTTAAACAGAATTTTTAGGAACAATGAAAAAGATAATGACACTAAAGATCACCTTCAGCCACAATCGAAGCTTATTGATGAACTAGCCACCCACATCTGGCTACCATGAAAATGAAACTTGTGCACCGCAGAGTTTAACACTTTCTCATGATACGAGTAAACGGCCAGAGAATATTTATCCTACCTAAAGTTTTAGAAGAAGTTTTGAATTTGTTTTGTTTTATGAAAAATTTCTCGAATCATTCTAACGCAATGATACTTCTATGCCATTACATTTTTCTAATTTCTGCTGTTTGAAATGTTATATAATTTTGGTCAATTGAAATAAATATGGTAAAATGCTGCAATCTGTCATTCTATTTTCCCTTAGTAGCTGTTAAAAACCGATCAAAATTAATATATCATTATAGTATAACAATGATATGTGTCAGGCAGTACTTGAATGAGATTGCCTTCTAAGCCAACCTGCCCCACACGGGTGGTTAATTGGCATACTCTGGCTTGACGAATTCTTAAATTTTCTATGATCATATTGTTAAATATTATGTGTTGAAAAAATACTTCAAGTACTCTAATATTTGGGGTTTACAGTGGTACCAGGCATATTGGTATTATATTAACAGGAATGACTCAACAATCAAAAAAGTGAAAACTGCCAACCAACCCCGCTCTCTCCTAACCACATTTTTGAGGCTGGGTTTGCACCAGGAGGTCTCTCGGCCATCTTCGACAGAATATTAAAGACATCCTGCGCCAAGCCAGATTCGAACTCAGGACCTATGCACAGCTACCTATGAGCTACCCCGCCCGCCAAATAATAATAAAATAATATTATTTTATTTTTTTACTTATAAATAATATTAATATTATTATTATTTTATTTTTTACATTCAGTCTTTGTATCTTCCTGGATTCAGAAGCCCTGATTAAGATCCACAAGTTGGATCGAAACGTTGGCTTTCGAAAATAAATTTTTTTTCAAACTGAAAATCCTGATTATTATTCAACCTATCGTAAAGAATAACAGTTGAATATCTCTCGCCTCTAAAATAATATTGATGATCTCTGGGACAAAATGAGGGGGGTAGAGGTGTAAAAAAGTACTATTTATTTATTATTTTATTTTTTTGTAAAATGATTTTCTTCCAATAATATAAAATCTCTATATATATATAAAAGAGGCTTTGTCCTGACTGACAGAATCAACGCAGAGCAAAAACTAATAATGATAGAAACTTGAAGTTCGGAATTTAGACTTTAAACGCGATGTAGGTAACCACAAAGAAAAGAATTTCAAAAATGTAACCCCTAATGGGCTTAAATGACGAAATTGTCGTTTAACTCTAACGGAAATCTATTGTTAAGATTTTAAACCATATGTTTTTTATTTGAATATCGATTTAACGTTACAATAGTACTAAAATAGACATTCACATAAAATATGGCTACTGATTATTTAAATATTAGTGGTTATCAAATTATGCACACTGTGATTCCCATGATTGGGGATTGGGTGCGTGTTTATTTCGATCTCTTTTCCATATATTTCTCCATATATATATATATATATATACTTCTCCATATATATATATACTACTCCATATATATATATATATATATATATATATTCTCCATATATATAAGAGACTTTGTCCTGACTGACAGAATCAACGCAGAGCAAAAACTTCGGATTTTAGATTTTAAAAGCGATGTTGGTAACCACTAAGAAAGGAATATAAAAAATGTAACCCCTAAGAATATCTAAAATGTAAGTGGCGAAATTGTTGTTTAACTCTAACGGACATCTATTTTCGAACTTCGAGAAAATATATCTAATTAGGACTTATTTTAAAGAATTTGATACGACGAGTTTAACTCGAAAGGCCCTATTGGGCGTCGAAAACCATGTTTTACAGCCGAAAAATGAAGCGTTCACGACGAGTAAGTCAGTTTTTGTTTCGGCGGTTTTAGTGAACTCTCTCCATTGCGCGTCTCCGTCTCTTCTATCGAGTCGGCAGCTTCCCCCTCCAACATTCCACCTACCGGAAGCTCAAATTCTACTAAATCTCCTTAACATCAGTTAACATATTATATTAGATCAATACCAAGATAATGGTCACAGAATTGATTTTAAAGGCTCGCGGGCGAAGCCGCGACGGGGAATGCTAGTTCTTGATAAAAACGTTTTGAGGAATACCGTCTTGCCTTTACTTTTTTTTCTACATTTCTCGAAATATAAAAAATATATGATACTGCAACAGTGTTGATTTATCCGGGAATGTGGAACATATGTAATTGCAATTTACTTATTATACTGAATCTCTGAGATTCCTCAGTTAAAAAACTAAAATCCTCCTTATAGCTTCCTAAGAATGTTCTCTCCTCAGCCGGCAATTACACGAGGAATCGAAACGAGACGAAGTTGAACCCGAGATGTTTTCCTGTTTGTGGTTTTCGCTATTTTATAAACAGTACAATAATACGCTGCAATACCCCCTCCCCCAAGTTCTTTAACTATATTTAGCACTACTGACTAACGGATAATGTTCGCTCGGTCAACTTACTTAGGACGAATAGTACTGTCCCTGACCTGGGCTAACTCCATCTTCGAAAACAAAGTAATTTTAATCCCAATATAACCGTTGTCTAATCTTTTGCATGGGGTCACCTGTGGTGTATTGGTTAGCAGGCAATCTACAATACTAAATAAAGGTAGCGGGTTTGCGTCCCGCGGTGGCCATAGCATTTTTTAAAGGGAGTAAAAAGTGGTTGGCTATGCCGTCCCAGGGATGTGACGTAAAATTGAGGCCCCGAGCCTGTGCGATGTCAAGTACTCGTTATAGATCCCTGTCCTGATTAAACGTTGATAGGCAAAATTTAGGACTCTCACTGTTAGCATTGTCAGATCAACCTTAGTAGCATAATGTAACATTAACCAACAAATATAATCTTTCGCATGCGCCTTTACTAACATCACTTTGTTAATAAGTAATGTGGGTCTTGGAACCGACTTAGGTGAGATACTAAGTAACACATCGAAGATGGCCGAAAAATTGTTCATGTTCTTACGAAAAAATAATCTTTATGTCAAACTTTAATGTATTTTGTTCTTTATTATGTTCCATTGTCCTTTTGTGTTTCACTATAATTCATCTATAATATTATCCTTTATTCTCTTCCCAACTTATTCATCTATCATATTATCCTTTATTTTCTTCCCAAACAACACCTAAATTCTTATAGCGATACTACCTTCTTTACTGTTTTCATTCCTTATTGTCACCCATAATTTTTTTTGTTACTATTGTATTTATAATTGTACTTCTCTTTCCTTTTGCAAATGTTGTATGGGGGCTAAAATGACCCAAGTGGTTGAAAAGCCCATTTTGATATAAATAAATAAGTAATGGAGTAATATTGTGGGGTTTTCGACGTGTTGTCGTAATAATAATTCTTAGTTATGCTTTATTTTCCTATAAATAGATATTATTTCTCAACGCCTTTTTTTTTTTTTTTTTTCGTTACGCCATAACTTCCTTAAAACTTCATCAAATTTCATGAATTATGGATTATTTTAAAGCTTTCCTTAACCGCAACACCAGAAAAATATACATATCACTCATTTCGTCTTCGGTTGCGAACTATAAGCCGACTGATGTTATGGTAATAGAGGTTTTGTAGTAGAGGTTTCTAAATGGTGTCAATATTTTCAGGTTTTCAAGGAGATCATTTTCGGTTATAATTTTTTTTTTTACGTTTGGGAATTGTAAGCGACAATTTTAAAATGGTCGCAGAGATTTTTCGAAGGTGTCATTTCTTTCAGGTTTTTGAGACGAAAATTTTTGGTTCTGTACACTTTTCCAATTGTCGCCGTCGTTTGCGAGTTACGCGTGCAAAAACATGCGATTTCAGTCAATAGATTCAGCGTACTCGCTTTCGATAAAGTACTAAATACTTGTACTATTTACCCACTATATGATACTAAATCTATAAAAATAAAGATGAAATTCTGTTTCTTTTTTTGTTTATTTGTTCTTTATAGAAATCCATACCGTTTGTCCTAAATTCTCCAAATTTCGCTCAGTGGTTCTTTGATACCAGGTGCGAACACCCATCCATATTAAAATTGCATAACTTCAGCCGATCTTTAGCTGATATTCTTTATTCTCCAAATTTCGCTCAGTGGTTCTTTCAGACCAGGTGCGAACACCTGTCCATATTAAAATTGCATAACTTCAGCCGATCTTCAGCTGATATTCTTTATTGTTATAAAAATCATAATGATCTCACTTTACAATGTTTTTTTTTACGAAATCGACCGTTTCTTTACAAAAATGAAATTCCTCGTGTGAAACCGGGATATACTGCTATAATCTATGTATATAAAGATGAAATTCTGTTTGTTCTTTAAATAAATCCATACCGTTTGTCCTAAATTCTCCAAATATCGCTCAGTGGTTCTTTCAGACAACGTGCGAACGCCTGTCCATATTAAAATTGCTTAACTTCAGTCGTTCTCTGGGTATATTCTTTATTGTTATAATAATCGCTTGATCTCGCTTTACATTGGTTTTTACAAAATCGACCGTTTGAGTCGATAAAAGTCTCAGTTTATAGATTTAAAAAATGAAATTCTCCGGGTGAAACCGGGATCTACAGCTAGTATACTATATAATATAATAATTATATATATGATTATTATATTATAAATATATGATTATGTGGGATTTAAGTAGGTTAGATTGAGAAGGCTTCGCACGGAAGGCTAGTACAAGTAATATTAGGGAAAAATTTATGTTTAAATAAACCATATGATATAACTATGAAAGTATATCTATTCATAAGTGGCTTAATTAATCTTAACTATACTTAATTTCATTTTTTATTTAATTGAATGTATTGGGCATTAGTACACTAAGAAAGCGACAAAGACTTACAAAAGCAACATTTTTACGTCATGTTGCTACATTTAAATACTCAGAAATGAAATCTCCAATTAATTACTAATCAAACTCACAAATAAAAATTCCTTTTACAAGACACATAAACAGTCTGTAATTTCAATCTTAAAGTGCTTCAGCTTAAAGTTAATGCAATGACTCATGTAGAGACTTATAAAATCAAAGTTAATGTAAAGACTTATATAAAGTGTTTTATATATATTCTTTAAAACATATAAAATCTTATATATGGACATTTAAACACAAATAAATAAAAATTTTCAATCTATAACTGTAAAGACTTATAAAAGCAACCTTTTGACGTCATTTTGCTACATTCAAATGAAATCTACAATTAATTACTAATCAAACTCACAAATCCTTTTAAACAAAAATAAATAAACATCGGTCTCTAATATCAATCTTGAAGTACTTCAGCTTAACGTTAATGTAACAAAAATTTGGCGGTTGAAAATGGAGCCAGCCAAATTTAGCGAATGGCCCAAATTAATAGATAACACAGCCACAAGTCGTCTGACCTAGTTTTATTATCTGCGGGGTTTTGGCAGTCCAATATTTTTCGACATATAACACTTCCTTCTGCATTTTATCAAACTTATTTAATTTATCATATTATAAAAGAATATTTATATAAAACCTACTTTTTATTTTTTGGGTAAATAAATATATGTTTCTAACCAAAGTATTATTTAAAAAAAAAAACAAAAAAAAATCAATTTAAAAAAAATACCGTTTAAACAGAAAATCTGTTTCAACATAGATAGTCCGAATCTTCATATTTAAAGTAATTTTTGTTTGATTACTGGGGTTTAAAAGGTCTAAAACCCTAAGGTCATCAATGCCTTTGTTTATCTGTTAGTGTTTTCTTACTGTTTAACACCTTTTAATATTTATTTCTCCATCACTAGTTTTTCTACTTCACTTTTTTATAATTTAAAATGAAGAAACTGTCTCCATTATCCATTAAAGAGAATTGAGTATTTAATGTATAATACTCATTTAATTTTAATATATAATTTAAGACTATTTATAATATTATATTTTAACTATATTTATATGTATTAGGTATTAATTATTTATAAAAATAAAGGAAGTGAAAAAGATAATATTAATTGAAAATAAATAAAAATAAACAAATATATATTAAAAATCAATAAGTACATTCTTATTTTTTTCTTAATAAATCTGTTTCCTTTAAGAATTTCATTACCGCTGCGATTCTATCTTCATTGCCACCAAGTGCATCTGAAATATTGTTTGCCAGGCCGAACTTGGCTAACCTGAAGGTGTAAAAAAAGCACTCTTGGAAAATGTGTTTTAATTTAAAGTAATATTTATTTATTATGTAGATATAATAAATAAATTATAAATAATTTATTGATCAAGATACTTAATTTTGTAGGGATGGAATTTAGTGATACCTTAGACTAATATATAAAATGAAATCCCAGACCCTAAATAATATATTGTAAATATAAGGTGCTTTTTTCGCTTTTTTTTTCAAATCGTCAAAATTGCAAATCAGAAATAAACAAAATACATAATATGCCTCACAAATTTATGTTTCAGCAAAAAAAGACAGTATTACAAAAACTAAATCGATAATTTTAGGATTGATAACAAAAGCACAATGTTAATTTAGCAACAAAACCCTACACATAGTGTGTAACAACAAATCTTTATCGATACACTCTTTATCCCGGATTTCATATTTAATTGCAAGGACACCATACAAAATTCTTAATCGCTCGTCCAATGAAAGGCTGGTCTTAATCAAAAAAAGATATTTTTGGAGAGCACATGAATTTTTTTTCCCTATTCGTTTGATATCCGTTGCTAGGTTAATCCTGTTGTTAATATTTTTCATGAATCATTACTATCGCGCTATGTAAGCGATCTTTCAAAGTGATAGTGTTGGAAAATCGGAATGTAATTCGTTAAAAAAAAAAACTAAAAATATGTGTTCGAACTATCTTGCGGTGGAATAACGATAAGTTAAAAATGGATGGGTTTGTCTATTAATTCAAACTAATGCAGCTTATTAAATATTTCAACACCCTTTTGAAAATAGAGTTATAAGTGTTAAATCCTTAAAAAGCCTTTTCTGTGAGGGGGACCCTGGGAATCACATTAAATTGCAGATTTATCTGTTTGAAAGGAGCTATTCCAGTTTCCAGTTGTTCCAAACAGATCTTATTTATAGACAAGGGGCTAATGGAATTTTAGAATCAAGGCATCAACGGATCCATCCCTAACCAGTTCTAAATCAACAGTTCGACAAATGGTCCGCCTTCAAACAGATTTCTCTGCTTCCCATCTTGGATACAAACAAATTAACATTTTTAAGAATAATTTTTCATTGTTAGTTCTACTTGATCATTCTGGAGGTGTGGTAATGTCGAGAAACAAATGTCAACTGCCCAATCCTTGCCGGATTTAAGCCCCTAGAAACGAGAAACGAGAACCTCAACAATAAATACTACAACAAAGAATTTGTCTAAAAAAATATTTTTTTTAAATATTTGGCCACTTACGGTCTAGCCCAAGAGCCGTAGAGCCAAGCCCTTTTAAAGTTTTATCAAATAATTTATAATATTGCTATTGTATTTTTTTTAACGCAATTAATTTTCAAAATTATATGTCACGTTAAAAAATATTTTTTGTGAAAAATTACGTATTATAGTATTTATATATATATAATTCGTTCAATACAATTTAATTTCGAAAATCTTTCAAGTATACAGTAAATACCGTGTTGAAGAGTAACAGGAAATAATGTTAAATAAATATATTATATTTCACATATCGCAAGTCAATAATTTTAATAAATAAATATACTGTACATATATCGCCATTAGGATGTGTTCAGACATTAGGGAACAGATCATTCGTTTAACGCTCAGAACGCCCTCTGTTCGTACGAGTGGAAAGTAACAACAGTCTTGTGTTCGTTCGCTAGGGAGCGCTCACGTCTTCGTCTGCTATTCAATACAAATTTATTTAAATCCCTATGACTGGACAAATTATTATAAAAATTGTTTTATTATAATAACCAATTTGCAGTGTCTGGGATCTGGTCAATCACAGGTTGAATATTAAATGATAGCTCGGAATCTATTTATTCCAAATTTAAAATTTAGCTTAGGATTTAGCTGTGAAGAAAAATGTAATACCCACAGAAAAAAAAGTGTGTACTAATGTAAAGTGTGTCAATGTATGGGATCAGTTTTTCCGGAAATTACAAACAACAAATAACAAATAATGTTAAAAAAACATTATGGAGGGGGGGGGTATATTTAGGTTAAAAAAAAATTTTAACATATTATTTTCTCTTGAGTCCGCTATTACAACTTGAACAGTGGCTCTTGGGGTTATGACCTATTTCTTGATATTATAAGCATGTAAATAAATATAACTGCTTCAATAAATAATTTTTCATTATTAGCATATAATACCAACATAAGCATATAAATACTGCAATAAGTAATTTTTCACAAAAAATATATTTTAACTTGACATATAATCTTGAAAATTAATAGGAGCATCATTAAATTTATAGACATATGTATCTACTACTGTAATAAAAAAATTATTTATAGAAAACTGTGAATTTATTTAAATAGTTTTTTGGAGAACTTATGTTCTTTGTTGTGTTCTGAAATATTTTTTTTTTCGATGAATTTTTCAAGTTCGAAGACGGAATTCTGTAGCTAGTTAGCAATATGATCTGTAAGTCTGCATCATAAAATTTCAGTTCTAGAAGCTTTCCAAGCTCAAAAAGTTTTAAAAGCGGCGTTTTCTATGGAAAATTGCCTCGAATAACTCCTTCTCGGACTGTTATAATTGTTGAACCTTTCATGGAGAGACGAATAAAATATTATAAAAAAAAAAAATAAATACTTAAATAATAAATAAAAAAAAACGAGGTGACGGAAATGTTTTAAAAACATTAGTTAGTTATTATTTATATGTTTTTAGCAATTTACACGTTTTGGGGTCCCCTGAGACCAAATAACCAAGTCCCGCAAAAAGGTGTGTGTGTGTGTGAACAGACTAGCTCAATAACTGTAAACCGTACGAACCTGAAATTGGGTACATATTTGGTATACGTACATGCCTGCGACGTGACACCTAAAATTTCATCAAAATTGATCAAACGGAGGGGGCATTTAATTTCATAACATTTTTCCTATTTTTTTACCTTTTTTCGATTTTCTCAAAAACGGATTTTGATCAAATTCGTCATGCATAATGAAAATCAAGTATTCTTTAATATCAGGTAAGCTTTATCATTATTATAATTTTCTGAGTGGGATTAAATGGGGAAGGAGCCTTTTTTGTTTTCCTATGAAGTACCTTTGTTTTTGTTTGTATGAAGAAATTAGCTGTATCTCGTTAGGCCTAAAAATAAGATGAAATAATATGAATAATATGGCTAAATATGAAATATGAAAAAAATCAAGTAAATATATAGAGGGAAAAAAAAGAAAAATATTCCGTCAACTCATAAAACACGTTGAGCCAACGCATGTGCATTACGCCTTTAATGGCAGACCATTGTTCATAATTAATGCCGTTCTGTTCATTTAATGGAAATTATTTGTTTCATGGTAACAATATGAAGTTTTCAACCACTACATAGAGAATTATAAAATCAGACACTGCTTGTCTGATCATGCTTGTATGTCCAATTATTGCAAGTAAAAACTTTTATTTAATAATAAAAAAATTAGTGTACTTTAGAGAGCAAATACAAACAAAATAAGTAAATGGATGTGGAAAAATGTGTTACTTTGAGAAATGGCATTTAACAAAACACGTAAATTTCTAATGTAATCAAGTTGTTAAGTGAAAGTTGTGTGTTGCGGGCATCGCACCAGATTTTTTTATATTTTGAGTTGTAACTATATTCTTGCCGACGCACTGCATTTAGTGTCTTTATTGACTGATTTATTGTACATTTGTTTATTGATTGATAGGTATGATTTCGGGTCAGCATATACAGTATAAAATATACGGTACAAGGCTGGAGTTCTTTTAAATTAATTTTGTCTCTCTTGTAAGCTTCGTGCTCTATTAACATAATTAATAATTATGAGTGTAGCGAGGTATTTAATCAAATTTGGATTTCGTCATTAGTATTACACTTCCAATGATGTAAAATGTGTTACACAATCCACTTTTAGGAAATGGAATGTACACAAAATACCAGCGGTTGTTTGGACAGGACTTGTCAATTGGGGACTCCACGCTAAGGACTCTAATCAAGGATGCCTAATATCTCTGTAAAAGAGGGCAGAACATGTTTTGAATTGTTCCATTCTTTATATAACATTGATTCATTTGTAGTTTAGTTTATCTTTATCCAATAATTATGAATAAGTAAATTAGATTACCTTGAGTAGTCTGTAGGTAGTAGTTCAAAAATACTTTTTCTAATACAACCAAAGAGTTGGCTTTTAGTTCTACTGTAATTTAACTTGTTTAATTTTGTTTAATGTTTCACACACATTTGTATCTGTTTATATAAATTATCTGATTGGTTGTTTTTTTTTGGTTTTTTCTCATTTAGCCCTGATGATGACCTAAAATTTCAAAACGTTGGCTAGAATAAAATATGCAAATATCACATATTTGTACTTATTACTTTGACCGCACCCCAAACCAATTCCGGTTAAAAAAAAAATTATAATAACAAATGGGTTCTCTGAACAAGTTTCCTGCCACAGAGAAGCAATCATGGTTAATTTATTCAATGTATTAAACAATAATAATGAATTTGTTTTGAAGTACACTCTTATTTTATACACTCTTATTTAGTATTTAAAAAAAAACAAAACCGAAACAATTTTCGTAATTTTATTTCTAACAAAAAGCGTATTCCACTTGTCGATTGAAGTACATAACGTTATCACTAACAATAGATATTTTATCACTGGGAAATCCATCAAAATTGAGGTAAGTTATTAAGTTTTCCTTGTCGGCCTGAACATAATGCGACACCGGAAAATTTCTAGGATATAACAAAATTCTAAAAAAATTATAAATTCTAATTTGCTGTTTTAATTTTTAAAATAATTGAGTAGCAATGCGATACTTCTATAGGTACTGAAGTAGGGTAACTGTATTTGTTTCGTTGTTTTGTAACAATTCACAAAGTGTTTCTCCATTTGTAATTTCTTTTGAAGATCGTTGTACTGAGGACAATCTAGTGCTTAAAACAGAAGAGATACTTTAAACGTTTTCCATCAACTGCTACTGCTAATAGTACATTAACTTCGGGCAAAATAATTTTTTATTTTATTTACTATTTTCCTATTTCAAAAATAGATATGTACCTTGGAAATTTTATGAGTCATCATAAGCTGTGAAACATTTATGTACTTTATTATATTATAGTTGATAATCATTAATTAAGATTTTTATACAAAGGTAATTTTCGTTATGTTAAAAAAAATTAAATTTACATCCATGGTGATTTTTACGATATTCAGTTGTTTATTATTTACTAGACAGTAAAGTTCAAAAGGATTGAAAGAATAAAACATGTATGGTAGATTTTATATTTGTATGATACATATTAAAGAATTATAAACGATTATATTTGAGGACAACTAATCTTCATTTAAGATTATTTATATATATTTTGTAAATAAAAAAACACGCATGACAATATTAATGGTACAATTATAATATTATAATATAAATATAATAGTGTCAAATATGTATTATTTTTAGATGCGAACTTGAAAATAGGCAAATCAGCAAGGTTTCTTTTTTTTGTTTTTTTAATAGGGCAAATTAGAAAGGCTTTTAATTAATTCCTGAAACCAGATTAATTCTATAATCTTGCCGTTCTAAAATATAGAAATATATTTATTAATTAATATTGATATTGATTGTTTGTAAGATATTTTAGTTTTGATATAGAAAGATTCGTCCTAAAATTCTAGTTTATAAGTTCTTATTTATTTTATTTACATTCAGAAGGCCAATTTTACTCCTTTTCGGGCATCTTCAATTCTTTTTGCTGAAGTTAAAGTTGATTTTGGTTTCGTTCGAGGTCCTACTTAATGATGGTTGCGTCTGACAAGTCCTTTTATAATATATTATCAGATGCATTATATATTATATAATATTTAGATTGATATATTACGTGTTATCAATAATTAATCTCTACTTATGAAAGCCCTTAAGAAACCCGAATAGGCAAAAATTTGGCTATTTTAATGTAATTTAATAAATAACACCTTATATACGAGTTTTAAGTCCGTATTTTTCTATGTCCAAATCCTGACTGTCTCCTTGTGTTTACTTATTTACAATTTAAGTTTTACATTAATTTTTCCTATTCACATTTCAAAAATTTAAGGTACTAAGCCTTTGAAAAATACAATGAGACATATTAAAAAGTATGTTTTTTTTTCGAAGGTAAAGAATTATTTCAGTGGACAGAGTGTTTTAAAAATTACAACATATTTCGGCGTATTTTTACGGATTAATTAAAAAATTGTCTAATTCTAATGGTGTTTTTTTTTAATTTATTTTTTATTTTTATTTTATCCTTGTAGCAGTACTAGATGTTTGGCCTTGATATCATTAAGCATTTTCATACCTGATTTCTTCAACTGTCCATTTATCTTTCAAAGCATTTTTTAAAACAAGTCCGTTCACTCGAATTACCTGAAATCAGTGTCATTATTGGGATAAGTCTACCTGCTTACCTCGTATTCAATTCCTACGTGGATTTACGATTAAATTCAAGTTTATTCAAATTATGATCCCGTGTGAAATGTGAAGGTACGCTCTTGAAGACCAGTTTGACTTCTCAATCTGGGACGTTGTTACGATTGTAAATTTTATTAATGTAATTATGCTTGACAGCCTATTTATGATGTCTTTATCTGTAATTATTCATTCCCATGATGATTTTTTAAATGTTATATCATGGGCCTTATTATTATACGCAATTTATGCGTATAACATGCTAAATGGAGGTAAGTCCTGAAGTCATTACCCGATTCCAGTTATTACAGATCTCCTTCCATATTGAACAACTACATACCATCTCTTTATATTATTTTTTATTGAAAAAGAAGTAGTATAATCCCCAGATTTCGTCGGTGGGATTTCTTATGCCCGGGGGGGAAGGATTCGAAGTATGTTGACTTCTATGACCTTATTAATTATTGAAATAAAACTTTTTGATATTGTAGCTCCTTTAAATAAGTAATTTTCATTAACGAAAAATAATAAATCGCCATGTCAGACAAACAATAAAGACTCAATGTAATTAACAAGGTTAATTATTTGAGTTAACAAATAATTAACTCAAATAATTAACAAAAAGTATCAACTTGTTACGATAAAGTAGCACAAAAGTAGCCATATGATCTGATCTACAGTGCAAGACTAACTCTCCAGTCCATCGCTCCTTATATTTAGTCTGAATTAGAACTAGTGACCGACCGAAGTTTCAGTTTCGGTTTCGGCAAAAAAACCTGGTTTCGGCCGCAGTTTCGGTTTCGGCCAAAAATTGGCCGAATCTTCGGCCAGGCCGAAACTAGCTCGTGTCTGATATCTCCAAGAAGGAAGTAGGACTACACGATTTCAGCTTGGAAGCTCGATCTCTTTCATGCTTATTTAACACCCTTGAATTTAAAAGTTGTAAGTATCTGTTATTTCAGTTAATTGCACTTGTATTGTTTTTCGATATAACATAGATTTTTCTCATTCTTTTGCTATCTTTTATTGATCGAAAACTTTTAGTTGGGTGTGAAGACAAAAATTTGAGAGTGACAAACAGAAATGTTCTCGTAAATCATATCAAGTCTTAACATGTAATGAAAGCATGCTCTTCATACACAATTATTTACGTTAATTCTTCATTCTTTATATAATAGTATGAGAATAGTATTTATTCTTTACCTTGAGCGTTAAGAACCTTCTGGTGCTTTTAATCATCTCCTCATTAATAATGAAATTTGTTTTAAAAAAAAAAAAAAAAAAGATTAACATAAATAAGAATATATGTTCTAAATACATAAACTTAAATTAGTCGACATGTCCACAGATTCATTCAAAATTGAAAAATATATTTCAGTCAGTAACCTTCTCATTCAAAGTTCATCAAATTGTGGTAGTAGGTTTTGTTCTTGTATGGAAAGGGAATCAGATGCCAAACTATTTTTTCAACCTTGGCAGCCCCCTTTCTCCCGGTGGTTCACAAATAACATCCCAAAAACTTGCCTCAATTTTTACCATGAAGAAGCACGTTTTCGACCAAAAACTATTCTATAAATTTTCTCAAACTAGATTAAATCCACTACCATTTTAGACCAAAACTGACTCAGTAGATTAAATAGCTTCTGACATACAGCTTTAACTATTCAATAGGCCGTCATTTTGTATTCTATCGGCATTATTATGGGAAGATTTACTATATTATTTATTATTTATACATAATAATATGAATTTTTATTAATATCAGCCTGTTATTTCAAGATTAATTCAATTTTTAGGGCTGTTCTAGATAAGGGGGTATGGTCTAACATCCTACGGGGACCAGCTGTAGTAGGAAGGAGGGGGCCGGGATTGGATCCTATAACTTAACTAATACACCTGTTTTACCACTCTTGTATACCAGCTCAATTATTAAATGAATAATTGAGTTAAATTACTGTTATTTTATAAGCTTTCTTTGATTTTATTGCTAAACTAGACATATTCCACACTTATATGTATTATATATAGACACGTAAATAAGTTTCGGTTTCGGTTTCGGTTTCGGCCCGAAACTAGGCCTATGGCCGAAATTCGGTTTCGGTTTCGGTCGGACACTAATTAGAACATTCTGAAAGGTTCCCGACAAGCATAGCAGTTTCTCGAACAGTCACGAACAAGGACTTGAACAGTTTGTTCCAACAAGAAGTCTAGAACTCTTTTCAATCATTTTTTTTTTTTTTGTGTTTTATTTTTTTTTGTTCTACATTACAACACACTGTGAATTACATAATAATATACTTGAGGAGGTGAGGTGCAAAACTTGTTCGCTCCATTCATTTGGATAACAGTAGATTCTAAAAGATATTTTAATGCTGTTTCAACATATCTTTTCAGATTGGATCAAAACTTGTTATTTCATATTGATTTTCGCTATACAAAATAGCAGTTTGTTGCAGAACTGATTCGTCCCATAGCCCATTGTATTTCAAAACTGGTTCGTTACTCGTTTTGGAGCAAAACTCTTTGGTTCCTATAATAACTTCTCACTCTGCACCCATCCCTTTCGTCCACTTCAGCATTTTCTGTTACTCTTTCAGAACAAAATATCGAAAGCTAAAAAGCATTTTGGTGGGCCAATGATTCATTAAGGTAAACACACTACACACGAATTCTAAATATACCTGCCACAGACGAAAAATAAAATCGCTATTATTGAAGAAGACGATGGCCTTAGGTTTTAGTCTTTTTGTAACTTTTTTGTAGTCAGTTCTTTTACATCAGTACGCTGATATTTTTGAAAAATTCATCAACACAAAAAATGTTTAGTCCAATGTTTTAAGGCAGTGGGTGATATTATTTTGTAAAATTATACCGAATTTATTAATAAAATGGTTGTGAACCTAAATAAATATTACTTATTAAAAGAAAACTTCGCTATTCATTTCTTCTCCTGGTGGTAATATTATCCTTATGCAGCAAAAGTCTTTCCTTTAAACATTTTGTTGCAAAAGTTTCTCATTTATTAATTTGTTATTTTTTTTTGTCACCTTTAAAACAGTAAATTTTTTTATTCCAAGCCCACTTCTACAGGGTAGCTGTACCTTTCCAAGGCGAAAAAAAAACATTTTTATCTGGCCTTTCTACAAGACGTGGTAGATTTTTGAGTTTCCTGAAAAACGTGTTCATGTTGATCGAACGAGTTTTGCACCACACCTCTTCACTTGTTCAATTGTTTTTAAAATTTTATTTATCTTTGTCGGCAGACGAGAATTTGGACTACTCAGTCGAACTCAAAATCGAATTACTTTTTAGTTATTTCACGAATTTTCCTCTTTTCTCTCTGTACAGGGCCTCTTAGTGATAATTCTTGTAGCATTGTAACATTCGGATAAAATAGTCAACTAATATCAAAAGAATCCAAAAAAATAAACTTTAATTGGCTCTTCTGAAAATAACTTTTTTTTATAGGTGTTTAACGATCGACCGTTTTCTTTAAGATTGTAATGGTTTATAGCCAGGATTTTCAGTCTAATTTTTCTATATCAGTTGAAGAGCCAACTGAACTGTTTCAACAAAAATCCTTGATCTTTTTTCAATCATTGTTTGTTCAAGTTTTTTTGTTCAAGTTACAATATTTAAAATTTTAAATATTTGTTAACACAATGCTTAAAAAGTATAGTAAATGAATGAGTAATGAACTTATTTAATTCATAGTTTTTGGTTCTCAAAATTTCTAGAGGAGACAATTGACCGCCACCCCCTGCGGGCGCCCATGATACAATCTGCCACACTCAAGTGCATTGAGAATTAGTGATCCGTTGATACACAAGCAACTAAAAAATAATCTAATTAGAAAAAGAAAAACGTGGAAATAAAACATAAAGAAGGAAAGATAAAAATAAATAAAAATGCAAACGGAAAAAATTCTATACACAGTCGGCTCCGTTTTAATGGACCGTAAATGGAAAATTTGTTTTGTCCCAATTAGGCTGAGCACCCAATAAAGCGGAGATCTTGAATCTACGCGTAAACGCAAAGAAAAAAAATTCCCTAATTCGTTTAATCACTGAGTAATCGTACGAGCATAATAACTGATGCCATAAATTGGACATATTTGTGAGAAAATCAAGTTAATAAGTGCATTTAGACGGATGTGTTCTCGTCTATTAATTTAATAATGGGGGTTAATATAATACGATTAATTTAACTGTTAAAATGTATTTTTATTAGATAGTTCTCTTATAATATGACAAAATATACGAAATATACAAAATGACACAATATAAAAATAATTATTTGCTTATAATTTAAATTATACTTATAAAGAAAAAAGTTGGAAATAAGAAATGAATCACAACAAGTTTTTATGTAAAAATTTTTACCAGGAAAGAACAAGTATAGTATTGTCACACTATACTTGTAAACTTACGAGCCACACAAGTGGAACTTTTTCGGGCGTCTAAAGGACTTTCCTCATTTCCTTTTTGTAAAAAAAATTAAGCGACTAAACGTTTTGATTGAGTTTCTTGCTTCTGATCGAGAAACAGGCGTGGCTTCATATACTTAGGTTATTCGATTGACTTCGGGTTTCATAGGTTTTTACATAAGTTCCAGAATGTTTTGTCTCAGTAAAGCGGTGAGTTCTTACCTATATTTGTTCCGTTTTATTAAGAACTTTATTAAGAAAAGAATTAAGATGTATATACCGGTTTCACCCGGAGAATTTCATTTTTTAAATCTATAAAATCTAAAAGTGAGACTTTTATCGACTCAAACGGTCGATTTGGTAAAAACCAAGGTAAAGCGAGATCATTACGATTTTTATAACAATAAAGAATATCAGCTGAAGATCGGCTGAAGTTATGCAATTTTAATATGGAAAGGTGTTCGCACCAGGTATAAAAGAACCACTGAGCGAAATTTGGAGAATTTAGGACAAACGGTAGGGATTTTTATAAAGAACAAAAAGAATTTCACCTTTATGTACACAGATTATAGCTGCATATCCCGGTTTCACCCAGGGAATTTCATTTTTCTAATGAAACGGTCGATTTCGTAAAGAACCATTGTAAAGCGAGATCATTACGATTTTTATAACAACAAAGAATATCTGCTGAAGATCGGCTGAAGTTATGCATTTTTAATATGGACAGGTGTTCGCACCTGGTATCAAAGAACCACTAAGCGATATTTGGAGAATTTAGGGCAAACGGTATGGATTTCTGGACGGAAGTAACAACAAACAAACAAACAAATAAACAAACAAACAAACAGAATTTCATCTTTATTTATAGATATAGATATTATTATAGAGATGGCTCAATTAAGCGGTGGTCCCAATTATCCGATAACCCAATTAAACGGAGTCAACTGTAAATGCATTCACACCTATGCTACATCTACTAGCATCATCATCTATAAGTCATTTATTTACTCTTCTCATCTTTGTATTTTTTCGCATGTTTAAATTTTCGGATTTAAATAATAAAATCTATGATGCTATGCAAAATCTAAGATCTATAAGTTCAACATTGTTTTTTGACCGGTTGGTTTAATATGGAATGGTCCTATTTCAAAATTAATGGTTTGGGTCTTCTTTACTTTACCCACTCCAGTTACTTATTTCTAATAGATTAAATTAGAACAGATGATTAAAGTAATGTACTTAAAAAGATTAAAGTGAAAACAAAAATTATAGTTTAATATACTGCATGTGCAACTTATAAAAACTGCATTTAAATGCTGGAGATCTTCTTTGGTGACAACCAAGCTTCATAAAGTATCATCCTCTTCTGCATTTCCATGTTTTATGCAATATTCCCAACCTTTGAAATGTCTTAAATGCCTTTTCTTCCGATTTAAGAACACGATTCAGTTGTACTAGATTCATTATTAACAAAAATGACTTCAACGTTTCTTAAAACCTAGGAGGTATTAGGTAGGTAACCTCCTGCATATTTATTTTTTTCCCTCCTAAAATAGACATGGATGATTATAGTGTGGTTAAAAAATAAAAAAATAAAAAACATGTATTTGGACCCATCCACAGCAAATATAGCATAATAGCAGTTCATGATCACTGCTTGAAAATAAGATAATTCAATCTATAATTTCATTGCCTCGGCAATGATTTCAGTTACGTACTTCAATGACTAATTGTAAAACTGCCTTAATTGCATTTATTGTTTAGTTTATTCCATATTTAATGCAGAATCGGATGGTACCATAAGAATTGTCATAATAATTTTTCATTACGGGAAAAAAAATCTGAAACATAAAATCATATTTACATATTTTAAAAAGGCATCGAAAAATAATTTAAGCAAAAATCTGTCCCCGATTTACCTAATCAATATATGGGTGATTCTCAGAGTATGGACAATTTTCATAAAAACATTTACAGTACAATTTATGTCATTACCGAGGTAATTTTCGGGTGTGGGAATGACAGGAGTTTTCAACTTGGTAATGACATTTCCACGTATTTTATTCGGCCAAAACCGCTGTGTAACTAATTGAGATTATATCTTTTGCCAACTGACTTAGACAAACGATAGTCAAGCAAATATGACATAAAGAATGAAATAACTTGAAAAGAAAGCCTTTTAATTCATGCCGTGGTAATGACAACAATAAAAGTACGTGACTTTTTTTACTAGACACATGCGCGGAGGCCGGCTCCCAACAGAAGTCGGTTAATCCACAGGTGGTTTTCCCTAAACCCCATGGTGATCACTATACTCAAAAGAAATTTCGCCACTGTTCCTCCTTTTTCAAGGCTTTATCTCTGCCCTTTTGTTTTGTGAGTGGTAATGACGTCAAAGTGAAGGGGCAAAGTTTCGAAACTACTTAAACATACTTAGAGTTAAGTAAAATTAACAAAAAATATAATTCAGAATGCTCCAGTTATTCTTTATGAGTGGAAATAAATTTCACCAATCATTAAACGTAGGTTTCGAAAGAAAAAAATACATATTTACTACAAAATCGAGAGTGTGACAGTTCGTGGTAATGACATTTTAGTAGGTTAAGTAATTATAAAATCATATTACTTATTAATATTTTAATTTTTAATATTTTATTAAGAAGAAATATACCTTCACCGTATAGAAATGAAAAAAAAATCAGGTTAGGCTTAACCATTCAAGTAAAAGTTGTAATGGACTAAAACTTGCCCCTAAAATGAGAATCGCCCACATATGTTATTAAATAACATTATAACGTTTGTTATTAAATAACGTTAAACAAATCAGTTTTTTCAATATTATTTATTATATCGATGAAAATATCGACTGGCGATCTTTTGATGGCATCGATAGTAAGATTGCAATAATATTAATGTCGATAATAGACTTTCGATGACCCATCCCTATAATGCACCCATCTTGTTTTGTCAAGGAGATAAATAGATTGATCAGAACTTAATAAAGGTATTAAATAATATTATTAAATATATTTGTTATAATTATAAAATTATTATATTACTGTTTATTAATGCATTTCTATAATTCCTATAAGGTAATAGATGTTTTCAATAGATAGATAATGGTTCATTAGATAGTTTCGCTACTTTATTTGTTATTAAAAAATCAGTCATGCCTAATGGACCTCCCTAAAGACCTTCAAAAAAAACATTTTTCTGTTCTTTTTTTGGTTAAGATTTCCTTATCCGAGTCCTTTCCTCATGTTGTATTTCTTTTTAATTTGGCCTTAGTCCAATTACTAATTACAATGCCATTTTTTTTAAGTTGTTTTATTTTGGATACTTTCCGAGTTGTATTTTTCCCCTCGAAAATATAATTTTATTTATAATTATATACTGAGGAGGGAGAATATTGTCATCCAAAATAGAACAATATAAAAAAACAAAAAAATGTTTTAATAATCAATTGCCTATAAAAAAAAAAAAAATTAAACCTTCTACTAATTACAGTACATAAGCTAATACATTTATATCCACTTGGACGCGTATAATTTTACTTTTTTCGCATATCATTTATTTCAAAATTTACCTAAGTTTACATAATCCATATATTTTGAATTAATTTAGCATATTCATTGTATATTCTTACGTATACCTAGTAAAAAAAAAAAAAAAAAAAAAAAAAGAACGAAGCATTTCTAATTTTTATCATTACATATATAATATACATATATGTTCCTATGTTTCAGAAATGTATTTTTGTAAAAAAAAAATTAAAAAAACGTGGTTTATCATTATATTCGTCATTATGTATACATTTTTTGGTAATTGTTTTTAAAATATAGCAAGATTTGTTCACCTTAGATAACGTTGTTATTAAAAAGTTAGCTAATTGGGTATAAAAAATAAGTATTAATTAAAATTAAGACTGCGGATTCGTTCCCGCTGTAAGTACTATAGGCTGATCTTTTGATAAATAGTATGATTTTTAAATTATGCGTTGATGTTTTATGAATTTCTTTTCAAATATATATATATATATATTGCTTTTTTTTGCTTTCGTCATATATTAACCAATTGCCAATTGCTTTGAGTCCATTTTTGATAATATTATTTAAATATTGACTTCGATCCTAGTTCAATATTTATCTTAATTTAATTCACTGTACATCCCAAAAATATTGCTATGCTGAACAACGTGTATATAAACAACATTTCAAGGCTACAGCTGCTAATATTAAAGAAAAAAACTTGTTTAAAGAAAAAACATGATTGATTTATTGTTTATAATTTAAATATTATTAGTAATCAACCGCCAATATTGAACTATATATGTAGAACTTAAAAGACAAGGTTATAAGTAACATTTTTCGTGTTTTGATTAAATCAAAATTAAAGATTAAACAAAAATAAATAAGTGGATTTGTAAGATTAATTTTTTTTATTATAAACTCTTAATGATGTATTTTACTTTCTATGTTCTAACTTTTTTATTATAATCTCTTGTGTATAAAAATAATATATGATACTCGTACTATATCGGATCCGATGCAGCGAAACATTATTAAAATGTATGAAAAATACAGGTGAGTGGGTAATTCTTATTTTATTTCATATTATCGGATTTCAAAAAAAAATTGAAACACATTAATCGTTGTCGGATATTAAAGTAGTTGTTTGTTTAATGTCCCTTAATGCCATTAAGGCTAATCGGACGATGCTACAGTGGGAGTCCTAAATTTTGCCTATCCAGGTGTAATTAGGATACACCTGGATCGTACAGGACCTGACATCGTACAGGCTCGGGTCCTTCATTAGACATTCTATCGAGTGACGGCATAGCCAAGGATTTTTTAGTCCCTTTAAAAAATCCTAGGGCCACCTCGGGACGCGAACACATGAACTTTAGTACAGTAGTTTGCCATGCCAACCACTACACCGCAGGTGACCCCGTATTAAAATAGTATGAGAAGGTTAAATCCACATAAATATTATCATGGATAGGTTAAGGCTGGTGATGGGAGCTGGGGGGAAGAGAGAATCATTAATTTTATACCGATCTTAATGAAATGTTGACCCTCAGTGTTTTAACACTCTTATTAATTTAAACTTTTCACTAGGGGCCGGGATAGCCGAGCGTGTAGGAGCGCGACCCGCTGTTGCATGCTCGAGCCGAACGGCGGCGGTTCGAACCCGCCCTGGGAGGGTTGACTTTTATTTCGTGGAGGCCCCACGGAATAAATCTCGAACCTCCCACCATGGTTAGAATAGGTTGGTTACACCTCTAGAGTAACCCCCCGTATGCCACACATGGCCAGGTAGGGGTAGCGAACAAAAAAAAAAAAAAAAACTTTTCACTATCATTAGATTCTATCCTTTATCTTTAAAAATCAAAAAAGTGTAATTTTTACTACCATATTCCGCACCTGGCCAATTTTTGAAAACATTTTCATGTACCCCTTTTCACCGTTCCATATATATCATAATTAATTTGTGGAAGGGAAATACCCAATATTTCTTAAACATTTGTATCGGACATATGATCGGGAACCCGAAGGTAGCAAGTTCAAAACCCGGAGCCAGGGGAAATTTAATAACACTCGTCATTAATCCCCCACCCTCTCCCGCGGACCGGGAAGCCCCGTATAGCCTAAACGGCGAGGAAGGGGGGAAGACAAAAAAAAAAAAAAAAAAAAAAAAAAAAAAAAATTCGAGAAACCTTCTCAATGACTGGTACTTGAATTTATACCTCCAAAGCGACTACAAAATTCCTGGAAGTGAATTTGTTATGTGTCCGTGTAGGATTCGGATTTATTGAACGGAAAAATAGTCACGGATTTCATTTAAATAAAAGATTATGCAATCAATATAGAAATAAAACATACCAGATGGTCTGCTTTATCTTGTTTTCCAATCTGAAAGACAGTTGTACCCATCTCCTCCACCGTGATAGCATCATTTAAATATAACAATAAACTCTTTGCGTAATAAATTTACGCCATTTCACGGAGATTTTTATCGGATATCTTGCGTTAGATAATGAAAAATTTGACCATGACATGCCCGACGTCCACGAAATTTTTTTTTTTGCTATAACAAAATAAACAAAAATTAAATATTAATTCTATATTAGTCTTGAGGCTAAGAAAATAGTAGTTCAGTCTTTTAAATTTGATCCTTTATTGGCCTCACACTATTTTTACAATAGTTGGTTCAACGTTTCGGCACTAAGCCATTTTCAAGAAGAATTATTTTTTAGGCAAAAAATTATAATAAAATAAAAGGACATGTAAAAAATGAAATAATAAAATATAATAATAATAATGTCAGAAAGTTTTATAAATGTACATATATAAAGGGTCTAGGAGAAAATATCAAAAAATCTTTTGAAGATTATGATGTAAGTGAATATAATTTAAGTTTTAAGCCGACAAATAAAGTGGGCAACATATACAACAATATGAAAGATAAAATAAATGTTAAAAACCAATCCGAAGTAGTCTATAAAATACCTTGTTTGGATTGCCCAGCAATATACATTGGTGAAACAAAGCAATATGTTTCTGACCGGATGTACCAACATAAAAATGATGTGAAAAATATACAAAAAAAATGACAAAAAAACAGGTCTAGTGGAACATGTAAATAAAACACAGCATAGATTTGATTTTGATGGAGTTGAAGTGATGCATAGGGAATCAAGTGTATATAAGAGAAGAATGCTTGAAGCCATGTCAATTTCAGAAAATATTGATAAGACAGTAAATTTTAAAAATGACTCCAAAAATTTAAACAAATACTATGCGGAAATTTTAAGTAAAATTAATAATTGATTGTCCTAATAATAAAAAGTAAAATGTCTGAAAATTTATATAAATAATTTATTTATTATGAATTTTAAAATTTTAGAAAATTAACAAATAGTAAAATATAAAAAAAATGTAAGAATTTTAATCATGATTTTAATTTAAAATTTGCAAATTGTTTATTTAAGTAATAGTGAAGTTACATGTTGGAAGGGATAAGGGGACTGGTAAAATAATCCATTTGACTGTGATTCTTATCAAAAGTGACAATAGTTGTTAACTAGTAATAATTTTTTTAATTTTAGACAAGGGTAGTCAGCCTAATTTATTTAAAAATTGTGGTCACAGGTGGGTAAAAACAAATATTTTTTCACTTGAATGTTTTTTATTTTAATTTATTGAGTTAAAAAGTATTGAAATTCTAAATTTTAGGTCTTCTTCTTGAAAATGGCTTAGTGCCGAAACCAATAAAGGATCAAATTTAAAAAATTAAATGATAAATTGAATAATTTTTAATAAAATTGAAGAGTATCAATTTTAACATTCAATAGCATAACATGGTAGCGCAACATAATACCTTATAAAATGTCGGAACATAAAACAAAAAAACAAAACTATGAATATTAAATTATTATATTAAGTAGAAAGGGGGGGGGGGCGTCCGCCTGACGCACAGTGTCATGAGCGATGTTCAAAAATAAGAAAAATTAAGTTTGAATTTTTTTTTTTGAGGGCTAATAATATAAAATTTAGAATCTTAGAAAAGAAAGAAAACATATAAATTTCAATATAAAAACAAAAGCTCAAAGCTAAGGATTAACTTGAATCTTTGATAAAAATTCAAAGTATAAAACTGGTGGAGGTTAGTATATATTTATTTTGGCTATTACCATCTTATTACATAAACTTCTACATCTTAGTATACTTTTATAAATTTTAATTCCTAATTTCACCTCTTACAGTGCCAGTCTTCAGTGAATTGTTCATTGACTAATCTTGACCAAAAGTGCAAAAATGGGTAAGATCGATTCTTTAATGTCATATAAGAAATTTCCATTACTTTTTAAACTTTGGAAATGATGTTCTAAAAAAAGTAAAATAACGGTATTCCACACTTTAACTATAAATAGAACACTTCTTCAAATTTATTTTGATACCTAGTTTATCTGCTTCTGGCTGCTCCTTACGGTGATATTGTGGTTTTAGATTTCAAAACCAATTCTTTACTGTATAAAATCTGGCGCAGTACTGAACCAAGCACCAGAAAAGATGGTTTATTTGATAGACTAGTGCACGAAATTATCCGATGTTCGGATGAAGTTAAGGAGAACATAAGAAAATTCGTACGGTTAGTCAATAATCATATTTAGTGATCATTATTCTTGCCAACCACTACCATACCATTCGTTGGGTCTGATTGATGCAAATAACAAAGTTTTGAGAAGAAATAAAACTCCGTCTTTCATCATTTTTTCGGCTACTAAAAAATAACGATAAAAAAGCAATATTCAATGAGTGGATATGATTAGAACCGAGATTTACTATGATAAACTAACTCACTTGTATTTAATGTGATTAATCCTCTTGATGACAGCAATATACCCACCAATGGTGTTTCCTAAATAAATTTGTTTATATTTTCTGCCTAGAATAGTATATAAAAATATATATTACCATTAATTAAATAAATAACAGAGTTTCAACTGTACACTTTTATTTGTCCCGAAGTGTATATTAAAATTATATTTTTTTAAATAATTTATTTTTGAAGAGAAAAGATTTGGCTCCGCCGGGAATCGAACCCGGGTCTTCCGCGTGACAAGCGCGGTATGCTATCCTTCCTCATGCGACATCCTTCGAAGTGCTATCCTTCGACATGCGAGGATAGCATACCGCGCATGTCACGCGGAAGACCCGGGTTCGATTCCCGGCGGAGCCAAATCTTTTCTCTTCAAAAAAAAAATTATTTAAAATAATTTAAAATATAGGTGGTCACCCACAATGATGGTTAAATTAATATAAAATTATATTTAAAAATTCAATTTGTTGGTTGTTTTTTTTTACGATCGATTATCTACGTAAAACGTTTTCTTTTCTTTTTTTTATACAGAGGAAGAGGAAGGATAAAGTTGATAGTTCCGATTCGTAAATCAGAGCTCCGAAAAAATAATTCTAGCGGATCGGGGTTTGGCAAAGTGCAAAGCGTTGTCGGAAACAACAGTAAAAATAAAAGTACAAAAGTAAAAAAAAAAAAAAAAAAAAAAAAAAAAAAAAAAAAAAAAGAACGGATTTAATATCGAAGAGCCTCTTGTAATTTGTTTTTCCTTTTCGTTGACTAATCTCTTATAGCTGATAAAAATACATGTGTGTTCATTTTCAGAATTTTAATCATGAAAGATTATTCAAAGACAGATTAAATTAAACTCAAAATCCTTTAGGGCAGTTTCTGATTCATGCATGAGGGTTGACTTAATTTTAATTCTAGTATTAATCAGAATTGTAATTTTTTTAAGTGTTAACAGCTAAAGGTCATCAATGCGTGACTGATGTTATCTTGGGATTATTTTTCAATTTTTTTTTCGCATATATATATGCTGCTCACTTTACGCCAATCAGAGTTATCCATACGTCTTTTTAAAAAATAGAATTAAAAATACGATAGGAATTTAATTTACATAATTCTGGCAACCTGAAACCTTTTTATTTGGGTTGGATTACAACAGCATAAAATAAATAAGATTCTTAATTAACCACATAGACATATTTGTTTCATTATATCCCTGTTTGACATTTTAGAAATAATTTTAATTATTTGTTCATTAAATTTCTTTTTTTAAATTTTAGAAATAATTTTAATGATCACGATGTTAATTTCGCTCTTTTTATTTTACAATATAATAATAATACAATAAAATAGTTTTTTAAAAACTTTATTATTAAATTAAATAGAGACTAAATTTAGTTAAATAGAGTTATGCAGTTATATTTAGAAACAAAAGAAAACTTAAACTCACAAGACTACTCAAGGTTTAATCATAAAATAGTTTAATAATTTAGTTTAAATATTTATCTAGGTGAAATATTTTCCCCACGTTATGGTGTAGAATAAACTGTTTACAAAAATAAAAAAAATATACCCTAAGGATTATGGCAAATTACCTCAATTATTAATATCATTGGCAGTAAAACTTAAATTTATTTATTTTCAACTGTATGAATTAATTTTTAATAAATGCTTTACATGCATGAGTATACACCAACACATATATTAAGTTTATTGCCAACATAGATTAAACCAAATTACCATTAAAATTAATGGATATTAATATTACAATGGATAGTAAATAAAAAATTTAAAACCTGCATTAAAAAATATCTAAATGAAATATTTTCCCCACGTTATAATGTAGAATAAACTGTTTACAAAAAAAAAATTTTAAAAAATCTATCTTTAGGATTATGCCAAGCCCAAGCCCTGGGAGGACAACCCCCAGGATTCTATAGGTAGGGTGAAGGTAAAGAAGGACTGAAGATCCTTGCCAGAGCAACGCTACCCTTTTACCCCGAAAGGTAAAACTGATCAAAGCTGATTCCACGGGAGAGACGTGGGCTTTGACAGCTCTAGGGTGCTGATCTAAGCAAGGCCACCTGGACAGAGGGCCAACCAAAGTCCAAGCCCTGGGAGGACAACCCCCAGGATTCTATAGGTAGGGTGAAGGTAAAGAAGGACTGAAGATCCTTGCCAGAGCAACGCTACCCTTTTACCCCGAAAGGTAAAACTGATCAAAGCTGATTCCACGGGAGAGACGTGGGCTTTGACAGCTCTAGGGTGCTGATCTAAGCAAGGCCACCTGGACAGAGGGCCAACCAATGTCCAAGCCCTGGGAGGACAACCCCCAGGATTCTATAGGAAGGGTGAAGGTAAGGAAGGACTGAAGATCCTTGCCAGAGCAACGCTACCCTTTTACCCCGAAAGGTAAAACTGATCAAAGCTGATTCCACGGGAGAGACGTGGGCTTTGACAGCTCTAGGGTGCTGATCTAAGCAAGGCCACCTGGACAGAGGGCCAACCAATGTCCAAGCCCTGGGAGGACAACCCCCAGGATTCTATAGGTAGGGTGAAGGTAAAGAAGGACTGAAGATCCTTGCCAGAGCAACGCTACCCTTTTACCCCGAAAGGTAAAACTGATCAAAGCTGATTCCACGGGAGAGACGTGGGCTTTGACAGCTCTAGGGTGCTGATCTAAGCAAGGCCACCTGGACAGAGCGCCAACCAATGTCCAAGCCCTGGGAGGACAACCCCCAGGATTCTATAGGTAGGGTGAAGGTAAAGAAGGACTGAAGATCCTTGCCAGAGCAACGCTACCCTTTTACCCCGAAAGGTAAAACTGATCAAAGCTGATTCCACGGGAGAGACGTGGGCTTTGACAGCTCTAGGGTGCTGATCTAAGCAAGGCCACCTGGACAGAGGGCCAACCAATGTCCAAGCCCTGGGAGGACAACCCCCAGGATTCTATAGGTAGGGTGAAGGTAAAGAAGGACTGAAGATCCTTGCCAGAGCAACGCTACCCTTTTACCCCGAAAGGTAAAACTGATCAAAGCTGATTCCACGGGAGAGACGTGGGCTTTGACAGCTCTAGGGTGCTGATCTAAGCAAGGCCACCTGGACAGAGGGCCAACCAATGTCCAAGCCCTGGGAGGACAACCCCCAGGATTCTATAGGTAGGGTGAAGGTAAAGAAGGACTGAAGGTCCTTGCCAGAGCAACGCTACCCTTTTACCCCGAAAGGTAAAACTGATCAAAGCTGATTCCACGGGAGAGACGTGGGCTTTGACAGCTCTAGGGTGCTGATCTAAGCAAGGCCACCTGGACAGAGGGCCAACCAATGTCCAAGCCCTGGGAGGACAACCCCCAGGATTCTATAGGTAGGGTGAAGGTAAAGAAGGACTGAAGATCCTTGCCAGAGCAACGCTACCCTTTTACCCCGAAAGGTAAAACTGATCAAAGCTGATTCCACGGGAGAGACGTGGGCTTTGACAGCTCTAGGGTGCTGATCTAAGCAAGGCCACCTGGACAGAGGGCCAACCAATGTCCAAGCCCTGGGAGGACAACCCCCAGGATTCTATAGGAAGGGTAAAATTAAGGTAGGGAATTAAATTAAATAAGACATATAGGTATAAACATCCTAGAGACACCAGGAGCTATCGGGCAGGGAGAGAGGTGTCTAAGACTGACAAATTAAGACTGATTAATGTTGGGCAAAACGGCCCTATTTATACCTCAAGGGACAAACAATTAACCAATCACAGCCCTGCACTGTATAGTTGAGAGGATAGGACCTGGCATCTTTAGGCTTTATTTTATTGTTTTTATGTTTTTACAAGTCATTATTTTCAAAAAGATAACAAAATACAAAAGAATTTCTCTTTTAAAATAGATTTTAAATTAAATAAGTTCGTAATGTTTGAAAATGTAGTTGCCGAATCGGCCACAGATGGCGCATGTGTTTGTTATATACACACTTATGGAGGCATTGGCTCCAGCTGATTACAATAGGTTATATTTTCATTCACATCTGTTTTTCAATCATAATGTCATTTTTTAACATTACCGCACCACATTATAAATACAATTAAACAAATTAAAAAGAATATTTAACTATTTACAGTGAATAAAAACTAAAGAACAAGAAGGTTATGTTATTGATAAGAATATTATATCTAACATTTAAATGAAAACAAGTATTAGCTACTTTCCTTTACTATTAAATATTATTAAATGACATTAACTAATCTTAATTAAACATTTAAACAAACAAATAATAACATTATTCCAAAAAAAAAAGGTTTTACTTAACTGAATTAATATTCAAAGATAACAAGATTACTATATTATCACTTATAAGAACTATTAATTATTAAAAAAATAAACTTCTTTGTTAGAATCAAACCTATACAAGTACTATTTACAGTTTTATTTTAAAAAATTCTCTTAGGGTCTCCTTGACTATATTACATTACCCTCTTATGCGTTGAAAAAAAAAAAAATTATTTAGAATCAATTTTTTTTTTTTTAACTAAACAATTTTGATTTTAAGTTTTCAACACATCATAAACAATTTAAGTTTTTAAATAAAAAATTGAACCATTAAAATTTTACAAGTTACATTTACAATTGATTAGCTTTTCAAACACAAGTAATTACATTTCTCACAATTCCCACACACAAATACCATAAGACATGTGGAATTCCATCGACGAAATCCTTGAAGCAATTTCCAGAAAGACTATCCTCTGGTTACAATTGTCCCTTTATCTTCACCTTTCCCCGAAGATAGCTTTGTGGATCTTCTACTTCTTCTTGAAGAGTCCTGCTGTCCTTTGTGACATCCTGGTTATGGATAATTACATCGGGTCTTGTCTTCTCCATTCGCTCAGACCACCTTTCTGTAGTTGAATCTTGAATTATTTTGTCGTCCTCAGTGATGTCCTGTTTCGGATTATTTAGTTTGTTTGGTGTCTTCTTGACTGGTTTAGACATCCTTTCAACAGTTTCACTGAGAGTTGTCAAACTAACATCTTCTGGCAAGTTTTCTAAACTGGATTCCTCCATGTTCTTCTGAATTACTTCTGGTTTTAAACTTGTTTTTTCTTTCACTGAATTTATTTGAATGTTACTCTTTCCTGGCATTATCTTCGTTTCTTGGCATTCAGTTTTTTCATTAAAAGGTTCCTCATCGTATGTAGAATAATGAATGTATTCTTTATTGTAAGCTCTACCACCATATGGTAGCTCTTCTGATGTGTCGTAATCGAAGATCAACTCATCGAATTTCGGTCTTGATCTTTTTGCTTTCTTTTTAAATTTTGTTGGGGGATCTCTATGATTTAGCGTTATTTCCGGTTCTAGATGTTGAAATTCTTGAAAGAAATTTTCTTCATTAGTTGTATTTGGTTCACATTCATTATTTAAAGACATATTTTGAGTATGGTCTTCGATTGTCAGTCCTCTTGATTTTCTTTTCTTATATTAGTAGAAAATTTATTTATTTGATCATCATCTTCATGCTGTGATGGTTTCTCATCAGATGTTAAACCGTCTGGCTCTTCTATTTTGTGATTCTTGGTTGGACATCCTGCCCTGTTTTCTTCTTGATAACTCTTGACAGATCCTTTATAATTATTCTCACTTCCTTTTGTAATCCGGTTTACTTGTCGATTAGACTGGAGGCAATTATTGCTCCTATCAAAGTTTCTTCCTTCTACTTTGCTTGAATAACCTCTATCATAAGGTTTCGTATCAGTTTTGAATTGATGATTGTGTACAGCTTCATTATTGTAATTTTGGTGTAGGTTTCTTCCTTGATCCTTTTGAAAAGTATTAATATCTTTCATAATTCTGTTCCTTCCAAACCTGTTTAATACTTCAAGAAATCCATCGATACTCTTGATTCCTTGATAAAGTATGACTTCTTCTATTGTTTTCCCAAAATGTCGTGCCATAGATTTGCAAATAAATTCTTCTTCAAGCTTATGTTCACAGGCCCGAGCTCTTAAAATCATATTGCAGAAGTACTGTTGTGGAGTTAGATTAGTGTGGTAATAATAGCTCCCATGATTTAATTCTTCCCAGAATATAGGATCATATTTTCCTTTCCAGAATCTGTTCAAGAATTCCTCACTGAAGGCATCAATTCCCTTTATATTTGCTTCCTGCATTAACCACCATACTAAAGCTTCATCTCTTAGGTGTTGTCTTATGAAATCTTGGAATAAAAGCGTATGTCCCCATAGGTGGTATTGAGTTTTTAAAGAATTTATAAATTCTGTAGGGATATCCTTCTTACTGTTTCTGAAAAAAAGAGGTTTCTGGGGTGAATTATTATTTTGTTGTATTAAGGTTGAATTCAGAGCCTTGAATACGTCGGTGATGTTGTCTTTGCCGGCGCTTGTGCTCGGCAGGTTACTTATGTTGGTCTTTGGTCTGTCCGAAGTTACCCTTTCAACCTGTTCAACTCTCTTTGATACGTTTTCTTCCAGCAGGTTTACTCGGTACCTTAATACTTCCATATCATTCTTTAAATGATTTATGTCCTCCTTCCTTTCTTCATTTTCCCTGTTAAAATGTTTCTTCAGATCCGTGGTTTCCACCTGATTCTTTTCTTCTAATAATATTAGTTTAGTTCCAACATCCTGTTCCAGATTATTTAGGCGGTCTTCATTTTTTCTTATCTTATTAGTCATATCAATCTGTACTTCTTCTAATCTTTTTCCTAATTTCTCGACGACTAAGTCCATATTATCAGTTACACTTTTAAGTTTTTCTTCCAAGTTTTTGGAGTGGTTTTTAAATTCTTCTGATTGTTTCTTGATTTCTTCAGATTGTTTTCTAATTTCTTCCGATTGTTTCTGGATTAACTCTTTCATTTCGGCCTTTTCTTGAAGGGCTTGGTTCTTGATTAACTCTTTCATTTCGGCCTTTTCTTGTAGAGCTTGGTGTTTAAGGCTTTCTGATTGTTTCTTGATTTCTTCTGTTAGCTGTTTTGTTATTCTAGCGAACATCAACTCCATCCACGACTCGTCTCTTCCAGAGTTTGTCTCTGTCTGTGTTTCTTCTTCACCATCTTCTCCCTTCATTCTTTTTCTGCCCGTACCTTCCTTTCTCGGTCTTAGATTATAATTTTTGATAGCTGTAGCCCCTTTTTCATTACTGTCTTCTTCAATGATACTGGTCGCTTCTTCAAAATTTTCTTGATTCTCCATTTCTCTATTCGTATCTTCTGGTTGTAACTTCTCCATTTCTTCTTTTATCAAAGGTCGGTTATTTAAATCGTAATCCTTCACAAGGGATGCCAAAATGTAATATTTTCTCTGGTGCTCAGTGTCTTCTTTCCCCACAAGGGATGCCAAAATGTAATATTTTTTCTGGAGCCCAATGTCTTCTATCCCCACAAGGGATGCCAAAATGTAATATTTGTTCAGAGCTCAATGTCTTCTATCCCCACAAGGGATGCCAAAATGTAATATTTGTTAACTTCTGGGGGCTCAAAAATTCAATAAGCTCCTAATCTCTCCTCAGATGTCTCCACCACAGTGTCTTTAATAAGATTATTTATGAGAGAGAGAGAAAGGGGAGGGAAAAGAGAGAGATAAAGGAGCCAGAACAGAGGGCCAACCAATGTTCAGCTTAAGGTGTGAGGAATAACGAAGATCCTTGCCAGAGCAACGCTACCCTTTTACCCCGAAAGGTAAAACTGATCAAAGCTAATTCCACGGGAGAGACGTGGGCTTTGACAGCTCTAGGGTGCTTATCTAAGCAAGGCCACCTGGACAGAGGGCCAACCAATGTCCAAGCCCTGGGAGGACAACCCCCAGGATTCTATAGGTAGGGTGAAGGTAAAGAAGGACTGAAGATCCTTGCCAGAGCAACGCTACCCTTTTACCCCGAAAGGTAAAACTGATCAAAGCTGATTCCACGGGAGAGACGTGGGCTTTGACAGCTCTAGGGTGCTGATCTAAGCAAGGCCACCTGGACAGAGGGCCAACCAATGTCCAAGCCCTGGGAGGACAACCCCCAGGATTCTATAGGTAGGGTGAAGGTAAAGAAGGACTGAAGATCCTTGCCAGAGCAACGCTACCCTTTTACCCCGAAAGGTAAAACTGATCAAAGCTGATTCCACGGGAGAGACGTGGGCTTTGACAGCTCTAGGGTGCTGATCTAAGCAAGGCCACCTGGACAGAGGGCCAACCAATGTCCAAGCCCTGGGAGGACAACCCCCAGGATTCTATAGGAAGGGTGAAGGTAAAGAAGGACTGAAGATCCTTGCCAGAGCAACGCTACCCTTTTACCCCGAAAGGTAAAACTGATCAAAGCTGATTCCACGGGAGAGACGTGGGCTTTGACAGCTCTAGGGTGCTGATCTAAGCAAGGCCACCTGGACAGAGGGCCAACCAATGTCCAAGCCCTGGGAGGACAACCCCCAGGATTCTATAGGTAGGGTGAAGGTAAAGAAGGACTGAAGATCCTTGCCAGAGCAACGCTACCCTTTTACCCCGAAAGGTAAAACTGATCAAAGCTGATTCCACGGGAGAGACGTGGGCTTTGACAGCTCTAGGGTGCTGATCTAAGCAAGGCCACCTGGACAGAGCGCCAACCAATGTCCAAGCCCTGGGAGGACAACCCCCAGGATTCTATAGGTAGGGTGAAGGTAAAGAAGGACTGAAGATCCTTGCCAGAGCAACGCTACCCTTTTACCCCGAAAGGTAAAACTGATCAAAGCTGATTCCACGGGAGAGACGTGGGCTTTGACAGCTCTAGGGTGCTGATCTAAGCAAGGCCACCTGGACAGAGGGCCAACCAATGTCCAAGCCCTGGGAGGACAACCCCCAGGATTCTATAGGTAGGGTGAAGGTAAAGAAGGACTGAAGATCCTTGCCAGAGCAACGCTACCCTTTTACCCCGAAAGGTAAAACTGATCAAAGCTGATTCCACGGGAGAGACGTGGGCTTTGACAGCTCTAGGGTGCTGATCTAAGCAAGGCCACCTGGACAGAGGGCCAACCAATGTCCAAGCCCTGGGAGGACAACCCCCAGGATTCTATAGGTAGGGTGAAGGTAAAGAAGGACTGAAGGTCCTTGCCAGAGCAACGCTACCCTTTTACCCCGAAAGGTAAAACTGATCAAAGCTGATTCCACGGGAGAGACGTGGGCTTTGACAGCTCTAGGGTGCTGATCTAAGCAAGGCCACCTGGACAGAGGGCCAACCAATGTCCAAGCCCTGGGAGGACAACCCCCAGGATTCTATAGGAAGGGTAAAATTAAGGTAGGGAATTAAATTAAATAAGACATATAGGTATAAACATCCTAGAGACACCAGGAGCTATCGGGCAGGGAGAGAGGTGTCTAAGACTGACAAATCAAGACTGATTAATGTTGGGCAAAACGGCCCTATTTATACCTCAAGGGACAAACAATTGACCAATCACAGCCCTGCACTGTATAGTTGAGAGGATAGGACCTGGCATCTTTAGGCTTTATTTTATTGTTTTTATGTTTTTACAAGTCATTATTTTCAAAAAGATAACAAAATACAAAAGAATTTCTCTTTTAAAATAGATTTTAAATTAAATAAGTTCGTAATGTTTGAAAATGTAGTTGCCGAATCGGCCACAGATGGCGCATGTGTTTGTTATATACACACTTATGGAGGCATTGGCTCCAGCTGATTACAATAGGTTATATTTTCATTCACATCTGTTTTTCAATCATAATGTCATTCTTTAACATTACCGCACCACATTATAAATACAATTAAACAAATTAAAAAGAATATTTAACTATTTACAGTGAATAAAAACTAAAGAACAAGAAGGTTATGTTATTGATAAGAATATTATATCTAACATTTAAATGAAAACAAGTATTAGCTACTTTCCTTTACTATTAAATATTATTAAATGACATTAACTAATCTTAATTAAACATTTAAACAAACAAATAATAACATTATTCCAAAAAAAAAGGTTTTACTTAACTGAATTAATATTCAAAGATAACAAGATTACTATATTATCACTTATAAGAACTATTAATTATTAAAAAAATAAACTTCTTTGTTAGAATCAAACCTATACAAGTACTATTTACAGTTTTATTTTAAAAAATTCTCTTAGGGTCTCCTTGACTATATTACAATATATATATATATATATATATATATATATATATATATATATATATATATGATTGTAGTCATAGCAAACAAAAATTTCAAATAAGAAAATGAAGCAAAGAAAGTGAATATGGTTCTGTTTGGATGCATTTGCATACTCCTAGGAATTTGTTTTTTTATTTGGTATGGTTTTTGTACTGGGAGCTACTGATAATATGAAGGGGTCGGGGCAAAATAGTGCCAGGCAACATTTTTAACAAAAAAACTGAAGCTGCAGTCTGCTGTATATTACGTAGGACTATATATCTATGATGGAAATGCAACCTAAATATGACTATACAGTGCTCTATATAGTCATATTTAGGTTGCATTTCCATCATAGACATATAGTCCTACTTAATATACAGCAGACTGCAGCTACAGTTTATTTTTGTTAAAAATGTTGCTTGACACTATTTTGCCCCGACCCCTTCATATGTTAAGTGTTAAGGACCTCTCCATTACCATGATTACAAATAATATTTTTAAAATAGTTAAAAACTCCACTAATATGTTTTGGAACATTTCATTTGTACAGGAGTCGGGCAGTGGTAAATTTCTTTCTATTGTAGTATTTGGCTGCATGGGCAGTGTCACGCACGAGTGGCCAGCTTGGGTCTGACGAAGCGTCGCCTAAAGGATTATGATTGGCTGGGTGCACTGCAAAGTGTTATGTGGTTTTCTATCAGCTTCCTTTCTGGGAAACGCAGCGTGAAAAATGCAACGAAATTCTAAATTGTTTTTAAATAATAAGGACTCATTGAATAAAAACAAAATTTATATTAATCGACGAAGAAAAAAAAAGTTCTTAAGTCAAGTTTATGAACTTTCCCGAGTTTCATTTTAATTCAAATTTTAAATTTATCAGCTTTATTTAGGATGGCGTCGGCTCCCATTAATAATTATAAATGTTCTTTTTTTTCAATTGATTAGTAATGACACTAAAAAAAAAAAGAAAACAAATTTAATATTTGTATAACCATGTTAAATACTTTAAGGGACATCTCAGAATTTAAAATTCAACGAGGTTCATACCTAAGATATTCCAACTAGTTCTATCATCGGCCTTGCTACTAATGCTGACGACACGTGAGTTATCTTTATATAAAGAGCTTACCTTGTAGTCCCATATCCACGAGCGTCACCGTCAGGGGGGGGCAGGGGAGACGCTTCCCCCCTTATATTTTGTCATGAAGGGACTGCCCCCCCCCCAATTAAAAAAATTAAATAAAAATACGATTTTACGAATTTATTCGAGTTTATCCAATCAAATTTAATATAAAATATTTATTAATTACAGCATGTGTACGCACACATTTTAATTTTGAACTAGTTAAAAAAATGTATTCTTACAGTTGTTCTACAAGTACCTAAGTATTCGAAAACTAAGAAAAAATTAGGTTTGGGCTACTTTCATTTACGGTTTTTTTTTCCTGGTTGGACCACCGTGCCATGTGTCGTAAAACTTTATTAAAGTACTATTGTATCCTTTAATTTAACCGGACTTCTCCCTGGTTCGCAGATAGGATTAACCAACCAGTTCCTACAGATGCCATTAGGTATAGGTGACCTATTCTCGATTTTTAGCCGATAGTTCCAAATAAGCCGTCTTTGTAATGCAAAGTATTGTATTAAGGTACCCTACTACTGTACTGTTGTTCGCTCGACTTCACATTTCAGTGTAAATAGTTGTTCGAGGGTGAGGTTCGAGGTTCGCATAGTGTAAAGTCAACTTTAATTGAAATATTCACTCAAGCAAGTCTATTCAGAATCTGGTTTCTCTTCACACATAATTTTTAAAACTATATCTTTTCTAAAAGTTTCTAGCCGAAGAATAATCGAAGCTATTATTTTTCATTTAACAGGCTCTTTTGTACGTGTTTCCTGTTTTTTTCAAATAATAAGAAAGGATAGAAATTGCTTTTATTTTATTTTAACATACGGAGATTAACATAAGCCTTTAATGCCAAGGTTTTTGCATTTCTAAAAGAGAAAATTACACTTATCAAACAATAGATAAGGATACAATTGTGAACTAAGAAAATCATGTAAATATTAATAAGTTTCTTTTTAATGATTCTAAGCTGTAATTTATGTAAATATTGTAGCTGCAGCTACACAATTGTTTACCTGCAGGATTATAGTACACTATTGCATATATATATAATAGCAGGTTATAATACACTATTGCAAAATGTTAATTTATCGCCTATAGTTTGCGAATCGATAATTGAATTGCACACTGTTTCGGTGCATTTAATTCATAATAGATTTGCATCAGTATTCCCGGGAAAATCACTGGTGTAGCAAATACAATCCATATTTTCCACATTTCTTTCGTCAGTATCGTTTGGACCACATCTTAAAGTTTGTAATAGTGTCACTTAACAGTTTAATTAATCAATAGTTCTTCACTCAGCTGCATTCGCTTTCAAGACAACACTCTGTAAATCACACTTCATCCATATTTCAATAGACTAACCGGCCATTCTTACCTTACCAGCTGTTCACCGCTACATCTCACGATAAGTTCCAAAGAGGTCGGACCCAACGAGTATGTTTCATTTATCTTCTTAACAAGTTGACTTTTCATTATTTATTTTCAAGAGTGCTACTTTATTGTGTTTAGTTTTTTGTTACTAGTTATTTATTATCTGTTTTATTTATTTGAGAGAAAATATGTATATATTTGTTATCGAACACAAAAAATTTCGTTAAGTACCCGAATATACCCATATTAATAACAACATTACTTAACAATATAAAAACTCGCTAATGCTTTACGTAATTAATAAAGATACAAAAATGGCTTTTTAATTGCCATACAAAGCAATAAAAATGGTACCTCAAGTTCTTTTCTTTTTCTTTATGTTTCGAATTATTTTTAAATCATTCAGTTTGGACATTCCCATGTGAGTTGAGCTCTCTAGGGAAGACCAAACAATGTTTTAAATTTTATTGTTGATTCGACTCCCTAAAAACGCTCCGAGCACTAAATGGGTTTTGTCTATTAAGTAAAATATTTTATTTTTCCACTCCAACCGCCACTAGAGAGCCAATCTGGAATACCAGTAAAAGCTAGACATACGAATAAAAGAAATTGTGGGGGGTCTCTATACTTGATCCATTATAGTTTCAAAATGGCAACTCAAAAACCTTAATTTTCTTAGCCTTAAGTTTCTGTATGGGAGCGGGGTATCTCTTTGGTAAGGAATTGAGCTGCGTGCTCAAGTTCCTGAGTTCGAATCAGGCTTGGCAGGGTTTCTCTAATATTCTGCCTCAGATCGTCTCGAGACCCTCCTTGGGACAAACCCAGCCTCTATAAAGTGGGCACCCTTTGACAAATTAACGCAAATTATTGGTTGAGCGTGATCACTGTCAAATCACCTCCTTGCACGAACGCTGACTAAGAAACAGTACTTCCCTACACAGTACTAAATCCAAGACCGCCTTAACGTCCATTTCGATTTCGATGAAACTTCGCAGTACTACCTCCCCCCCCCCCATAAAGACCATAATTCCCTGCTGGAACTGCTCGAAAGAAATATTTTCTTATCCTTTCGTTTTGTCCTATTTTCCAATGAAACTGAGGGAAAATAAATATTAAATCAGAATTAGGTCGAGAGTCGAGAGAATTCTTTTTTTTTTTTTTTTTTGTAATGTAAACTTTCTCTACAAAATAGCAAAAGTTCATATGTAAACAAAATATAATCTTAAGTTGTAAATAAGTAAGTTTGTGGTAAATTGAAGCGTGGAAATGCATAAGGGTATAAGTGCCTTTGGAATTTTTTACAGAAATGATGTGACAAACCCTCTAGGGTGAACTACATTCAGTGCTTACAACCCATGCCATCTTTCATACGTTTAATGAACGCTTTTTTAACAACAAAACCTTACTTAAACCCATTTCTGAAGAATGGCTTCGGCACATGTAACAATTTGGCAAAAAAAACTTTGGTTTATTTTTTTGGCACTTAGACCCTTATACATTTCCACGCTTCAATTAGCAAATTTTATACAATTTTGGCCATATAATAATTGATGGAATTTTTTACATTTAATCGAACAACAATGAAATCAACATTGCATGTGACTCGAGGCAGTTCCGCAGAATGATATGGTTAATTTTTTCCATCATCTTCTGACTCTTTTTCTACTTCTCTGTTTTTTGTTGGGTCGGACTTATTTATTTATATAGAAGAAGTTATCCTTTTTTCACAAAATTTGGGCAAAGTCACCCCGGTTTAGATTAACTCAATAAATATCTGAGCAATAATTGTTATTGATGGGTTTAAATTATTGTATTCAAAGAAAATACTAATTTACAATGGCAGACAAAAAAAAGCAAACTCAAATTATCAACAAGTTTACAAAAAGTATCAACTTGTAACGACACAGCAACTCAAAAAGAGCCATATGATTTGATCTATAGTGTAAGATAAACTCTTCAGTCCATTACTGTTTTTTTGTTGTTTCATTTTACAGTATTTAAAAGTTCAAACATTTGTTAAGTGCGGGTAGCGGGTAGGTACTCCTTACGATCCCGGTGAGGACAGACCTACTTCAGGGATCTGGCGACCCCCACGTGAGCTCTTGATGTTCCCCACTGCCCTATTGGGGGAATCAAGTCCCTAACCCGATAGTCCTATATCACCATTTTTTTCCTAATCCAATCCTCATATCCAGGATATTTCAGGAGGCCAGTTGTCCCGAGGATACGGGGCCCCTGACACTGGGCTAATCACCCGTCCAGGGTATAAACGATTCAAAGAACATCAAGCAGCCTCGGAATTGGACGGTTTACAAGGTTACGACAACGGCTACGGATAACGGATATAAGAATTGGACAATGGAACACTCGAACAATCAACGGAAAAGAGGTCGAAATAGTACAAGAAATGGTAAAGTATAAGATTGGCATCTTGGGGATTAGCGAAACAAAAAAGAAGGGCACGGGTATCACCCAACTGAAAGATGGTTATACTATGCGCTATTCAGGAATTGACCTAAATATGAGAGCAAAACATGGAGTAGCCATTATTACTAACAAAGAAGTGGAAAGTAAAGTCCTCAACTGGAAACCAACAAACTCCCGGATTATGAGTATAGAACTCCAATTGAAGCACAAACTAAATGTTATACAAATATATGCACCAACGGATGATGCCAGTGTTGCTGAGAAGGACCGATTTTACGATGACTTGCAACTCCATCTGCATGAAATAAGAAATCGGAATGAATATGTGATTGTGCAAGGAGATTGGAATGCAAGAATAGGAAATGACCCAGACTTAGGAGAAGGAGCAATTGGCAGATACTCAAGCGACCCAGTGCTCAATGATTGTGGGGAGAGGATGGTAAACTTCTGTATTGACAATGGGCTTTACATAGGAAATTCCTTTTTTCCACATAAAAGAATTCACCAGATTACTTTTAGGGCCGAGGAAAGGAACCAAGAAAGCACCATAGACTACTTCACATACAGCAAGCCTTTTTTTAGTGAGGTCATGGATCTAAAGATTATATGTGGGGCGGAAGTCAATACCGACCACCGCCTACTAGTCTTAGACTCTAGAATTAAGATTCCAAGAGCCAGGAAGATTAAAAGGTACGAGAGGATCGCCACAGAACAACTGAGACAAAAAGAAAAAAGAGATGAATATGAAAATGAGATGGAGCGAACTCTGAGTGAACTGGAGAATGATGAGAATCCACTTGATCCTTGGTCAATTAATGAAACATGGGAAAAATTCAAGATGACTGTCCTAGGTGTTGCAGAAAAAGTTCTTGGAAAGAAAAAGTCAACACACTGCTTTTAAAAGAACTAGGTGGTGTAATGAAGAAGTGCAAGCCAAGGTCAAAGAAAAGAAGCAAGCCTGGAAGAAATACCTACAAACAAATAACCCCATTGACATGACCATTTACAAAGAAAAGACTAGAGAGGCAAAGCGAATAGTGAAATTAGCTAAAGAAAAAAGCTGGATTGAATTTGGTGAAGAACTCCAAACTAGTTATGCTGAGGATAAAAGGAAGTTTTGGAGCACAGTGAAGGGACTACGTGGAAAATATGGAAAGCCAGTAAGAAGTATCAAAGATAGTACTGGACAGCTGGTTACTGAAGAGGCTAAAGTATTGAAAGAATGGGCATACGTCTTCAGTAAGAAATTTGGAAATGGGAATGGAATAGAAGAAAGGGATAATGAAGAACTGATAGGACTTCCGGTCGAAGAGGATGATCTAATCGAAGATTGGGAGGTTGAATTGGCAATGGCAGACGCCAAAAACAACAAGGCAGCGGGAGATGATGGTATAACGGCCGAAATGTTGAAATATGATGGTTGCCAAGTACAAAGGTGGTTACTGAATATCTTCAATAAAGCATTCCAAAAGAAGGAAATTCCCACTGACTGGGAAAATAATGTCTTAATTCCCATTCACAAGAAGGGTTCCACGATAGATTGTGAAAATTATCGCCCCGTATGTTTGTCATCTGTATCCCTAAAGTTATATTCCAGAATACTAGAAAGGAGGCTCAGAAGAATAGTAGAAAATGAGCTACAGGAAGAACAAGCAGCTTTTAGACCCGGTCGACAAACCCAAGATAATATTTTCACAATCCGATGCATAATCGAGAAGTTTGTTGAAAGGGACAAAAAGATTCACCTCGCCTTCTTAGATCTCTCTGGGGCATTTGATAATGTACCAAGAGTGGAACTCAAACAGGCACTTGAAGACAAAGGAGTTCCCAGTAACATAACTCAGGCAATCCTAAGCCTATACCGGAACACTTACGGGATAGTCAGGCTTAATGGAAATAAATCAGACAGATTTAAAATGGTAAGAGGTGTAAAGCAGGGAGATAGCTTAAGCCCATTGCTTTTTATAATATACATGGACAGAATAATATGGGAAGCTAAACAGAGGAGCCCCAAATTCAAAGTAGGAAACTGGAGAATGCATCCCATGTATATTCAGAATTTGGTATTTGCCGATGACATTCTCTTAATTGCGGAGAGCAGAGTAGCTTTGCAAGAAGCACTACAAGCTTGGGAAGAAGCACTAAGCAGAAAAGGTATGACTATTAACCCCAAGAAATCAAAGTATATGGTCGTATCCAAAAGTGGTTCTATGGAACAAAAAACTGTGGTATGTGGAGGTTCAGATTTGGAGCAAGTTGATGCCTATCAATACTTAGGCGTCAAATTAGTAGTGATGGTCGGCTTTGTCAAGAAATAAATCAACGTATAAGGAAAGCGACAAATGTTTATTACGAGCTCCGCAACGTCATAATTGGAAAAAGGGAAGTAGAGATGAAAACCAAAATGACAATTTATAAACAAGTATTCATCCCTTCACTGACCTATGGAGCTGAAAGCTGGCCTAGCATCAAAAAGTTTGAAAGCCCCATACAAGCCACACAAATTAAATTCCTTAGAAAAGCTCTCGGTAAGACAAGATTGGACCGAGTGCGAAACCAACGAATAAGAGAAGATACGGGACAGGAACCGCTGATGGACTTTATCCACAGAAAAGAACTGAAGTGGTTTGGCCATGTGCAAAGAATGCCAATCAATCGGTTGCCAAAAAGGGTATGGGAATCAAGAGCAATCGGAAAACGACCCAGAGGACGACCGAGAAATAAATGGGAGGATCTCATATCGGATCTGGCGAGGGAGAAGGGACTCACGATGAGTGAGATTAGGAGGTTGGCTGCTGATAGAGAGGTATATAGAAAATGGTTGCAGGCTGCCCCGACACCAGAAGGTATAAGGGTTGGGTAAAGAAGAAGAACATTTGTTAAGTTTATTTCTTAAACGTCCATTTATGCCACTAAGGCTAATTGGACGATGCTACAGTGGGAGCCCTAAATTTTGTCTATCCAGGTATAATTAGGATAGGGATTTTTAACGAGTACCTGACATCGTACAGGCTCGGGACCTCCATTTTACGTCCTATCCGAGGGACGGCATGGCTAAGGATTTTTTACTACCATTAAAAAATCCTAGGGCCACCGCTGGGCGCGAACTTGCGACCATTAGTGTTGTAGGTTGCCATGCTGTCCACTATACCACATGTGACCCCTGTAATATTTGTTTACACAATGCTTAAAAAGTATGGTAAATGAATATGAATTTGATTTAATTTTGTCTAGGAGAGCTGGCAGGTTAAATTTTCATGCCTGGGGAAGGATTCGAGGTATGTTGACCTTCTATGATTTTATTAATTATTAGAATAAAACTTTTTGATGGGTCACCTGTGGTGTAGCTGTACGATGTCAGCATAGCAACCCACAATGCTAAAGGTCGCGGGTTCGCGTCCCGCGGTAGCCATAGGATTTTTTTAAGGTAGTAAAAATATCCTTGGCTATGCCGTCCCTCGGATAGAACGTAAAATGGAGGTCCCAAGCCTGTACGATGTCAGCTACTCGTTAAAGATCCCTATCCTAATTAAATCTGGATAGCCAAAATTTAGGACTCCCACTGTAGCATCGTCCGATTGGCCTTAGTTGCATAAATGGACGTTAAACAAACAAACAAACTAAAAAACTTTTTGATATTGTGGCTTTTTTAAATACATTTTAAACGAAAAACCAGAAACTAACTAGAAAATCTTTTGCTGAAGATAATTTTTAGACAATTATTTGCTGGTACGTAATTTTAATATTAATCTAAATTCAAGATGCTTCGCAATGTCTGACAGACAATAAAACTCCAATAACTATCAAGTTACAAAAAGTATCAACTTGTAACGATATATTTTAACACAAAAATAACCATATGATTATGATGACTGACGCTCCAGTCCATCGCTCCTTATATTTAGTCTGAATCAGAATATTCTGTAATGCTGCTATTTGCTCGCAGTTCAAGACAAGCATAGAAGGAATTTTAACAGTCAGGAACACGTACTAAAACAGTGACATATGTTTTGTGTTACGCTTTACATTATATAGAAAACGGACTAATTTTTTATATAAAATAGCGACATGTATCCGCTCGATTTCTTCCTAGCCCAGCCAGTTCCTCCTATCTCAATGCGATCAAACGAAGGAGGCATTTCGATATGGCCTTTAATGGGGTAGCTTTTCAAGGTCTACAACTTCGATCCCAGTCGAAAGGAGTTGAAAAACGAGCTTGCGGATCGGTCTTTGAAGCGGTGACATTGGGAATGTATATGTATAGTGAAGGAGGTAGGTTCCTTCCTCTGACATTTCCATTAAAATGCTATTTGATAGGTTCTGGCAAAAGAAAGATAAGTCTGACAAGGAATAAATGAGTGCCACAAAAGTTTAAAATGTAGGGACATTTATTTTCTAGACGCATTGGACAGCTTAGGCACCATAATATTTCCTAAATTCAATTAATACTGTATAATGAAATATAAAATTGGTAGGCAGATAGTAATCAACAGGTATTTTTATTAATATTACCTATCTTTCTTTTGTCAACGTTTTCGTTTTCTATAGCTATAAATATTACAAAATTTGAATAATTTGTTATATACAAAGATTCATCTGGATAACCGAAACGTGGTAAAAAAAGACCGGGTCCACTTCCAAAATTTCCAAAAAGTTTTGAGAAACAAAAACTACAAATTAAATAAATTCGTATTGATTTACAATATTTATTTAAAGTATTATTTAAACAAATATTTCAATTTCAAATGTCAATAAGTTTTATTTGAAAAATTAATTGAGCCTAACAGAATACCTCCAACTCTACTCCCCCCCCCCCCCAGCCATCTGGACGAAACCCGCAGATATTTGGGTGTTCATTCAGAAGCAAACTCATCATAGCTATTTTCTATTTTGTAGTTTAGTAAAAATAAAATAAAGATCATCAATAAAAATAAAAGATATTGTAGATAAAGAAAACAATTGTCTTTATTTTAGTTAGTTATTTAGTTTATTGAAAGTCTGTCTTTTTGAAGCCTATGAAGTCTTCTTGCCATACTTCACAAGCTCTTCTCTTTGCTTTGATCAGGTCTCTTACATACAAAGGGGAGAATAGGGCAAGTTTTCTACTTAAGTTTGGCCTAGGAGCTGATTCTTGATTACTTTTTTTGAAAGTCTCAACATCCTTTTCTAGTTCATTTTTATTTTATTTATTTTTTTTCCAAGATGGGACAGAGATTTTGGAGATCAAATAATCTCTATACGCATAATATAACACGCCTAAGACGATTTCCAGAAATACAGGCAATGAAGCAAATTTAGAAACAAATAAATGTGGGATTTCTTATAAAAGGATTGATTAAAAAATTAGGGTCTTCATGGTTTATTTTATTTTTATAAAAATACAATATAAACAGACGGTTTTGTGAAAGCAATAATAAAGATCGACATGAGAGAAGTTATGGTTAATAAATTCTCCCATTGCCTATTTTATGAAATGGTGGTATCTAAATAATTGCATCAATATACCCAGTGCCACACCAAAGTTTGTTTTCAAAACTAGATAAAGTGAAACAACCTTTCATTATTTTTTAACTACAAAATAGTTTTCGACAAAAGTTTATGTTCTATGAACTTCCGTTGGAATTTTTCTTTTCTTATTTCATCGAAGTCTCTTAATATTTTATTTTATCTGTTTAACGTCAGCTTATGATACTATGGCTAGAAGATGCTACTGTGGAAGTGTTGTAATGTAATTTGGCAGCTTCTCTTTTATGAACAAAGTGTTCTGAGAACATCTAACATTTGTTTCTGGGATTTATTTTTTTTTTTCAACAATAATCGGCAAGCAAGGACCACGCGAATGTCATTTCTATTTCCTCCTCTCACGCTCTGCCTTCCTCTTATTCCAATACTCCCTCATCCTCTTGGACTGTTCCCTTCGCTCTTTCTCAGTCCATTTTCTTCTTCTTACCCACAAGAACCCAAATCCCTGCGACTTTGTCGAAAATTTTCTTCTTTTTTTTTTTATTTTGGAAAGGTACAAGGGTCAGAGCAAAGAGCAATTCTGCCTCTTTATGCAAGAAGCTGAGAAACCAGAAATAAGTCTGGATTTAGACTGACGAATTGGCGACAAAAAAAAAAGAAAAAAAAAACAGATTGAAAAAAGACAGTCACATTAAGATATGATAAGAATATTTTAGGAAAATGAACAAGTAAATGCGCTGATAGGGTCATGCAGGAAAAAATAATTTACTAAAATGGATTTGCATGTCATTTTCTAATCAATAGCACACGAGGAAAATATGTTGGAGATTCATTTTATCATAAGAAATAGGAGAAAAAACATCTATTTTGGGGCTATTAAGAAACCTATAAAAATATAACAGAGTAGCCTTAATGTTCACATTTAAAAAAAAAATATATTAAATAATATCTTTATTATCGTTGTGATAATCCAACGTCAAACTGTTCTTATCAAAAGGGCGAAAGGCAATATTGTTAGAGATTCGTTTTATTATAAGAAATAGTAGACAAAAATCTATTTCGGGCTATAAAGGAACCCATTAAAAATATTACAGGACTACTAAACAACTTCTTTAATATCTTCTTAGTAATTCTACATCTACCTGTTGAGGTAGATAAGGCTGATGAGGAAAAAGATGTGTGTTTATTTTGCAGATTGTCCTTTATCTTAAATCAGCAGTATTCATTACCACCATTCAGTCACTTTTAAGAACATTTTTTGAGGCATTATGGGAGTGAAAATCACTCCGTCTTTGCCACGTGGATTAATAATTCCTAGGTTGGGGGCATGCACAAAACTCACTATAGGGGACACAGCTCCATACTTTACCACCCAGACGGCTACTTTGTGACCGTGCATTACCCTTAGTCGAATCTCCGCTGCATTACTACTCGTAAAAATTATATTGAGTTGTAGTTCTTAGATGTAGCCTGCAAAAGTGCGAAGTCTGGAGTTCCGATAAGACTACAGTAGGATTCGCGGGCGCAATCGACTATAGGGTGCGCTAGTAGTTAAGCAAAATGTCGGAAGGAACGGGGATAGATATAGTTGATGGTAATTTTAAAAGACCATTAATTTAAGGGCAGGCTATCCTTGATGCAAACCACATAATTACATGTGGAATAATATCTAGAAGTAAAAAAACAGTTATTTTACAAGTCTTGTGCCTCCAAACAAGCGATCTTAAAGGACTGCTCCATCAAATAAAACTGGAAATCAAATTTATTAATAATAATAAGCAATTTTCTTGTAATTGTACGTGTAAAATGTAAGGTAAATGCAAACACATCATTTTAACTTTCCTCTACGTTTTTCGGTTAATAATAGTATTTGTTTTTATGTTTTTGTTATAACATTGTTATGACAGCTGTCATTTTCATTACAGCTTTAGTTTCTTTGTTATATTATTTATTTATTTGTCAAAACTTTCAGGCATCGCATTGAAAACTTGGAACAATTAAGCACAACGGATGTAAGACAAAAATGGGGAAAATTAAAAAAGAAAAACAAATCTATGACACTGTGGTCCCATTGTTATTTGCATCAAACTAGTATTTTGGAATAATAAAATGTCAAATACTAATATTTACCTGGATAAATATAGTCACTTTCTTTAAAATGAAGACTACATACCGTCATATATTTTGAAACAGGCTTATCTATTCTTAATTTTACAATCCACTCTTTAAGAAGCTTTTTATTTTTATGGAAATAAATGGAATGACACGTCTTTTGATTTTCTAATTGAACACTAAGGGACCGAGCAATACCTATTAGACATTTTTCAAATAATATTTTGCTCAATTGGGTTTTAATTATGGAAAAATAAATTAAAAACGCCAAAAAACCCTATGAAACCCAGGTACTGGCCCGGCTTCTATCCCCGTTTCTCTAGTTCCAGTCAAGAAGCAGCCGTCGCTTGCGCCCGCGAATAGAGACTCAACATCTTTTTCTAGTCAAATTCTTGATGTAGTTCTTTAAGCCAAGGCAACTGTTCTTCTGGAGTGTCCTAAGATAGGGTATCAAATCCCATTGATCTAGCAACCAAACTCGTCGGTGGTCTATGAGGACTAATAACAACACATCCATGAGTAAAACTGCAGGAGTAGATAACTTAGGGGACATTTTAATCGTCGGAAACAACAAAATGAGTAAGAAATATGACAGATTAAAAGGGTTTGCAAAATCGCAAGGGATGCGGCATTGATACAGTTTAACTACCTCGCTGTTTACATTTTTCTAGATTGTGGGCACTACCCACATTGCGGTAATCCCAATAAGGGCATAAGGATCTATAATCTCATATTTTTTTTGGTTTTTTTATCAACAGAGACGAAAACAAAGAAGACGGACGAGATTGTCCACCTTCAGCCCATAATTCCTGTCTATATTTTCCTACTCCAGGGAGTCCTTCACCTCAAAATATGGAGAGCAGATATCTTAGGAAACGTATATAAGTCCAGGAGAGAGAGAGGATACGCAAAAAAACCTTGCAATAACTGAAAACGCCCTAGAAAAAAAAAAAAACTAAAGTACAGAGGGGAACTGCTCATGACGGGTACAATAATAACTTATTTCTTGTATAATTTGGTGCGGGACACGATTGAAAGGAAAAACATCGCGAGGATGAGTAGATCAGAGGCGGATCCAGGGGGTATCAGAGGTGTGTTACCCCCCCCCCCCCAAAAAAAAATAAAAAATATTCCAGCTATGTATTATATTATTTCCAAAATTTTATTTGTTCCTGGTTTTTATCTATAAATGCAACTCCATTGCTACTAAAACCCAAACGTATCACTATGGTTGTTTACAGTCCTTTATGAAGCAACGAAATATTCCTCTTTTCATTCGGGAATTGTTATCATTTAAGAAATGCAACATTCACAGTTGGTATTGTGTTGTATATAGATAGATAGATTTAGATAGATAGATAAATTTATTGTATTTGTTTATATAAACATTACAATAGAGACCAGATAAATGTTAATACAATTATAAATGATAATTTCCTGCTTGTAAATTTTAAATATATTATGTTACATTAATATATAAATATATATATATATATATACATATTTTTTTTTTTTTTTTTTTTTTTTTTTTTATATATAAGAATAGTGGAGCTGCGACATGCATTAATATACATATACATCTACAAAATCAAAATCAATTATCAAAAGAAGATTATTATCAGAATGAAATGCTATGAGAATCATGTTTCTTTATTCATATATAACAAAGGCCCTCACTTTCAGTGCGTTCACTACATAAAGGTATAAGTCCTTTAATTGGCGTTTATCATCTATTTTTAGGAGACGGTGAAGCTTTTCTTCTGAACTGCTGGAGTTTTTTAAATATTTGCTGATAAAAGCAAGCCTTGCTTCATTATAAAGTGGGCATTCCAGCAAAAAATGCCTTATGTCTTCTGGCTTCTGGTGGTTGCAGATTGTACAGTTGTTACAATATTGTATTAGGTATTATTGATCTCATGATGGTCTTCGGAAACAGCAGGTACATTATCAGTGATACGCCAAAATGGTAATTTAGATAGAGGTAGGTAACAAAATCCCTGCGAACAATTTACAGCACATGTGTGGGTTTAAAGAGTTTTACAGAGAAGGCCTATAAAATATAATCATTTTAAGATGTGTGTAATGGTCAACTGTTTTGTTTAAAAATAATTCTATAGGAAGATAAATTATAAGGATTTTCAGTCGAAAGTTTTGTATTTGGAAAGCGTACGTTTCGATCCAAACATATGGATCTTCATCCGGTTTGAAGAGTCCAGAGTAATATATTATTAGTATCACCAGTAGTATCAGTAATTATTATTTACTGTATTTACAGTATTTATTATTATTATATACAGTACCAGTAAGTAATATATTATTAGTATCAACAGTAGTACCAGACTAATATGTATTAGTCAGTCTTAGAGAATGTAGAGACCGTCAGTCTCTGTATAACTCTGGACTCAGCAAGCCCTGATTAGGATCACATGTTGGGATCGAAGCATATATTATCCTATACAATTATTTTTCTTTTGCTCGTACTTTATACAACCATGTATCGAACTTACTAAAAGTACATAACTCACTGAAAATCTCGAAACGTGAGCCTCAGACGTATTAATTACTTCTGTAAACCATTCCTTCGAATGTTTAACTTCAACTTGTTTAACAATAATAACTTGAAGGTTAACTTCAACTGACATGCATTTGCCTCTCGAACTAAGTGCAAAAGCGCACAAGGCATGAATGATGTTTGTTTATTTGTTTAACGTCTTTTTATGCTACTAAGGCTAATAAGGACGATGCAACAGTGGGAGTCCTAAATTTTGCCTATCCATGTATAATTAGGATAGGGATCTTTAACGAGTACCTGACATCGTACAGGCTCGGGACCTCCATTTTACGTCCTATCCGAGGGACGGCATGGCTAAGGATTTTTAACTCCCACTAAAGAATCCCAGGGTTACCGCGGGACGCGAACCCACGACCTTTAGTATTGTAGGTTGCCATGCTAACCACTACAACATAGGTTACCCCCGGCAAGAATTATCAAATTGAACTATCAATCTTATTAATTAAAGGAAAAATCAATACTTAAAATTATATCTCAATTTTTTCCCCAAAATTTTGAAAGCAGCCCACCTCCCCTTTCACATTACTGAAAAAAAAAAAACCAACTTTAATGCGTTAATACGTTAATGCTCATGAGTGCCTTTCTTTTCTGAGACAATAATACAGCATGATTCTGTGATGTCAGAGATTTCATCAAGTTTCTTTAGAACTATTTTTTAAAATCTTTTTCCTGGTGCTTAGTGTTAATGCTACACTAAATAGATTAGAAGAGTTTTCCGTTTATTTCACATTCGGTAATCTGCCATAATTTGGCGTGTTCTATTAACTTTCACAGTATTGTTTTGTTTTGCCATATCTTGATGGCTGCAAATTTAGACGATTAAAATAACAACTATTTAACATGTTAAAAGGTTTTTTTTTTTTTTTTAACTGATTTAGTGTTTGAGGTGTAAAAAGTTTTCTAAAAAATATTCATCTGGGATGATAAATAGCCACAGGTTTCAGTCTCTTTCTTCACGATTCACAGTAGGAAAAAATTACAATATAATAGCAATAGTTCTATAACTCCCATGTAAGCGAATAATTCTTTTGAAGGAAGCTAAAATAAGGCTGGAATATAATCAAAGTTATTGGTTAGTTAAACAAAGAAAATTTTAGACAAAAACTCCTGACTAGTTATCATCCCATGATTTAGTGCTGATTTGTTAGAAGTTTCTGGTTTGAAATTTATATATTATTATTTTCAAAGCAACAATTCTACTTCTAACAGTCCACTGTTTTTTTTTTTAATATTTTTTCTTTTTTGTTTTAATTATTGAAGATTAAAAATAAAAGAAGGGGAAAAATTGAAACAAATATGTTATTTACAAAAATTCACAAAATACTGATCTTTATTTACAAACAAAATAGTTTTTTTTTATACAATGCGAGATGTTCACAAATGAAATACAATTTTATAATCTTATTAATATATATATAATTTCTTTGTCAAAGACAGCAATAAATATGCTTTATATATATATATTCAAAATCTATTATATTATCTACATTCGTTATTCGAGCTCATACCATCAGAAGACAAGCTTCGATTCTTACAAATAAATACACAAATCTACAAAATATATAAATAAAACAAGAGGCACCAAATTTCAGCTCTTATGGCTCCATTCATCAAGCTAAATAAAATAATATTAGGTAAAAATGGTGATATCTCTCGTAAGTAGGACTAAAAATTAAATATATAATATTAAATTTTATTAAAATATTAAACGAAATTTCCTGCCAGCAGTACGTTTCGTATATACAGCATTTTTACGGTGTTTATAAAAGAATTATTTTATTTAAGCGTAATTTATTCTAAAAACTTATGTTTCAGAACACCAAGGGCGAATGCTTAAACAGTTTTTAAAATGAAAAAAAAAAAAAAAAAAATCCGAAACTGGGATATAAACAGTAAAACTAACTATTCAGGTACAATGTAATCTAGAAACAGTAAATTAATCGAAAGGGTAGGGTAAACACATTTATACAGTATAAATTAAACGAAGGAACTAAAAATGTATAAAAACGATAAACCGGCTCCAAGACACCTTACAAACTGCCTCCATAACTAGGTAGATAGTGCAGTCAAGGTAGTTGAAAACTATTACACTAGGTCAGAGGCGTAAGAAATAACACAAAATATAAATAAAATAAATAGAAAACATCAACTAACTGACAATAGCTGAGAGCAACTAAAGAAATCGAGGGCTAATTTGTACAACGTGCTCTCGGAAATGTCAATCGGTTTGTAAGGTATCTTCAAAATGTTTTAGACTGGAATTTAGTAGATGAGACTATTTCTATTCTACATTCTTACCCAAATAAAGGCATTATCAGCTAGTTACAAAATAGAACGAACTTCCACCTCATATCGGGCTCGGCGAGATCTCTAAATTACGCAAGTTATAAAAAAAAAAATAGTGACTTAGCATCGAGCCGACTTGGACCAACGCCCTTACAGCTTATAATTACATCTTCTAGAACGAAAACAATAAATATACACATTAAACAAACATTATTAAAATCGACTATGATACACTTAAACAGCTCTAATGTAGATTGCTCTAAGCTATTAACATAGACGAAAAAGTTAAAAATTACTATTAATAATACAAAGTTAAAGTAGTAAATACATATCACAAATGTACACGAAAAAGTAAAATACTTGTTTACAATTTATCACCCGGAGAAATGAAGGTCCGATTGAATAGCGGTTCCGCGCACTTGCATTTTGATTGTTCTCACCTCGGGCCTAGAAAACCTGCAGCTTCTGGTAGCCAGGGCGGAGCTGATACCTGAGGCAGAGGAGGGCGCTCAGGGCCCCCGCGGCGAGGGTCCCCGAGAAGGCGAGGGCCAGGGTGACCAGCTGCCCGAGGTACTGCGCCGTACCCAGGCCCTGCAGCGAGGCCCGGTTGGCCGGCGGCTCCGTTGTGATCTCCGCTGCGCTGCTCGTCAGCCGGTCACCGTACATGTCCAACAGCTCCATCACCACACCGTTCGACCACCCGAAACCGAGCTGCACCTCGTACTCCCCACCGCCGCCGCCTTCTCCGACGACAGTGGCGTCGTACTTCTCATACATGGCGTGCGTGGAAGAGTAGGCCTCATAGTTGCTCCTCACCCACTTTTCGGCCCAATCGTAAGCCACTCTCTGAGCGTGGACATCCCCAGTGTTCTCCAATCCGACGATGAAGATGTACTGTAGCGGAGGCCAAGCGTTGGGGTAGTCCCACTGCTCTCCCGAGTGGATCAGGGTCGAAGGTATCCCACCTACGTTCACCTTGATGTTGGTTTTGTCGAGGTACTTGAGAACGTTGCTAACATAATAATCTTTCTTGCTCATGTCGTAAGCGCCAGTCCAGAGCGGAGCGATGTTGGTCGGGTAGAAGTAGTCCCTCTTCATGTTGTTGATCATGTCGTAGTCCAACCACGAGCCGACTTCTTCGTGCCAGAGAACTTTGTCGATAGCTTCTTTCCATTCGTCACCCAGTTTTTTGTACTCTTCAGCTTTGATAGTGTTGTTGAGTCTTTCGTGGAACTTGGACAAGAGCATTGCGTTCCAACATAGAATAGCGTTGAGTTCCACTGGAACGATAGAGCGGATTTTGGTGTTGGTCAGGTTTCCATAAGCTGATCCATTTGCATTGATGAACCACCTAGTGGAGAAGTCCCAGCCGGACTCCGCTGCGGCTTTCAGTTCGGAGTAAAATGCGTTTTTCTCGTCTTCGGTAAGCATCCATTGAGCCGAGTTGACGTCCTCTCTGTATGACTCGGGTCTCGGTCCTTGAGAAAAGTCTCCGTACAAAGCCAACCTGTGTGAAGCTCCATCTTTATCGATGAATGTTGTGTGGTTCGACAGCCAAAATTCGAATTCTTTTTCCAAAGTTTCGATGTTCTCTTCCAGGAACGGCAAGTCGTCGGTGGCTTGGAGGTAGGATTCGACCATGGGAATGAGAAGTGGAGGCTGAGAGCGCTGTTGGTAGTAGATGCGGCCTCCGTTAGGGATCATACCGTAGCGTTCGACGATTGAGAGGAAGTTGACAAGCATCCCCTTAACGGTGTCAAACATTTCGGAGAGAAGCAGCCCACGCACGATCCAATAGGAGTCCCAATAGTAGAATTCTCTGAACCTGCCTCCCGGGACGATCACTGGGTTAGGCACGTAAATGATGGAATACTGGTCGATGTTGTCCTTTACTTCGTCTTTCATCTTCCTTCCGAGTACTTTCCACAGATCGTTGAGTCCTTCGGCCCACTTCTTAAAGTACCTGTCGTTGATGCCTTTGAGGAAGAGCGGGTCCTCACGCCAGTCCGTTGGGTACCAGCTCTCGAACTCGGAACCGGCCGGGTCGAAGTTTGCATCGACGAAGACCTTGACGTCTTCGATGGTAGGGCTGGAGCCGGTCCTGTTCATCATGTCGTCGAACCGCATGAGGGTTTCGCTGGTGTTCCACTTCATTTTCATGTCAACGAAGGTCTTGGAATCTTTAAAGATGGATGCCATCTGTATGGTATGAAGCAGAGGTCCATGGCAGTAGATTTCCGAAGGGCACGGATCCGGAGTTCCCTGTACTGCGGCGATCACGCTCAAGAGAAGGACGAAGATCATCTTAAGGAAATAGATGACAGCTAAGAACCTAAGCAACCTCTTAGGTCTTCAGGAATCTCCTGCAACACAGAAACAAACGTGACCATTAGTTACTTATTAAAAAAAAATAAAAAATAGCTAGCAATATAATACTCATATTTTGTTGTTTATTAGTTAATTATTCGGATTGATAATAATGATTACCCAAAAACATGTGTAAATCAAATAATAATCTAGTCTAATTAAGTAAATACCGAAAAATTGATAATGTGTCTCAAAATGACATTGTTGCATCAAAAAAATTATTTAATAGATCAATACTGATATTATTAAATTAAAGAGTTGGTCAATATCTTATTTTCGGATGGTTTAAAAAAAAAAACTAAATTGTGGCCAGAATCACAGAGGAAGGGGAACAAAACAGAGGGACTACAATAAATAGCCACTGAAGCGAATATCCGCTAGAATTAGTCTACTTCAATTCGAGTTAGTACTCATATGCGTTAGCCTTTAGCTAAAAAAATAAATAAATGAAAAGTACCTAGAGCTTTAATTTGATTCTTTACAAAACATAAAATAAAGTTTGCACTAATAAATAAATGTGCGTTTAAATAAAGTTTGTCGACATCCAAGTATTGATAAAAAACATTACATATTTATACTATTGCTCTTTAATTATAATAATAATTAATGTTTGAAAACCTACTAACATTTTAATGAATCATAATTAATTCAAAGTTAGTAAAAAAAAAAAAAAATCTAACGGTAATGGTAAAATATTGCAAGGGGGGAAAAAAAACTACAAGGTTAGAGACTTTGTTCAATTGAGAAAGTATTCTGCAAATGATTTCCGCTTCCAGGTTTGGAATTCAAACCGACTTCAATCTAATTATAAATCGTTAGAATAAATTAGAATCATTAGAAAATTATAAATCAATTATATAACTTATTCTAAACCAATATAAAAAATTAATTCTAATAGATAAAGGGCTGTTATCGATGATTTGTTTTTATAACGATCTCATCATGAAAATCTAAATAAAAGATTTAACCATTCATTTAGTAAATTAACACTAACCTTAGATTAAGCAATGTTAATATACAAATAATAAAAAAGGGTATGTATTTCAAATGTTAATACATATATAAATACAATTTTTTGGTGTAGTGGTTAGAGTAGAAACTTACTATATTAAAGCTCGCGGGTTCACGTCCCGAGGTGGCCCTAGGATGTTTTAATGGGAGTAAAAAATCCTTGTCTATGCCGTCCCTCGGATAGGACTTAAAATGGAGGTCCCGAGCCTGTAAGATGTCAGGTACTCGTTAAAGATCCCTATCCTAATTATACCTGGATTAGGCAAAATTTCGGACACCCACTGTAGCATCGTCCGATCTTCGTGGTTTAGAAAGATAACTAAATTTTTTTTTTTTTTTCGAAATATGACCGAATTAAAAATTAACAACTATAACTGAACTAATTTATATATATTTTTTAAATCATGATGTTTATGCATAAAGGAAGGGTCTTGTCCCTTAAGTTGTTTGTATGTACTTCTTCTGCTTTTAAAATTCCATTGATAAGTTTTTGTAGACTTATACTAAGCATGCGTCACGTTTTCTAGACAAGGGGTTCGATCCGGTTCACTACATGAGGCCTGTTGTAAGTGGAGTATTGAGTGACGGCTAAAGAGGTAGTGTATAAAGGAAAGGAGATCGGCAGCGCTTACAAGGGGTGGGGTGGGTAAGTTGATACTAACGAACCATCAAACTCGGTTAGGGGTCGAGGTAATTGTCACCCAAGCTTTTGGGGTCTAGGGATCCGTCGTAAGGGCTTGTCATCCATCACCAAGGGCAACAACTCCCACATGTGTGAAGGTTCTAAGGGCTGTAAGTATCCCCCCATTTGATTATATAATTATAATATATGCAGATTTTAAGACCTTATTCAGAGAGAATTGGAAGAGACTGTAGAAAAATCTGACATTAATTCAACAGATCATGTCACTATAGCATTATGAAGACAGCTGATATAATGGATACAATAGTATCTATGAGAACAGTAGTCAGAGTAGAAAAAAAATCCTAAGCATCTGACTTCTCCAGCTGAGCCGAGGGCTACATTCATTATCAGAAATAGTCTGATACCATGCAGTGCCCCAACCAAAGCTATTAACAGGATAGGCTTATCGTCAAGGGTTGGAAATTAGAATGCTGTTATCTTGATCAAATCGAGCTAAAATAAACATAAAACTAAATTGAAGAGACTAAAGTTGATGATTTTCTGTTGATAGTAGAACAAAAGTAACTTTTGAAATGCAACATTGTGAGGTCACCTGTGGTGCAGGTGACAACATCCTATGGCCAAGGTCGAGGCTACGTAGCCCTGCAGGTGGTCTTAGGACTTTTTAACTGGAATAAAAAATCCTTGGTTATGCTGTCCAACGGAAAGGGGCGTAAGCCAGTGCTTTGCGAGGTACTCGTCAGAGATAAATAAACAAACAAGAACAACAGACCGCAAAAAATAATATTTAAGTACGTTCGATCCATGAAACAATCTCTTGCCACAGAAAGGGGTTAAAGTTTCATCAACTAAAGCGGACCTAACACGATCAATAATATTGTCAATATCAGAATCGCCACACCTTGTGACTGAATGTTATTGACAATAATTATATCAATAAATTATCTCAGGGCGTTTGTTTCCAATATTCAGATAAGGTCCTTTGAAGTGATTTTTCGTGGCATTTAGTGTTTGAACATGGGCAATCGGAAATCTGAAAGAAATCGGATTAACAGATGCTGAAGTTTTCACAATTATTTCAGAATGAAAGAAAGGACGATAATAAAATTACTAAAGTGCAGGAACCATTCTTGGGGCCTTAACCCTAAGGTATTTAACTACAGGTAGAAATTTTGAAATTCTCTGTCATCATGTCACCTGCTATTATCAGAGATACTATAATTAAAACGTGCGAATTTGTTGCTTATATGTTACGGTAAAACGTGAAAATAAGTGTTTTAAATAGTTTTCCAAATATTATATCTTAAGTAGATATAATAAAAGTTGTAAGCTGGCCGTCCCGATCTTATGCTGCGCCCGATTGCGAGAAGTCCTAACCATCCCCTCTACTTTTGGATATTGACGCTCCGAAATCAGAATATCTAAATTTTCATCAATATCGCCATCAATACTCAAATTTCCGCTTAATAGCACTTTGGTAACCGGTTGCAGCAACCGGTAGGTTTGTAACCGTTATAGCCAAAAAATCTGACCGAATGAGAATGAAAACTGGGTCGAGAACGCCAACTATCTGAGAAGATCTGAAGCCTATGACAATGGCCTAAGGTCGCAACCTCAAGGAATGTCCTCAGCCTCTTGTCAGATCTGAGACAACGCTAAGCCGGTACCGGGCTCCGTCTGATTAGATCAGGGCGTATGCGGGGAGATAAACAACCCGTGTTGGCTCAGCACGGGATAAGATTATTACATCTTATTACAATTGTTAGCAGTAAACAAAAATTATAATTTTATGATCGGGATATTTATAACTTTATAAGGGGTACATACCTGTCTGTACCTCAGAGGTAAACTGTCGTAACTGACATTATTAAATTTTTAAAGGGGAGCACTTTGAATTTTCAAAGTTCATATTTCTTGTCTAAAATAATAATAATAATAGGTTATAATTAACAACCATTCATCAGGTGTATAAATACGAATACCTTTCGCTAGAAATATACACCTTTACAATTCAGTTACATCAATAATTGGAAACTCGAGAATTTTGTAGTTACAAGAGTTTACCTCTCAGGTACAGATATAATTGATGAAATATATTTAATAAAAAAGATTATTGCAGTTGATTTCCTTTTTGTGCATTTTATATAGCGGTAAGTGAAAGTAAAAAATACAAAATTATATTTTTAATATAAACCAAAAAAGGACCAAAGCATTATATTACTGCCAATATATTTTTCTTCAAAGTCTACTGTCTTGGCTAGATAGAATTTAGATAAAATCATGAAAAAAAAAAAAAAGGAGAAAATTTTCTTTAAGCTGTTTCTAAGAGTAACAGAGAAACAAATTTTAATAGCTCAAACTTATGGAAAATTGGCGCTCATGGAAATTTTTTTTTTTAAATCGGAAAAAAACGTAAAAAGTTATTAAATAAAGTACCCCCTCCATTTGACCTATTTTGATGAAATTTTTGCTGTCACACCGCGGGCATATACATACACTAAATACCCAATTTCAGGTTTGCACGGTTTATAGTTTTTGAGCTAGTCTGTTCACGATCACACAAACACAGACCATTTAACGGGACTTGGTTATTTTTACTCAGGGGACCCAAAAACGAGTATTTCCGTTGAAAACCGGAAGTCGAAATTTTTCTCGATCGCAATACTTTCCCTTATTAGGTAAATGAAAGTAAAAAATAGAAACATGGTGGTCCACTCTGATAAGATTTATTCAGTTCGTTTAATGATAGTAATCGGTAGCCAGTATTTCTGTTATTTTCGCGAAATTTCAATGCTAGATAATAAAAACTTGTATTTATAACTATAAGGAAACCATGGGGCTTCCTGGAATGTTTTCTAACCATTTTCCATTTCGGGAATTTATATTTGTGATTTATTTCATATAAAAGTTGGGGGAAAAATAAACTATTTGTAAGCAGCGGCATATATAATATCACATAATAAATTATGACATTTACATAATAATATATTATTTTATATAATTAATAATCACAGATATGCAGTAATTACTCAATTAATTGTAAATTGGAAGAGTGAAGTGAACTGGATATTTCTTTAGGAACATTTTTTTTTTTTTTAATACTACATAGAAAATCTATTGTTCAGAAATGTAACTTTCAATTCTTAAACTAATAATTGTAGATAATAGAAGAATATTTAATTTAATGAAATTATAAACATATTCATAACAACATAAAATTCATTAAAAAATATTTACTTCTAAGTGCTCATCGGGTCATTGTAATCTAAATCGCCATTTCAGAACAAGTTTTTTTGTTTTGTTTTTCTGTCAAGACGTTTTAGTATTTAATGAGCAAAACGAAGAACATCCAAACACGTTTGAAATATTCGAAGTTGCTGTAATTCAAAATAAAAATAAACAGCAACGACATTCCTGAAGGAGTACAAATAATTGCCGATCTGATCTCAGCCCGAGATTGTTTTGTTTCTTTTTAAGACGATAGCTTCCATTGCTCGATTTGTTTCGCACGGGATGATAACTTGACGTAATCCCCGCGGGTATGAGAGAGCATCTGTGAACGTTTCATTTTTACTTGGTTTTATTAATTTATTCATTTTTTTTTTTTTTTTTTTTAAGCATCGCCAGACACCAAATAAAAAAAGCACAAGCATAGCCCATGCTTATATAACTGAGTCGTTTATTTTGGTATTTTTTCATATTAATCATACCTCAGTAAATTTGCATCGTAATTCAACACTGAATGCAAAAATGAAAGCGATTATTATTTTTTGCTCACTTAATTGATATCTTTGGCCACGTGATTGTGGTCTTACAGACTTATATAAAAATAAATCATGTTAAATACATATATAATTTGAGGTCCGTAATAACGTAATTGCCCATTGCTTCTGTAGGAAAAAAAATCTGGTGCGTGCTCGCAACACACAACTTTCACTTACCAACTTACTTAGATTTGAAATCAATGCGTTTTGTTAATTGCTACTTCTCAAATGAACTGAACGGCTTTAATTATGAACAATGGTCTGTCATTAAAGGCGTACTCCGCATTCTTTTTTTCTCCTCTATATGTTCTCTTTATTTTTATCATATCTCATATTTAGCCATTTCTTATTTTTAGGCGTAACTAGAGACAGTTAATTTCTCCATATGAACAAAAACAAAGGTACTTTATAGGAAACCAAAAAACAAGAAATACAGGAAACAAACAAAAAAGGCCCCTACCCCATTTAAGCCCCCTCAGAACATTTTAATAATGATAAAGCTTACCTGATATTAAATAACACCTAATTTTCATTAAACATGTGGAATTTGATAAAAATCGTTAAAGCCGTTTTTGAGATCATCGAAAAAAAGGTAAAGATTGGAAAAAAATGATGAAATAAAGTGCCCCTTCCGTTTGTCCAATTTTGATGAAATGTTGGCTATCACATCTTTGGCATATACATACATCAAATACCCAGTTTGATTAAAATCGTTGAAACAGTGTTTGAGTAAATAAAAAAAAACACGTGAAAATGATACAAAATTTATTGAGTAAAGTCCCCCCGCCGGTTGATCAATTCTGATGAAATGTTGACAGTCATATCTCGGGCATATAAATAGATCAAATACTCAGTTTAATCAAAATCGTTAGAGCCGTTTTTGAGAAAATCGAAAAAAACTTAAAAAGTTATTAAATAAAGTACCCCCTCCTTTGAGGGGTAAGGTAGGAACTTATTAAATAATGATTAAAAAGTTTAAGGAAATAATTTTTTTAATAAGAAATATACCTAGGTCATTCTAACAATGAAACTATCGCTTTTATCTCGTTTAGGGAGGAAATTTAAAAATAGCTAATGGTAAAATAAAACTAAAGTCTAATTGTTGAATAGGAATTTTCCTATTATTAATTACTAGTTCATAAAACCTAATGTACCATGTTTGATAGTTCAAAAAATTATTTAAATTAATTTAATAAAAATAAGGTTTAAAAAAAAAAACCTGCATTCCATTTCAAAAATGGACCGATTTATAAACTTTTAAATAAAACTACTAATAGCCTATTAAAAAAAAGTTAATAGTTGTATAGTTAAATATAACTATTATAAATACCGTGTGATTTCATAGAACTATGAAAAATATTAAAATCGTTATTCTTATAAACATCAAAACAAGCTTTAACTGGGGGCTGGGTCTTTTTAAAACATTTTTTAACAATAATTGTTTCGGAAGATAGGTATAATGATTGAATGAAACACACTTTTTGAATTAGTTTTAGTGAATTTGATCAAAGAATCTTCCCACGCAGAGAATATCTTGGGCTGCGTCGGGCTGCCTGCACTTTTCGATAAAAATCAATATGTTGGTGAAGAAGGGAAAGCGCAGGCTCTAGGGAAAGCGAGGATATTATACATAAAAATTATATATCTTAGTAAATATATTAATATAAGATTTTTTTTTTTTATTTTTTTTTTGTAGGGGTGGCATTATAACTTTGAACGATGCAATTAATCTCATATAATTATATTTTTTTTGTTGATAAATTTCTTATATAAAAAGAAAAAACAACAACAATATTTGCTCTTTCGATAAGCATCAAGATCACGTTTTCGCGAGTAATGACCCATGAGGAACGCAGACGAAACTAATCTCTAAGCTTTTTGCTTTACGAGAAGAATGCTTCTTAAATTATTACCTTCTCGGACAAAGAAAAAAAAAAGAAGTGGTTCTTCCTCAATTCCTTAACTCCCTTCGCACGCGTCTAAAAACCTCTGATGAACCTCAAGGCTGTCACGAGTAAATGGGTCTTGTTAAGTCAGTTGTCGGAAGGTCAGGTACATTGGTCCGTTCTGGAGGAGGTTGTCATCTTGTCAAGAATAAATCAAACAACAGGATCCATAACACGCGAAAATCAGTGGCGTAGCTAGGACACTTTGCGATTAGAAGCCTAATATAACAAATAATAAATTAGTAAGATGGACTAGGAAGTTATAATTTATTTATTTTTAAGGATCTTTAGAAATAAAAGTTCAGTTAAAAAAAAGTTTCATCATATTTATGTAATGCATTAAATATGAATAAAATATGATAAAGAAATGAAATAATAAATATATATATATATTCTATACTTAGGATGCTCGATAACTTTTTAATCATTATTTAATTAGTTCCTATTTAATTAATACGATTAATTAAAATTGTCAGTTCACAAAGAAGAAATTTTATTTAACACGTTCACACCGGGACTGTTTGACGCTTTTCGCTCTATCGGGCGGGAGCTATTCCAGGACAATCTACAGTATTGGCAATGCAACAATAATAAAATAAACAATAAAAAAATACTATCCGACTAGTTATGTTCATGACACGTTATTGATTATAATTGTTATTAAAAAATAAATGTTCATACGATTATAAGTATATGAATAAAATATAACCAAATAAATATAAAAATTATATGTATTCAGTTTAAGTCATTTAATTTTTCAGCAATACAGAAATTATTTCTACTTTCTTAACACTTTGGTGAAACCTGAAATCGAGTAACTATTATCTTTTCAGATAATTAAATATTAAAATTGTGTCAAAAAGAGAGCATGATTCAAGGGTATTCTTTTTCGCTAGTCAAAGTGTTAAAGATCTAATTATTTGGCAGAGGCGGCATTCTAGTGTGAGCCACCGGTGGTACACACCGGGGTGAACGAGTTAAGAAAAAAAGTAGTAGGCCACCCTATTATTTTTTTTTAAATTTTATTTACAATAATATCTTTGGCTGTAGCTTGAAGAGTATCAAGCCCAAATTAAAAAAATGTTTTGATTTTTTTTTCCTCACTTTAGTTGATTAGGAACATCCTGAATGTTTAAATTTATGTATTTATATATTTATATTAAATTCATCAAGGTATGGTCTACAAAGTGTTATAAATCTGTAAAGTCACCTGCAAGAAAATAAAATTATAATGTTTTTTAGTTTGGACTTAACAATACTTACTCTGCAGCCACAGATATAATCATAAAAATAAATAATAAAAAAATAAAAAAAAACATTAAAATGTTATTACTATGTACATTCTGTAATTTATAGTAAAAAAGAAAAAGAAAAAAAAGCACTAATTATTATCTACTTTTTAATTCGTTTTGTGACCATAATTGACAAATCTCCTGGATCTATGATCCATTCCAATTAATTCGTTGAAATGTTAATTAATTAGCTATACATAATACATAAAAAAGTAATGATCAATTATGCATAATGCATGCCAGAGTTACGACGTAGTATGCACGGGTTATTCCACCGTAATTGAGATTCATGTCCAAGACCGCAGTAATTTGGAATCATTAGCTTGGGGCAAGCTCGTAAGAGACTAGATGAGAATTTGACGATCGGTGTCGCAGGAAGCCAGCGAAGTAAACTTTACTAAGTTTTTTTAGTAGGGGTAGTAAAAACTGTAACATTTTACATTTTATATTACTTCGCGAGGAATCCATACCATACTTTTTTTTATATATAATCTCGTAAACTCCATGTTTAGAAATCTTTATGTATCTACTAAACATGTTTCTCACCTAATAATTATTATTATTTTTTTTTTAAATGAGGTGCTATCTTTCTATTAGATTTTGTTGTTGTTTCAATTAATTAGATTAGTCATTTAACTGTATCTAATAAAGAAAACAAAAACACTTTAACATTATTAAAATTTGTTGCTATTTTAACTTTTATAAGCGTTCTGAAGACGGGGACAAAGCTACCCTGAAACGTTAACTACTTATAAAACAAAAAAAGAAATAACTAAAACATGGAGGTTCTTCGCACGAAAATCATCTCGAAACAAATTATTTAAAAAAAAAATAAAAATATACAACAAACACCCGATTATCCGATTTGTAAGCCAATATAATTTAATTAATAAGTAAGTAATAAGTCATTTTTTAATTAATTATTTATTTTTTATTTTAATTGTACACCTTTGACCGAAAGGACGTAATGTTGAATAGTTTTATAGAAATAAAATTTTCAAAGAGGACCTTGGACTCATCTATTGAAGACTGATAAAGAAAACTGCTGACTGATATCTATCTATCTCAAAAAAAAAAAAAATCCATATTAAAGTTCCGTTAACGTAGCTCCTTGATTACGTCCGTCGAGATGAGTCGAAATAATCGATATAAAGTCGATTAATAAATAAACATTTTTTTTATTTTTTATGAATGGGGTCAGTGTTTCGTAATGACTCAGTTCCAACCAACTAGGGGTCAATTGAACTAATTATAAGATGTATGCAACTCTGAACTCCAAACCACATCAAGACCAATATCGAGCTCAATGGAATTTGTTTAAACAATAATGTTTAAAAATTGAGGTATGCAAGTTGGAGGTAAACATATCGAAACGGGGTTTACAAAATTAGCTAACTAACTAAATACAAGTTTTAGAAGAAGTAAAAACTGGAATAGATTCATCAATTTTTGGTCCAATTATAATATAATAAATAGATTTTTGAAAACTAGGTTTAGAAAACATACAAATTTAAAAAAAATATAATACGGCACGGTATTCCAATGTTAAGAGTTTACCGGTTACAATTAAGAGACAAATTTAAAATATGTAAAGAAAAAAAAAGGTAAGATTATTCTTTATTCATCATAAAGAAATCTTTAAAAAAAATTTAAGAGAAATTTCTTAAAAAATTTAAATCCCGCCTCTTATAATATAATAATTTAAATCAAATGTCAAAGTAAAAAAAAAATAATAATAAAGGGACAAAGGTTCTAAGTAAGCCTACACTGAAATAATGTGGGGTCACCTGTGGTGTTGTGGTTAGCATGGCAACCTACAATACTAAAGATCGCTGGTTCAATTCCAGCGGTGGCCCTAGGATTTTTTAATGGGAGTAAAAAATCCTTAGCTATGCCGTCCCTCGGATAGGACGTAAAATGAAGGTCCCGAGCCTGTACGATGTCAGGTACTCGTTAAAGATCCCTATCCTAATTATACCTGGATAGGCAAAATTTAGGACTCCCACTGTAGCATCGTCCGATTAGCCTTAGTAGCATAAAAATGGACGTTAAACAAACAAACACTGAAATAATGGTATACGGTTCGTACTATAAATTGATAATTTATTTTAACAATACGAAATAAAAAACAATTAATTTTACCTAATTAGTTAAAGGTAATAATAAATATATATGTAGAGCTATGTTTCCTTAAAACATCGATAAATTAGCAAACCAACATCTTGATTGAATATAATACAAAAAAAAAAATTAAATGAATGTCATCAGCAACGAAGGTTGTAAAAAGTAAAAATGGCTTATCGCCATACCAAATTTTATCACCGAATTATATTTCGAGAGATTTCGAAGATAAAGCTAAAATAGATTTCACAAAAAATAACTTTTACATTTAACCTTTATATGCGCGTTTTAGCTCATTGATGAAAGCGAGTTATCAATGAAATCAATAATTTGAAAAAATTAAAATAAAAAATTCATTGATGTTTCCCGTGCGTACTCGTAAACTGGGAAATATTTATGACTTATAAATCAACAAGAATTTCATTGAAGATGTTATCAGTACAAATATAAAACAACAACAAGGGAAAAATGAATAGTAATTTTTTTATCGCTTGCTATGGGTTCTTTTTAAATAAATACTATACGTATATAAGCATAAATAAATTTTAGACGATTTAATCATTGATGTTTTCTTCGATTTCATTAATTTAAAAAAAAGTAATTTATGGCTTTTAAAAATAATTTATTCGAAGATCATTCAGCGTGCTGAAATAGAAGCAATTATTCATGGAATGTAATACACAAATATCTGACTGGCAGACTAATTCCTTTAACGTCTAACTATAAAGTTTTACTAAAATCGCTTTCGAAATTTTCTTCATATAATGCCGAATTTTTCTAACGGCTCTCCTCCAAATGATATCTTAGAAATACTTTTGCTAGAAAATTTCAAATTAAAGCACCTGATAAATAAAATCAGTGAACATATTGCTTCGCTTGTCCATTGCAAGACTAGCCTTACTCAAAACAGCGACTTTCAAAAGAGTCAGTTTCTTCTTTTTTCCTCCCTTAGATATCCGTCGCCTGATTTATCCGATAATAAATGTTTCACGAATCTACAATACGAGACCTGAGAGGTCAGTATACAAAAACGTTGGTTCCTAATCGGTAAAAAGCTTATTGTCTGTAATATTTGATGTGCTTAAACGAAAAATAGATTGATTTTAAAAAATGAATAGTGATTAACTAAGTTTCTATGTAATCATACTTTTAATTTAGGTCTCTCACGACTTATAGAATCAAAAACAAAGTGCACCGCGAAAGATTCCACGCGGGATTTTTTTTCTTTTTGTTCCACCCCTGCCTTGCCTGTTAGACTATACGGTGGGTTCCCGGGCCAGGGAGAGGATGGGGCATCCATGCCCAGAATTATTAGATTTCCGCCAAAGAGGACCAAAAAAGGAAACACTACTGAAGAAATCACGAAAATTAGGCGAAAATGGAGACAATTAAAGAATTCCACTGACGAGCAAGCGCCTACTTCCAAATTGGCTGACTCAGAAACAATTTGCCATCAGCTCTTGACTACGCTCATTAGTCTTGACTTCTTCGGGCGAGGGTCAAATGAGTCGGGTTAACCGATCGACAAGGTCGTCCGTGCTGGGTCCTATCGCGACGTCCAAGAATTCGATGACACGTGAGGTGTTCATTGCTACCAAGAAGGAATTTGAAGGCGACGGGTTCGCAGCGGTACAAGTTTTTTACAAACCACTAAAAAGCACGGGATGTCTTAGCTTCAGTACTTTGTAAGGAAGATAACAATATAGATTAATATTGGGGCAATCACGATAAAACGCAAAGTGTTTCTCCTCAAATAATTATTATAATTAAAAGTAAACACTTTTTATTTTGTTTAACGTAACTGTTAAAGTCCTAGATTTGTAGAGATGCCTATTGAGGTATAATTAGGATATGGCTCTTTAATGAGTTCCTGATATCCAAAGGACGGCATAGACAAGGATTTTTTATTCCCGTTAAAAAATCGTAGGGCCACCTGGATGAATTCGAACTCGCGACCTCGTAGTATAGTAAGTTGCTAAGCAAGCTACTACATCACAGGAAATGGACTCATAGGAGTACTATCGAGTACACATTATAGTGGCTGAGTATTCTAAAGAGTAACTACCGAACCACTGCTATAATGGAAATATAATTACATATGACATAATATACAGGGTGTCAAAAAAGAGTATTCGGGATTTGAAAGTTGAATAAAATCTCAATTATAGAATATCAAGTAGGATGTTTACATTTTATTTACATACAATGGACTGGAAATTTATTTAGAAAAAGCAATATTTTCTAAGTGTCCACCATAACGCTGCTGGCACTCCTCGAATCTCTAACGCAGTAAATAGTGAGCGTTACTGTGAAATGATAAGAGGTTTTTTGGCCCAAGAACTTCAAGAGTTTAAAGTATATAATTCTAGAACATGTTTTCAGCAAGACGGGGCCACTTGCCATACTTCAGACTTATCAATTGCTACGGTAAACGAATTATTCCAAAACAAAGTGATTTCTCGTAGAGGCACCATTAGCTGGCCTCCCAGGAGTCCCGATCTGAGTCCTCTTGACTTCTTTCTGTGGGGATACCTGAGAAGTAGGGTATACGAAAAGAAACCGACGAATCTAACGCAATTGAAGCAAAATATCTCAGGAACAATGTGTCAACGCGTTTTTAGAAATCTGCGTGACATCTAGACAATATTTTTTTTCTAAATAAATTTCCAGTTCATTGTGTTCAAATAAAACGTAAAATTCTACTTGATATTCTACGTTTGAGATTTTATTCAACTTTGAAACCCCGAATACTCTTTTCGGACACCGTGAAGTACAAGTTAATTTAGAATAAGATCATAAATAGTTTTTCGTGTGTTGCATGAAAAAAAAATAGAAAAGTAAAAAAATCTTAAAATTCTAGAAAAAAAACTTTCATCAATTTATCATGGGCCTAACCCCTCACAATTGGTAGTTGTCGAGTTAAGCGCATTTTTATTTTTTTTTATTTTATAACTTTTCTTATGTTTTTTTGTTGGGAACATCAGGAAATCTGGGGGTCACCTGTGGTATAGTGGTTAGCATGGAAAATTACAGTACCAAAGATCGCGCGTTCGCGTCCCGAGGTGGGCCTAGGATTTTTAATGGGAATAATAAATCCTTGTCTATGCCGTCCCTCGGATAGGACGTAAAATGGAGGTCCCGAGCTGATAAGATGCCAGGTACTCGTTATAGATCCCTATCCTAATTATACCTGGCAAAATTTAGGACTCCCACTGTAGCATCGTCCGATTAGCCTTAGTAGCATTATGTGACGTAAAACAAAACAAACAAACAATTTTTACATCTTCTAAATGGTAAAATGAATACCATTTAGAGGTAAAGCATAAACATATTTTAAGTTAAAAGAGAAAGAATAATATATTGATATTTTTTTTCTTCAAAATAATTATATGCAAAAAACCAAATCATAAAGGCAGCGGTATCATTTTTATATACTTTATCTTTAGATAAGGAAAAATTAAACAGAATTCCAACGTGTTTCAGCGCGGCTCTTTTCCCTCTCTATAAATTTCACAATTATATAAAAGTGTCTCAGACCAAATATCAAGAATCGTTAACCTATTTGTCATATGTTTAATTTAACTGTAAAAAAAAATAATGTAATGCTGTAATAGTAATAATAAATGGCTGTAATAATTGATAATATTGAAAAAATGACTGCGGCAAATATTACGAACGCATGCACGATGCATCTTCATCGACACGAACGCATGCACGATCTTCAAAACGTCTCGATACCGTGGTAATCGTATGAAATTGTTTATTAGGGTTAAGACAGAAATCATTGAGGTCAAATACTAGTTAGAGGACAAGGCATGATTACTGGTCTATGGACGGGGCTTTAAATGAGTCTTTCATTGAAAAAATTTAAAGCTGCAAATTTTTTTTCAAAATTACATAAAATACTATTTGATTTAATATATATATATATATATATACTCCAAGAACGTCAACATTTAAATTATATTAAAATGCTAATGGAAGATTTTGCGAGTTTATTCTTAGTTTTGAAGAAAATATAATAAATACAAACCAAAAATAAATAAAAAATTAAAATTAAAATTATTAGGAAATTTGGAACAACCAACGGTGTAATATAAAATAGTGCGACCCTACTAAAATAAATTAATTAAAACGATTATTTCTAGTAAGAAAAATTTAAAGTAAATGAAATTCGATTTTTTTTTTTTTCAATAATATTGACAATTTTGCCTTGTGGGACAAACTGGCAAATAAAAACAGGCAAACGAAAACATCGGCAATGGTTGACGACATAAATATTGACACAAATACAAAAATAAATGCATAAATTAATCATCATACTTATACTTAATATTTTGAATTAAGTATTGAGTATAGTAACTTAACTATAATAGTAACAAGAACTATCGATTTTTTTTTCTGAGAAACATTAACTATTCAAAATATATTAAAAATTTGCAAAAAACTTAAAAATTTATAACTATTTGGACGGATTTTTTAAAATAATCACGTTGCCATTAGCGTTTCAAGCGATCACGATAGACTGCATCCTGGATGGTTATTTATTTTTTTAAATGTTTAAACTTTATAAAGATTTACTGATGATACTCACAGATAGTGATGGACTGAGACAGAACTGCATAAACAGTTGAAGATCCCAGAGAATTAAGAAAGATACTTATTGGATAATGTTTTATTGGTGCCGTGTCGAAGACTGAACTCCTGAGTGAAGAAGAGACCATTTTATAACTGATAAACTATCAGCGTATTACGACGCGGAGTGGGGGCGATGACGTTATCATCTTCTGCAGTCTTCCTTATCACAAAGCAACAGTACCGACCAGCTGGGCAATACACCCAACAATAATCGAATCGTCTTCATTTAAAAATATTTTGAAAATCATCAAACACAAAAGGAAAAAAAAAATCGAAAATATTCGTAATTCTGACCGTAGTGCACTCACAAAAGCATTAAACAACATTCTTTAATTTTTTCGTTAATTTCCGGTAATTCGGTCGGTAATTTAGTTACAATTTTTATTCTTCTTTGTATCTGTTAAAATTTCCCCCCTTATTCAAATATAAAACTGTAAGTCATCATAATTTAAAATAATAATTATCATATTTTATTATAATAATCGGTTCAAAACTTGACGATATACTTACTATGTATATGTATCTTAAATATAGCGTTCCTTTACATTCGCAAATCCAAAAAAGACGCCACACTGTCACGAAATAATAATTTAGAACTTACATTTGTCAGTATTGAATGATACTTATCTATTTTTCAGTTAAATTTTGTAATAAATTAATATTTTTTATTGAGTTTTCACACTTTTATAGTTTATTATTTCATTTTTTTACACTAATATCTTTTTACTGAAGATAAAGTATTCGCTGTTTATGTTTTGCAATTGTCATTTTTTGCTAGATATAATCTCTACTTTTATGTTATTAAGTAATATTCATAAGAGAATAATCCCAGGATAATTTCTATTCTCTAAATCTCTATTTTTCAGTGATTTAATTTTTTGAATTCATGCAGGTAATTTAGGAATTTTTCTCCCACCATAAAATTTGTAATTACAATCTACACATGCACAGCACAAATAAGTATTCAAAAAGTATACAATACAAGAGAAATAAGAAACCAAATGAATGTAATTTAAACACACATGATAAATTCAATTTCTAATTTAAGAATAATTATTTTACTTTCAAATAAATTGTAATTTTACCCTAGAGAAAGGAAAATTTAAAAATATTCCGAAATGGAAGTTTAAAATAATTTAAATATTATATTACATTTTTGTTTGTTTGTTTTGACTTCACTTTATGCCACTAAGGCTAATCGGACGATGCTACAGTTGGAGTCCTAAATTTTGCCTATCCAGTTAAAAATAAAATAGGGATCTTTAACGAGTACCTGACATCGTACAGACACGGGACCTCCATTTTACGTCCTATCCGAGGGACGGCATAGCCAAGGATTTTTCACTCCCTTTAAAAAACTCTAGGGCCACCACGGGGTGCGAACCCAGGACCTTTAGAATTGTAGGTTACCATGCTAACACTACACCACAGGTGACCCCTATTACATTTTTATCTATCTAAAAAGAAAAAAAAAATTTGGTAATTACTAGAATTTATTTTTTCTTCAAATAACACAAAAAAGTTTGGTCACCGACACCCTTATTTGGGTATCTACATAATTTATTACTTATTCGTTTATTTCTTATAATTACATATTTAAATAATGGGTGAAATTTTATCTAAATTTTAGAACATTTAATCTCCAAAAAACAAAACAAAAAAAACACAACATTTATGGTCATCGATTATATCAGTCAATTGAAAATCACATGATAAATACAATAAAATAAAAAAATTATCATAGCTGGGGCGGTCCCAGAGGGTGTACATAGGGGTATAGTTTCAGGGGGATAGACCCCCCTGAAATTATAAAAAAAACTATACGGAATAAATTAATGCAGACAACTTTTTTGTTGTTAGGTAATAGTATTTATGTCAATTAATTTAATAAAGTTCTTATACTTTTTATAGAGTAATTTGAGTGTTTTTTTTTTTTTTTTATGGTTTAGACATGTTTTTTTTTCTACGTGGATATCCCCCAACTCGAAATTTTTTTTTCTTGGACCACCACTGGATAATATTATACCTATACATACGCGTGACTAAGCAGCTTTAGCACACTACTAAAGGGAAAATCACATGACTAACTGTAAAGGAAAACCAGGGTTTTTTGCCTGCTGCTGTACAAAATACGCTTTACAAATGGATAATAATCTGCACTAAAGAATCATTCAAAGCTGAAATTATTTTTATTTTTTTTATATTAAACACACTCATAGATAGAATTTCAAACGGGCTATCAACTTGTGATGAAAGTCGAACGTCAAAGACAATAGAACGAAATAAAAATACGCGTACGCTCTTTCGTTGTTATCACTACTAACGCCAATCGCTGATCCGATATTGTTGATGCGTTTTTTGTTTTTTGTTTTTTTTTCTCTCGATTATTTGTAAATACCTCTCTTACCTAAATCTGTTTCATTTCCTAATGAATTGATAATAGAGATTGCAAATTTAAATTATGATAAAATATATCAATTGCAGAGTCAATGTCGATTAGTAATTTTTTTTTTTATCTTTTATAAAGAAATTTATTTCAAAATATTTCCTTACAACTTAACACTGTATAAAAATTATACGAGATCGCTTAAGGAGTATAATGTACAGTTGGAATAAAATAATGAGATCTAAATATATAAAAGTTGAATACTTGTTTATGGAGATTTTTAATTTTCCTATTCGGAGTATATTTGTAAAAAAATATTCGATTTCGTAAAAGCATTGTCAGGAGTATTCGGGGTTTGAAAGTTGAATAGAATCTCAAATATAGAATATCAAGTAGGATGTTTACGTTTTATTTAAACACAATGAACTGGAAATTTATTTAGAAAAAAGAATATTGTCTAGGTGTCGACCTAGGTGTCTAGGTGTCCGCTGCTGGCACTCCTCGAATCTCAAACGCAGATTTCTAAAAACGCGTTGACACATTTTTCCTGAGATTGCCGTCATTTCTGTTCTGATATTTTGCTTCAATTGCGTTAGATTCGTCGGTTTCTTTTCGTATACCCTACTTTTCAGGTATCCCCACATAAAGAAGTCAAGATGACTGAGATCGGGACTCCTGGGAGGCCAGCTAATGGTGCCTCTACGAGAAATCACTTTGTTTTGGAATAATTCGTTTACCGTAGCAATTGATAAGTCTGAAGAATGGCAAGTGGCCCCGTCTTGCTGAAACCATTTTCTAGAGTTATATCCTTTAAACTCTTGAAGTTCTTGGGCCAAAAAACCTCTTATCATTTCACAGTAACGCTCACTATTTACAGCACTATTTACAGTATTTACTGCGTTTGAGATTCGAGGAGTTCCAGCAGCCTTAAGGTGGACACCTTGACAATATTGTTTTTTCTAAATAAATTTCCAGTAGATTGAGTTTAAATAAAACGTAAACATCCTACTTGATACTGTATATTTGAGATTTTATTCAACTTTCAAATCCCGAATACTCTTTTTTGACACCCTGTATAAAATTCTAATCAAACCTTCTTTTTATTAAAAAATTTTCAGAGCAAAAAAGTAGAATAATGGCTTTATTTTAAAATACAAAAATAAATAAAACCAAGCAGAGTTATCGTAGGGGGGGCTAATTTTTTTGAGTTTTTGGGGTAAGTACAACATTTTTTACCAAAAGTATAAAGTAAATATACTTCATTTTATAATACCTATATATTGATTTAATTAATGAAAATTAGCAGATGTGCAAAGCGCAAACAAAAATAAATGAAAATAAATAAACAAAAAATCAATTTTTTGTAAAATAGTGAAATTCACATCTTCCTTTAATATACATATATATATTTGTCAATTCATTACAACTTTCACGTCTCGAGGCCTAATACCCCCATCTTTAGGTGCACTCCTCACTAATTTTAATTAACAATATTTTAGTTAAAAACAATACATCAGTTTTTTTAATCTCGTCAATAACACTTCTCTCTTAGGCTACCCCACTGTTAATTTCACTATTTTACAAAAAAATGGAATAACATTAATCAAGTCTTCCAGTAGGTTAAAAATTATTAAAAAATAAATGAAAACATTAATTTCTACAATACAATGTTTTCCTAAAAAAAAAAATGGAACAACATAGACATAGACATATACTTGATCTATGTTATTCCATTTTACAAAAAAATCAAAGATCAAGTCTTCCAGAAGGTTAAAAATTATTAAAAAATAAATAAAAACATTAATTTCTACAATACAATGTTTTCCTCAAAAATTATGAACGGTTAGTCCATAAAACTAGATCTAATGCGGTGTATATAATCTAATTTATATATATATATATAATCTAATTTATACTAAAATATAATCTAATTTATATATATATATATATATATATATATATATATATATATATATATATATATATATACAGTAGATAAATGAGATCTTATAACAAACCTAACTTCGAATATCTTAATTATAATTATGGATATAATATTTTTCCTAAACATCCTAAAAGACTATTATATCTTTTTTTTGTTATAAATAAAAAAAATGTTAAAGATATTTTTAAACCCTAGAGTCTCATTCCAAGAAAGGATTAATTTTATGTATAATCAGGGGAGTATATACTACGATTACGCATATCCTCGTGAGGGCCACCAGGATTTCCCATTTCCCTCAATAACGGATCCCGACTTTTCTAATCTTTTTAAGGGAAAACCTGGCGGAAAATCGTGACTCCTCAAAAAAGCACCTCGTGCAACCAATTTCAAGAAACAGCCATTCCTCCGTTAATCGATTGTATGGGTAATTACTGCAAAATTTGACTTTAACCTATGCATAACAGATTTCTTTTTAATTTAACAAAAATACTCGCTGAACGTGTTAGCTATAATTTGTTTTCGACAATAGGCACCAGACGTCATTGAAAAATGAAGGACACCGAAGTGAATGGATTACATTCGTGATTTCATAATTATCGTTTGTATTGCTAATTAATATTCATCGTTAAATAGGTGTTGAAATAATTTTAAATTTAATGATTTAAACCTAATAAAAGGTTTAAAGCGCAATTAAGAAAAAAATAGATACAATAATACATATTTATGAAATATGTGAAAAGAAAACAGTATTTTTTCCTAATTTTCTCAACAAATAAAATAAAATAAAATTATAATCACCAACTATTAATACTTTTACTTTCACTTACCTATATATGAAATATATAGTAAGTGGAAGTATTGCGATCGTGAAAATTTTCGACTTCCGGTTATCAACGGAAATACACGTTTTGGGACCCCCTGAGTCAAAATGACCAAGTCCCGCGAAATGGTCTGTGTGTGTGTGTGTGGGTCTGTGTGTGTGTGTGTGTGTGTCTGTGTGTCTGTGTGTGTGTGTGTGTGTGTGTGTGTGTGTGTGTGTGTGTGTGTGTGTGTGTGTGTGTGTGTGTGTGTGTGTGTGTGTGTGTGTGTGTGTGTGTGTGTGTGTGTGTGTGTGTGTGTGTGTGAACAGACTAGCTCAAAAACTATAAACCGTGCGAACCTGAAATTGGGTATTTAGAGTATGTATAAGCCCGCGATGTGACAGCAAAAATTTCATCAAATTTGCTCAAAGGGAGGGGGTACTTTATTTAATAACTTTTTAAGTTTTCTTCGATTTTCTCAAAAACGGCTCTAACGATTTTAATTAAACTGAGTATTTGATCTATTTATATGCCTGAAATATGACTGTAAAAATTTCATCAAAATTGGTCAACCGGAGGGGGGACTTTACTTAAAAAATTTTGTATCATTTTCACATGTTTTTTTTTATTTACTCAAAAACGGTTTTAACGATTTTGATCAAACTTGGTATTTGATGTATTTATATGCCAGAGATGTGAAAACCAACATTTCATCACAATTGATCAACCGGAGGGGGGACTTTACTTAATAAATTTTGTATCATTTTCACGTGTTTTATTTATTTACTCAAAAACGGTTTTAACGATTTTGATCAAACTTGGTATTTGATGTACTTATATGCCCGAGATATGACTGTAAAAATTTCATCAAAATTGATCTACGGAAGGGGGGACTTTACTTAATAAATTTTGTATCATTTTCACGGGGTTTTTTTATTTACTCAAAAACGGCTTTAACGATTAACAAAAAAAAGATATGAATGTAGAAAAATGTGTGACCTTGGGAAATGATATTTAGCAAAACACGTCAATTACTAATCTAAGTAAGTTGGTAAGTGAAAGTTGTGTGTTGCGCGCACGCACCAGATTTTTTTTTTTTTAATTTTAATAGGTATAATATTTTAAAGTATCAAAATAATAAAAATTAACAATACTGATAAGTACTGCATTTTAGAGAGAACAATCGATTTCTTTTATTTATTTACAATTAGTCAGAATACAGTTTGATGTAATTTATAATTAATAGCCTGTCGTCAATTTCGAAGTTTATTTAAGTGGAAATGATTGTTCATTTTTGTAAATAATTGCTAATGCAAACAGTTCATACGTTCCGTTTCGACAACTTGTTAACAAATAAACGCCTAACGTTAAAATCTGGGTGCGAAGTTACGCTAACGTTAAATTTGTGCACGCAACACACAAATTTCATTTTCGAACTTAATTAGATTAGAAATCGACGTGTTTTGATAATATGTAAAAGCCATTCCTCAACTTCACACATTTTTCCACATTTAAATGTTTATATTTGTATACCTCCATAAGTTATAGAGCATTTGTATTGCAAAACTTGGAAGTTCTCAGTACTTTTCGATTTATTATAGCTTATTTCTTTTTTTGAGGGACCTAATTTCGTTAACTGTCGAGTATTTTTTACTGGTTGCTTGTTTTGACAAAACTTACTAAGTAAAGTACCCTCTCCGTTTGACCAATTTTGATGCAATTTTTGCTGTCACACCACGGGCATATACATTCACTAAATACCCAATTTCAGGTTCGTACGGTTTATAGTTTTTGAGCTAATCTGTTCACACACATACACACAGACACACACACACAAAGACCATTTCTGGGGACTTGGTTATTTGGACTCAAGGGATCCCAAAATAAGTATTTCCGGTTAAAACCGGAAGTCGAAATTTTTCACGATCGCAATACTTTCCATTACTGTATATTTCAAAGGGTAAACCATACAGTTATTGGCACTCCAACTTTAACTTAAAGAAATAGTTAAACAAGTCCTAATTTTATTACAAGATATACATGAGTCTAATGTTTGAAGGGTCATCTTTAAAGCAATACTTTAACAAACTAACCTTGGGGAAGGTTTCACTATTAAATCCACAGGGTGCCAATAACTAGATTTGGCACTTTTAACAATAAATATTGCCATATTGTGAAACTATTGAACTTTTGACCCAAAAAAACCTCTTGAGTCTTTATGAATATAGATAATGTGGAGCTATAGGAAGTTTCCATTTGATTCCTTCATAAAGTATTTTTTTAAATTTAACCACAGAAATGTAGTCTTAATGGAGCAATAACTGTACGGTTTACCCTATTTGGTTAAGAGAAAGTTTAAAATAATTTAAATTAACAAACATTCACACAATAAAATAAATATCAATATTTTAAATAAAATAAAATAATCAACGTACTTGTTTTAGGAGAATCCAAAAGTGAAGACTCTAAAGAGGATTTTTACTCTTTCAGTATCTGCAAATAAGAAGGAGCTATATTAAACTGCATAGGATAACATATAACTATATTATTAATATAATAATGGTAACTATATCGACGATAATGACAATATTAGAGGGCACAATTCAAAATTTTAATTTTTACAATTTGAGTAGCTGAACGTATGAAAAAAAAACAGTACATTTTAAGCAAGGAAAGTGTCAGATTTAAATTACGTTCATTACCCCTTTGCAGTTTATATCTATAAATAAATATCATATCTATCAATACCAATCATCTATAAATCAATATTGTAAAAATGAATATGTAAATCTTTCTTTCGGTATATTTTAATGTTGACAATTCAAACTTGTGTCACTATTCTTGACGACGTGCGATAAGATTAAAATTATTTTATTTTTTTAGAATATTTTATGCTACTACGGCTAATCGGAATTTACTGCAGTAGGAGTGCTAAATTTTGCCTAACCAGGTATAAATAGGATAGGGTTATTTAAAGAGCACCTGACATCGCACTGGCACGAGACCATCATTTTACGTTCCCTCTCTTAGGGGGATTTTAAATATATTTTTTAAAACATTTAAGAAATTCTAAGGCTACTCACCACGAACCTGGACGTAGAAGGCTGTTATGCAATTATTGATGATAATGAGATTAGATATGAGTAGAATATTCAATTCTTGCTATTTCTTCCATCTCATGGAGATTAAATGGATCGGGGCAAGAAATATCGATAATTTTATATACATATAGTATAGTACAGCGGTGTACGCATTATTTCACGATGAGTTTAATAGTACAAGAGTAGAGACATATTTTAAGTCACCTTATTTTTATTGCTGGTGGTTGCTTGGATTATGCGCAGTAGATAATTTTATTATTTAAAAAGAAATTATTTTATTATTCATTTCGAAATATGGAGATACCAAAGCGCAAGGTAACTGTTCCATCAACAGGATACGCAAGAGGCCGCTGAAGAAATCCTTAGCTAATGTCCGCTACAATAGTTTGAACAAATCATCGCTCATCATCCAGTTCCCTTCCATTGGGTAATTGACAACAACAGTGTTTGTTGCTGGGGTCGCGGAAGGCCACGATCTACAGCCGTGATAGAGTTTGTGTTGTTTCGTCAACATTTTTGTTTGTTCCAACGAAATAAGGACGTCCAGTTTAGGATGTTGGGAAATTGGTTAGGAACCGGTGGAACATTTACAAACGCGCAGATCTGATGACCTTAACCTTCAACGAAATTCATGGCCTGATAAGGATTGGCATTAAGGATTCGAGCTGGCGATTAATTCTTCTTCTTTTTTTTTTTTAGAAATAAAAAAAATCGCTTATACCATCTCATTCGGGGATGACATCAACTTTCTGAAAATTAATAATCTTAAGGTTTGGTCAATAAATATACAACTATTGAGATTTTATTGTTTCCATATTCATGAACGGGGAATATACTCATACAAGAAAAAATAATTATTATAAAACTAAAATAACAAATAATAAGGAATATATTAACCCTTTGCACTCGAGGTCTCCAGAGCGGTGCCATTTAAAATTTGTCTTGAAACTCGAGGGCTCGCTCCGTTACGGAGACAATGCAAACAATTTTCAGTTTTTAAAATATAAGGACATAAATAAATCGTAAAAACTATTATAGGATATTTCGCTTTTGTTGATATATGACGTTCGCGGCTCGCGGTGTTTTTCATTTTTTTATAGTACGTTAACCTTTAACATCGGCTATATTTAGTGGTTTTAATTCATCTTTTATTTCCTCAATTCTACGATAATTTAGTTCAGGGCACCAAATAATCCCTTTACTTTGATTTAGTTTCCCACGTGCCTCTACTTTTACCGGAAAGTTTTAAAGTAGATTTTCACATTTTAGGGGCTTTTCTGATTGGATATCTGAGAAAACTTCAACTAAAGGGGTCCCATCTCGTAATTTTTTAACTGTTTTTACTTCTCCTATTAGAATTTGTATGCCTTTTAATATAGTAATGATATTAATAATAACAATAAAATTATAAAAAATAATTTTGAAATTAATATAAAATTATAAAAAAAAAATATGAAATTTTAAAAAAATAATTTTTTGTTGTACTATGAGTTCTTGAAGCTTCACAAACACACATAACCTAAATTTCATTACAATTCCTTGGTTCTAAAATTTTACTGTATAATATTACGTTTTCAGGGTGTACGTTTTCGCGAATAAGTTGCGTCGAGTTGCCGGTAGGTAACGTCCGAAACAGTGCTGAGAGCAAAGGGTTAACTATTGAAAAACCTAAGGGATATAATCGGACTATTCCGGCAAATAAAGCCTTGTGTCTCTATAAAGAAGGTAAATAAACATTTTTGAGAATTAATGCTTGATTTAAAGAAAAAAAATTGCAAGTTTAATTAACACGAGAAAGAAAAAAAAATGTTAAGAAAAATAATAGTTAAAATATAATGACATAATTATCTTAAAATTTTATGGTAAGTTTTAACAATAAGAATGTTTTAAAAATATTAACAATAAATGATATATGAAAAGCGTATAACCAATAAATAATATGAAGCTATAAAACATGAATAAGTAATATGGAACTGAATACAAATATAAAAAACATATATGGGCTCACATATAAATTTATATAAACAAGGATACACACATATCCAAGTCAAACAGATGATGCAAGTCAGAGAAGTCTATCCTGTCCACAAAGACATCAAATTTAAACAAATATCTTCCTATATATAGATACTATTAACACTAAGAACGGCAAAGCCAAAGGTATTTTATTTTTTTTTTTTTTTTAATATTTCTTTATTGAGTCAAATGTAAATAAAATAAATCAAAGAGTGGGACATCAAAATGGATACAGCTTTGGGACAAAATAAATGAAAAAAAAAAAAAAAAACAAGAAAAAGAACATTGAATTCTTATTCGGAATTATTTATATAGTTATCCTCAGTCTGAACACGATGATTGATCATGAAATTGAATGCAGTTTGGATTCAAGGCTAACCGGAGTCAATGCCGTTCAACTTGGATTCTTAAGCTTGCCAGCAAGCTTTAATGATTCTTTTCTTTATAATTTTTATGTTTTTTTAAATAATCCTCAAATGACTATAATCAATTAAAGCCGTCGGAGTATAATCATCTTCAATCTTCGGCAAGAATAAACGAAATTAGCCGGGACCGGATGTTGGAGATAAAAACTTACTAATGGCAGAAGAAGACTAAGAGTTTGGGGTAATGGAGTATAAATCATTTTAAACCTAAATGTACGTGGAAGTGTGCTGACATAATCATTAATGCAGGAACAGCTGAATTGTGAAATCGTGTGGTAGACCGCATAGCTGAAATACAAAAGATGACATACACCAATTAGGACAGAGATGAGGAAATATCTCAACAAGGTTTCTTGTTCCAACGACAAAAATTTAGAACTGATAAATTTGTCTGAACTATGCTTGATCGCATGGACTACGAATAAACGCACGGAGCACGAAGAGAAAGAGGTACGTTCTCTACCGACACAAGGACGACGGAGAGATTTCCTGTACGAAACATATCGAGCTCGTAACGGTTCGTAGGCGATTGTGAACATATCCAAGGCTAACATGTAATAGCAATATGTAATAAGGATAGTCCGCTACTTATGTCCTGCAGTTCGTAATAAAGCTCAGGAAATTATACATAACTATCTTGTAAATCACTAGGACTATTATGATCATATATGCATGGAAACAGATGTGAGGGGAAAGCATGTTCGCCCAAGCAAATATGTGTGGCGAATGGTGCAAGTAGACTAATTGGTATAAGACATTTTAAAGCTACAAGAACTAACCGGGAGGACAGGAAAACGATACAAAGGCAAGAGACGTCTCGAATTATTTGGAAGTAGAGCCATTTAATAGATAATGATAACATTAATATTCAAATGGCTACTTAAAGCTGTTGATTATTAGCAGTTATAGTAGTAAAAAAAAAAACTAGTTGATAGTTGCTTAAGGGGCAAAATAAAGGTTTCTTCAAAAAAGTATCATAAGTGAACCTGGAACTAGCGCAACCAAATAATTACAGTCAGTTCACTCACCAAATAAAGATTTATGAATTTTTTATGTCAAATAAAATACAGTCGAACCTGGATAACTGGAATCTCTTGGTTACAGGATTTTAATTCCACTTACAGAGGTATTCCACTTAAACAAGGTTTCACTTATCCAGGGTGCAGGTATCTTATTAAGGGGCCTTGTCCACTAAAAGAGGTTTTCAAACAACTTGTAATTTTTATAAAAAATGGTTACAGTACACACTTAAAAACTATAAATACATAAAATATTGATACAATTATTTCATAAATTTTGTAATGTGAAAATAAAATAATGCATATTACAAGATAACTATGTACAAATGTATTAATGAAAGTAATCATTTATTTTTTTCTGCACTTTAATTTGGAACTTAAAAATGTTTTTTTCTATGTCGTATAATTTATCAAAGATTTCACCTTCAGCCCCTTTATTCATTTAAAAAACAGTCTGCAACTTCTCAATAATATTTAATGCATCATTTTTCGTGACTCGGAGCCTCCCTGGCTCTTCTAAATTTTCATTTCCGTCTGGCGTTTTAGATTTTTCAAGGATTTCTTCATCATTCATGTGTTATAATTTCATAATTCATGTGGACATACCTTTTGAAGTTGGAAGCTTCTCAATGGTATCTTCTTTCAAATTTTCCCATTCCTGTGGCTGAACAGGATAACCCTTCACGTTTTCTTAGAAATGTGGATTCCACTTATAGAGGTGAATACAAAAATCATCCCACTTACTGTGGTAACTCCCAAAAAAATTGATTCCACTTATAGAGGTGAAAACATTCCTAACGAAGAAGAAGAGTTTATTAAAGGGAAAAATTTATGGGACAAGTTTTGTACCACTTATAGAGGTATTCCACTTAAGCAGGTCCCTCTTAACCAGGTTCGACTGTAAATCAGTGTATTTGATAAGATTTATCTATTGAATGGGTGCAGAACAGGAGAAAGTAAAAAAATAAATAAAAAATAATAATAATTAGACGACACTTAGAGCTCTATAGAAATATTTGAAGTAAGAATGAGGTTGGTGTGGCCGAGAGTCTAACAACAAATCTCGAGAATCGTGAACGGAATGGATTTCAAACCTCCTAATCAGATTATAGGTTAAAAATAAGAATAAACAATAACAGTCACCTACAAACGAAAAAACGTTAAAAATAAAAGGAGTATTCATGATGAAGATTTTGGGACATAGGATTATTAACAAAGAATCAATTTAATTAATTGTCCCACTACAATTACTGTTAGAAAGACAAAAAAAACAATTGAGCGATAACCCTATTTTTATTGTTCCAAATAATAGTTGACATTAACGAGGTATTTACTCGTATTTCCCCATGAATACACACACAAGGAACTGGAAACCCTATTTGACGGATAGAGCGTCCTGGATGGAGGTCTCTACTCCTCCCTGGCTGAGGACTGTCTTGGCCAAGAGCTTCTTCAGCTCCTCGTCCTTCACGATGGCCAGGAGAAGGTGCCTGGGGATGATCCTCAACTTCTTGGCGTTCCTCGCCTCGCTCCCAGCCAGCGAGAACAGCTCGTAGACGAGGTACTCCATGACGGCGGTCATGTAGACGGAGGCGGACGGGCTTATCCTATTGGCGTAATTGCCCTTCCTCAGGTAGCGGTGGACACGGCCGACCGGGAACGACAGCCCAGCTTTCGCGGATTTCGTGTTCTTCGGCTTCCTCTTGCTTCGGTTCCTAGAGCCCAGTATCACGTCTTGCATCATGTCAATCAATCCGCACATAAAATATCTTAAAATGTCCAAAAAAGATGATTCGGATCATGAAAGTACGGCAAAATTTTTCCCATGAAAAAAACTTCGAATGGAAACATGTGATGACTACAATGCAAATAAAACTTAAAATAATCTAGAATGCAATATATTACTTATCATATTTTTTTAAAGGCTAAAACAAACCAAAACCAAAATAGTCAAGATTAGATACAAATGTTACAAAAAGTAAATTTTATTAATTTTTAAATCATTCACGACTTTTGGTATTACATAAACGCGAAACGAACTTAATCAACAGCCATTCATAATCATTTCTTTGCGAGATGAATCCACACGTTGAATAATTAGTCTAACAGAAACGTATTGTCCAAAAAACACATGTTTAACTTAATTTTAATGCGGAATAAAGCAACTCTAACGTATAATGAATGCACTATGTAATAGAGGAACATACAAAAAAAAACAATGTTAGGAGAGTGAAATTAATCGTATCGTGATCCAAAGATTTGAATGAATGAATTTCGAGCGATAGTAGCGCTTAAATCAACTTAGTGTTTGCCATATTTCAGTAAAATCAACGCTTAATAAAGGTTCACTACAACAAGCATTAGACCAACAGTCAACTAACAGACTTCGCATGACTTTCCCCCAATATTTTATTCTAAATTTGATCCATTCGATTCTGCGATCATTGAAACAGTATCGAGCACTGCTTCTAAGACCAACCAATCAAAGTTAAAATCAAAATAGTAGTGGGCAGGAAAACAGGCTATTAACTCTTGTTAGAACATACCTTAAGGAATAAGGTATACTGAAGATATGAGATAGGAGGTTACGATGACGGGGAAATTAGCGCAATTACTAAACAACCACAATCCCATGAATATTGGAGGACCACTGAAATGGATTTCTATATTTATACCACGGTTGAGTTAATTTGAATACCTTAAGGAAAACCCGTTTAATCTTGAAGTACGTCTAAGAAATTTATAAGGAAAGTATGATCGTCGGGGATGTACGGGAATTAGTTGTGAGGTGATTTGAATCTTAGAGTTTCATTTATTATTATTTAATAATTGCTCTCTACCATTAATTGAAAAATACAGTTAACCTACTTTGGTATTTTATTTTTCTTCAGATTTTATTAGCATCTGTAATAAAGCTACAATCAACAAATGAGGGCTTATCGTCGTTGCCGCGGTGAAACCTACTATATGAAAAATGCATGATTTTACAGGAAAAACAAACAACTGATTTGCAAATAATTTAATAGTAACTTTTTCATAGAAAAAAAATGGACAATTCAATGTATACCAACACAAAAAAATCTTATAATTCTTACCAAGAAATTGTACCAAAGCAATAACAAAAAATAGGTGATTTCTAATGGTTCCTTGGTTGCGATGCGGTAAACTGTTACACTTAGGAGGATTCTTTTTGACCCATTTAAATCGTGTTACGATTTTTACAATTTCCACAAGCACATGGGCGGTAAACTCTTCTTTCTAATGATATCAAAGTCACGATTTGAATTTTTTGTCACATAGGAGTGGCAACGACGATATGCAGTTTCCATTGGTATGTTCATAAAAGCACTTAAAACACGTTGATAACTAGCAGACTGCGCATGTTCTTCCCCCACTCTTTTAAATTTGATTGGTTGGTTACCCCATTCGATTCATGGCATATTGGAACAATATCGAGCATTTTTCCTAAAACCAACCTTTCAAGATTAAATTTAAAAAAGAGGAGGTAGAGCATGCGCAATCTGTTATTTAACTAGTGTGCTCAAGCGCTTGTTGGAAAATACCATATATTATTTTCCATAAAGATCGAACTAAAAAAAAAAAATTAAAACAAATCTACGGGGAAAAGGCTGCTAAGCCTTAACATCAAAAATAAAAGTTACATTCCTGGTGAAGATTTTGAATAAGTTATATAAAACAAATATTTACTCGGCTTATAAATATGCATAAATAAGTAGCTGGGTGTGTGCTCCAAATACCTTCAAGACAATCGAACCACACCACAGTTCAATCATCTACTGATTATATTTGAACAAGGATCCGTGAGGAGATATAGATTTACTTTAAATCGTAATTCTTTAAATTTTTACTGTTAAGAGATGACTTTATCTTCCTTTTATTCCACGCTGTTCCAATCTGTAAATTACTTCTTAAGTAATCTGAGCGCTTTAGGAGAAGTGATTTAATCCTTGTGTATTCATAACAAAAAAAAAAAAAAAATATCAATACCGATTGATCTAAATATTGTCCCACCAATCAAAGAAATATTCCAAGCATAATTGAAAATAACGAGACAAATCGTGGTTAACATTAGACCGATAAACTTCTTTCAACTTCCAACTGAAATTGCGAATAATATTTTTCTTAAACGAAAGAAAAACAAAAATTCCCAATTGGCCATGCAATTATTGATAACAAAAAAAAATAAATAAAACAAATGAGATAGGTAAATCACCATGGGCAAGTTAATGTGAAGATGATAACAATAACATTGTGCTATCTATACGTGATTTTTCTTCAAACATTATTCGCTGGAATTATTTTTCTTTTGGTGATTTAAGATTTTCATGGTCTGTTTTTAGAATACAAGGTTCATAAAGCATCCGAATCGAAGGTCGGTGAGCCACTATTTTTCTGCCATTATTCGAAAGAAAAAAGAAAATTATTAAACCGTAAAAATGCACCTGTTTTGTGCAATAAATTGCACACATCTTTTTAATTTAGAGCCTAATATTTTTTTCATTTTAGGCTATCGTCTCGTGTCTTTCATTTCTCAATTCATTTAATTTATATGTTTTTTTTTTTTTTAATTCATTCTCAAATATTGTGCTCACACAAAGACTACTCAGGGAATTGCTAAACAAGAAAAAAAAAAAAAAAAAGAAAAAAAAAATTGAATTCCTTACTATGAGGAGTCTACTTGATTCATATTTATGGCATTTTTTAGTGTAAAAAAAAAATAAAAAATAAAAATTAGACTTGGCCGGTATAACAACATAAGAGCCAAACAAAATTACTTTAAATACTATAAACTATAAATATTTATTACTATAATTTTGTTTCTCGATTTTTTTTTTTTTTTTTTGGGGGGGGGGGAGTGTCGGAGAAACGATCGACAATGTATAGGTACATTTAGATGTACTTTAATTAATAAATGTTTATTTCTATTTTTCTTTAAATTACCTACTGTTTTTTTTTAACCATGCTTTATTATATTTCGATAATGGTGGTTTGCCCCGAAACAAATATAACAGACAAAAAATCAAGTATGCTTCTAAGTAAGTATATAAATCAAGGAGGATTGTAGATGTCACCTTTTATTGTACGTAATTGTCTGACCTCCATATTCCTTACGTCTAAGTAAAAGCCATGGATCGCTTCTGCAACTTTCATGGCAGACTTATTTACATATATAGTAAAAATAAAAGTAACTGATTACAGTTAAAAAAAATAACTGGCAACCGTTTTCTGATTAGGACCCCTGATGCCCTATACGGATGTCTTAATCGGTGTATTACAACACGATTGTCACTTTCGTTATCGGTTGGTGACTTAAAGATAAAGTTTTAAATAATTAGGTTGAAGGTTAAATGCCTTATCTGCAGCACGTTGTTACCCTTGGTAGCCCTTGAGCTTTCATATAGCTGAACGTATGACTGCATTTATAACAATTTTAATGTATATGACGTAAGTAGGTAATTATTCGTTTAAAAAAATTAAATATATGAAAATAATAAAAACAACTCCAAAATTTTTAAAAAATACGTATTCAAATCAGAGTTAAGATGAGGTAAGATCACCAGCAACAAATGATTTAGCAAACATTTCTTTATATATTCAAAGAGGAGGGCATCACTCTTAAAATCAATATCAGAGGTAAATTTTATAATTCAGCAAACATTATTTAAAATGTATGAATAATACAAAGTTGGAATATAGAGAATAACGCTTACGTTAAGCATATAGATGTAATTATAAACCTCGACTGCTCCTAGTGAAATAAAATAAAAAATTTCGATCTATTAATTCATTGATTCATTGTTCCTTGAATAACTTTTAAAACTGTTAAGTAAAAAAAAAAAGTCTATTATTGGTAGATTTCATTAAAGTAGACGTTATATCGATTACACAGTCGATAAGCAGATTATCCACTATGATATATATATTTTACACCTTTTAATAACAATAAACGAATAAATGCTGAAATGTAGAATATTAACAAGCTATCCTTCCTGTTAATTAAACACATAAAGTTATTTAAAAACAGAAAAAGTATGTAAGTATTTTTAGTAAATATAAATATATATATATATATATATATAAGCTAAATATTTTTAAATTAAGGCGCAACTGTAAAGGTCATTGTATTTTCTAAATCTATTCTTAGGAAACGTCTGTTCGCTAGAGGATTCGTTTAAAATAGACTAAGAAGTTTGACCTTCTTCAATGGAAGTTTTTAAAATTATTACTTCAATCCATGTATATTTTTTCTAGATTTCTTAATACAAGAAAAATCGTTAAATGAAATAGTATATTGATACTTTAAAACAATCTAATGTTCCTTGATGTTTTTTTAAATAGAACATATTTTGAGCTAATGGCCTTCAAATATAAGACGCAGTAAACAAAGTTTCTAGTCTGCCAAAAAATATTTATAAAACATTTTTTTTTTTTTTGCATTCTACACTTCAAACAGAAATAGCTTTTTTAATGTAAAAATCCATTTTTTGATCGTTTAAAAGAAAAATACCTTATAATAATTTTTTTGTATAATGATAAGTAACGATATGTAAAAAAAAAAAAAAAAAAAAAAAAAAAAAACAATACAGTAATAGTTTTCATCTAAAATATTCTACAATTAACTACAAATTAGTAGTTGTTCAAGAAAGTATAAATCATTGAGGGGCGGGTAGGGGAGGGGGAGAGATCGGTAAAAAATCGCAAACATAAATACTACTATCTAGAAAATTCGTAAAAAGCAGAAGCGTATATTTATTACTATAATTTTGTTTTCGAATTTTTTTTTTTTTTTGGTGGGGGGGAGGGTTCGAGAAACGATCGACAATGTATTGGTGCATTTTTTTTTACTTACTTTGATTTTTTAATGCCATGAAACGTCAGAAAAAAAAAACATGTTAAAAACACAAATTTAAATTCTCAGGAAGCAGAAAAATATAGAGAAATTCAAGATAATAAATGGTGTTAAATGGTGTTTCACTCAATAAGCAGTAGCAAGGCCAAAACAATCCGAAACGTCTAAACGATCATGAACCTACAATCATTCCCTCCTTTGAGACGATTTAATAGATCTGTTTTCTATCACGTTCAAAAGAAAAATCTTTCGAAACAGTTCTAGTGTTGCATTCTTGAGATTCCTAGCTCAATGAGCAGTAGGTTATTTTTTAAACATAACTGCGTGCGTCATTCCGATAATCTCTTTTGTGAGGTCAGATCGGGACCCTTGGACGTTGAGAACAGTAGAAATGATAACCCTGAGTTATGTGATAAGAAGATGGAGAGCCAATCAGATGGCTCCAACGTGGAGGCTCGTCTATGACGTAATTGGTCACGCCCACAACAGGTTTCTCGAGTGTCAAAGCGGACCTCAGGCAACGTGACATCGGGCGTAAAATGGCCTCAATAGATTATGAATAATTAAGTATGAAGTAAATAAATTAATTTAAATCTCGAAATACATTTGAAGGGCTTAAAAGATCACATGAAAAGGGATTTACATGATTTTATCCATTATCCGGTTCCAAAAACGATTACACTGAGAATGCAATGAATAAATAATAAGTTAAATAGAAAATGTTTATAGTTTTTTTTTAAATGAACTTCTGATTTCGATTAACTCAAAGTAATTGTGATTAAAATTGATACATAGTAGGTTAAAGTTAAGTCAGAACTAGATAATTATTGAAAATGAAAATGGAAAACTGTCCTAATACTAAATTCTTAGGAAAATCTTCTTAAAATTGCACAATAGTCTGAATAAAATAACTATTAAGAAAGGAATACAAATTACACTTAATAATAAGGAAATAAAAATAAAGCAATTAGCGCCGTAAAGGTCACTTCAAGAAAAGCAAATTGCAATTAGTAAATAAAAGACAAAGGATGCGACTGTGGATTGAGAATAACAATTAAATATTCATAAAGTTATCAAGATCTTTTTTTTTTCTTAAGATTTCTATGTTGTAAGTTCGTTAAATATTAAAAATTTCGTCCGAAGAGTAGGAATATTATGGATTTTTGCCTTTCTTCCTGTTTCTATGTTAATATAGGTCAAAAATAATAGATATTAAAATTTAAAAATTATTGCATAAATATTTTTACTAAAGTTAAAAAAAAAAATTTTCGAAGGTCTTATCTATCTTGATACTATCACTATTACATACATTTTAATCAAAATATTGAAGGAGATAAATAACAGTTGTTTCAGTGAAAAGGCCTGGGCAAAACATTATTTAAATATTATATCATAAATTGAATAATTAATTAATTATTCATTTAGAACAAAATCGTTAGGTTATTTATTTAGGTTATCATAATTAGTTCATTTCTATAATGAAATTATTATTTTTAACTGTTTCATATTTATTTCATTACCCCCTAAAAAGGATTCTTAATCATTACTAATAACATTAATAATTGCACTTAAGGAACCTTATTTTTCCGAAACGCACCTTTGGGACATGGGACACAAAAGTGGTTTTTTTTTTACTTTGACAATCATTATATTAGACAAAAAATAATATTATAAAAGTTTTTTTTTTTAATGATATTTATGATTCATCAATAATTCGAAATGAATTTTCAAACTTTACATTCTTGAAGGGTGCATATTCGAAGTACACAAAAACATACTTAGGAAAAATTGAAATGTTATTGACATTAAAAATTATTTGGAACTTTTTACAAAAAACAAAAACACAGATCTACTAATTACATCCTGAAAAAAAAATATTAATATCAATGACATGTAAACGCACAATGGATTTTAAAAAAGAGGAAAATTTATAATTAGGAAATAGATAAATTTTGTTTCATAAAAAAAAAATTAAATTATTGAATATTCCAAGATTCGCTTTAATTAAAGTAAAAAATAAAATAAAAAAAATTGTTATTTTATATATTTATAAAAATAGATTTAATATTTAATGTAAATTAAAATTTGAAATATTCTTTTATAAATGCATTAGGTATTTATCAATAAAAAATATTTTAATTCTAATTTAAATTAAACTTGATCAATGTGGTTGTTTGAAATAGCAACCTACAGAAGAATACCTGTGGTAAAATCTTGACCGAAGTAAACATACAATGATAGCAAAAAGTTTAAAAACAATCTTAATCAGTAATCTTAAAATTAGTACATTGTTAGTTGATATAGAAAAATGACCTTGTTCTAGAGATATTAAAAAGGCAACAGAAATAAAATGGCTACCGAAGCCTGACGCAGGTGGGTTAGATTGTTGCATCAGCTTTGTCGTTGTGGAAACGATCTCTAATCTTTCGCTTTGCTCGGATTTTCGATATTTTATTATATGATATAATATCTTATAGATATAATATAAATTATATATGTTTATTATTAATATTAAATAATGACAAAATTAGAATATAAAACAAACATATAAAAAAAGTTGAATTCTTCGGTAGGTACTTTCGGTATAAAAACTAATTTTATGCGAAAATTTTTAATTATAATTTTAATATTTATTTTTTTTTAGTTAAAATGAAAAAAATACTTCAAAATAATAACTGCACATATAAATGAAAATATCTAATAGAAATGTTACATGTTACATACATTCAATTTGTTAAATAATAAAAACAATTTATTAAACGTGTGCAAAAATTTTAATCTTAAATCTTCTGTTAAAATCGATGATTTGTTTACTCTTTTATGTAGCTAAATGGACTGATGAATATTTAATTCTTGATAAGAAAACATTAGCTGAATATATTAATCCGTGAGAAAACAAAAGCTTTGAGAGAATGAATGCCAAGATAATTAATCTCAAATAAAAAAAAAACTAAAAAAAGGAACTTATGAGTTGCGGAGAAGTGAAAAAAACATGTTTTATTTAATGATTCGATTAATTAAATTTAATCACAAGGCAATGATTTATATATTATGGAATGAAATCTATCCCTTCACTCCGAATTAATCCTACTTTTAATTATTGTTATGTGTACCTAACCAATAACACAATTAAAAAAAAAAAATTTAAATTATTTTAAAGTGACGTCTATGTTATGTAATTCTTACATAAGTGGAATTATTAGATTGTAACTAAAATGAAAAAAAAAAATTTTTATTGTTAAAATCTCAAAATATTCCACCTTCTGGGTACCAGCAAACATTTTCATTAATACAAAGGAAATAAAAATGCCTTTCTTAAACCCGTTTGAAGTAATAATTCTTGAGATTTACAACAATCTGTTTTGAAAAATTAAAATAATTTGTTTAATTAGCTACGAAAACTGATATAGTTGAAAATGGGCATGATGTAATAAAATTATCTAAAATTTTATCAAGTATTACAGTCATATGGTCAGAGTTCGATAAACGTTGGTGTACAGGCAAATGCTTTGACTTTACTAGAAAGTAAACAACAATGGAAACTAACAATAATAAGGAACTCAGCATACAACAGAAATCTGGTCAGATTAAGAAGGTTATAGGAGCAGGCACATCTGACAACGTCCGCATGGTGCAGAATTCAGGTCGTACGAAAACATTTACTATTATATAAGTTATCGTTATAAATATAAGTATATATGATAAATAAAAACGTATTATATTGAATATTATACCTGATGTGGACGGAGTGAAGGGAAGGAATGCAATAACCTGTTGCCAGCAGTTGGTTAGGGTCCCGTCTGATCGTCTACGTCACAGGAGGTGTGGCGGCGAGCCCCCAATGACGTCACGCCCCCACCAACGGCCCGTTACGAAACCACCTACACGCGCCTAATGAGAACTAGGATCTAAAACCCACTCCCCCTATTGAATGAGTCATTGAAGAACGCAAAATTGCATCAGGCGTCGCCATATTGAAAGTGGCAAGATGCGTGTCAACCACGTTTAGCGAGAAGGCTATAACATGAAGGCATGTCGAACAAATAAAACACGAGGGAATAAACTCGACCTCATCCTGCTAATCAGTGAGTAACAATCTTAAGGATTAGCAAAAGATCAAGGAAGTTTTTTTTTAGAGATAAAATAAAATAAAAAATAGAATAAAAAAAAAATTTGAAAATTCCCCAAATATGAAATTTTGCCAGGTTTTATCATATGTGATAATTTACTTCCAACCCTGGCTTAAGCTTCAACCCAGTTGTGGCCAACACGTAAATATTTTAGTGTACATTTAAGGGTATTAGCCACGTACACAAAAGACGTATTAGCCGGGCACTATCGCCTAATTCCGTACACAGTTCGGCCCGAGCTCCCGGTACGGCAATACGTACGTGAAGAAGTCTTTTTTCTTTCTGCTTATTATGCCTGCCCACATTGGGCCATTGCAGAGCAGTATATAAGAAAACATTTATTGATCTGGCCAGATTGAAGAGTTCCAGCAGTCTCCATCTTCCAGGGAAGAGTTTTTTCTTTAATTCTAATAGACTATGATTTTTTTCTTGTTGCAAGAGTTTTTTTATTTTTATTTAATAGCCTATTAAAAACAGGTTAAAAATAAAATTACAATTAATGAACAGGGTTAATGTTAATTTTTTTTTTTTTTTTTTTTGGCTTTTATTTTTTTATTCGCACCTGTCTGCATAAAGCTGACAATCAGCGAATGTGGTGGCCGGATGATAAAACAATGACATGTCAGGCATGGGAAAGAAAAGTGCTCAGCAGCACCCCCTTCCTGACTTGATTCTATTACTAGAGCTGTTTAAGTAAGGAGATCTCTCTAAATGTTAATTATTTAACACATTTAAGTATTGCATTATTATTAAATGTGATATTAACATCACTAAATATTTTTTATTGTATTTTGTTTTAGAAGATAACGTTTTATTTATTTTCCATTATTATTTAAGATTAAAATTGGCTGCTATTTGAAGTATGTTTATTTATTTTATTCTTTTTTTTACCTTTTTAAATTCTTTAATTTTAAGGCTTTATTTATTTTTTTAATTTACCAACCAATGGAAGGCGGGGCGGAATTGGTGTAATAAAATATAATTTTTTTTGATCGCCCACCGCCGCCACACCAGTCTTCGTTACACTCTTCACTATTCACAAAGGCCTGATGATAACACACTTTCATGGGTCGGACTGTAGAAAGATTAATCGAACAGGAAATGGTTGGGGGTGCGGTCAAAATAAGTAGCACAAATATGTGATATTTACATATTTTATTGTAGCCGACGTTTCGACCCACATTTTAGGTAATCATCAGGGCTCTTTCACTGCTAATAGACTAGTACATATTTGTGCTACTTATTTTGACCACACCCCCAACCATTTCCTGATCATTACATCTACAGTCAACTATCTTCCACCATCAAGAAAGATTAATCGTTCCAGATGGATTTTATAATTTTTATTTTATTTTTTTAATGTCAGATTCGATTCGATTCATTTTTTTAATGATATATATATATATATATGGTAAGATGAACAAAACCTCTTTGACGACAGGTGTCCATAATAAACAACGTAACATAATTCGAATAGGAAAATCATAAGTATAATAACACAATTATAAGTACGATAAGAATTCGGACAATAATAAGTAAAAATAATACAATAAGACAATCAAATCTTGAAATGGATAGAATGAAGTCTTAAACTTTTGATTAAACTAAACGTGTAAATAAAAATCAATAATTATGATACATTATAGTCGTGCATAAATGAGCTATACTAATAAGATAAATATTAATGATATACCTTCAGCCCTGAATCTACTAATAATAAGATTACGAGATTCGAAGGCCTTCACAGGCACATTCAGCCCCTATACAGTGGGCATCGAATAATAAATCATTAGATTGTAAGTGCTACTACAATAAATGAAGAAAGTCATAATTTCGATCGGACTAAATAATAATGATATGCTGTAGAAAAGTACCGATAAAAAAAAAAAAAAAAAAAAAAAAAAAAAAAAAAAAAAAAAAAAAAAAAAAAAAAAAAAAAAAAAGGCTCAGTTTTGTTAGATGATTTCCTCTTTCAACATCCATCTTTCCCTAGGTACAGTACTTCCAAAGTACTTAGCCCAAAATAATGTTCAGTTCAATTAGGAATGTTAATTTTAATTAACATAACTGTTTAAGTGTGGTATTTTTTCAGTTAAAAACAATATCCTCAAAATTCAAAAGATACTCAACTGTAAATATTTGAATCTTATCAACCAAGCTTAGCGACCACACTCCTATTTTACTGATCCACTAATTTCGAAAACATTTTGAAATTATTTTTCCGAATATTTATAATCCTCTTCATTCGCATTGCTATCTCTGCCAACTAAACAATAATTTATACCGAATTTCTAAACGCCTTATAAACCAATAAAGCTACGAAAACAGTGCGAGAAAGTGTTATTAAAATATTATTAGTTTTAGACGAAATACAGGGGAGTAAATTGACACAATATATTTTATCAAAACTCAAACTTAGTAGATTTCATCAGTGGAAGATTTCTTTTATATTCTGCTCATAACTGAATAGATTAATCTAAAAAAAAATCAGAAGTAAGGAGGTAAAAACATTATACTGTCAACGTCTTCCAAAACTTCGTTAAGACAGAGAAAAGGTCACTTCAAAGAATTTTCAATGAAATTATGGACACATAATTATAAATGATTTTGCGCTGAAGGATTCAATCCAAATGAAAATTAGCTTCATGAAGGTGACAAGGAAAGAAGTACAATTGAAAGTTCGGGTTCAAGGTAACTTCTGAAAGCATTAATAAAGAAACGTTCAAGGTTTTGAATTCATATGATTCAACTTGGCTAAATCAGGCAAAATGGAGGAAATTTGCTGTTATACTATACTTTGCAAAAAATGAGGAGAGTATCTTTTGCAATTAAATAGGTTCCTCTTTGGTTGGTACATCTTATTATTCAGGATTTTGCAGTCAACGTTGAAAGATAACGAAAACATATCAATGGTTCTATAGACTGGGATGCTTACAGAAAGCATTTAGATAAATTTCTGTCCATCCCACTCTCTATATGGAAAAATCCTAAATCTTCGCCAATCACCTTTCTTCTGTATTTACACTAAGAATGGGTTTTTGTTAATGCAAAAAGCAACCTGGGGCTGACCGCATAGTGCATAGACACTACAAGCGACGAGAAGAGCGACAAAAGCCTGGGAACCCCGCATAGAGGGAAGGAGAGCAGCGGGACGATTGGTTCCTGTTTTAGGCCCGATGCACACGGACACTTTTCTGCGATGCGGACTATAAGCTAGGTCAGGGGTACCTGGAATACAATGGACCGACCGGATTTACCATTATACTCCAGGTACCCCTGACCCGGCTTATAGTCCGCATCGCAGAAAAGTGTCGTCCGTGTGCATCGGGCCTAAGTTGCTTTTCCCGTCACTTCTAACGTCGCACTGCTATGCTGTAAGCCTAACATGCACTCCCATAATCACATGGATATATCCAAGATCCATTCCATATTCAAGAGGGGAATTACATCATTAAGAGGATTGGAGGGTGCCTCTTTCTAGGCTCCCAAGGTAAATAAATCAACAAAGCTATACATTAACAACGCGCTGATCAGATCTTTGTCAAACTATTGCTTGTAGTATAGATAATAAAGAAAACGCAAATAGCTCAACTTCTTCACCGTCCAAATGGTACCCTATATTTTCCATACCAAGTGTTATAGAAAATATCCATTTCTGAAGTATGAAGGTTCAGAATCATCGAAAGATCTAGGAAACAATACAAAGAACCGAGGAATGGTAAGAGTTAACAAGTCAGGGGAGGTATTTTGCAAATATAAACCAGATAAATCGGAGAGAGAACAATGAAATAGGAAATCCTTGCACCAAAATAGAAGAGAAGGACTTTGTAGCTGTAGACGGATGATGTGTCCACCGATGGTGTATCATCATGAGTTCAAGGCTTAGGGCCAGGATCAGCAAAACGGAAACGACTAGCGGACCGAATTGCGGGAAGTCGTTACACTCTGAGCGTTTTGATGTCACGAAGATGAAGAACCAACAAGATGTCATCATAAGTTGAAGAAAATGTTGAAGATAAAAAATAATATGATATGAATATAAGCCTGAATCAAAGTAATGGAGGAAATTTTGAACACGCGCTGTAATAATCCATTTTAATATGGTTTTACAATAATAATATTATTTTTTATCTTCAACATTTTTTATGTAGGATTTTCCAAATTTTAGTAAAAGAGAAGAAAAAAGTTTAATTTATTTTAAAGAAAGTATTTTTTAAATTTAAACTAAGGAGTTTTTTTTTTAATTTTAAATTATTATTACGGTTTTTATATTATTTATAATTCATACATCGTTCTTTCTAGTTTTAAAAAATTAAAACTAACTCTAACTCATGGGAGGTTCGGCATCCATCAGTTTAGATGCAGGCAGGCTCTAACGCGCTTCCTCTTTGCCCCAGCAGTGACATTCTCCAGCGCGTTTTTTTATCAGTAAAACTTCTTTTAGTCTTAAAAGGTGAAGTGTAACTGTATCATGGGTTAAACCACTAAAAAGCTAACTAAATTTCGCAGTTTTTAGGAACTTTGACAGCTTCTAGGGTGCTCCAGTGGGGAGTGAGGAATGTTCAAAAACTATTAAAAATTTAATTTTTAATAAATGTTTTGTGATTAGCGTCCCACTGAAAGTGGATTTAAAATAGACCCATCTCATCTTTTAGAAAATTTAATGCTGACTAAGAAAATATCATCGTTTTTGTTTCTACGCTAAACCAAAGTAGAGAAAACTGTCATTTTTTAGAAAAAAAAGTAAGATTTTAAAAATAAAAACAAAAATTTTTTTTTTTACACTAGGTCCGGGACACCCAGTATATTTAGAGTTACACGGTGGATAGTATGTCTGAAAGCTGGTTTACAATATTCCTTTTCTTGCTGCTCTACCGACCAGTTTCATCTAAAAGAGTTAAGATAGTCGGTTAGTAAAACGTTAATACATAATCAGGGATTAGAAATAATCTAATAGAAAAAGTTGCGATTACAGCACCGCCAATTCCGCAAATCTAATCCATAACCTTTTTTCCTGATTTACCCTTCAAGAATCTTAAATAATAATCTAGTTTTCGAGAGAAGAACAATGTAACAGTAATGACACAAATGATGATTTTAACCGCCTATTTCTCATCAAACGAAATCATTGGAGCTATTTGCGGATTTAAGTTGCTCAATGTTTCTATGAAAGGGACATTGAGAACGGTCGATGCGAACCGCCAAGTTAACTCTATCCGTTCTGAGCATGCGGCTCAAGCGACATTGCATTGTGCCACTTGATGCAATTTTCTCCTATTAAGGCTTAAATTGCAAAGGAGGCCATATCAAAATCTTTCCATCCTCAATCTCGGGCAAACTTTCCACAGCCGAGGAGGATGCGACGATAATCTAATACTCGTACAAGTATCTCCGACGTTCGAACAAGGATCGTGGAAACCGAGTTGTATATTGCAACTTGAAAACAAAACAGGTGTTTATTTCTGTTGCGTTCTACAAACTGCCTCACAGTCATGTATTAGTACTTGATCGCATCTTTGCATGACACGGAGTAAACGAAGTAGAGCACGAAAGTTCTTGATATATTTCAATTTTTTTTTTTTTTTGTGGCAAAATTGAAAAGAACCTGATATCACAAAGAAGTTATCACTAGAACATTGATAATGATTTAACTTACCACGATTTATGATTGAGTAAAAAAAACAAACAAATATTCCATAAAAGAATATTATATGGAACTATTAAATAAGTTCTAAGTTCAATAAATGAACTTTACAAATATCACCTTTTGTCTTGAAGCAGATTTCGAAACCGGTTGCTTGATGAAGTTTTTTTTTCAATAAAAAATCATCCGTTCACCTTGAAAAGACCACGTTTAATTATTAGCTAGATGGAATTTGCGTTTTTCCTTTTCTTAAATATTTCAATAGACAGGCATTCTCAATCTGTTCGAGTATAATATGGAAAAAGTTTTCGTGCAAATAATAAATTCAAAAATTGAATACTGAAATCGTTTATATACTAAAATTATAAAAAAATACACGCAAAAATTTCTACGAAATTAAAAAAACATTATAATTCTGATATTAATAAGTTAATAAAACAATTATGTTATATTAACAACATAAGTTTAAAAATATATTAAAATAGATTGTTATGTTTATTTTATGAAACTAGATTTAAATAGAAAAATTTAAATATCATGATAACGTTATATTTATTTTTTTTTTAATAAACAACAATAGGAAAAACAGTAATAAATTTAAAAAATAACTGAACTTTAAACAAGAAAAATAAAAACGCAAGTTCAACCTCCAATCAATCATTGACATCACAGCTGATAAAGAATCGCAGAGTAAGATAAAGCAATTTTTGTTTTTTGTAAACAATGCAACATTTGTAACCTTTGTAACAATTTCATAAGAACATTTATGAGTACCTCGCCAATAAACATAAACATCTAATAAAACATTAAAAGTGATCAGGTGTTTTTTATACTTTATTGGTAATAAGTAGAATGAATTTACACATCTTATTTATTTAAACATTGTTTCTCCACACAAAATACATTTCTTTTAAATAATTAATTTTTTGCTTTATTCCCCCCCCCCACCCCTCATCGCGCACCCCACTTTGACGATCGTTAACTTAAGGAGAGATTTACATCCCGTAGTTAAAAAAAAATGAATATCTGTAATTAATATAGGAAAATTTAAAAAAAAATAACATTAATTTTTTCAATTAAGAATGGATTCAATAATTTCATGAAAAATTATTGAAGCAAATCAGCCAAGGTCTTAGAGAAATAATGAACATACATATACCATGTAATACATGAAGTAATAATAGTATTAAAGTATACTATACTAAAGTAATAATAAGTAATAAGAGTATACTTTATTAAAGTAATAAAGGCTCGTACCCGAAAGTTCGATGCCGACACAACTCGATCCATCCAGACCCAACTTCGATAGACCCGCCTTCGCGCAATCCTCCCACCTCTGTCTTGGTCTTACCCTTCGGACGTTTACCAGTGGGATCTATTTGAAACTTCCTATAACTCCTCTTTATCTATCCTTATAAGGACTCAAGAGGTTTTTTTGAGTCAAAAGTTCAATAGTTTTACAATATGGTAATATTTATAGTTAAAAGTGTCAAATCTAGTTATTGGCACCCTGTAGATTTAATTGTGAAATCTTCCCTATGGTTAGTTTGTTAAAGTCTTACTTCATAGACGACTTAGGGGACCCTTCAAACATTAGACTCGTTTATATCTTGTAATAAAATTAGGACTTGTTTACCTATTTCTTTAAGTTAAAGTTGGGGTGTCAATAACTGTACTGGGTGCCAATAACTGTATGGCTTACCCTAGTGCTTATATTTTTCCAACCATTTCAAAATTTAAAATAATTACATTAAACATTAAAAATAAAATTTTTTGGCACCATCATGAAATGAAATGTTTCTTAAGCCAGGAGTTTCTCGCTAATAAGGTGAAGTAAATTGCTTTTTACAAGTACCCAGCACCAAGAAATCTAAATATAGATTGAGGAAAACATAATACAGCATTGAGAAGCTACATTCTACCTGCTACTATTGAAAAATAGTTTTTGTATCGACATACTGAGCAACAATTCATGCATTGTAAAAAGTTAAAGACATAGTCCTTTTTTAATTATAGGACAAAAATGATAGTATGCGAATTTCACTGGTTTAATTAGTCAGAATTTAATGTGACATGTTAAGAGCAACTATAAAAATTTTCGGAGGTCGTTTTAATCTTAAATTTCCATTAATTTACGGCCTCGTTAATGTCTCTGATAATTATGGACTATATTATTAACAAATGATAAATGGAGCAAGGATATAATTTATTTCTAACCGACTGTACGTAGAGCAATTGGCCAATAGTACATGTACCGCAACTAGGTCAATGGGCCAGGCATGCTGCACACTGTACCAACGGCTTAGTCTCAGTGTCAACCTTTGCTGCATCGACTGATCGTAAAATAATAATATAATAAAAAAAAAAAAATAAATAAAAATTGTATGTCGGATATGATTTGTTGCATTTCAGTGAATGACGACCTTCCTGGATAACCGTCAAGAAGTGGTGTCAAGTCATTGCAACGTCATCATCCATCCACATTTCAACATTGAGCATGAAGCACCTATATCATCAATAGTCCTGTCATGTCCTTCCGGATATGTAATGATACTTCCTAAAATTCTTCCTCTTCATAGAGCCCGGAGATTTTCTAGATTCCACTTTACAAACAGGCAACAATATCTACATCAGATACAGCAATAAAAAAAACCATAAAAGGATTTGCTGACAAAGTATATATCTCATTATATGGATGCGAGGAGCTTGGAAGCACGAAGTAATCAATGGGGAAGCCTCAACACGATAATGATGAGAAGGCAAGAAATGTCATTGAAGTCCTAAAACTTGAATGGATAGATGGTTTAACCAAGATGTTGCAGAATTGCATGAAGCCAAAGGTTCAGGGGAACAAATGGAGGGTCGGGGGGAAAAACCACGGTAGTCCACTTTTTGTTTATTTGAAACAAGTGGTGCCATCTGATAATATAGGAAGTGTACTTCCTTTTCATACTTGTTACAGTCGAGAGAAAAATCGATAGTCCACATAAAATCGATACAAGGGGAAAAACCAGCTGAAGTCCTGAGCTTCGAGGAAAGATTAACAGTAGTCCATTTCTGTGATGTTTGGTGTGGATGAAGGTTATCAATATTGGTTGTTGGTTCTTCAGATTACATTCTATTCTAATCTATTCCAGTGTTTAACATTATAAAAGTGATTTTATTATTATCACGTTTAAAAATGAACAGCGACTTTAGTTCAAGTGAAGATGGTTACAAGTGTACAAAATTAACAAAAAAAAGAAAATAAAAACAGGAACGAATGTCTGATGTCATGAAAAAACTCAGACTTTCAACTCACGTCAGGTGAAAACTGTTTTTGTAAACGAATTAAGTTGAGTTAATGATTAACTTGGTGGAATTAATTTTGATTCTCCATTTTTCCAACCATTTCTCTAGTTTAAATGGATGGTTTTGAAGGGCGAAGGATGTGATAGTAGGATTTTGATGTGATAAAAGGATAACCGTGTCATCAGCGAAGCTAAAGATGGTAGTGCGAGGGTGTTCAGGGATATCTGATGTATAGACAGAGAAACAAATTTATTTCAATTTGCAAATAGAAATAAATTTGTTATTTAAAGTATTATTGTTTTATTTGTTTACCCATAAAAGTAATAATTCCCAGGTCACAAACAATAAGCAATGGACTACAGTGGTTTTCCCCCCAACAATTTGCAGTTTGGTGATGTTTTGTTATTTCAGGGGCATTAATAGCTACTATTTGGTTTTGGAATTTTTTCACAGTGGTAAAGAATTATCTGGGTGTTATATGTTTTGTGAAACTAATTTTAACGTTTGGAAACTGGCTAAGACCATAAACTTTAAATTTCGTTTTTCTCAGATTGGATTAGATTGGACTACCGTGGTACCAAGACCCTTCAAATATTTGCAAGGTCTGTAAAACCAACAAAACAAAAAACTAATCATTTCAGACATTACTCATTTTAAAACTTTGGATATAAATAAAAAGATTAAATCCCGTATTAAAACATTCATTACTGAAACGATATCTTCCGAAGTCTAAGTTCCAAAAGAATATCCCTTCCTGTTCGTTCTAAATTAAACTACGATTGTTAAAAAAACCATACAATTTAGGCGATATATTCAATTAATGTTTATGCAAAGTTTCGTGAGATGGAGCTATGAATGCATTATGCATGGACCTAAGATAAATTTTTTAACAGCACCTGCGCTTTTTTTGATTTTTGGATGGCATGGAAATTTTAAATCCTATTATTACAAAACGTTGCTTAAATTTTATAATTACTTGATACTTTGTAACCGAAAAAAAAAAAAAAAAAAGGTTTGAGGTATAGGAAATGATATGCCACAATGTAACATGTTTCACAACAAAGTTTTAAAATTAAAATAATTGAGGGAAATTCTATCGTGAGCTACTGCGCAGATATCAAGTTCCGCTCTGGGATTCCCAACTATATAAACAATTGTTAGTCCCATTACAAGATTGAAATTAAATTTTATATATATATATATATATATATATATAATTTATTTCTTTTAAAGGTGCATTCTGCCTGATTTCGGCATATATATACGCTTGTATATATGGTTGTTAAACTATTGACGCTCTGAACAGAAAAAAGAATAATTTTTTTAATTCATCATTTGGAACGTATAAATATTGTTAAAAGAAATTAAATAATTATTTATCGTTACATTATATATAATTATTAGGTAGGATATTCCACAAAGAATTATTAAAAAAATAAATAAATAACTACAAAAATATTCTATCTTTGATGAGATCATTAAGATTTTTTTAAAAAGCATAAATAATCATTTCATATTATACTTGTTTTAGGTACTCATAGATGAGTCATTTTTAAAAGCTATTAAGTATTATTAAGTAGTAGTGTATAAAATTAAATCATTATGTAATTTGATGACCTTTGACTCTTTGAAGATAGCAAATTCGTAGATTTAGAACCATATATATATATTTTACACTCGTTATTAATTAATATTAATTTAGATAAGTAAAATAAATAACATTTAAATAATATTGGTATATTGACGCAAGATTTTAACGTAATTTACAAAGTGAACGAAAATGATCCATCAGGTTCGCGTTTAAAACGTCGGGGTCATAAGCGGAAAAAATGAAAAAAAATTAAGAATATATCCCCGTTTTTTATCAATAAATTCATTACCAACACTGCTGGTAATGTAAACAAAAAATTATAAACTTAGAGACAGGAATCTATTAATTCAGTAGTTTCAAAAATCTCGGACTAAAATTGTTTGATGTTCTTAAGTCATTTGTTTTTCCAAATTAGCTGTTATTTTTAATGAAAAGAAAAATGAATTAAGAGGCAAGACGAAGGTAACTAAATTTTGATAAAAAAAAAAAAAAAAAAAAAAATAATCCCCAATAACGATAAATAAAAAACTATTAATATATATGCAGTAAACAAACTAAATATAGATAGTGAAAATTGTTTGTATTGGACCGGCAGCCAGACTATATAGAAAAAGGGTCATGTTCAACACCAAGGATAGAGGAAACGCTATAATAACATGGAGGCTGCTAGGTCCGACGTCAAGCTTTCTCTACTCCTATATTCCTTAGAGAAAACTTGTACATTGCCATGTATGCTGAAAACATAACACATATAAATAAAGTTTAAAATATAATAAATAAAATTATAATTAAATCTGCGTTTAAACCATTCCGAAATTTCGGAGTAAATTACTAAAGAATCAATAGCTAACATCAATCATCAAAATAAAAATATTATCTAGGAATGGTGACGTTATATTGACAAACAAAAAACCCACGTACATATCCATACTGTTTTTTATAATTCTTCAGTTCCCACACAATCCTCATTGTTAATTCTTGATAACAAAAAAGAATAAAATTCGCTTTACCGCTTCATTAAACAAATAAAAATAAAAAATATGCTTCAGTAGGAACAAACGAAAATGAATAATGAAAGATTTTTATTAACTTCACAAAGGGTTGGTCACAACCAGGGATTAAAAAAAAAAAAAAGATACAGTAAAGTTGAAGAGGAAAACCGGTTTTTATTAATACTATTTTTAGATGAAAAGATGTTTTTGAAATCATTTTTATTTACACGGCTGTTCATAGAAATCTAATGAAGTAAAGGGAAATATATAGAGAGATTTTATATATATAGAGATTTAATAGTTATTTTTCATCACTAGTACCAAAAGTGGTTGTTTTCGGTGCGCGGTCGAGTTTATGGAAATTTTATAACATTCAATACTTTGTTAAGTAAGGGCAATTCCACGTGAAATCAACACAAAAATATATCATTTTGAACCTCACATTGAAATTTGGTAAATGTGTACTGCTTGTATCTACTAGAACTATTGTGAAATGTTACTGAGATATGTATACCCGTTTTTGAATTATTGGTCTCTAAAGCCCTCAAAAATAGATCCAGAAACAGGAAAATTCATGATTAAAAATAGCTGTAGATGTTTTCCAAATTGACTAGGACTCTGAGATTGGTGTCGTTTAACAGCGCATTCCATGCCGTTTCATATGATATACAACAATGTACAGGTTGGTACTAAAGAAATTTTCTTAAACCTAAATGTAAAATTTTAAATTCAATTTTCTCAAAAAGGGCATTTTTTAAGAATTTTATATATTTTTTAAAAATAGGTAGTAGTATATCTATTCATACGACAAAATTTAAAAGTGGGATAAAAAATTCTTCATTACTAAAAAAATTGAAAACTAGTGATAAAATTATATAAATCTAGCATTTTATGATTAAAAAAAAAAGCTGCAGATGTTTCCCAAATTTAACTAGGACTAAGAGATTGGTGTCTTTTAACAGCGCATTCTATGCCATTTCAAATGATATACAGCAATGTACATGTTGGTACTAAAGAAATTTTCTTAAATCCAAGTTTAAAATTTTAATTTCATTTTTCTCAAAAAGGGCATCTTTTAAAAATTTTATATATATTTTTAAAATAGGTAGTAGTATATCTATTCATACTAGCCACTTTTATATTTTTTTGTATAAATAGATATACTACTAACTATTTTTTACAACAAATATAAAAGCCTGTGTTGAATTGACATGGAATGACCCGTAACTAATGTTTCTTTGACTACCTATAATAATAATAATAAAACATATAAAAATCATTATTTTAGATAATTATAAAAACATAATATAGAAGGCGGAACAGTTATACGAAATGACGGCTGCTTGTCAGAAAGTGAATGTTCGAAACCTTGAACCCGCCCGGCAATGCCTGACTGCATGTCACTGCGCTCCATCCAGCTAATAAATAAATGTGCATAAACTTATTCAAAATTAAAAAAAAAAAAGATTAAATTACATTAAAATATGAATAATTCGAATCAACTTCAAAAAGAATACAAGTGAATGTCACAAAAGTATTTCTAATCATTACCTAGATCAATATAATGGGTCAAACAGGTTTTTATCAGCCGATTTTTTGCTATCGATTTTAACATCGAGGTTATTTATAATGCTTTGTATATATCGATGTTTTTAGTCTATTTTTTTTTTTTGTTATTTGAAAAAGTGCTCTCATAAAAAATATACCTAACACATAAAAATTAATGCAGAAGGATTAGCCAAATGCAATATTTTCTTTAAGCCTTTTAAAATCCTTGCAATACTAAACACTAAGCTTGGACATTTTAAGGCCGACTAATCACTTTAAAGATAGGACCAAAGATTTTTTAACATCGAAGTTTTGAAAAAAATAAAAAAAGATTTTTATAAAAAACGAAGTAGTAACAAAAAAAAAAAAAAGATGTTATTAACATCGATGTTTTGAAAGAAGAAAAAAAGAAAATCGATGTTTTAAACCCAGAAAAATTTGAGTTTCAGACTGTTTAGATATGCCATTACAAAGATCATTCTGAACTAATATATTTTCGACAAAAAATATTTTTTCGCCTGTATTCTTTGTTTAAATAAAAATACCAAAAGTTAAGATTTTGTAAATTAGATTTTATCTAATTTTGTGACGGCCTGGTTTATAGATTCAGCTCACAATATAAAAAAAAATCGGCGAAAAAAGGGTACAATTTTTAGAGGCGTATATTTGTGGAAAAGGCATATTTCAAGAGCATTCGGATTTATTTAGATCAAAAGCTTCATGTCCTGTTTATTTAATATATTTATTTAAAGATTAATATTTAAAAATATCCCTATACGATCTCTCTATAGATTTTCTTTTGAAGACCCGACGCAGATGGGGCAAAAATATTTTTAATAAAAGAAAAACTTTCAGGACCAAACGAGGGATTACCAAGTTTTCCTCAGTGAACGCGATATCACAGACGATCACTGGTCAAAAAAAAAAAAAATAATAATAATAATTAAAAAAAGATCAAAATAATTAAGTTAATATATCTTTTCCGCCAAACAATTATTGTAGGAAAAAAAAAACGTACAATTGCCATGAGCTGTAATCACAGCACAGGAATTTCAGGTGTAGAGATATATCATGATGTATAAAAAAATAAAAAAGTAAAATAAACAAATAAAAATACAACAGGAAAAATACAACCCGAATGACTAGGCAACTGGCATTTATCCGAAAATTCTCTTAGCCTATAATTCGGGACCAGAGTCTTTTTATTTTGGTAATTACTGCTTATCAGTAATCTCCCATTATTTATTTCAACCCATTCAGTCTCAAGGGTAGAGATAATATGAATTTTTGGTGTTTCTTTCTATTTCTAGGGGCTATTTCTATTTAACATATGTCTAAAATATATGATTGGTAAATTTAAAAATCACACTCCTTCCGAATCCCTTTTTTCCTAAAACGAATAGATGATGAGCGAAGAAACTAATCAGCTTCGATTCTTTAAACTTTATTATTACATTCTGGGTTGGATTCGTGATCGTAGTCAAATTTTTCTCTTCTAATAAAATTGTTTAAAAATTATACATTAATTGTTTAAAAATAAAAAATTATTAAATTTCAATGTGAAATAAGAGGTATACCTACATACAGGATTATACATACATTTAATTTAATTTTCATATTTCATACTAATTCATGATATACTTGAAACAACATCAATTTAGTGTGAGTTTTATGTCAAAACTATTGTATACTGAGTTTTATGTCAAAACTCACACTAAATTGATGTTGTTTCAAGTATATCATGAATTAGTATGAAATATGTCATTCATGTTAACGAAAAACATACTTGAAACAAATTAAAACTATCTTCGTAATTTTTAAAAATACTTTATACATTAAATAGAATCAGAAAAAAATATCATAATAAGTATATGATGCATAAACTAATCTCTGTGACAAATTACGAATATAAAAAAATTTCTGAATGTTTGGGGCTTATCAATCATAACCCTAAAAAGTGTTTGTTGTCGTCTGATCTGATGATTTTTATATTTTAACTTATCCGTGTTTTATTTTGTTTATTTTTTTAAATTGAGGCAGGTAGTTTCAACAGGATAGTTTTGAGGTTATGTAGTGCTCACGCCCAAGTGCATATTTAATTTTTTAACCAGATTATTTCAATGACAAACCACTTTTAACAAAATAAAAACGAATTATAAATCTTATGTTTTATATAAATAAACATATTTTTGAAAAGATAAATAAATAAAAGGAATGCACCTTATAAAACAAATAAAATTAACATGATGTCGTTATCATCAGCAGTAAAAAGTGTTGACACTTCCACCACTGAAATCTTCAAATTGTATTATAAAATCTAAATATTATATTTAACGTAAGTATGTTTTTTATTATATTAATTTCATAGTTGAACGTATTACATCAGAGGATCATTTAGTAGGTTATAACAAACAACAATATACCTTGAGAAAATTTCCAAGGTTCAAAATATTCCAAAGTATTCAGTAGATAATTTATGCATTTTTTACAATGATAAAACCCATTAATGAGTCATAAAACCTAAATATAAAGAACATGAACTTATCACTTATTATTTTACGTAAAGCGTTAAAATTACAATTACAAATTTACCTTTTATAAATTTCTACACAACAACCAATTTGATCTAATTAATTATAAACAGTAAATTTTATCTTTCCATGGTTCGTAAAACGCCTTCTGATTCTACCAGCAAGTTATAACATAATTTTTATGCTGCATACCCTCATACTTTTTAATATAGAGAATAATGTAATATACTGAAAACTGAGAAAGCTTCACTGGACTTTCTTAGTTCCCTTTTAAATTACGCAGCCTGTAACGGGCGCGAGCTCTTTCACTAGGACGTGTATATACGTCCCGCCCGGTGCAATGTAACTTCATATTATTATTTTTTTTATTTATGCTTAAAATCAATTGAAAGGCTATGAATTGTATTCGCTTTCGTTTATTTTTATATAAAGCTCAAAGGAAAACTCAAAATGACAAACAAATAGAAAAGAATACCAACAAAAATATAGAAGTATCGAACCAAGAAATTATAAATTTTACAGACTTAACCAATTATAAATAGTACAATATATATATATATATATATATATACGTCCTGCCCGTTCACGCTATGGTTTAGGTTGGACGTCTATATACGTCCCGCCCGGTTAAAGGGTTAATAATATTTATATTACTTAAACTCTGTTGTTATAAACAGTCCCCAAAACCCAAGGTGGTGGGGAAACGGAAAAATTATGAGTCTGATTAAATTTTAATTTCACACTCATTTGAGAAGAAAGAGATAAAATCTGCACGACGCAGATGATATCTTCGAAGATAAAAGAAATATGCTAAGAAGAAAATGGCTGAGAAAAAAAAAATCGCATGCATAATTAAGTAGTCAGACCGAAATATAAAATAAAACAGAAACTTCAGTTAGATGCCAATGCCCCTAGCGGACTCTGCCTGGAAAGTTTTTTAGTTTCCTTTTTTTGTAAATTTCATTTGATGATTTGAGTTTAATAAATCCGTAATGATGATATAATAATATTATTTAAAAAACATGTATTACAAAAATACGTACATATATTTTGTATTACATGTATGTATTTACATGTATGTATGTATTTACACGGCTGTTCATAGAAATCTAATGAAGTATAGAGAAAGATTTAATAGTTATTTTTATCACAGGTACCAAAAGTGGTTGTTTTCGGTACGCGGTCGAGTTTAAGGTAGGTAATTAGACCAAGCACCGAAAACACACTTTTGGTACGTGCTATGAACAATACTTTTCATCATACTGCTCATACATGAGTACATTAAAACAATTTTAATTAATCCAATCTTAAATTGTGGCTCACCACCAATTTTAAATTATTTTTAAATAATTTATTTTTTAAAGAGAAAATCAGTGAAGAGGAAGGATTTGCTCTGCCTTGAGCCGAGCTCTGTGGTGTAGCGGTTAGCATCCTCGCATGTAACGCAGGAGACCCGGGTTCGACTCCCGGCGGAGCCAAATCTTTTCTCTTTAAAAAATAAATTATTTAAAACACTTTTATATTCCATTAATAACTTACAGATACAATATAAGAAATTAAATTAAACACCTTTTTTAAAAAACAAAACAAAAAAAAACCTCTTTTTATTAACCTAAAATAGACAGAAAAGCAAGTGAGACGGGTTACAACATTGAAAGTTAAATTAATAGTCAGTTGCTCTAACAGTCAAGGTTGGCAGCTTAAGGATATCAAAATTAAAAAAACTATCAAAAACTAAAAAAAACAAATAATTATCTACTAACTTTCCAATTCGTACCTAGGAAAGCAAGCTATGCCATAGATGTCGATAATCTAACAAATCTAAGATTTTAAATGTTTATTTTCGACTAATTTTTTTAACAAAATATAAATATTAAAATAATAATTTATCAGAAGTAACTAATCTACAAAACATACCAAAACTAGTAAGAGATCGTTTTAAACTGGATCAGGATTTTATCTCTTAGTTGATGTATAATCAATGGAAAATTTCTGTTGAAAAAATCATCTATAAAATATCAAGACAATAAAATTTATTTCTGATTCAACGATTAGAAACAGCGCATTTCTGGGTTAACTAAACACAGAATAAAGTGGTTTTTATAAAAAAAGGAAGAAATACTTTTTCTTTAGATACATGCAGATAATTGCCATCCTAATTAGCAGGAAGAAAAAAAGAATATATAATTAATAATCAATTTACAACCACTGTAGCTTCATCCAAACATTATAACTATCCTCATTAACGAACCCAACTTTAGACATAATTTATATGAATAGAATTCCAAACCGTTCTTGTGCCGTTTCGTGGGATAAAGTTTATATCTAAGAAAGAGCGAACAAGGCCTCAATTAAAAGTTGTTGGAACAAGGAAAGAAGGAAGAAATAATAAGAGTTTATCTTTTATTTTCTTTCATGGCACTTTATTATTAAGGAATGCCGTCTTGCTTGATCCAACCGTAGGACCTTGATCCAAAAGTTGTCAGAAGAGAAATCACAAACTAGTCAACCGTGGTGGTAATGGCCAAATTACTGTAGTAAAATTTACAAGCATATTTAATATCGATTTTTATTATCATTTTTCCACTAATTTTATTAGTATTTTTTTTAGGATGTAAGATGACAGCGTTTGTTATGCGTATTGGGGTACCCTGACGATATAAAAAGGTTGTTCAAATATAAGGAATTTCCAATTAATATATTTATTTTAAACTAAATATATATTTTTTATCCTGTAGTTAGCTTGTGTCGACAAGCAAATAATTTAACATAATATTAGGCATACAAGAGTTTGGTGTTTATTCTACCTACTCTACCTATCTGGATGCAAGTGCCTCCCACCTTCGTGAGAGGGGGCACAAAACAATAAACTATAACTATACTATAAAGATAAAAAGATTTTTCATTTAGAATTATTTTATGTTATTATTAATTACAAGGAAAATAAATTGTATTAAAACGTATTCGCGGTCGTAATCGAATAAAGAGTGCGCTCGAAGATTTACAAAATGGCGGAAGGAATCGGGATAAGTTCGATTGATAATTATTTTACTTTATTACAATTATTAAATAAATAACAAATTAAGAGGATATAATTGAAGCGTGAAAATTCCTAAGGGTATAAGTGCCTTAGGAAAATTTTCCCGAAATGATGTGACTTATACCCTCTAGGGTGAACTACGTTGCTTACACCCATGCCAACTTTCATACGTTCAATGAACTCTTTTCTAAAAAAAATAAAATTACTTATACCTATTTCTGAAGAATGGCTTTGGCAAATATAACAATTTGGCAAAAAAAAAACTTTGTTTTATTTTTTTGGCACTTAGACCCTTATGCATTTCCACGCTTCATATTTTACTGCCAAGTATTAGAACATAAACACCTGCTATAATATTAATTATTGAATCAATGCAAGTGTTCTTAATGTTATCTGCATAGCGTTATAGCGTTTTTAAGTATAAAATGTCAAATAATTTATTATAATTTATAATTAATGATTTATAATAATTAATTATTAATAATATTAATTAATAATTTTTGCGGGATAGAAATAGTCTTTTTGTTTAAAATGAAGACTAGTTACATTCATATATTTTTAAATTGGCTTATACAATAGGGTTCTGATTAACCGAGAGAACAAGGTTTACCTCGGTTAATCGAAATAATCGGTTGTTCGGAACCATACCAATACCAACTGAAAATGTAGGTTATTTTTAAATAAAAACTACATATATGCCTATACCTATTAAATATAAACCTATTAAAGATTTAATAATAATGCATAATAACTATAATAATAACAGAAATTATGAAACTATTTTTTTAAACTAAATCTTTTATTTTAATTAATCCAATCTTAAATTGTGGCTGACCACCAATTTTAAATTATTTTTAAATAATTTATTTTTTGAAGAGAAAAGATTTGGCTCCGCCGGGAGTCGAACCCGGGTCTCCTGCGTTACATGCGAGGATGCTAACCGCTACACCACAGAGCTCGGCTCAGGGCAGAGCAAATCCTTCAGTAGGTATCAGTGAAGAGGAAGGATTTGCTCTGCCCTGAGCCGAGCTCTGTGGTGTAGCGGTTAGCATCCTCGCATGTAACGCAGGAGACCCGGGTTCGACTCCCGGCGGAGCCAAATCTTTTCTCTTCAAAAAATATATTATATATAAATCTTTTATTGTAGTTTGTTTAAATGAACTTGTATACATACATACCCCCCCCCCTCAGAATTGGCACCTCGGTTAATCGGGACCGACGGATATATTCTTAATTTTGCAAGCCATTCTTTAAGCGGCAGTAATTATTGTTTGGGAAATAATTGCTGTTTTCTGAAATTATACTTTTGAAGATGTCACTATTGATTGCTATTAGACATTTATTTTAATAGATTAATCGTCCTTGGCAACTTTATCATGTACTAATTTTTTAAATTAAGTTGCTTCTCTTACATACACATTCTTAATCACTATTTATGTATGAACTAAATTTAGGTATAGAACTAGATGCCCCGTAACCCAAATCTTCCCCCAAAATAACCTCTTTTCCCTTTAAATTGGGGGTTAATTGAGGTTCAGTTCTTTCAAAGGGTGGAAATTTCCTTACCCGCAACTATTGTTAACTTTCCTCGGGGGTTTATCTGGCAAGAGTATCTATCGTGAGCACATGTTATTTAAGTTTGGCAGATAATAGTTTATGTGCTCATGTGCTAGTGGTATGTGAAATAGGTATGACCTTAGGAAAAATATTAATTGGTGTTTCTATTTTGACCGAGATGAAGATATATATGTATCATATGACTGGATGTGATTCGTAAATTACCGATCATGTTGCTTAATCGAAGGACTTACTTAAGGACAAATAACCCCGTCATCCGAAATACGATCCCTGAAACTAAATAAAAAAAATTAAAAAAACTTGAATAGCATTTACCTTGAATATTTACTGTTATTGGAGAGCAATGTCAGCGATCTATCGTCCATATTGTTTTGGTAATTTATGTAAATTTTGGATATTAGCCAAGGAGAAGACGTTTCGGTAAACAACTACCTAACTCGATCATTAGCATTACTTAAAAACGTTTTGCGGATATAAATGAATAAGGGAACAGACAAAAAAAAAAAATTTATAAATAAAAAAATGACAATAGGAAAATAACGAGCTGCCGGAATATGTTTACAAGAGCGATGTTCGTTGCTCACGCCTTTGAAATAGGAATAAGGAACGACACGAAGGTCTGAACACACCCATTAAACTAATTAGCTGTAATATACCCATAATGCATCGCTAATCCTCATGCATTTTACAAGATAGGTACCGGAACCTTCAGCGCTGATCGTTGGATCTGAGTGTATATATAATATTTTTTTTTTTTTTTTTTCCAAAGCTCATATAAAGAATGATCATAGAAAATTGGTACTGGTTTCACATTTTCTTGAGTTATTGCTTTCTCTCTCAATTAGTGTTTAATTTTAAGGCAGAATTATATTTAAAAAATTATAGTAGGGTAAACCGTACAGTTATTGACACCCCATCTTTAACTTGAAGAAATAAGTAAGCAAGACCTAATTTTCTTTTAAGATATACATGAATATAATTTTTGAAGGGTCCTCTAAGTCATCTATGAATTTAAACATTAACAAACTAACCGTAGGGGATATTTCACAATTAAATACACAGGGTGCCAATAACTAGTTTTTGCACTTTTAATAATAAATATTGCCATATGGTAAAACTATTGAACCTTTGATTCAAAGGTTGAATCCTTGAGTCTTTATAAGGATAGATAAAGAGGAGCTGTAGGATGTTTCAATTTGATCCCTCCATAAGAATTTTTTTTTAATGTCACCACTGAAATTTAGTCTTAAGGGTGCCAATAACTGTACGGTTTACCCTATAATGTGGAATATTGTTGGGGCAAAGCAGGTTTTAAGTGTGTAATCCTTTCACAGAGGCCTCAATGATGTTAAATAGGAATCTTTAATTCAATGCTATAAAAACAGTTAATAGTAATCGGGTTTGAACAAGAGGCATATCGCACATCTGTCTCAATGAAATAATTTAAATTAGTTTGCCTTTCTGATATATCAACTTCAAATCGATTTTTAGTACCGTAGAATATCCATTTTTTTTTTTTCGTTAATACATTTGAATAACACTTTACAACATATAGGGTAAACCGTACAGTTATTGGCACCCTTAAGACTATATTTCAGTGGTGACATTAAAAAAAAAATACTTCTTATGAAGGGATCTAATTGAAACTTCCTATAAATCCTCTTTATCTATCCTTAAAAAGACTCAAGAGGTTTTATTGGGTCAAAAGTTCAATAGTTTTCAATATGGCAATATTTATTGTTAAAAGTGCCAAATCTGGTTATTGGCACCCTGTGGATTTAATTGTGAAATCATCCCTATGGTTAGTTTGATAAGTTTTTACTTCATAGAGATGACTTAGAGGCAGAGTTGGGCGTATTCGTATTCGCGAATACGAATACGAATATTAGCAAAAGCACTCTGAACCTGCGAATACGAATACGAATATTCGAATTCGCATATAGGAATACGAATTTATTTGTATTCGCAAATTTAAATACGAATATTCGATTATTCGCAGGGAAAATCTGCGAATAATCGTATTCTCACAGCTGAAATACTCAAATTCGTTCGTATTTACTCGAGAAAAATATAAATACACTCGTATTCACTGCCAAAATATACCAATACACTCCTATTCCGGGGAAAAAAAGAACGAAGAAATTTGCATTCGCAGTTCAAAAATGGGAATTCGGCTATATCCTCAAAATCTCAACAATATCATAGGAAGAAATGAAAATAAATTATATGTTCTTTGATATTTTTGATTATGAACTTTGATATTTTTGATGATTACCTTGAAGTATCTAAATATTTAATTGCTGTGTGTAAATTGGGTTTTCCCGTTAATTCTTAAATAAATAAATGTACTACCACACAACTTATTTTCTACGATGACCCTTATAATTCAAGATTAGTTATTAAAACTTATATTTTGGAACAACAAAGTGAAAATAACCAATTATTTCTTTATGACAGGAAATTATTGCTAAATAACCCGGGGTAAGTTTTACGAAAAACTTATGTTTACGAAAAAACGTAAAAAATGAAAGTGGTCGTTTAAACGCAAAAAAAAAGTAAACAAAGTGCGACTTTTTGCATTTGAATCAATTTAGTTCCGAAACCATAGATCCCAGTTACAAATGGTTTAGATCCAAAAATGTTGGTTAATTAATTGCTGACATGAGAACCGTTGTCAAATTTTCGTTTTGAATAATTTCAAGAGAGCTAATTTTGGTAATCACTCCCGAAGTGGCCTACGTAAGCTTTGAAAATTACCGAACGCATTTTTGGATGCTGCGATCTTCATTATTTAAGCTACAGTTTCTAGAGCAAACAGCAGTCTACATTAAATTATCTTATATACATCTTACAAATCTATATTATATATATCTTATAAATATACATCAGTTCAATATGTAATGTATGTTCATAAAAAAAATTAAAAAACAAAACTCTTAAAATCGTAATTCCCCAAATTTAACATTGAAATTGGTAATAAAATTGCTAAAATACATGAACGAGATTTTCAGATATTCAAAAACGAGATTTATATGCAACTAAAGACCCTTCTAGTAATGCTCCTGCTGTTAAATTAAAAACGAAGTTGTGGAAATCCTAAGCACTCATAAAGACGGCAAGGATCTTCAAGAAATATTAGATTCTTCATCGAAGAAGAGGAAAACTGCGGACAAAATAGAACCTTTTCACTTCCGCCCCAGAGCACATTCTTCTTCCGCTATGAAACCCGGTAACTCCTGATGTCTTACACATGTTGATCATCCACCTACTTCTCACAAACTACTAAAGTAACCGATGGAACATAAGCAACTTCTTATAAGTCCGAGCTATCATCGCCCGCCAGCACCTGCTCCACACGCAAGTCATCACTCTTTACCTAATCCTATAACCCTAGATTATAATGTAATATTCTGTAATATTAGTGGTTACTCAAATATTTTTGATAACATAAACACAAATGAAACAGATATTTCTAATAATACACTTATAGTGGGATTTAATTTTAAATCTAACCACATAATTTTATGTAACACTTACTTTCCTCCAAGTTCTGATATTGACGTTTGCTTAGATATGTTCAATTATAGCTAATCGAATATCTTGATCAATTATCCGAATAGCAAAATAGTCCTTTGTCGGGATTATAATCGTCACGTGGGAGGCCTAAACAACCTATACCCTAATACAATTGACTCTCCATATCTCTATGACACCCGAATAGTTACCCATGAACATATAAATAAAAGAGGTAGAATGTTGGCCGAAACGATGGAGTCCTTAGGATTTATCCTATGTAATGGGCGGTCAATGTCTGATAGACCAGGTAAAATTACCCACATTTCAAGCAATGGAAAATCGACAATTGATTTGATAAGGATTAATGATAACTTTTTTACATTATTTTTGGACATGAAAATATCACTTCTTACCGAATTCACTGATCATCTTTCTTGTATTCTCACAATCCAATATTCAAGCCTTCAATCTATTGATAATAAAGGAAACTTTCACAATTATCACAAAATACATATAAAATGGAAACAGGAAAACATATTAAAGCTTGCCTACTACCTATGTAACTCAGAAAGAATATATTTTAACTCCGAAAATTCCAATTATCTCTATGATAATTTTATCACTGGTATAACCTCTCGTGAATTCCGGATTGAGTGACGAAAAATTTGAGCAGCGTGTTCTTCTGCGGGCCAACGCAAATGCAAAATTTTGACATTGTTTTCAGATTGAATATTTTATAATTGACTATTGCAATTATAAGCAAACTTTAATTTCTTTAAATTAGGTAATATTTTTGTTTTGTTTTCATGAATTGATTAAATTGCCTATTTCTAGAATTATTTCCTATTTGATAAAATATTTGATTACTCATTTTTTTTTTTCTATAGAATTGATTGATAATTGCCTATTTCTAGAATTAGTTCCTACTTAATAAAATATTTGGTTACATATTTGAGAATTATTTTTAATATTTTTTAATTGATTATTGCAATTAAGCAAACATTAATTTCTTCAAATAGATTAATACTTTTGTTTTTATGAATTGATTGATAATTGCCTATATCTAGAATTAGTTCCTACTTTGGAACTAAAATTTGAAATGGAAAATTTGATTACACACTTGAAGAATTATTTGATGCATTATTATGACCTTATGATTTATATTAGTATTACCTGTTTGTTTAATTATTTGATGAATAAATCCTCCTCCACGAAAATCCAGGAAAAAATACTAATACAGATATATTCTCAACTAATAACACTAATTAAGGCATTCCATGACTAAACATTAATCTTGTTGTATTAATTTTTAGGTTAATTTTAAAAGTGATTCTTTAAAATAATAAGTATATTTTTAATGTAAATTATAGTAATTCGGCAAACATGATTTTCACCAGTTCAACAAAAACTGGGTCTTTTGTTAATATTAAAGATTTGGCTTGCCCAATGATTATTTTTATGGCTGCTTCAACATTGTTGAGTCCTGGAATGCATGAATTAGTGTTTTTAAAAATTTAATTTGATTCTTGGCGAATTTGGCCCAGTACTTATAATATTTAAAAACTTTTTAGTTGAGAATATTGTTGTATTCATATTTTTTTCCAGCGAAGATAGGTGAATTCGTATATTTTGGTAGCGAATACGAGTGTATTACTGTATTTCTGCTGCGAAAATATTAATATTCGCAGATTTTTCCTGCGAATGCGCAATTATTCGCAGATTTTCCCTGCGAATAATCGAATATTCGCAGATTTTCCCTGCGAATAATCGAATATTCGTATTTAAATTTGCGAATAATCGAATATTCGAATTTAAATTTGCGAATAATCGAATATTCGTATTTAAATTTGCGAATACGAATAAATTCGTATTCCTATATGCGAATACGAATATTCGTATTCGTATTCGCAGGTTAAGAGTGCTTTTGCTAATATTCGTATTCGTATTCGCGAATACGAATACGCCCAACTCTGCTTAGAGGACCCTTCAAACATTATATTCATGTATATCTTGTAATAACATTAGGACTTGTTTACCTATTTCTTTGAGTTAAAGTTCGGGTGTCAATAACTGTACTGAGTGCCAATAACTGTATGGTTTACCCTATATAGTTAATAGTAAAGAATTAAATTAAATTAACTTCTCTCAATTTCGATCCGAAAAATTTTAAGTTTCATATATATAAAATACATACAAATAGGAAATATTTGATCCAAAGCTTTGAATTGCTCTTTGTAGAAAAAACTAATCCTGGATTTAATTTGTTAAGCGACAGAAACTGGAAGAAAATCTTAGCCAATGTTAGCTCAGAAACCACTGTCTTAATGGAAGAAATGATAACTAAATAACAATAATTTTCAACCCAACTACGTCATCCAAATAGAGTACAGGGCAACGGACTCACAATAATTTTCTCATGTAAAAAAAATCACATAAAAAACTATTTGTTAATATTGGCCACTACTGGAAGTAACATAGCGATAATGAGTACCCTAGTGTTTATTAAAGCACCCATAATGTAAGTTTTTTATAAATTAAAAGTGAGTAGAGTTGGTTAGTCGATTGTTAAGGGTCTTACGTTTCATCTTAACATGCGGGCATCCTTCTGTCAAAGGTAAGACCGAGATAGTGTACGGTGTCAGTTTGTGAAATTTGGAAATTTTAAATATAAATTGGAGGGAAGGTATATAATTTGGAGGAATGTAAATATAAATTGGAGGAATTCTTCTTAAATTCCATAAATTGATTAGATCTAACTACTGAGGAGTATTTGACAATGTAATCTAGTACCCAATACATACGTTATTGTAACTCTTAATTTAAAAAACAAACGAACTTTTCCTTAATAACTGTTCAGTTTCCATTGTCAACACAAACAAACAAAAAATTACTTTAAGTGAAAATCCGAACGCGAACCAGGAAATATATTTCTGAAATTCCTTGAAAAGTTTCCAAAGAACTCTTACATATTCGAAACTAAATAAAGGTCGCGCTCAATTCGCAGATTAAACAAATAGGTACAACGAAATAGTTATATTATTTATTAACAGCAAACAATGGCTTATTCCAAACTTGAAAATTGAATAGCCTATAAATATACTCCGGTATTATTCATCGGTTAATTATTAATAGGAAACATTAACCGGTTTGCCAATTTTAATTGCAACAAAGAACAGCTGTTAATCTTATCTTAATCCATCACAATAGGCAAGTTGATCAATTAACTTTTGGCCAATACATTACGCACTTTCTCCTCTATAAAAATAATACAATACCTCACAAAAAATTTCGGGCTTTTCAGTGTAAATTTATCTATATAAATAAAGATGAAATTCTGTTTGGATGTTTATTTGTTTGTTTGCTCTTTATAGAAATCCATACCGTTTGTCCTAAATTCTCAAAATTTCGCTCAGTGGTTCTTTTATACCAGGTTCGAACACCTGTCCATATTGAAAATGCATAACTACAGCCGATCTATGGTTATATTCTTTATTGTTATAAAAATCGTTTTGATCTCGCTGTACATTGGTTTTTACCGTCGACCGTTTGAGCCGATAAAAGTCTCACTTTATAGATTTAAAAAATGAAATTCTCCGGGTGAAACCGGTATATCCAGCTAGTTTATAATAAATTGATAAAATATCACTTATAAAATTTATAGGTATTTTTTAATCACAAATAAAACAATTGAGTCACCCAATATTACATGAAGGAAAATTCTCTTTGATACTCGGAACACGTGACTCTAATTTTAGAAAACTATCGCGTCTGATATTTAGCTTGGCTTCATTTTATTTCATTTAAAGCTGCTAGATCCAGGATGTTTATGACTTTCTAAAGTCAGGATTATAAACCAAATATATTAAAAAAATAATAATTATTAAAAGATCTACTTTTATTTTTTATCTACTTCATATCTATTCGTATCAATAACTACCTCTAACAATCCATCAATAAAAACTTTCTTTTGAAATGAATAGTAAACATTTATGACTAGATTTCATAACTTCTTGCACATAAACAAACGAAATCTTTAATCGATTGCATAAACAACGCCAATTATATCAACAAAAGCGACAGATACATAACTTTCAATACTTTAACATAACCTAACATAGGTAACTAAAAACAATTCTTTTTTTTTTAGCAATTAAAAATAAAAAATATATCATATCTACTACCTATTCAAAATATCATTTTGGCTACAATCGATTAACATTAAATCAGAAAAAAAAAATTGTGACTCCATTTTAATGTTGTCAAATTTGTTTATTTATTTATTATTACGTCGCCTCTACCCCAAAAGGAATCTAATAATTATTTGATTAATATCTAATAATTATTCCTATCATGTAATAATGTTTTGTTCGTACTAGGAATTTATACAAAGTGCAGACTGCTTCCTCATTTTCCTCAAGGAAATTCAAATAAAACATTATTAATCTATTAAAAATAATATAAAACAATCATTACACTTTTTTGTTTTTTATTTTTTTCTGTCCAGTGGATAACTTCTCTGCCCAAAACAAGTAATTTAATTTTTAAATGAACCTAAAATTAATGAAACGAAAATAGTTTCGTCACCAGCAGTCAAATAGATTCAATAAAATACTTCTATTTTACTTCAGTATTAAAAAAAAATAAAATAAGAGATTAAAAAATATATTTCTGGTAATAGAATACAAGCAGTTAAAAAATAGTAGATGTAAAAAGTAAAAACAAGAACAATGATAGATGAGAGAAAATGAATACTTAAGCTTTTAATCCTATACAGTTCAAATAATCCAAACTCACAGTTATTTCAAATATGTATTTGTTTTACATAGGAAGAATGATGAGAAACAAAGTTGTATACACTAAGCTCTCAATTACTAATAGAATAAAATTCTTAAAAAATTTAAATTTTGGGTCACCTGTTGTAGAGTGCTTAGCAGAGAATCCTACAATAATAGAGATTGCGGTTTTGCGTTCCGCGGTGGCCCTAGGATTTTTTAAATAGAGTAAAAATCCTTGGGTATGCCGTCCCTCGGATAGGACGTAAAATAGAGGTCCAGAGCTTGTCTATACAATTATACCTGGATAGGCAAAATCAATCAAATCAGAAGCATGTAATCGGACGAGTGACTTTGATCGGTGGTATTAAGTGGCGTTAAACTAAACAAACAAAACTTTTTTTTTTTTTCTAATATATCATTTTATTTAGCGGAAACATTTCAATAAATATCCTTAATTGAAAATAATGTATATAATAATATTTTAGCTGAATATAATGTACATTTTATTTTTTTTTTTCAAGATCTAAGTACATACTACTAGAATATAGACACAAAAAAAAATATTTTGCAAAATAAATATTTCTTTGAAAAGAATCGCGCAAGGGCCTTAAAATGTATGATTCCTAAACTTAAAAAGAGAAAGATAGGAATTGGAAAACATTTGAAGTTTAAGAAAAACTTTCTAAAGCACAGAAGCTAAAAATTGATTCTGCTCATTGCGTTTTTTTCTGTTATTAGTCAGATAAAAATACATTTGTTTAAAATTCTGTAATGAAGGAATAATGAATGACAATTCTTCAAGTAATTGTGAAGGAAAACGTATCTACACTACATCTTTGTTCCTGGATTTAAACTTTCACAATGACGATGGATCTGTATCGTCTGTATAATCGGGAGTTTACTATAGATTAAAGGATGATGTTTGTTAGTTATTGATATGAAGGCGTAAAACCTATTAGTCATCAATGCGTTTGTTTATGCTCATGTCTACGTTCTTGTTATTATATTTATAGATAAAAAGAATATTTTCATCAGAATTCTTTTGTCTTGTTTTTTTTTTTTTTTTTTTTGTTAAACCGTATTTCTGTGATTACAAGATTGGGCTCCGAAGCAATCAAGAAATGTGTTCACTGTTCTCCAAATTATTTTACTTTAAAATTTCAGAACGTTTCCTTCTTCTAGACCTTTAACACTAATTACCAATTCGGAACTAGAGATCTAAATGAAATTATATAATTAGCTTTTTAGATATCATGATTTGTTTTTTAATATTAACACGCACACTTTTGTTAAATATAATAAATAAAACAATTTATATTGTTCCCTTACCTTGCCTCCAGATATCCTAGACAAGATCAGAAGTGACAGCTAAGAGACTAGCTCGCAGCGACAAGTACGCGACTACTACAGCAAGTAGTGAGATAGATATAAGTATAACCGAATGGTCCCCACCACTTTCCAAGGGCGTACTCTGTCGCGGTGGAGGGGCGGTCATTGAACGGCTTCCATTCAGCCGGGGGCTCTATTTCGGGGGGTACCGGCCCCAAGGGGAATCAGGCCACATCGCTCGTCCATCATCCGGGCATGGGTCGAACTCGTTGTATCGGGTTGTGGGAGGGTACTGAAGGTGCCTGAAGGAGGTTTGTCCTAGATCTGAGTAGTGAATAAAGGATAGGTACTCATTAGTGATGTAAAACTATCGATACTATCGATAGTTTTTTTAATTATCGATAGCACTATCGAAAACTTTATTTTTAAAGGATAAATCGAAAGCTCTACCTGTAAGCACCCATTTGCTATATAATTCATGGAAATGAAAAATAAACAAAATGTAACACTGTAATTTTATTTGTTTCTAACAAAAAAAATGCTAATTATCCCTATAAAAAAATATTAACTTCAAGCAAAAGATATAAGACTGAAAAATTGAATGGTTTCCTCATACATGCCTTACAACTTGATGGAATAATATGCAAACAAAACAACTGATTGCCGGCCAGTCCATTTGACTTAAAAATTGCTTAGTTAATGGCAATTTTTACATTTTATTTTCGAACATTTTTAGTGTGGTTAAAAAAAAAAATAAAAAAAAAAAAATGTACATGTATTTGGACCCATGCACAGTAAATACAGCATAAGTTCATGGTCATTGCTTGAAATTCAGATAGTTCAATCTATAATTTCATTGCCTCGGCAACGAATCAGTTACGTACATCAATGATTAATTGTAAAAGTGCCTTAATTGCATTCCAGATTATTCCACATTTAATGAAGAATCGGATGATACCATAAGAATTGTCATAATAATTTTTCATTAAGGGAAAAAAGTTCTAAAGCATGAAATCATATTTATATATTTTTAAAGGCATCGAAAAAAAATTTAAGCGAAAATCTGTCCCAGATTTACCTAATCAATATATGGGTGATTCTCAGATTATGGGCAATTTTCATAAAAACATTTACGTCACAATTAATGTCATTACCGAGCTAATTTTCGGGCGTGGGAATGACACGAGTTTTCAACTTGGTAATGACATTTCCACGTATTTTATTCGGCCAAAACCGGTGTGTAACTAATTGAGATTATTTCTTTTGCCAACTGACTTAGACAAACGATAGTCAGTTTGTTAATGCATGCTGTGGTAATGACAACAATAAAAGTACGTGACTTTTTTACGATGCACATGCGCGGAGGCCGGCTCCTTACTGAAATCGGTTAATCCACAAGTGGTTTTCCTTAAACTCCATGGTGATCACTATACTCAAAAGAAATTTCGCCACTGTTCCTCCTTTTTCAAGGCTTTATCTATGCCGTTTTGTTTTGTGAGTGGTAATGACGTCAAAGTGAAGGGACAAAGTTTCGAAACTACTTTAACATACTTACAGTTAACTAAAATTAACAAAAAATATAATTCAGAATGCTCCAGTTATTCTTTATGAGTGGAAATAAATTTCACTATCATTAAACGTAGGTTTCAAAAGAAAAAAAATACATATTTACTAAAAAATCGAGAGTGGGACAGTGTGTGGTAATGACATTTTAGTAGGTTAAGTAATTTTAAAATCATATTACTCATTAATATTTTCATTTTTAATATTTTCTTATGAAGAAATATACCTTCACCGTATAGCAATGGAAAAAAAATCAGGTTAGGCTTAACCATTTAAGTAAAAGTTGTAATGGAATAAAACTTGCCCCTAAAATGAGAATCACCCATATAAACAAAATCAAAGTTTTTGTAAAAAAATAGTTTCGACCTCTCTTAAATCTAAACTCTCTGAGAACATTTTTTTGAAGTATACAGGTTCCAAAGTAAGGGATACAAATCTATACAAATATCACCGTAACGCCATTTTTTCTTCAAAAAACACCGACACATTTGAGAATTGATCTCCAAATGTTGTCATGTCAAATAAACCACTTCGACAACTGTGAATCATGGTTTCATAGTTACTTGAAGAGGGTTGGTATTGCTTTCCTCAAAATACAGTTTCTTTGACCTTTTGATAAAGTTTTTATTCTTTGCGGTTACGACTAAGCTTGAAACTGTTAAAAATTATTTCAAGGTATAATGAAACCTAAAGTTCAATGTCAAAATAATGTTCATCTTATTCCCTAATAAAATGGGGGGAAAGTGCAAATGGGAACGTGCATTATAGCTCCAATCGTTTCATATGTAAAATCTTACTATTTTACCCCCCTCCCTCCCCTCACATCATACTATCGATAGCGGAAACCATCGATTGTTTTACATCACAAGTACTCATTGATATACCTAAGTGTCTGTAATGTACATTAATTCCTATTAAGATATTACAGACAAACTATATCACTATGGCATCTATATTCAACTGGGTTTCATTGAATAAAAGTTTGTCTCCCAATATTTGTGCGATTATCACGCAACTTCATGAGATTTCAACACAAAATCTTAAGCCTACTAACACTGCAGAAGTCGCGAGTAATCCGTGAGATGCCCAGAAAACAGTTTTAAGGGTAGTGATATCAATACTATCGAGAATATCGACAGTTTATTAACTATCGATATTACTATCGAAAAATTTGTTTTTAAATGTGAAAAGTGGTACTCTCTGCCTATAAGCATCCTTCTGCTATATAACCCATTTAAATGGAAAAAATAAGCAAAATTTAACAGAGTAATTTTATTTATTGTCCTTAAACAAAATGCTTAAATACTCTATACAAAAATTATTAACTGGATGGAATAATATAAAAAAGAAACAACTGATTGTCTCCCAGTTCCTTCACTTGAAAAGCACTCGGTTAATGACAGAAACCAAATAAGAATCCTTAATAAAAAAGAAAAGAAATAAGCGCAATTGAAAACGAGCATTATAACTCCTATCATTCCAAATGAAAAATTTAACTCATCAACCCCCCCCCCCCTGGTTGTCACAATAGACTATCAATAGTATCGATAGTTGCATGTTCGATACTATGAACACTATCGATTGTGGTGACTATCGATAGTTTATCACTATTTAAGGGTGGAGATCATGTAAGAACAAGCTAACCACCACCTCTATCTATCCTATTAACTTACTGAAGCTTGCCTGCCAGTTGTGTTTGATCACTCTTATTGGAAATCTTGGAGAGTTATCTGGGCAGGATGTGGTCTAGAGGAGGCAAGTTAGAAAAATTCTTCTGACCTGGGGACAGGCCCGAGGTAATCTGACTATGTATGGCTCAATTAAGTATGCAAATACAGTGGATTCGTTTATAACGACATCGGTTATAACGACGTACCGCTTATAGCGACGGAAATCTTAAGTCCCAGGTCCCTATGGTCATATTTAAACGAATTTTTACCCGGCAATTACGACCACGGCTATTGCGACTGATCGGCTTTAGCGACCCATTTTGAGTCCCCCGGGGAACAAAAAGATCGGTTATAACGTCCGGCTTCCGTAAAAGAAGTCTTTCATCCGGCTTGCGGGATATTTTGATATTCCCCTGATTGTTTGTGTTTTTATTCCTTCAAACAAATTCGAATCAGTTGCGGCCTAGTTCTCGAATAAGACATATTTCGCGGTGATACCATGCCAAAGAGAAGGGCATTTTCGTTAGACGAACAATTGCACATTTGCTGTCGGCAGGAAATTGGCTTGTCGAACAGAAGTCTTGCGGAGGAACTCAATGTAAGTCATTCAACTATTTAAACAATATGGAAAAATAGGGACAGCATTCTGGGACTAGTTGAACGCGGTGAATCGTTCAAAACAAAAAAAATAAAGAGAGATAGGTATGACAAAGTGGACGGTGCTCTAATAACATGGTCTGCCTTGAGCCGAGCTCTGTGGTGTAGTGGTTAGCATCCTCGCATGTAACGCAGGAGACCCGGGTTCGACTCCCGGCGGAGCCAAATCTTTTCTCTTCAAAAAAAAAAATAAATTATTCTTTGAAATTATTATGAATTAGATTGATGATTTTGTATCAATATCAATGAGGAATTAATAAGATATGTAATTTGAAATTTAATCTTTAATATTTTATAACTCATTTTATTTATTTAATTAATTTAGACGTGTGTAATGGTCAACTGTTTTCTGTAGGATGATTGGTAATCAGGATTTTCTGTCAAATATTCTGTATTTGAACAGTCTACATTTCGATCCAAACTTGAGGATCTTCGACGGCTATAATTAAGACAAATAAAATAATTACAAAAAGCTGGGTATCGGAGTGATAATTTTGAGCTGACGCGTCGTCCTATCTCCTCATGTGCACTGACCCTTTTTTGTGAAGGATTAAGCCTTCCTGGAAAAGCTTCTTAGCGTCAAGCGGCCTTGCAGCTCACCGGGCCTACCGGTACCCCATGCGGATGCCCATGCTTATATCTGAATTCCCACGCGACAACTTTTTTAAGGCTTATTATTACTTGTTTTTTATATTTTGCAATATATTTAATATTTTTGTGAAATTAACCCTTTTGAAATACCAATATCAATGTCTCATTCCAAGAAATTCTGGTCCGTTAAGCCTTCGTTATTATTAAAAATTATCTTATCTTATTTTTGGCTTCTCCTCTGACAGGTGGAGCGTGTCTATTTTCATTATTTTAGCTGTCAGTAGTATAGATTTAGAATTGTCTTAGTTTATTTCTTTGTCCTTAACGTCCCCTCTAGCAACTAAGGCTAATCGGGCGATGCTACAGTGGGAGTCTTAAATTTTGCTTATCCATGTATAATTAGGATAGGGATCTTTAACGAGTACCTGACCACATAGCCAAGGATTTTTCACTCCCATTAAAAGATCCTAGGGCCACCACGGGACGCAAAACCGTGACCTTTAGTATTGTAGGTTGCCATGCTAACCACAACACCACACACAGGTGACCCCCGCATTTAATTAATAAATTAAATAGATTTAGAAATATTATTATAATATCAATGCTGGTCTAAATAATTTTATATACTCAAAGGTATTACACAAAAATTTAAAACCATTAATTACAACTCAAATTAGTAACTACAAAGTGAAAACAAACAGTGAATCAAAAGTAACCATAAGCTTCGAAGTCATGAGCCAGACTAAAGGCCCTAGTCCATCGCTTCCTATATTTGGTCCGAAATGGAACATCACAGAAAAGCCTAGATCATTCGAAAACTCTGGTCACGAACGAATACATGAATGTATCGGTTCCAACGATAGTCAGGAACTCTTTTCAAAGCAACAGAAATAATCGTCTGTTTTTATTTCACGTGAGAACATATAAATTTTAAAAAGATTTAAGGCATGCTCATGGCTAACTTGCCTCTTAGAACCATGATTAAAAAAGAGCTGGATGAGAGAGCTCCAATCCTGAATTAATCCTGAAACGCCTATATACGTATACACCTATATACGAACTGTCTGTCACTTATTATGCAGCGATAGGTACGAATTTAAGTTTGACGAGACAAAGTATATTACAAAAATTACGTTAAAAAAATGTTTGATTTAGTTATTTTCACCAAAGTGATCATAAATAGTTAAGAGCAATGCCATGCCTCAATTAAAAATCTGGTGCGTGCGCGCAAACACAACTTTCACTTACCAACTTACTTAGATTAGAAATTGACGTGTTTTGCTAATTATCATTTCCCAAAGTCACACATTTTTCTACATTCATATCTTATTTTTGTTAATCGTTAAAGCCGTTTTTGAGTAAATAAAAAAACCCGTGAAAATGATACAAAATTTATTAAGTAAAGTCCCCCCTCCCGTAGATCAATTTTGATGAAATTTTTACTGTCATATCTCGGGCATATACATACATCAAATACCAAGTTTGATCAAAATCGTTAAAACCGTTTTTTAGTAAATAAAAAAAACACGTGAAAATGATACAAAATTTATTAAGTGAAGTCCCCCCTCCGGTTAATCAATTTTGATGAAATTTTTACAGTCATATTACGGGCATATAAATCGATCAAATACTCAGTTTAATCAAAATCGTTAGAGCCGTTTTTGAGAAAATCGAAAAAAACGTAAAAAGTTATTAAATAAAGTACCCCCTACCTTTGAGCAATTTTGATGAAATTTTTGCTGTCACATCGCGGGCATATACCTACACTAAATACCCAATTTCAGGTTCCCACGGTTTATAGTTTTTGAGCTAGTCTGTTCACATACACACACACACACACACACACACACACACACACACACACACACACACACACACACACACACACACACACACACACACACACACACACACACACACAAACACACACACACACACACACACACACACACACACACACACACAGACCATTTCGCGGGACTTGGTTATTTTGACTCAGGGGGTCCCAAAACGTCTATTTCCGTTGAAAACCGGAAGTCGAAAATTTTCACGATCGCAATACTTCCACTTACTATATATTTCATAAGAGGTAAGTGAAAGTAAAAATATGATGATGGTTAATAAGACACATAAACATGAATTAAATATGATACATGACCTTGGGAATGGCAATGAATTTTGTTTTTTAAATATTCATGATATTGCCGTATTGTATTAAAAATATTAATGCAAATTATTTTCTTTTTTACACTCTTAATTGCATTATTTTTTATTATTATTTCAAATTATCTCCCTAATTATTATAACTGAAGGTTAAAAATTATTATTTGCAAACCAATGAGCTTATACATTAGTAACTTAAAATTTAAATTTAAAAATGAAAGAAAATAAACCATAATTATGGGAGATAGTTGGCCGTAGAAATTAATGTAGTCGAATAGGTTGGGGATGCAGTCAGTTATATATTCAGATGATTCTCTCTGGGAAATATATAATTAAAGTATCATTAATTAACAGGATTGTTAGATTTAACCTACAAACGGAATGTAAAATGTGCAATTATAAGGCCAACGAAACAGAAACCACCTACAGATAGAGGTTACATATAGGATTTTGCCCCGTCTCGATCCAAATTTCATGTCTTCATCAGGGCTATATAAGCGATAAGATAAAGAACATTAAGAGAAAATATACAAAGGAATATTAAATGTATGAATACTAACATACTAAAGGATTATAAATTATCTGCAAATGGCAATGCTGAAATTTGAGTAATGATCAGCTTAACATTTATGAATAATAATTATATATGAAGATAGTTGACCCATCACAGTCCAAGTACAATTGGTGCTCTCAGCTGAAACAGCTCCTTGACACTATTGATGAGGGTTATTGGATATTCGAAAAAAAATCCTGCCAAGATTAAAGCTAATATGAAAAGGAATTTAAAAAAGTACGAACTATACTTAATTGAAGAAGACAAGAAGCAGTTGGAGATGTCCAGATATAGTGACCACTTAGGCCTCTTTTACAATAGTTCCGGAATTCCCCAATGTATGTTGATGCCAACTAACTTTAATTATATCCGGTTATATATTCAGATGATTCTCTCTGGGAAATATATAATTAAAGTATCGGTAAATAACAGGATTGTTAGATTTAACCCACAAACGGAATGTAAAATGTGCAATTATAAGGCCAACGAAACCCTCCACCACATATTATTTGATTGTCCAATATATTCCCATATTAGAAGGTTTCAGGTAATGGATAATAAGCTTGATATATTTAGACTGCAAAGTGTACAATTTCATGGCAAATATATTAAATTACAGGGATATGGTTGTGTAAAATAGTTTTTCTCAGTAATGTAATGGGTTCTTTTATTTTTTAATTTTTAGGTTTATGACTGTAAAGTTTAGTTATGATTTTAATATTTTAGCTTATTTTAACTCATTATCCTATAAGAAATTTTTAATGTTTTATTGAAATTTCAATGTTTTAATTTGTATTATTTATTATTTTTATAGTGTTTTGTATTTATGTGTTGTATATTATGTGTTTGTATTTATAGTGTATGTATTTATAGTTGTTTGGAAGTGTAAAATAATTGTAATGTAAAATGTTAAATATGCTTCAACTCCATTTGTACAGGGTTCTTCCCTAAAAAACAAATTATGATTATATAAATAAATAAATAAATATATGAAGATATTTACATGATCTCACAAGAAGATCAGATCAAATTTGAGGTGTAACATTGGCGAAATCATATATAACATATCCAGATAAAAGTATCATTTTTCTCGCCTTATCTGAAATCATTTCAACTACCTAAGTAAACCATGTACTCTAAATTAATGAATCTTTATATATATAAAAATCTTGTGTCCCGATGTTTGTCTGAGGTAAAATCAGAAACTACTCAACCGATTTTGTTGAAATTTGTCTCATTGTGTGTAGTTTTATCCAACTTAAAAGATAGAATAGTTTTTATCGATTATTGGCCTCAATATTTCTTCTTTTTGTTCAAATTAAATGCTTATTATGCTACAATTGAGCATGAATATTTGTAAGTTCTATAAATTTCCAACAGATGGCGATGTAAATTGATTTATTGGCACAAAACTTCATTTTCTTTCGATATTTAGGGAGGGTTAGCATCCAGTAACCAAATCTATTTTTTCCGACTTAGGTAGGAAAATCCGTGTTTTCCCAATCGGCAATTATGTGTCGCCTTTTCACGCGAGGGGAAAAGATCGAATCTATTTGTTTTAGCAAAAGACAGGTTAACTAAAATCATTGTGCACCTATTAGTATAACCTACTGATACGATATCTCATCAGTGTTATATTCTGAATTTCATTAATATGTATTATAGCAAAAGATTAATTTGGTACATTTTCGCTAACGGCCTATTTTGATTGTACTAAACCCTGTTCCAATTATATTCTTTATTATATTATTTATTACTTTCTTTTTACATGTGTCATTCATTAACAAACTATGGTGAAATATAAGATGTAAAAAATAAAAACTTTAAACCATCTAAATTCTTTGCCAAACAAGTTTATATTTGGCGTAAAGTTCTATTTTAAATCCCGTTGGTTTTTAGATTAGTTGAACTGAAACTTTTTTATCTTCATCAGGAAATTTTGATTAGACTATAAAAAAGAATAAGATGTAACTAATTCAAAACCATTATAGCTACAGAGCCTCAGCAACGCTTGGTATGGTCTGCTCGTTTTTTAAATAATTTATAAAAAGTATTAAATTATTTATCCTAAATGTAAATAACGGTTTTAGTGTTTGGCGAATAAGGAAAAGTTAACATCATACATAACTCCACTATCTGCAAAGACTAACCCGTTTGTGGATTATATATTGCCTAATTTATTTAATATCACCCCTTCAAGAACTTGTTATCGGATTTTTTCCTTAGTAAAGGCCATCATAACTTATAGTATAGTATAATTATGTTATATCTATTTAATTTTCAAAACTACGTTCGAATTTAGCAGAGTTTTTTGTTACCTTAAGTATCAAAGATGCTAATATATCTTTACTATTGTTTAATACTGACAAGGGGACCACGTCACTTTTCCCTCTCCGATTTTGATGAAATTTTTTTTGGTGATTCTGCATCGAAAATAAGTCGACACGTGTTCGGCCGTTCCATTGAATGGACCATCTGGACCGAGAAATTAAATATTTTAGGTTCAAAAGTGGTTAAAATAGGCTTTCACAAAACAGTCATTGCTCCATTCTACCTGAACCAATTTTATTGAAACTTTCAGGGATTCTTCTGCTTGAAAATATATTAGACACGTGTATCGGGATTTGTTGCAATTCACCCTAGTAAGGCCAGAGAATCAAATAATAGTTAATATATTTGTGATACGCATCAGTCTTTTTGAAAGATAATAATTTATTTTTATGTAGTTTAAGACTCCACTGCATGCTTTGTTGGTTTTAGCAGCTTAAATTTACTAACTTAAGCCTCATCTTTGATGTGACGCTCTGGCGTTACGAGGGTGAATTGTGACAAATCCCGATAAATGTGTCCAATATATTTTCAAGTAGAAGAATCCCTGAAAGTTTCATTAAAATTGGTTCAGTTAGAATGGAGCAATGACTGTTTTGTGAAAGCCAATTTTAACGATTTTTGGACCTAAAATATTTAATTTCTCAGTCCAGATACCCCCATTCAATGGCGGCCGTTCCACATGTCGACTTATTTTCTATGTAGAATCACCAAAAAAAAATTTTCTTCAAAATCGGAGAGGGAAATGTGACGTGGTCCCCTTGTGAGCTTCTCAGCTCAATAAAATAAATTGATTCAACATGTTTCCTTTGCAAAATAAGGACTTGTTTCATACCGGACTCAAAAACCTTAATTTTGAAAAAAAAAAAAAAAAAATTCATATTTACAAGAACCTCTACATATATAACTCAATTCAATATTTTAGCCTCTGTGGTAGTTTTTTTTTTAAAAAACATATTATTTAAATTAGATAAATGCATATTGAAACGTGAAACTAAACACAAAACATATGGTTTAGAAAATTTCTAGACTTGTTGGAACATACTGTCATAGTACATGTTTCGTGACACCGATGTTCGAGTACCATCTACACTGGCCTAGACCCTTTGACGCTGTTTTTCTTACGACTAAATATAAGGAGCGATGGACTAGAGAGTTATTCTTGTTCTGAAGCTCAAGTCATATGGTTATTTCTGTATTACAAAGTGATAATTTGTGTAACCTGTTCAATGATTTGTGTTTTCATAATTTGTGTGGCATTTTAAATTATTATTTTCATTGAATAAAAATTGTTTAACCCACACAATTGTCACAATATTAAAAAACTAATAATGCATTTACACGAATTATGAGGGATATCAAATTACTATAGGTATAACTTATGTTTAAAACATTTTTAATATTTTTTTAATATGTCAAAATAGAAAAACATACTAAATTTAACATTATTTTTTAAAAACTCACTAAAATTTTTAAAAAACTCCGCCGCTCGGGAATGCTAAAGCGGGTCGCGCTCTAACTCCTTCAGCTAATTCCTTTTTTACATTACTTAAGGTTAGTTCAATATTTGGTTGAGTTTCATAAAATATTCAAAACATAAAAATAGGTGTCAAGCGCCCCATAACAAGTCCCCTAATGTGGTGGAAAGTGTAATAATATGCTTGCAGTTTCAAGGTTCAAATGATCAGTATTTGACGGGAGTTAATGTAGCTACATAATAAAAAAAAAAAAAAAAAAAAAAAAAATGACCTTCCTCTTTGAGAAAAAAAAATGATAGAAAGGAGCTTGCTCGGTATCTGGAGCAATTAAGAATAAATAAACAACATTATTAATATCCGTTCGAAAATATGTGTACTTCTATAGTTCTACTTTTCAAATAATTAGAGAATATGTAAAGAGAGCGACCTCATTTGCTAATACTCAAAACCCAATACACTAGTAGCAGCAGCTGACAATAAGACAATTGGGTCAATTATTATGAAGGTGTCAACAAAGGAAATTATCAGGTATTGCTATCGTCTATCGCAAGGTCTCATGCCCAACCAACGTCGTCTCTGATATAAACAGACCCAACCGAAACTGAGTGAATGCTGAAAATGACCAACATAACTAACGATAACGAGATACATGAGTAGCTAATTGAATGGAATGGGGGCTGTTCGTAATACCATAAGCCAAAGGGATTGAATCCACAATCCTTGACCTTAATACGGGATCAAGGTTCGAGATAACTCCAAACGGGAAAAGCTTTTCATATTTATACATACATGATTTATTCATATATACATGATTTCCATTTATCAAAACAAATGCTGGTTAAAAAAACAAAAAAAAAAAATAAAAACAATATTTCCTAGCTGTCCTAATATTTTTCTCTTTTAGGAACGTTATGAAGAACTTATGAATTTGCAAAATTTAAATACAAATAGAATTTAAAAATCAGTGACAGATTTCAACCAGAACCAAGTTGAATAAACTCGGTCCTCTGATTTATTTATAGTTGACTTGAAGGGGGGTTGGACGTTTGAGTGGTCTAAGGCAAGGTAATCAAAGTTAAACAACGTCAAAACGTTATGATTATGGATCGGATTATATTGTATTTAAAAATGCCGAACATTGAAGTAAAATATGCATTTATTTTCGTCAAATAAGTGGTAAATATATGATTTTCTTAAAATATTTAAGTAAATTGGACATTTTTTTTTATAAAAATGGAATTTTTTTTACATGTCATAATGATTTATACAAGAAAAGAACATAAAAAAACATTTTTACAAATTATAATAATTCATTCATGTTTGGGCAAAAGGGGTTGTCTTAAAAAAAAATTTTTTTGTATCGTCTTCTTAAAATTCATAATTTACTATAAATTACACGTTACTCACAATTTATTACAGCCTCTGTTGAAAGAATATAGTTTCATTTATTATTCTGTAATAGAGAAATACAATCAGAATGAATTTATAATGATTTTTAATGGCTTGGTAAATCGGTAAATTAAGCTTTTTTTTAAGCACATTTTGATGACTTAACCCCTTTTCCACAAACACCAGAGAATTATTAGTAACAAAAGAATTTTTTTTTTTTACAAGTTATGATGATATATACAACAGATGTTATAAGTGCTTTGCGAAAAGAAGTCTCGTAAAGGATACACGATGTTCAGAGGTGACTTCTGTTCCGCTGATTTTTACAACTTATAATAATTATTTCGCATACAGAAATCTGGCAGATAGTCTCCCACCCTTTGTTCTTGCTCACTACTTCTGCCAGTTTTGACCTGATCAGATCCCCCTTACTCCCAGATATTCCTTCTACCTTTTCGATGACCTTTTTAAAGTTAGCAACGTTTTCTGTCAGTGGAGCATTTTGGGACTCAAGTTGGGTAATGGTTTGTGCGAGAAATACGCAATTGTCAGAAATGAAGGCTAGGTTGTTCTTTAAATTAGATTTTACGAATAAATATTTGGCTGTATTTATCGCTACTGCTTCGTCTTCGAGATGTGAAAGGACATTATTAATTTTATCCAAGTTCTCGTCATTTCTCGCCAGTAACTGTTTAGAAGCATTCTCTGTAAATTACAATAACCCTTGTCCCCATATTCACAGCCCTGTAGTATGTGGTGGTTCACAGTTCCTGTCAACCACCTCCAAATTATGAAAATATGCCCAAAATGATTGAATATATGGAAGTATGTATTTATTTTGATCAAATACCGTAAAACGAGGTGACATTGTGACTAATGGGGTGACTTTGTGACAAGCCTATTTTTCTACAGTTTTTGAATTTCCCTCCTTAAAAAGAACAAGGTTAGACAATTCAGTGTACTAGTCAGTTGGTCACTAATGTGCTGCAACCTGCTGGCCACATATATCTTCTTTCATTCCATTTACCATGGTGCTTTATTTCATATATGTTTGATTGTTTTCATTTAGTTGAAACTTTGAAATAAAGCACCATGATAAATGGAATGAAAGAAGTTATATGTGGCCAGTAGGTTGCAGCACATTACTGACCAACTGTCAAGTACACTGAATTGCCTAACCTGATTCTTTTTAAGGAGGGAAATTCAAAAACTGTAGAAAAATAGGCTTGTCACCCCATTATTCACAATGTCACCTCGTTTTACAGTATGTGAAATAAAAGTAGGCTCAAAAGGCTTTAAAAGTGTCAGTATGAACACTTTTTGTTGAAAAACTTCTGTAACTTGCCTAGAAAAAAATATGTAAATACATACGAATAAATCTAACCGCCCCTGTTGATTGTATAATTCTTTTGTAGTAAAAGTTGAGACGTTTGTAATAAGGATATTTAACTGTTTAAGTCAAGTGCTTGTTGGAACTCAGACAGGAGTGGGTAGCTTAAACCTCACGTTGCTACAAGCCTCGATCTCCACGGTGCAGCGACAGACTGTCCGTAACCAATCAATGGGGCTAATTAGTCAGTGTCCTTCCCACCGATTGCTTCAGCTCTCTCGGGTTCTAAGACCGTGTCCAATCAGTCTAGATCCATCCTAGGTTTAGGTTGCTTAGAGTCTGCAGTCGCACGAGGACCAGGGTTTTAGAAAACAGACTGTTCAATGAATAAATCTCCGTGCGGCTTCCGAAAACCAAAAACAATACTTCATTTAATACACGGGTCATCAGTATTAGGTCCGGTAGGTGTGAGTAGCCTCCTGTTGATTGACGGCCTATCATACTCGTACCTCCTGAATTTCATTGGCGGGTGGTCGTCAATCATAATACACATCATTAGGGATCGGATTCGTATGTATTTACATATTTTTTTCTAGGCAATTTACAGAAGTTTTTCAACAAAAAGTGTTCATACTGACACTTTTTTTTTATCGTAGTCCTAGCATTAACCAATGAAAAAAAATGTGAGAAACAGCTTTAAAATAGTATAATTCTTCATAAAATCGGCCTGACGTCGCAATCGTTTAACTCCCTAAGAAATCACTATATGGTCGCATTGACAAAGGAAAAAACGTAATATTATTACTATTATATTATATAAATAGGCCTAAGATGTTATTCCTACCGCTAGAACCAAATTAAAAAAGGGCTTTGCCTGCTCCTAGGAGGACCAGCTAGGGGCATTTTTAAAATAGACATTTTTCAAATCTAGATAAAGCTGGACCTCTTCGATGGGTTCATTTAACGTATAGTGTCACATTTATGTATAAAAAACGTTCTTATAAAAAAAAAATAATAATAATAAAACTATACAATGCAACCAATCAAGATTTTACTATATATTGCTTAAAGTAACGCAAAACAATTTAGTCAGTTTTAACCTAGCTAAAATCAGAGTATCCTTTTAAAGACAGAATTTGGGTCATGAGAGACTCCCTCACCACCCATATCTACAGAGTAAATATATAATCTGCTTTTGCAGAGACAAATCCAACAAATTATAGATTATAAAAATGCGGTTAGTCGTACTTCATTAATAAATTTATATCGTGTAACTAATACGACTTTGTTTTATCTCTAAATTAAATTATTAAAAGCATAAAATTAGCAATACTAAAATTGATAATGAAAGTAGAAAGACCTGATTGAGTTTTAAGAAAGAAAAAAATTATTTGTTTTGATGTTATCAAATCAACATAAATTTTCTTTTAAAACCTGGAATTGGCAAAAATGTCACTTAGACACATATTTTCCGTTAATGGAATCGACATATTGGTTATTATTTTAGGGGTGAGTAAAAGTAAACTGTTTTCATTCACGATAAGATGATTTTCAGTTACACATTTTTTTTATTTTTTATTTTTGAAAAGCCAACGTTTCGACAAGTATTTGAGCAACATGTAAGGTATCTAAGCTAGATAGAAGCAATTCTTACTCTTCTTCATACTTTACATTTCGCTCAAATGTTTGTCTTCCGTGATGAAGGTCCATATGTTGCGATCGAAACGTTGGCTTTTTTAAAAAAAAAAGTGTAACTGAAAATCCTGCTTATTAATTTAGTTTGGAGGAGTTCAGCATAATTCCAGCCATAGTATGTCATTTGGCATACTATTTTAATGTACAATAATAATCAATCGAATTGTAAAGGCTAGGACTATGACTAATAATTCCTATCAGATTTAATAATAATGATATGCTGAAACAGTACAAAAAAAAAAAAAAAAAAAAGATCGTGTCGAAGATGAGTTTATAAGTTCCGCATCGGAAGGTCGAGTAATGAGAACTCAAAGGATGAGATCAAACAGTTCCAAAGAATTCAACGATACTTCCGACGCCATTTGAATGCAAGTGACGCTCCCACATTTAATTCCGCCTAGCATGATTCAAACGATAGGAAGAGTTTTGGAATGGGCTACTGTTCCCAAAACATATCATCGGATAGATAATATACATTATTAGAGCACATGATAGATTTATACAATAAATGTACAATTAATGTAGTATCGGATGATAAAATTGGCCAATCGTCCATTGTAAAAATATCGCAGAACCCTAAAGCGGAACTGCTTCCTAAACGATTTGAGATTCTGACAACGCATGTCGTCCCCATAGCCGGGACGGTCTGAGAATCAACACCGACAATTCCCACTGCATACTGATTATATAAAACTTTTTTTTCTTAATGAAAAGTTTGCTATTGCATAAATAGTTGACATTTAGTAAACTTTTTATAATTTATACGAAGAGTAATAATTCAATGTCAGGAAAGGGACGGATGCACCCCATGAAATTGTATAATTTCATTCTTCGGTACACCAGTTGACAGTTACTGCGATTTTATAATCTATTCAAAATTATATGTAATCTAGTAATTACTAAAAAATAACTAATTATCTGTGCATCATTTAAAAGCATTTATATATACAGGGTGTATCGCAAGTAGATGACAATATGCAAGATGGAAAAACTAGATCAAAAATGTAGTTAAACGCCGCCAACCGCATGATTCTATCTCATTCCGTTGCGCAGATATGCCGTTCCAAAGGTTATTTCGAAAAAACCGTGTTTTTTGTAGGAAAACCTCAATTTTCTCTGCTTCCACACATTTTTTTTCAATGTTCCATCACAGTTTTGAATTCAGCATTAAATTTCCTTTAAGCCTAATGCACATTCAATGTTCACAAGTATCTTTTCAAAAGCGCGATACCTGATCAAGAAATAAAACTTTTAAATAAGTGTTGTCAGCGACAAATTTTCGAGGATCACTACTCTTCCAAAAAAAATCCTGCAAGCTGCCGAATCTCACAAAAGTTGTAAAATTTAATTACCTTTCTAACGGTGTACTCAAAACTGCAATTGTTTCTCAATTTTGTAATGCAATTGGAATGGGAAGGAGAAAAAACTGATGTCATGCTTATTTTGTAGGATCTTATCTCCAATAAATTTAATTTATTTTTATGTAAATTACAAAGAAAAATTAAATTAATTCTTACATGAAAGTTAAATAGTAAATAAAATGCCTTTGAACATTACAAAAGTTGCTGGAACTGCCTCCTCCTTGCAGTACACACTGACGACATCTGTTTAACACAGCTGATGTAGCCATTCGAATCTGATCACGGTTAGCTCTCATTGCTTCACATGATTCGCGAATTCTTGTGATCAGATGGTTCATATCTTGAATGGGTACTTTGTACACTTCCGATTTAAGCCTACCCCAAATATAAAAATCCAGTCGCGTCAAATCAGGGCTTCGGGCCGGCCAATGCACAGGTCCCAATCCATCTTCCTGGGTACTGTTGATTGAGCCATTCGTTACAGCTCGTCCATTATGCGCTGGACGATCTTCTTCAAGTGGTATTGCTTCGAGGAGTGCCGCACTTATATCATCCAAAGTAGATCATAAAAAGTATTTGAATTAAACCGACGAGGTAAGAAAACGGGCTCTGTCATATGCTGCCCACAGACCCCTAACCACACGTTCACACTGAACTGATATTGAAAGTGGTGTTCCTTAGTGCCATGTGGATTATGATGAGACCAAAGGTGAGAGTTGCGTGAGTTAAAAATTCCTGCAAGTGTGAATGTTGCCTCATCTGTCCAAATTATGCGATCAGGGAAGTTACGCCTCTCGTGCCACTGTTGAACATACCATCGCGCAAACACCATCCGTAGCTCAATATCACCTGTAGCAACTCCTGGACAGTAGTCAGGTGATAAGGATATTTATTGTCTTCCCTGAGAGCTCTAAAGACTGTAGAGTGCGATATTCCTAGTCGATTTGAAGCGCGACGGGTACTAGTTGATGGATCATTATCAAAAATAGTCAAAATGTCTTCAACGTCCCTTCGAGCTCGGCCCGCATAGTTAACAGGTTGTCTTGGAATAGAGCCTGTTTCTCTCATGATGCGATAAGTGTTTAGGAAACATATTGCGATATTCTTCTTGTGCACGAAGACCATTGCCTCTTGCAGCCCCATATGCGAAAATCATGTCAACGTACTCTTCAGCTGTGTATAAGTTGGCATTTTCTTCTTGACTCAAATCGAAACTTACTTAACAGACTGAAGATTTGCACGATACTGACAATTATTATCAGTATTAAACACAAAGTAGGTAGACGAAGAATTAAAGAGATAAGGCAAACAAACCTTAATGCGAACATAATCCCTAAGAAGTAAACAAAAACATTCATCATGCAGACGTTCTTCAGGTTCTTTAAGGTTTCAATCACCTCCCTAGTAGATTTATTAAATAATTATTTGTAATTTACATAAAAAATAAATTAAATTTATTGGGAGATAAGATCCTACAAAATAAGAATAACATCAGTTTTTTCTTCTTCCCACTCCAATTGCATTAAAAAATTGAGAGACAATAGCAGTTTTGAGTACACCGTTAGAAAGGTAATTAAATTTTACAACTTTTGTGATATTCGGCAGCTTGCAGGATTTTTTTTTGGAAGAGTAGTGATCCTCGAAAATTTGTCGCTGACAACACTTTTTAAAAATTTTTATTTCTTGATCTGTTATCGCGCTTTTGAAAAGATACTTGGGAACATTGAATGTGCATTAGGCTTAAAGGAAATTTAATGCTGAATTCAAAACTGTGATGGAACATTGAAAAAAAATGTGTGGAAGCAGAGAAAATTGAGGTTTTCCTACAAAAAAACACGGTTTTCTCGAAATAACCTTTGGAACGGCATATCTGCGCAACGGAATGAGATAGAATCATGCGGTTGGCGGCGTTTAACTACATTTTTGATCTAGTTTTTCCATCTTGCATATTGTCATCTACTTGCGATACACCCTGTATATATATATATATATATATATATATATATATTTTATTATTTATTTGAAAAATATATTGGCTTGTCTCGGAAGAAAATAGCATTACCCTCCAATCATTTTTACTTGAAATGAATATGAAATCTATAGTCAGGGAAAGTACCGCGATCGTGAAAAATTTCGACTTCCGGTTTTCAACGGAAATACTTGTTTTGGGGTCTCATGGGTCCAAATAACCAAGTCCTGCGAAATGGTCTGTGTGTGTGTTTGTGTGTGTGAACAGACTAGCACAAAAACTATAAACCGTATGAATCTGAAATTAGGTATTTGGTATATGTATATACCCGCGATGTGACAGCAAACATTTCATCAAAATTGGTCGAATGGAGGGGTACTTAATAACTTTTCAGGGTTTTTTCGATTTTCTCAAAGACAGCTGTAACGATTTTGATAAAACTGGATATTTGATGTAGGTATATGCCCACGAGATGACAGCAAAAATTTCATCAAAATTGATCAAACGGAAGGGGCACTTTATTTCATAATTTTTTTTTTATTTTTTACATTTTTTTTTTAATTTCTCAAAAACAGTTTTAATGATTTTGATCAAATTCTTCATGCTTAATGAAAATCAAGTCTTCTTTAATATCAAGTAAGCTTTATCATTCATTATTAAAATGTTCTGAGGGGGCTTTAATGGTTTAAAAAGTCGCCTTTTTTATTTTCCTATGAAGTACCATTGTTGTTGTTGGAATGGAGAAATTAACTGTCTCTCATTACGCCTAAAAATAAGAAATGGCGAAATATGAAAAAAATCAAGTAAACATATAGAGGAGAAAAAAAGAAAAATATTCGGTCAACTCATAAAACACGTTGAGCCCACGCATGCGGAGTACGCCTTTAATGACAGACCATTGTTCATAAGTTAAGCTGTTCTGTTCATTTAATAGAAATTATTTGTTTCATGATAACTAAATGAGTTTTCAACAAGTACATAGAGAACAATAAAATCAGACGACTTGGAGTATTATACTTGCATTGCCGAATTATCGCATGTAAAAACTTTTATTTAAGAATAAAAAAAATTGGTATACCTTAGAGAGCAAATACAAATAAAGTAAATGAATGTAGAAAAATGCGAAGCTTTGAGAAATGGCATTTAACAAATCTAAATAAGTTGGTAAGTGAAAGTTGTGTGTTGCGCGCATCACACCAGATTATTTTTGTGTGCGCGCGCACCTTCATAAGTATAAATATTAATTTTAAATAAAGGATTTCAAATCCATAAAATAAAATATTATAGTGTATTCGAAAAATAAATTTTAAGAATAAGAAGGTAGGTAAATGTTATTTATTAATAGATATTTGTACTTGAATATTACAATTGTTTATATCAGTGAAATGTAAATAAAAATTAACATGGTTTCTCACACTATGACCCCTTAAATATAAAAAATAACGCATATTTATAACCTAACACAATAGGAAAAACTAAAAAAAAGTCTAAAACATTTCGCGGTTTTTAGGCCACAGAAACTTTCCTCGAAGGAAATGATACAGGAAAACATGGTTTTTCCATGCAAATATTAAAAAGAAAAAAATCTATTCCCGGACTTTTACGCCATACAACATTCCTTCATGTACATACTTACTAAAAGAGATACCAATAAATATTACCTGGGACTAACCAATGGCGTCCGCAGCATCGTCTATTGGGGGGAGAGGCTGGTAAATTTCTTATGATCAGGGTAAGGAGATCGATCTATTCTGACTGTGTAAGGCTCAATTCATGCTTCAAACAAGCTAATTGGTATTTAAAAATTTAAGTACTTAATAAGGATAGCAAATGAATGCCAATTAATTTAATTTTTGTTTTTCAAATTTCTAGGGGGGGGGGGGTGGGGGGGGGTTACTGCCTTTTTCTTGAGATACTTAGTACTTGGTGTAACATGAATATTAAAACCAGCCACTTATTTTAATATTCATGTGTATAATATTCATCAAAGATGTTACACCATCTTTTATATTATTATCAGTTCTGTAATGTATCCATTCATTGTCACCCTCTAGCATAGATATTCATATATTTGTTTTCTTTTAGCCCAGATGAAGATCCACAAGTTGGACCGAAACGTTGGCTTACCACAATAAAATCATTGTAAACTGAAAATCCTGACCATCATTTAACCTATCAAAATGTAAATAATGAAAAAATAAAATATTATTATATACTTTATACTATAATATAGTATGTAAAACATTTTACAGCTCAATCAGTGAGTTTTTTATATTGATAAAAAACCAGAATTGGCGGAACTAATTTTTCTTCTCAGGTGCTTCGCAACAAGTTCGGAATGTCGAGATAAAATGTTTCATAACTTGATAAATACAATAAAAGAAAGATAATCAGGATATTTACACTGTTTTAGTGCTCGTTAAACATTCATTTGGCAAAGATATAATATTCAGCAATCTATAAAAAATATTTTTCACTGTTTTTTTGTTTTTTAGAGTGAAGGCAGTGAAAAATGTTAAAACAAATTGTAATTGAAATGAGCATCTCAACACATAAAAAACTTAACAGAAAAAAAGTAATAAATGCAAAAAAGTCATTTCACTTCGAAGGTAAACGCCTATAATACATATATACATATATTCTATTAAATCCCACAAATAAAATTGAAGGGAATATTTTTTTTAATAACTAGCTGTAATACTTTATTATTTATAATTATAATTTTTTCTTCTTCTGATGTGCTAAAATTGAGCAACACACAACTTTCACTTACCAACTTACTTACATTATAAATCGACATGGTTTTTTAATTGCCATTTCTATAAATAATATAAAAAAGATGACTTGATTTTGATTAAAATGATTAATTTGATCAAAATCATAAAAGCCGTTTTTGAGATATTCCAAAAAAATGTAAAACTTGGAAAACAAGTTATGAAAAAAGAGCCCCCCTGCATTTGACCAATTTTGATGAAATTTTGTCTGTCACATAGTGAGCATATACATACTCCAAATATCCAGTCTGATCAAAATCATTACAGCCGTTGTTGAGTAAATAACAAAAAACCTAAACATTAGATAAAATTCTTTATGTAAAGTACCCCCTCCGTTTCACTAATTTTGATGAAATTTCGGCTGTCGCATCGCGGGCATATACATACATCAAATACCCAGTTTGATCAAAATCGTGAAAGCCGTTTTTGAGTAAATAAAAAAAAAACACGTGAACATAATCAAAATTTATTAAGTAAAGTACCCCCTCCAATTAATTAATTTTGATGAAATTTTGACTGTCATATCGCAGGCACATACATGCATCAAATATCAAGTTTAATCAAAATCGTTAGAGCCGTTTTTGAGAAAATCGAAAAAAAACGTAAAAATTAGATAAAATTCTTTAAGTAAAGTACCCCCTCCGATTGACCAATTTTAATGAAATTTTTGCTGTCACATCGCGGGCATATCCGTACACTAAATACCCAATTTCAGGTTCGTACGGTTTATAGTTTTTTAGCTATTCTGTTCACACACACACACACACACACACACACACACAGACCATTTCGCGAGACTTGGTCATTTGGACTCAGGAGACCCCAAAACGTGTATTTCCGTTGAAAACCGGAAGTCGAAATTTTTCACGATCGCAATACTTCCACTTACTAAATATATCATATATTTATCATATATATCATTTATAGGTAAGTGAAAGTAAAAAACAAATATGGATTATTTAAAGTCTAAAAATAGCAATATAAATTTATAATAAAACAATACCTTATCATTGAGCAGGTTTTTTTTTGTTTAGATATATATTTATAAGCCTGTTTAGACCTCTGTGAACATTTACACCAGAGTTGTAGGATTTCTTTTACTCCCATTAAAAATATAAGGACCACCTCGGTACGCGAACCCGCGACCTTTAGTATAGTAAGTTTCTATGCTAACCACTACACCATTTTTAAAACTTATATGTGTATTTAACAGATTGCCTAATATAAATTTTGGTCAAATAATGCGTGTATTAGGTTCTTGTCCGGTAATTATTTTCTCGGATTGAGTTTCAGTATTATAATAAAATTTAAATGTACCGTAACGGTGATGGCATAAATTTGTTTGAGTTAAAATCAAAAATCAGAAAAATACTTAAGAAAATCTGAAGTAGAATTTTTTAAAAAGAAGCCATTCTTTTTGATTTCTAAAAAAGATTTAAGGATTCTTAAAAAATTCTTAGACGTGGGAATGTCTAGTGTTAAATTTTACATTTTTTTTTTTTTTTCACGTCTTAAAAGCTTATATCAGAAATTGGAACAGACATAGGCATTTTCGACACAACGGAAACGTACTGTTTTACCTCTAGAGAAAAAATCAGGTGCAAGTATCGCTGTGTTACTTTCAAGGCGTGGTTCCGTTTAATGAGGCCATTATTTCGTCTGAAAAGCACCTTTGGAGGGGTTCATTTATCACTGAAGAAGTGATCCCGAAGAGCATCGGGAGCGGGAGTTATATATAAGCTAGGATTTATAAAGATGATCAAATATAATCAAACATTTTTTAATGAAAAGTTCGCTTATATTACGAGCTCATAACCTCCCGAAAGATGCAACTCCCTGAAGCAGCATAGAGATAGCTTTACCAAAAATTGAAATCATGAATCGAGTTTTTAAGCGAAACATTATTTAAAATATCGCTATAGACGAAGAAAATTAGTGAACAAACTGTTGGAAATGACCATGCTGAACATAGTAATTGACCATACATTCGTATAATCACAAAAACATTAGAATCAGGTACCAGAACGGAGAGACGAGAGGACAAAAATAAACCTGTCGGAAGAAAATCCAAATAAATACTGTAACGTGAATAAAAAAACAAACACAAAAACATAGGATTTATAAAAAGGTTGGAACGAAATAACAGTTGGAACAAACTGTTTTAAGTGCCATCTACGCTGGCCAAGAACTTTCCAGACAGTTCTTCTTCAGACTACGAGTAAATGTTAGGATGTGTGTCATTGTAAAATCTTATTTTACATACTTTTATAATAAAAATAAAAATGGACGACATGAAAAATTCCTTTTTAGTGTGAAAGGAAATATAAATAAGTAATAATAATTACATAAAATCTGGAAGTAGAACACTAAATGGACCTTGAGGAAATTCCATATTTTTTTACTTTTACTTACCTATATATGAAATATATAGCAAGGGAAAGTATTGCGATCATGAAAAATTTTGACTTCCGGTTTTCAACGGAATTACACATTTCATAAATGTTTACGTTTTTTTTTTTCGATTTTCTCAAAAACGGCTCTAACGATTTTGATAAAACTTGGTATTTTATGACCGAGATATGACTACAAACATTTTATCAAAACTAATCATAACTTTTTTTACCAATTTTTACCTTTTTTTTCGATTATCTCAAAAATAGCTTTAACGATTTTGATAAAACTCGTTGTGTTTAATGAGAATCAAGTATTCTTGAATATCAGGTAAGCTTTGTCATTATTAAAACGTTCTAAGGGGGCATAAATGGGGAAGGGGCCTTTTTTTTTTTCCTATAAAGTACCTTTGTTTTTTGTTTATATGGAGAAATGATCTGTCTCTCGTTTCGCCTAAAAATAAGAAATGGCCAAATATGAAATATGAAAAAAATCATGTAAACAGGAGAAAAAAAGAAAAATATTCCATCTACTCATAAAACACGTTGAGCTCACGCATGCCTAGTACACCTTTAATGACAGACCAATGCTTTATAATTAAAGATGTTCTGTTCATTTAATGGAAAATATTTGTATCATGGGAGCTATATGAAGTTGACAACAACTACATAGGGAATTATAAAATCAGACCACTTGGAGTACTATGCATGCATTGCCGAATTATCACAAGTAAAAACATTTATTTAATAATAAAAAAATCTGGTGCGTGCGCGCAACACACAACTTTCACTTACCAACTTACTTAGAATAGAAATTGACGTGTTTTGCTAAACATCATTTCCCAAAGTCACACATTTTTCTACATTCATATCTTATTTTTGTTAAAAGCCGTTTTTGAGTAAATAAAAAAAAACCCGAGAAAAAGATACAAAATTTATTAAGTAAAGTCCCCCCTCCCGTAGATCAATTTTGATGAAATTTTTACAGTCATATCTCGGTCATATAAATACATCAAATACCAAGTTTGATCAAAATCGTTAAAACCGTTTTTGAGTAAATAAAAAAAACATGTGAAAATGATACAAAATTTATTAAGTAAAGTCCCCCCTCCGGTTGATCAATTTTGATGAAATTTTTACAGTCATATTTCAGGCATATAAATAGATCAAATACTCAGTTTAATCAAAATCGTTAGAGCCGTTTTTGAGAAAATCGAAAAAAACTTAAAAAGTTATTAAATAAAGTACCCCCTCCCTTTGAGCAATTATAATGAAATTTTTGCTGTCACATCGCGGGCTTATACATACTCTAAATAACCAATTTCAGGTTCGCACGGTTTATAGTTTTTGAGCTAGTCTGTTCACACACACACACACACACACACACACACACACACACACAGACCATTTCGCGGGACTTGGTTATTTTGACTCAGGGGACCCCATAACGTGTATTTCCATTGAAAACCGGAAGTCGAAAATTTTCACGATCGCAATACTTCCACTTACTATATATTTCATATATAGGTAAGTGAAAGTAAAAAATTAGTGTACTTCAAAGAGCATATACAAACAAAAATAAGTAAATAAATGTGGAAAATTTTGTGACTTTGAGAAATGGCATTTAACAAAACACGTCAATTACTAATCGAAGTACGTTGGTAAGTGAAAGTTGTGTGTTGCGCGCATCTCACCAGATTTTTAGGAATATTTTTGTATGTTTAACTGTTCCCAAATAACATAAAATCATTCAACAACATACAAATAATCCTCAAATTTTAAGATATGTATTCAGATTAATACATTACAAAATTAAAATTCACCCCTCCCCTCAAAAAAATAGTGACAGAACCACTTCCGAGAACCTCTGTTTCTGACAGAATGATCCATATTCTCTCCTACGAGAATGATCCAATAGACAAGCATGATGCGCTCGGCGAAGCACAAACCTGAAGGTCATAATTGACGGGTGAGTGAGCCAGCTAATGATGGTTTTCGTCTTAATGATTCAATCAAAGTTTATAATAATACAAATAATTTTACGATAATAAATTATTTCAAAAATTGAAACATGAATCAATAATAAAGTTTTTTAGCTTCTCACGGATCTTGATGAAATTTATTTTGGAGGTCCATGGTCAAAAAATATTAGAAGCGTATTTCGCATGCGCGCAAATGGGCTCTAGACGAGGCGAAAAAACAAATAAACAATTAACTCATTTATTTTATAAGTATCTCAAGTTCAGAAAATATAAACTGCTTCGTTTCTGGCTGCACGCTTTTCTATGGCGGGTGTGGGTTCCCTGAAACTGCATTAGTTAATCTATAAAATATATCTACTGTATTATTTATTCCTATCGGTTTCAAAAGTGAGCCAAATTAATAAAACAATGTACTTTATATTTAATATAGGTGTTTAATGGTCGAATGTTTTTTTTTAAGATTATGATGATTTCTAGTTAGGATTTTCAGTCAAATTTTCTTTATTTGGAAAGGCAACGTTTCGATACAAACATGTGGATCTTCGTCAGAGCTAAAATAAACGAAAATATATGAGCAACATGTAAAGTATATATGCAAGAAGATGATAATTAATAATCTATCACGTAATTATAAATTATAGACAGTAATATTTCCCCTCAGTCTATGTATTACTCTGAACTCAAAAATATATATATCAGATTTTATTTCATCAATTAAAACAAACCAGCTACTTATTCAAATATTCATGTACAATTTCACCACAATTTCTTAATACATACATATTTTTTTTTTAATGCTATACACTAAAACGTATTTATTAACCCTTCAAATACATAATACAAAACACTCTCTAGCAATGCGGGACAAAACTAATATCTTAGTACCACACCACAGGTGACACATAAACGGATTAGTTATCGAAAGCAACCTTCCTTCTAAACGGCATCCATCAGAATTCCGTCCAACCAACTTAATAAATGAACAAAAAAAAAAAAAAAAGATTTCTGATGTTACTAAACAATCCTAGGTATTTAAAAATATTTGATAACCCTCAGCCCAAAAATAAGATCCAAAGATAATTGACTTTATTTTCCTTTACTCTCATAAAAGTTATGTTTTTTACACTGATTCCGATATTCTACATTTATTTACAAAATTAAAAGAGTAGGCTTAGAACCTTTTGACTTATATTTACTTCCATAATATATCTATATAAACTTAAATATATTTTTTGAAAAATGAAGAAAATTTAATTTCATTAGATAAGATTCAGAAAGGCCAGACGTAACAGAATCAAACAAAAGCACGTGATTTGATGTATAAACAGCACAATAATATTTGAATTAAGATACGTTTTCAGTTCTTTCCGGTTTTTTGAGACTGGGTAATTTAATATTTCTTGTTATAGTTATAATATATATAAAAATCGTGTTCCGATGTTTGTCGGAGGTAAAATCAGAGACTACTCAATCGATTTTGATAAAAAATAGTTCATCGTGTGTAGTTTTGTCCAACTTAAAATATAGGATAGTTTTTATCTCGATTATTGGCCTCAGTATTTCTTTTTTTTTGAAAATTAAATCCTTATTATACTAAATTTAGTGTGATTTGTAAGTTCTGTAAATTTCCAACAGATGGCGGTGTAAGTTGATTTATTGACACAACACTTCATTTTCTTTCGATATTTAGGCAGGGTAAGCATAAATCTCTTTTTTCCGGCTTGGATTAGGAAAATCCATGTTTTTCCCATGGCAAATTATGCGTCGCCTTTTCACGTGTGGGGGAACATCAATCTGTTTTAGCAAAAGACAGGCTAACCAAAATCATTGTTCACCTATTAATATAACCTCCTGATACGATACCTCATACCATCATATGTTATATTCTGAATTTAATTAATATGTATTAAGGCAAAAGATTAATTTGGTACATTTTTGCTAACTGTCTATTGTGATTGTAATAAACACTATTCCCATTATTTTCTTTATTCCTTTTACCTGGGATAAGACAAAATATATGGTTAGTCGTAGAAGTGGTGAGGATTTCGCGGATATCAACGTAGGGGTGAATACGTTTGAACAGGTAGAGAAATTTAGATATTTAGGGGCGATGGTAACTAGAAAAAACGAAATCGATGAGGAAATTAAGGCTAGATTAAAAGCCGGTAATGCTTGCTACTTTTCAGTCGCGAAATTGCTTAGCTCCCGCCTTCTGTCCCAAAACTTAAAAATTAGGATTTACAAACTATAATTCTTCCAACGGTCGTTTACGGATGCGAAACTTGGCCGCTGACATTGAGGGATGAGCAACGGCTTAGAGTTTTTGAAAATAAAGTACTGCGTAGAATATATGGACCGAAGAGGGATGAAATAACCGGAGAATTTAGACGCTTACACAACGCCGAACTGAGTGAACTTTACCCAGTAAATATAATAGACGTGATTGCAGCAAGACGAATAAAATGGGCGTGTAAAATTGCAAAACTTGGCTGTGAACGTATTCCGAAAAGATTAATAAGCGCGGTGCCGAATGGGAAACGTCCGAGGGGCAGGCCGAGACGGAGGTGGGAGGATTGCGTTCGGGCGGATCTATCGAAGTTAGGTCTGGAAGACGGTCGATGGATGGAGGTGTGCAGGGAGCGAGTGGTGGTGTCGGCATCGAACCTTCGGGTTCGTTAAGCCTTTATTATTATTCCTTTTACCTGTGGTTCATTAACACATTATTGTCAAATATAAGATTTAAACAATAAAAGCTTTAATCTATCTAAATTCTATACCAAACAATTTTAAATTTGGCGTAAAGTTCTATTTTAAATCCTGTTGGTTTTTATATTAGCTGAAACGTTTCTATCTTTATCAGTGAATTGTTATTTGACTATAAAAAAGTTTATAGTTTTATAATTAATTCAACGCATTATAGCTACTGAACAGACACATTATAGCAACGTGTGGTAGGGTCTGCTCGTAGTTTTAATAAGATAACAATTATCGAAATATAGAATTTCCAAGTTTAACAAATAATCAAAAACAAAAAACAAACCTGCGATGACAATAAAAAATAAATAAAAATATTTGAAAGGAGGTCAAAAATGACGCTTATTCTTTAGTCTTTGGTTGACATTGAGATGCTCCGATATTTCTCTCTACATATGCATCTGTCTTTAAAAGGAAATGCAAAAAGTGCAGATATTTGAAACAGTAGCTGACGTTACGAAGCAACCACTAATGGAACACGTGATCTGTCAGCTGTGGGCTTTGCGATGTGTTAAAAAACCGTAGTTCTAAAAATGAATACGTTCCTGCCAGACTTATCACTCTCTTCACATATTTTTAATGATGAATATGATAAATTATGTAAAATTGTGGGTTTTACAAGTGCACTGTACTGGAAACGTGACTCGTTATCTTAGAAAATATTTATAACTATGGGATATACTCGTATATGGAACAGTGACTAATTAAAAACGTCATATGATATGCATTAAATAATATTAACAGATTAAAAATCGAATAAATTGCTCTCCAATTTATTATTATTGTCCTCCGAGAATGTATATAAGGATATGTACATGTACTTTGAGAGTGAGTATTTATTTTTCCTTATTTCCACATAATATTAAATTTTGTGAATTATTATTGCCTAATTGCCTAAATAACTACAATGAGTTAAGGAAATACTGTAAAAGAACTAAGTTGAACTTTCTAACTTCAGTTTGAGAATGAGATTTTAGATGCCTCCGACTCCCCCTACAAGACGGCTTTTTTTTAAATATAAAACAAGTTATAACTTATGGCAACCTACAATACTAAAGGTCGCAGGTTCGCGCCATGCGGTGGCCCTAGGATTTTTTAATGGGAGTAAAAAATCCTTAGCCATGCCGTCCCTCAGATAGGACGTAAAATGAAGGCCCCGAGCCTGTACGATGTCAGGTAATCGTTATAGATCCCTATCCTAATTATACCTGGATAGGCAAAATTTTAGGACTCCCACTGAAGCATCGTCCGATTAGCCTTAGTGGCATAAAGTGACGTTAAAGAAACAAAGTTATAACTCTGTAAGTTTGATTTGTACACATTGTCACATTTTGTGGAGAGCATTTATTATTGTTTATTTTATTATTGTTGGATTGTCAATACTGCATAATGCAATGGAATAGCTCCCGCCCGATAGAGCGAAAAGCATTAAACAGTCCCGGCGTGAACGTGGTAAAGGTTAAGAACTAGGAATTAGCACATCTTGAAAGTAGATGACTATTTTAAATTACAATTCGTTCAACAAAAAATTTTACTACCTTTAAATACTTATTATTTTTAGAGCTTGTATCTTTTTTCTTTGTTTTAACGTCACTTTGAGCCACTAAGGCTAATCGGACGATGGTATAGTGGGAGTCCTAAATTTTGCCTATTCAGGTATAATTAGGATAGGGATCTCTAACGAGTACCTGACATCGTGAATACTCGGGACCGCCATTTTACGTCCTCTCCGAAGGACGGTCAAGGATATTTTACTCCCTTTATATGGGATGGGAACCTGCGACCTTGTCTTTGCTAAACACTACACCACCCCGCCCTCCTAAACTATTCTACAAGGTTTTAAATGCTCTACATGACTACATTATCGGGTACTGATTATTAGAAACCAGCCAAAAATAGACTAAAAAGTACTTAGTAAACTTTTCAGTATCAAAATTAGCATGTTTCCACAAGAATGAGACAGAGAGATGGAAAAACGTTTTCATATTTAAAGACGTAATAAATACATAGATACACTTTATGAAAACATGGTCGTTTACTGAATTATTCAAATTATCCTAAGTTGGACTACAAATAAGTCTGTTTTCTTTCTTGTTTTTTTTAACGTCACTTTCTGCCACTAAGGCTAATCGGACGATGCTACAGTGGGAGTCCTAAATTTTGCCTGCTAGGTATAATTAGGATAGGGATCTCTGACAACATACAGGCTCGGGAGCGCCATTTTACATCCTCTCCGAAGGACGGTCAAGGATTTTTTACTCCCTTTATATGGGATAGGAACCCGCGACCTTGTTTTAGCTAACCACAGATGATCCCCCCGCCCTCCTAAACTATTCTACGAGGTTTTAAATGCTTTTAAAATAAATTATAAATACATACTCTTTATGACTACATTATCAGTTACTGATTATTAGAAACCATCCGAAAATAGACTGACAAGTACTTAATAACCTTTTCATTATCAAACTGTTAGCATAGTAAACATGTTTCCACAAGAATGAGAAAAATGATGGAAAAACTTTTTTTCACATTTAAAGACGTAATAAATAGATAAATTATTATACATAAATACACTTCATGAGAACATGGTCTTTTACTGAATTATTGAAATTATCCTAAAAATTCCTAAAAAATGTGTATAGTAAGCTTGTTTCCAAAAGATTGAGATAGATAGATAAACTTTTTTTTTTCCAAATATATTTGCGTTGAATAGCAAATGCTTCACTCCTATTGGTCGTAGCGCAATATTACAAACCAATAGACTAAACGAGAGGTCGGACAAATAAATGCAAAAGGTGTTTTGATATCCGACCAGTAGTTTCTGACATTAGTGGTTGCAAAGTCAACTTCAATATAATAGTATAGATATAAAAAATACAGCTTCAGAAATAGGCTTTATAGATATTTTAAGAATTACTGAAGTAGCTGTATAGCAGCAGAAATTATATCTATCAATAAAACAGTAATTAAACATAATAAAACCTGATAAATGATGATATGGCGTAATCCAGACCTGGGGAAGGAGGTTTGTACCGCGGAGGAGGATGGATCACTACTGGGACAATGGCTCTAAAGATAGCCTAAATAAGATGGCTACCCTGGATAAAAGGAAAGGTCAAATGCATTGACTCGGCCGTCTACCCCTCGAGGGTCCAACCTCCGAGGACGTCCTCCCATCGCCGCAAGCAATAGGATATGGCCTACCGTCCCACAGTGGTCCCAATCAAGCAATCATGGGGCAAAAATTCGAAAAATCAACTTTTTTTTTTAAATTGATAATTTTACCAATATATCTACAGGATACCTGCTGCTAATAGGTAATATTGGTTTTGAATAATTTTGATTCGTTTGGCCGCAGTGATTTTTCGAACATTGCCAATTTTTTGTTTACAAAATAATTTTATTTCCCTCAAACTACAATACATCCTCTATAAAACAGCATATCAAAGAATACCGAACGATTTTTTTTTAGTAGACTTGGAGTTTTTCAAACTCGCCATGTTTTTTTCTTAAAATCTAAAACTTCATGAAGGTTTTAAAATATAAGTTCCAACGAGTTTAATGTAATCATTTATACCACGACATAGCATATTTAAGTACAAAACTAACCATGTAAAGTTTTGCTGCAGCAACTTGCATCCAGAGTCATGAGAGAGGAAATTCCAGGAAAAACCGGTTCTCAGGTAACAGACTGCTGCATAAAATATTTATACTAAACACGGTCGCGGTCATTTTTCTGATTCTTAATTAAAATTTTGTTTATTTAATTTGTATAATCTTTTATAGATTATATAATCCACTCATTCTACAGAATCAAAATATATTTTTTTATAGTCATTTTCCAAATGTTTGCATTGACGGCATAAAATAATCTGCATTTTTCATTTTAAAACTATTATATTTTCATGAATTTATATTATATCTTCACGCAGTACATGCTAATGTTTCTAGATTATCATGTTTGTTTTTTATGCGGATTGTAACTAATCATAAAAATAGAGATAATTTTTTCGTGAAATCGAATCAATAACTAAACCAAAATACCAAGTTTAAAACAAGACTTTAAGTAGATTACTGAATATCTTTCTTTAGAACCTATTTAATTAGTACCTTGTGTTACTCTATTCCTCTGCATTTTTCTTCTGGGTATATTAATCAAGACTGACGATATAATATATAATATTACTAGCAGACACGGCCACGCGTTGCTGTGGCTCAGTAGTTACATCCTAATATTTTTAAACAAATACAGTGATACCAATATTCATTGATAAAGATGAAAACCTTTCAGCTAATCAAAATCCAACGTGATTGAGAATAGAGCATTACACCATTTAAAAGTATTTGGTAAAGAATATAGGAAAGTTAAAGTTTTTATTTTTTACATCTCATATTTCAATGTAGTTTGATTAAAAAGGATCTGATTGTGTTTACGACTCACTGAGCTGCCAACACTCTCGCCCTTTTTTGATGGATCGGTATAAACTAACTCGAAAAGGATGACTGAAGTAAGTTTTGGTAACCTCAGCCATTGATCTATTGATTATTGGCCTAACACTACTTCAACTTGGTATTGTTACTTTAACAACGGGTTTAATTTTGTTCAGGGTCATGCCAATCTTGGTTAACGCGTCATATATGTCCTATTGATAGGCGTTTTTCTCAATTTCTTTGAGACCTCGATTTCCCGACCCTTCGGCAAATAAGTGTTCGGTAGGAGGGTGGTGTGTTGAAGCTTTTAATTTAGCAATATATTTGAGTGGTAATAAATCTCTTCTTAAAGAGGTCTTTACATAATACAATTAAGAATTTTTATTTATTCAAGTACTAATTTGTTCGAAATGTTTTGGGATAACCTTTTTTTTTTTTTTTTAACACAAACCAAAGATTTGATGGTTTCCACACACGTGAGCAGGCGATGCCCGTTTCCCACGTGAGTTATGCCATTGCCCGTGGGAAAAACACGGATTTTCAAAGTCCAAGTGGACATTGTTTGCCCTTGGGAATTGTTTATGGTCATGGCAAAAGCCAAACGAATAGGATATTGAAGCTTTTTAAATTTTATTGAAAATTCTGACGGTTCCAGGGGAATAGGTGGCAACAGGACGATATCTCCTGTAAACCTTCCAGGCAACATTTTTGGTTCAAATAACATTTCCTGTGATCCTTTTAATGACCAAACGTGTACCGTTGCACAATTGAGGTGGATTTAAGTTACGAAGAAGAATGATCGGTGAGCCAATCTTCAACTGGAGATTGTTTGGGTGTATATCCAGGGATGTAAAAAATTCAGATGGGAAATTTACGGCTTCGTTTACATCTAGAACATTGTCAATTGATTTTGGAAGTTTATTTCATTGAAATCAACATTTTTTGCTGCCAAAATAGCACGACTACCCAGCCAATTATAGTCAAAATAATTGTTCAAAATATGAGGAAAGACACTTTATATTTCGTAGACAGTTCATTTTTCGTGTTTGTTCATTCTGTTTCTACAACAGTTCAGAAATTTTCTGGTAATTTGATAAATTTTGAATTTCGATGCAGCTCTATTTCACCGTTTCCAATATAGAGCAATTTTTTAGAAAATATCTGCCGACGGATCATTTTGCAGTAGTACTCTCATATTTATGTTGGATAAATCTGAAACTTGCGGTTACCCAAACAACAATTATTCCTGTTCAGTAGAGGTGTATTAATCATTATATGTAAAATTTAAAAAATGCCGCGATTTGTAATCCTTTCTTAATCAAGAATCGTTTGAAGATAAGTAAAAAATTGTATTCTGGTGAAATTAACAATGAAATATCATTCCCAATAATAGCCTACTTTAAATTAAAGAAAGGATTAAAATCTTCGCTGACATTTCTTAAATTTTACATATGAAGATAATTACAACTCTCCTGAACAGGATGTAACAGCCTCTATTCGATTGGGATTAAATTTTCTCAACTTTAAATTATTGTTGATAAAGGAGGAATTACAAATCTTCACTGACATTTTTTAAATTTTACATTTTAGAGCACGGGATAAAAATAATAAAAAGGTTTGGTAAAATAAAAAAACACTGTATTTAAATAATAATAACAAAACGAATAATGAAAATAAAGAAACTTCTGTTAAATAAGTAAATAAATCAACTGAAAATGTAATATTAAAGTCTTAATTATGCAGTTCTTTAGCAAATCACAAAGTATCCCACAACACCTAATCAAAACACACTCTTTTTGTGAAGGAGTTTTTACGACTGGTTACCCGCAGTGTAGCCAGCTTACTATTTTTTACAAATTTTTGGCAACACTGACTCCCCAAGTCAGGTTTCTATTAGGTTACACCTATGACAGTAGGTGCTGTTACAACATTTATAAAGTATTATTTCAAATAATAGCCTAATTTAAATTATTAAAATGTATTTACTTTACTAAAAATTGATAACAGGGTGGGCCACAGCAAAGCGTTTCAGCGCTCAGCTAGTAATTTAATTTAAATACAAATAAAAAAGGAAAAGGAAGAAAAAGTACCTACACATTTGAGAATTTATTGTAACCTTTTCTTGATTTATTTATTCTTTAATGAAAATTAAATAAATACAAATTTGTATTACTATTTGTCTGTGGAAAATAATAATATAGGAACAGATAACTGCACTCATATAACGCAATACAAAATTATAATAATGATAACCTGTATTACAATAGCATACTTATAAACAAAAACATTATGAAATCGACATATGACGCCATGTTAATAAATCGAAACACGACCTACTGTATTTACAATAATTCGCTATATAAGAATTATTTTGATCACTAATCAAGTTAAAAACTATCCTGTCTATTAAGTTGGCCAAAACTATATACATTGAGCCAAATTTCATTAAAATCGGTTGAGTAGTTTCTGAGAAATAGAAAGACAAACATCGGGACACGAGATTTTTATGTATAAAAGGAAGGATTAGCTCTAGCTAGTCCTATTTTTATGTAACTAACGTTAGACATTTTCTCAAACCTTCAATAAACATAACATCAAGTTTGAACGAAATCGTCAACGTATAGAATGTAGCCCCCACTATCCCTCTTACCGCCACCCGTACCCTTCGCTATTCGTATGTGCCTTATGTCAAACATCTTCTTAACCCATCAGTAAACATCATACCAAGTTTGAATGAATTCCGTCGACAAAAAGTAATTAAAAATATAGAAGTTGCCCCCACTCCCCCCTACCCATCGCTATTTTGATGTAACTAATGTTAGACATCTACTCAAACCTTCAATAAACATAACATCAAGTTTGAACGAAATCCGTCAATGAAAAGTAATAATAAATATAGAATATAGCCCCCACTATGCCTCTTACCCCCACCCCTAACCTTCGCTATTTGTACGTGCCTTATGTTAAACATCTTCTTAACCCATCAATAAACATCATACCAAGTTTGAAAGAATTCCCTCGACAAAAAGTAATTAAAAAGATTGAAGTTACCCCCATTCCCCCTCTTACCCAACCCCTACCCATCGCTATTTTGATGTAACTTATATTAAACATCTTCTTAAACTATCAATAAATATCACACCTAGTTTGGACGAAATCCGTCAACGTTGTGTATTTTTTTGGACCATGAATGCTGGATTGGGACCTCTGTCCTGTAATCCCATACCATTCTAACAATGATTCTTAATGGATTCCTCCTGATGAGGCCAACAAAACAGAGATGTGTAGGGTGCATCTGTGCAGGGTCAATCCATATCAAGTGGTCCAAAAATAAATTAATTGGTCGATTCAACATTATTAATTTTTTAAATATTTTTATCATAGAAGCAAATTACATCATAAGTACAAAAAAAATTACTATATGTTTTTATTTATTTTGCCAGTGCCGGCTACCATTTTTTTGGTGACCAATGTTTAGAAGAATGATCTGTCAACATTTTTCAATTTGTGGAAGCTACTAACTGCAAGGATATAAAACATTGAAAAGTACCAAAATAATAATTACGACAGTATATATTTTTTCTATCCGTTTATTTTTAGTTTTAGGCAATTTATAATCAATTCTAAATACGTAAATAAAGTCTGGTTAGTTACACCGTTTATATATCAAAAACGACCAGAACTACTTTAATGATCTTTTGGATTTATCTCTGCTCCAAATAGCAGAATAAGTATTAAAACATCTGGAAAAGAGTGGAAGGGTGGGGACTAAGGGATTTTTACAATTTCAACAAAATTTGAAAAACCATATATTGTTCTCGGGTATTGTAGGAATTATTAGCCATAAATATTATCATAAATAGGTTTTGGATGTGAATAAGATTAATTTATGTTTTGTTTATTTTATCTGGATTATACCATTTGAATAGTTTTTACAAAATTATTTATTCAAACTTATCACTATCACTAAATCAACTTCGATTTCTTTAATAATAATAAAAAAGTTGCATTTTTATTTTTACCATATTCCGAATGTAACTGTAATTTTTGGAAAATATCATTGAGACACTCTGTCTCCTAAGGACCTCAAATACTGTTTTGTACTGCGAATTTAATTACCACTATTAACTATTATTTATTTGGATTTCTTTTATTAATGAAGGTTTGCAATATATTTATGTATTATTTTCTATTGAAACGTATGCTCAATATATGGTGACTTGGGCTGGGGAAATAGAAAATATCTATTAGAACGGAATGTGCCAAAATATATCCCGGTTATTTATATTCGTCTTTGGGAGAATTGGTCGCGTAAATAACTTCGACAAAAATATGAGATAAACAACTGTCACGCCACTCAGCCTGAACTGATACAGAAAAGTTGGCAAAGAATTCTGAAAAGGGGACCCTTATAGGATGCTAAAGAAAAGTATAGAATAGCCAAATATATAATAAAGGTCAGAGACTCAGCTTCATCATGAAAGAAAAAAATTGTGTTTTGCTATTTCAATCACTCTCACTGACCATTTATAGTTTGAAATTCTTTGAAATATCCCTTAACGTGTAAAGAGAAAATTTTATAAATTTTATTTATAAATCGATCTAGATCCAAAGACGTAGATAGTTGTATTGCCTCTAGGTAACTAATAGTTTTACATTGAATAACTTTACATAATTCAAATAAAAAATTTAATTAGGTGGAAAAAACTTATCTCTTATTCATTTTAAATCTTTCGCGGGACCTGGTTATTTGGACTCAGGGGATCCCAAAACGTGTATTTTCGTTGAAAACCGGCAGTCAAAATTTTTCACGATCGCCATAATTACCCTTACTGTATAATTCATATATAGATAAGTGAAAGTAAAAAAGCTGTAGACAAATCGAGGACAAAGGTGATGGGGCTCCAACCCCCCCCCCCTACAACTGTCTTTGCTTTGGATGTAACAATCAGAGGATTATAAGTAACAATAAACAAATGGATAATAATCTAAACAGAAGTTTTTTTTTTCTTACTTAATGAGGTGTTATTAAAAAGGAAGTAGTTAAATTAAATGTTATTAGACTTAACTAGCTTCATCTTAATAATTAAACTATCAATTTTACCCTTACTTTTGTTATTCATTAAAAGTATTCAATGTCAGCAACGTATATGAATTAATTAGTAAAACTAAAGAAAAAAATAAGAAAATAAAGTTATTTTAAAAATACTAATGAAAATTGGGGGGATTACGTCGGTAGGGGCGAAGACCCCGACCTAGGGCAATACTCTACCCCGTTACCATGGCGACCCCACCCCGCTACTCCGCCGATAACAAAACCACTACGTCACATACGTAGGTGTATCTGTAAACATATTTATATATATATAATGATGATAATGAGTGACAGTTAAGATCAAAAGTTTTTTTTACTATTTTAAAGAATATATGTTTTCCACATTATCTTGAAATATAAATAGTTACTCCATGATAACATTATTGGAAAACAATGATAAAATCGTCGTTAAACACGTGGTCACCTGTGGTGTAGTAGTTAGCATGGCGACCTACAATATTAAAGGTCATGGGTTCGCGTCCCGTGGTGGCCCTAGGATTTTTAATAGGAGTAAGAAGTCCTTAGCTATCCTTAACTACATAATACATAATACTACGTTAAATTAACTATTTTACTACGTTTAAGTATAGTACTACGTTTAATTAACTATTTACTACATAATACATATAACTACGTTAAATTCCTAACTTTAAATGTTGTAAAATGTTTTCATAGTTTAATGAAAGACTAAACAAATTGGAATCGTCACAAAAATTGTCTAGTTTTTTATTAGTTTTATTTAATGCACAATAATTATTCTTTCATACTGATAAAATTGTAAGGTTTATTGAAATTATACATGTTTTTAGTGAGTATACATTCGAGGAGATCAAAGACAGATAAAATTAATACATCATTTTTACAGGATTCAGTCACCAAGCTAATTATTTTAAATTTTATATGAGTTATGAAAAATGACTATAAGAAGATTCTAACTTGCCAGAATTAGATCTCATTTAATCTGTACATCCATCACAAAATTCAGCAGTTTTATCAATAGAGTTGTAAAGGACTATGATCGAAATAGTACAGGCAACCGAACACAAAAATTTATTTTAAAAAAAAAAAGTTAATATTTTCATGATTGTGCTTACTTATTTCTCTCTCTTCCGTAAAAATCGTATAAAATAGAGACGCCTAATTTATTTTCAAAATTTTATACAACTAAAATTTTCCATTCAAGATACCAGTAAGAAACATGTAGAAACAGTTCTTTGAAAAATATATTAATCCCAATCAAAACCAACACGTTTTTAATTTTTTTGTAATTTAGGGTCTGGTTACCATAAGAAAAATGCCTACAAAATTTTATTTTAAAATTAGATCGAGGGGGGAGCAGCAGAAGTAATTTTTTTGTAATTTAGGGATTGGTTATCATAAGAAAAATGCCTGGGATTGGACGGGAAGAGATGGATGGAAGTCTGTAGGGAGCGATTGGTGGTGTCAGTATCGGGCCTTCGGGTTCTTTAAGCCTTTTTATCTCTATCTATCTCTTGTTTAAACTACCTTCAAAATTGTTTTCCAAAATTATTTTTAAGTACTCATCAGACGGGGTATACTTTAAGTTACCTAAGTAATCTCCCACCCGTCCATAAATTAGTTAATTATAAGATGAGGATGATGATTAATTAATAAACTTAATTACAACAACGAAGCCTGCGGTTGTGACATAAGGAGCTTAATACAAGAACAGGTTGGCTTTGAGTCCTTCCAAGTTCTGCAAATCGGTTTAGAGCTCTGGCATGCACCTTCGCTAATTAGGGGTGGGTGGCTAACCATAAATGGATCTAATTGCCTTCACTCCCGGCTTACCATAACCACAGAGGGTTAGTTCGATGTGCTAAACTGTTCTATAATATTATGTTATAGTCATATACATGAGTTATTATATACATGGAGGAAGTAAGTCACTGTGCTCAAATGTTGCGTTCGAGTCCGGCTCTTAAATATTCAATTACAGCAGTAATAGTGCGAATCAGTTTCATGTCATTGTTTTCTTAAAAATGGTTAATTTTTGGGGTAAAAAAAAAAAAAATTAAAACAGCATTTTATCAAAAGCTATATAAAAAACAATTTAGCGCTTTGATCTTTGGAATTTACTTGTAAACATTTTTTATTAAGCCCTAATAGAATTTTACGGACCGAAAGTACGATTCTTCACCTTGCTGTGAAATTGATTTTCATTCGATACCTCATTCATCGTCCCTGGGATCAATGTTACCGTATTGTGATGTGGGGTCTTTTTTACTTTTTAAAGGGAAATCTTGCCCAATATTGATATTGTCATCGATATAAATATCGGGGATCTTTTTTACCTTACCAACACCAGTTATTTTTTTTGATATTATTAGTGATTCATTTAATGTTATTTAATAACATACGTTATAACGTTATTTAATAACATACGTTATAACGTTATTTAATAACATACGTTACAACGTTATTTAATAACATACGTTATAACGTTATTTAATAACATACGTCATAACGTTATTTAAGAACATATGTCTATTTTAAGAGAAAAATATATATATATGAAGGAGGTTACCTATCTAATACCTCCTAGGTTTTCAGAAACGTTGAAGTTGTTTTTGTTAATAATGAATCTAGTACAACTGAGTCGTGTTCTTAAATCGGAAGAAAAGGCATTTAATACATTTCAAAGGTTGGGAATATTGCATAAAACACGGAAATGCAGAAGAGGATGATACTTTATGAAGCTTGCTTTTCACCAAAGAAGATCTCCAGCATTTAAATGCAGTTTGAGAAGTTGCAGGTTTATGATTTTTGTTTACATTTTAATCTTTTTAAATAAATTCCTTTAATCATCTGTTCTAATTTAATATTAAGATAAATCATTCTTTTAGAAATAAGTAGCTAGTGTGGGTAAAGAAAAAAAAGACCAGTGGTGTGTAACTACTACTAATGCAAACATTGTCTTGAGGTAAATCACGCAATAATTATCAATATATAAGTGTATAAATCACATCTGTATAGGATTATAAATAAAAATTAATCATTCATTTTTATGGTCTTGATATTAACATTGATGACCATAAATAACCATTTCTTTAATAACATATCTTCATAAAAAACAAATACTAAATAAAATGAAAAAGAAGTAGGTATATCAAATAAAAATAAATATATCTTATATACTTACACCCACTCAATTGGGAATCGTAATGACGCAACTGAATTGGATTTACGGTTTAGAAAGCTTGTTTTGATATCGGTATTTTAATCTCGGGATTTGAACGAGTCAATCTAGAATACGTCATAACATCTACATTGATACATATTCGAACAGAATGTCAAATATAAATATCAAAATCGTATTCCCATCAGTGTGTAAAAAATAAATAAATAAATAAAATAAAATGAAATTATGTGAATATGATATATATATATATATATATATATATATATATATATATTCTTCACATCCTTACAACTTTGTTCAATTCAGACAGCAGTTGTTAGAGAAGAGAATATTTGAAAACTTACATTCTGATCAGATCAGGGAGCTTTCGCAGAATAATTTTCACTTTTTTACATATATACTAACAATTTGTAAGCGGAACCCTATTTATATTTACATAACCATTATTGATTCTTGGTATATATTTTTTTTCTTTTTTTAGAGGGATCAAGAAAAAAAAAAAAAAACAATGTGATAATACGAGTGATAATCGTACTAAATGTGGAAAGTGGGGCCGAATGACTGAAACCCCTAAGAATGAAAAAAGAATATTTGAAAATAAAATAAAAATATTCAAAAGCTTTACACATGAAAAATAAATCTTTGTTGATAAATGCTTTACGCCTCTGAGAGAAAATCGCCTCTGCATTACTCTGGACTCAGAAGCCCTGATGAAGATCCACATGTAGGAATCGAAACGTGTGTTATCCAAAATAAAAAAAAATTAAACTAAAATCCTGACTATTAATCTACATATCCCAAAGAAATAAAGGAATGGTTGAATATTACACACCTCTAAAAAAAAAAAAAAAAAAAAAAAAAAAAACTTAAAATAATTTTATTGGGAGAAAAAAAGATTGGCAACAGCTGGTAATCGAACCCGAGTCTTCTACATCATCACAATTTTTTTAAAAATTATAAATTAATAATTAAAAACAATAAATGACTAATTTTCACTATTTTAACATTAAAACTTATAATGATAATATATAAATGTCCAGTATGTATACTACCTTTCTATAATAGCTCAAGTAAGAAGGCCTTGTCATTCTGTTTTTAATCTAGCACAAGTGATTAAATTTTTATTTAATTTAATCACATCTTGTACTTACTTGAGTACTATCCTCAATATAACGATTGGGAAGTACTTTGAACTGTGCAATTAATAAATATATGAAATAAAAAAAATAGAATAATCTCTAATTGAGCTTTGAATGAATAGCGTTGGTTTTAGAATTGAATTATACGAGTTGGTTCTGACAACGTGAAATCACAAGTAGGAGTGCCAGAGCAGGAAACGTTATAATTCGAGATTAATCACCGCCCTCTGATACTGATATAATTTTATCATTTTATATAAAGCTTGAACACTCGTCCATTATTTCATTAGGAAAGACTAAGAAAAATGCCATATGGTCTCGTAAAAAAATTATGAAAGGCATAAAATGATTCAGCCTTTTTTTTAATAGAAAATAAACGATGGTAAATATCTGCAAAATGGTTTTCTAAAGAAGTAATAAGCATTTAATATTTCACAAGAGGTTTTTTCAAGAATTTGATATCGAGAACTGAGGGATAGGTTTGTAATTTTTTTAACGATAAAAATTAGTTTCTGAACCATTTTTAGGCATTGGTGAACGATTAGTTTTTATGCCTTTAAACAAAAAAATAAAAAAAAAAAATAATTAAGTTCAGAGAGATGATGTAGCAAAACTAAAAAAATGAAGTTTTATTTTTTTAATTTAAATACGATTACATAAAAGAAAGATTCAGCACCTTTGGATAGCTCAACATTATTATTCTTAAAAAAATATTTTAATCCCAATCAAAACCAATATTTTTTATGTTACGTTATTTAGGTAAGTACATGTTATTGCTGAAAATTATATGTACTTACCTTTCCTTTATTACCATGTACTTACCTACATTGAAAGGTAAGTACAGGTTATTGCTGAAAATAACACGTACTTACCTAATTCATATAATTTAATAATATGTGCCTGCTTTTTCGTTTAAAGAGTTTTTTTTTAATAAATTAAATTTAATATCAAATCGACTCATAACTTATTTATTTATGTTAATATACCATAATTGTGAGAATCTTAAGATTTAAGCTGTATTAATTTGTAAGCGCCATTTTTAAAATTAATTTTACTATATTACATTCAAATCGAAATATAACTCAATAACCCAGTGATATTATTTCATCATTAGATGGAGCATTCCATCCACTTTTCAGTGATATATAATATTACAATAGGCTTGGAGAGAGATTTTAGCCATACAGATAAAATGAAATGAAATGAAAAATTTCAGATATGTACATTTCACCCTGAGTATAACCAATTTTATTAGATTTACATTTTAATAAAACACTTTCAGCTCAAAAGCCCACCAATATTATAATACCAATTAAAAGGAAATTAGATGCCCTTTTTAATAATATGCCTTTGTACGAGGATATTCTAGAAAGATTTCCGATATATTAATTTGTATGCGTCACTTTTAAATTAAATTTTGCTATAGTAGATCCAAATCGTCATAAAACTCTTATAAGTCTTAAACCCACTCAGATTATTTCATCATTAGATAGTGAATTTTATCCTCTTTCTATTGATATATATTTCATTAGGCTGGTTGGAAAGAGATTTTTGATCATAACATTTTTCGATGACTGTTTTACAACTTGGAAAAAATCTAAATTTTTATGTTTAAGAATTTGTTTTTTCAAGATGAAAAATAATCTCTCTTAAAGTTATGGTATCATCCGATTCTGTATGAAATGCGGTATTAATGAATAAGAGAATCTTCAGTTCAATTAATATCCATTCTACAGAGGAAGTTGGTTTTGAGCTCAAGTCGTCATCGGAACTTCAAATATCTCAAAAGTTCAAAAGACTATTTTCTTATTTGTGTATGTACCTAATGCCAACGAATTTTTATAAAAATCTGAGAGAGGACGGTAAAATTTTGAACTTCGGCTGGATGATTTGACGTGGAATACGAGGTAATATCGTTGATGGTGACGATATTCCTTTAAAATGGCTGATAACGCATTCGTGAAGGAGGGGTTTGTATGCAAATAGGGATATTTATTTCTTTTAATTCAGACTTTTCGGGATATGATTCACGCCTTTGTTTGGGCTATGTTAAAAAAAAAAAGCTGATTAGTTTTTTTAAAAGCTTAAAAACAATAGAAAAAAAATAATTAAAATACATATGAAATAAAAAACTAATATAAGGGGAGATTAATAGAAGTAAGATAATGCATAAAATTGTATAATAAATTAGAACAGTATATGAAAGTGAAAATACAGATACTAAACTAAAAATTTTATAAAATAGGTATTATTATTTAAAAAATTAATATTTGTAATAAAATACTTAAGCAAGTATTTATTAATTAATGCGTTTAAATTAAGAAAACATAGAAGCAATTTTTTTTTCTTTTAAACTCATCCCAAAGGAGGGCTCCGCCTAGCCCGAAACGTCTGCATAAGACTGAATAAATATCCCTATTTACATGCAAACCCATTCATGACTGCATCCTCAGCCATTATCAACGAACACCTTCACCATTAAGAAAATTACTAAATTCTGTGAAAAAAAAATAGACTCATAAAATTAATAAAACTGAGCATAAGATGGAACTATAAACTTTTATTTAATTTTGATATTCCACTGAAGTCATAAAGTTAAGTTCATAATTTCAATTAAATATATAGTCCAGAGCTAAGGAATAAATAAAATTAAAAAAACAAAAAAGTATATATAATTTTAAAATATATATATATATAATATTCTAATTATGATATTAACTTAATCACTACAAACGTATAAAAAAGTATGTATAAAATCAACGTTTCTTTTATAGAAATATAAAAACTTTATTTCTTTAAAAAAATTTAAATTGTCTCTCCGTCCAGAGATGCCATCGTGTGAGGGATGTAACAGTTTGACGTCCTTGTGTAATGTTTGTTAATTATTTGGCTTATTTTGATAATATCTGCCATTTCTTCGGCCACCTCTTTTATTTCTCTCTCGACTTCCTTGTCGTCGTAGCCGCGCTTAACGAACTGGGGTAATGAAACCGGCTTCGGTTTTGGTTTTTCCGTTATTTTCGTGCTGTTCAACCTCTTCTTTTCCAATTCGAAAATCGCGTCAATATACTTGCTACAAATCGCTTTCTTTTTTTTTCGTGTCCTCAAAATGGATTTGTACGCTTCCTTTTCTGGGTTTGGGGGCTCCTCCATTTCTTTTTACAATTTTTTTTTTAATTATTTATTTTTTTTTTCGAATTCCAGTCCAGTGTCGAATGCGAAGAGCCCCTAAAAACAAAAAATCAAAAAGACTGTCAATTTTCTCAATATATAATAAAAATTTAACGGGTAAAATACAAAAAAAAATATATATATATATACAAATCACAAACAATTAGGCAAAGAAAAAAAAAGAAAGCGATTGTAATTTATGTTTTCATAAAATATTATACATTATACAAAATCATAAATAGTACGTGGGCCAGACCCCCCTACCGTGCACCCCCCCCCACATCCCTATAAATTGCATATCGTTGTGTTCCTTGTGATAAAAGATTAAGAAAAAGCCAATGTTCCCAGAAAAAAAAGTGGCCGCACTAATCAAAAATGGCGTTCAAACATGGCGGAATGACGAATTTGATTTTAGTTAGTTTTTTTATTACTGACATTCACGATTAAGCTTAATTTCGCCATAACTGGTATTTTATTAAAGCTAGGTAGTTCTAGATTCAGAATAAATAAACAAACGTTCTAAAATAATTAGTCTTGACAACATAAAATACCTATAAAGTCAATTTTTTCAAGTCACTCGCGTAAAAGTTAAAATTCTAAGTTAATTTGTGATTAAACGGCCATCGTTAACGAAAAACGCCCTGAAATAAAACATCTGGAGCAATTACTCTTCTTTAAAAATCAGTGGTCAAATTTCAAAATATATCAACTAGTTTTATTGAAAACGGACCTTAGCGGAGAAAAGTCGCCAATGACTCGGGCGCATCCAGTCCTCTGCCACATCGTTCAGTTCTCATACACGATATAATTACAGCGGGTTTAGGATATTATCTTGAATGTATAATCGAGCCTCTGTAACGGCAAGTTTTTAATTAACAAAAATAAATAATATAACCTTTTTTTTTTTTTTTTTTTTTTTTTTTTTTTTTTTTCCTGATTAATAAAGGATATAAATATGATAAATAATAATGAATTAGTCTCAGATTGCACATTATCTAAACCTCACTTATGTTAACATAAACTGGTTACCTTGAAATGAAATAATAATGTTCTCATAGTAGTAGTTGGGTTACAGACACTGGCATCTGTTCATTCATGAAATTTGAAATAAATGCATTTTTGCAAAGTATTGATTATTTACAGATTTAAAAACAATCAAAATAAAAAAGATAAATAAAAAGTTCTGTTTGTTCGTTGATATGTAGAAATTATTCATAATACAATTTAGGAAGTATATACCTAACACAATTTAATAACTCACAACTATTAATGAATTAACAGTTACACGATGTGTGTATATATATATATATATATATATATATATATATATATATATATATGATTAATTTAAAATTAAACCACTACTGGAGACGAAAACCAATTAAAACATGTAAGTATTCATGCATCTAATGGTCTATAATCCACGAAGTTGTGGCCTTTTTCGGTTTCTTGCATATAACTACACATCAAAAATTTTACTTTCTCTTTTTTTCGAAAAAAGGGTATTCTAATACAAATAAAATGAAATATCTGAAGTGGAAATCGGATTAGTTATTTAGCCAAATTCGAACATCAAAGATCGGTAATTTTTACCATTTTGATAGAAACTCATGTTCCAACGCCTATAACTCGATAATATGTACTCTAAATGAAAAATGTTACAGATAAAAGTTTTAGGACATTAAATTAAGCATAAAACTAGCCCATTTATTTTTAAATTAACTAATTACTAAGTAGAGATACAAATGAAAATGTGAAAGTATTCGTAGCGCTTACTTCAATCTTTTAACTACATCTTCTTTCCTTCATACAACTACACATCAAAAAGTTTACTTTCTCTTTTATTAGGTGAAAGGGTATACTAATACAAATAAAATGAAATATCTGAAGTGGAAATCGGATTAGTTATTTAGCCAAATTCGAACATCAAAGATCGGTAATTTTTACCATTTTGGTAGAAACTCATGTTCCAACGCCTATAACTCGATAATATGTACTCTAAATGAAAAATGTTACAGATAAAAGTTTTAGAACATTAAATTAAGCATAAAATAACCCCACCTAAATAGTTAATTCTGTAAATATTTTATCATATCCCTTAGGCTTCACAAAAAGATTGAAGTAAGCGCTACGAATACTTTCACGTTTTCATTTGTATCTCTACTTAGTAATTAGTTAATTTAAAAATAAGTGGGTTAAAGTTAAGTTAAAAAAACTAGCCCACTTATTTTTAAATTAACTAATTACTAAGTAGAGATACAAATGAAAACGTGAAAGTATTCGTAGCGCTTACTTCAATCTTTTTGTGAAGTGAGGTTTAGATAATGTGCAATCTGAGACTAATTCATTATTATTTATCATATTTATATCCTTTATTAATCAGAAAAAAAAAAAAAAAAAAAAAAAAAAAAAAAAAAAAAAAAGGTTATATTAATTATTTCTGTCAATTAAAAACTTGCCGTTCCATAGGCTCGATTATACATTCAAGATAATATCCTAAACCCGCTGTAATTATATCGTGTATGAGAACTGAACGATGTGGCAGAGGACTGGATGCGCCCGAGTCATTGGCGACTTTTCTCCGCTAAGGTCCGTTTTCAATAAAACTAGTTGATATATTTTGAAATTTGACCACTGATTTTTAAAGAAGAGTAATTGCTCCAGATGTTTTATTTCAGGGCGTTTTTCGTTAACGATGGCCGTTTAATCACAAATTAACTTAGAATTTTAACTTTTACGCGAGTGACTTGAAAAAATTGACTTTATAGGTATTTTATGTTGTCAAGACTAATTATTTTAGAACGTTTGTTTATTTATTCTGAATCTAGAACTACCTAGCTTTAATAAAATACCAGTTATGGCGAAATTAAGCTTAATCGTGAATGTCAGTAATAAAAAAACTAACTAAAATCAAATTCGTCATTCCGCCATGTTTGAATGCCATTTTGGATTAGTGCGGCCACTTTTTTTTCTGGGAACATTGGCTTTTTCTTAATCTTTTATCACAAGGAACACAACGATATGCAATTTATAGGGATGTGGGGGGGGGGGGGGGGGGGTGCACGGTAGGGGGGTCTGGCCCACCGTGTAAAAATATTCTATAAAAAATATGGATTGTTCCTGAAAAAACGATGTCACTAAACCAAAAAAAAATTAGGAAAAAAAATTAAAGTTGACAAATATACGAAACCAAATTGCTTTTAATAGTATTAATCAAAATAAATTAAGAATAGTGCAGTAAAAAACAATGTAAATATTATAAAGCATATACTTAATAAGTTGCTTGAGACTACGAATGTTTACTTACTTGAGTAATCAGATGCCTCAATACGTTTTTATGGTTTACCACGTTCTATAAATTCACAAAAGTGTACAATTTATTACTATTTTTTTATCCTTGCTTCTTCGAAGAACAGAAATTAACGCAACGACAGATAATTCATGGACGTCTCTCATTACATTGTATCAATCATTTGACATAATCTTAAATCAGAGTGCCCAGCAGGACAGATTCTAAGTTAACGCGGTTACGCGGAGCAGAGCAGTTTTTGTGAAATTTCGTGTATTAGGTAAAGAGCTGCGCTGTCCTGCTCTGCCTCACAATGTGCGCAGTTCCTTTAGGCCGGGCGTGAGTTGGGGCGCAGCTCCGATTCGTGAGGTGAGGTGACGTCGCATGAGTTTTTGTGTACAGTAGAATAGAAAGGAGGAGGGAATGTCGAGCCGTATGAGGTGGCGCAGTTTTACAGTAACGTGAGCTGCGGTTTGTGTTCCTGACGCAGTTTGTCACGGCCTGCGGCAAGCAGGTGAAGTGAAAAATGGAAGAAAAATTAATTGAGGAAGTTAGGGACCGAGAAATTGTATACGATACATTACATCCTGACTATTTAAAAGTCAAGTACAATTGAAAATTAGAAAACTAGTCTATGAGGATGAATTCTCCGTGTGTCTTACCTTTCTTTAAATAGCAACTTTAAGGAAGTATTTCGTGCAATAATGTTATTAATCGATCTTCAAGATCACCGGAGCTCTAATACATTATAAATATTGCACACTTACGAAATCTGCCTTACGGGTCCGCAGTTTTCCATAGAATCACGTCTTGACTTTCGCACCACCTGCGCGGAGTCGGCTTAATCCCTGCTTTCCTGGGTCACCTCACCTAACCTACCGTCACGTCACGGCTGGGCAGATACGTATACGGCAAATACTGGCCTTATTTAAAACTGCTCCCCTCTGCTCTTCATCGCCAGCGTCTCAATATGCGCTCAGCCTGAAATTCTCGCGCATAGCGTCTAGCATGTCACTTCACAATGTGCTAACAATCTTAATTTGTATTCCAATCCTCATAAGAGATAAAAAACGGGATCGATCATTTTTATCGATTTAATTTGAAAATAGGTTAAATAAAATTCTTCCATTTTCCAATTAAATATTTCCCGCATATTTCCTGCCGACGAAAATTCCTGTATAATTTCCGTAATTCGCGCCTTACCCGTTAATCGGATCAAATAACAACATAAAACGATGTTGAATCATACCTCAAGCAACCAGACGATAATTTTTGCTCAATTAATATGGGAAAAAAAAAAGATCGAACAAACCGTCAAATTTTTCTTTGAATAGTTTTTATTTTATTTATTTGGTCCTTCCCTTAAGCAAATGCGGCCTTCGTTCAACTGTACGCCGTTAGGAAAAGCAAAAACATTACTAGGTCCACAAAGATGAAAATCTTCAAATCAAATGTAAAGGCTGTCTTACTCAACGGCTGTGAAACATGGAAAAACACTGTGAAAATCAAGAAGCAGCTCAAAGTTTTCATCAATCGATGCATAAGACGTATCCTTAGATTTAAGATGGCAGGATAGGGTTGGAAACAAGGAACTATGGAGCATTGCCAGACAGCAGCCTCTAGAGGAAGAAATAAGAAAAAGAAAATGGAGGTGGATCGGCCACACGCTCCGAAAAGAAGATGGGGCCATAGAGAAGACGGTGCTGGACTGGAATCCCCAAGGATCAAGGAAACGAGGGCGACCGAGGCTGACCTGGCGGAGAAATGTGGAAGACGATTGCAGAGCGGCTGGCAAATCTTGGCAGGAGGTCAAGGCTCTCAGCCGGGATCGGGATGGATGGCGAAAATTTACTTCTGCCTTATGCCCCCGCAGTGGTGGCAACAGGAAATAAGTCAAGTCCCTTCCTCGCGTTTTAGGCTATATGGGGTTTCCCAGGTCAAGAGAGGGTGTGGTATTATTATATATCCCCTGCCTCCGGGTTTTGAACAGGCTATCTTTATGGTTATCAAGCGCAATGCGTATTTCCCCACGCGTCTGCCCACTCGGCCATACCGCCCCCCCCCCCCCCCCTTTGAATAGTATCTATGCTAGCATATTAAGTACAGTCAGTTAATAATAGCTAGGTTAGATCATTATAATTTCAAAAAATAAACTCTGAACTATGCTTGGGGGAATATTACGATCTTGTATTCAGTTTACAAAATTATATAGGAAGGATCTAGAACTTTTTAACGATGGTTCAGTTTTTAAAGTAATGTGAATCATTTGATCGGTCAGAGAGTGGCTGGAATGACAACGGAAGCCGGACCGAAGGCTAGCTATGCTGCCTTGATGTGCTTAACGTCCGACTCAACTAACTGAATATGCAGGACCTAGGAGCAACTTCCTCATCCGTCTATGACATCAATATTACCAATGCCTACAAGATCCGGAGCATGCGCCGGTTCAGGGGGGGACGATATAATATGGAAGCAGGGGAGGAGGTAAAAGATACAAAAAAAAAAAGAAAGAAATGAATATAAATCTTTTAGATGGGGTCGTTAGTGTGGGGGGGGGGGGGCTCGAAAACATTCCATACATTACGACATTGTGATCGAAATTCAATATTTTCTGAAAAGGGGAAGTTACGTACAAAATTATGGCTCCCTACTACATTTTGGAAAATTGGTGACCACTTCTTCATGGGAAATCTTGCCCAATATCGATATTGTCATCGATATAAATATCGGGGGTCTTTTTCTACTTTATCCACACCAGTTACTTTTTGATATTAATAGTGATTCATTTAACGTTATTTAATAAAATTAGTTTCTATTTTAAGAGAAAAAAATGTATATGCAGGAGGTTACCTACCAAATACCTCCTAGGTTTTAAGAAACGTTCAAGTTGTTTTTGTTAATAATGAATCTAGTACAACTGAGTCGTGTTCTTAAATCGGAAGAAAAGGCATTTAAGACGTTTCAAAGGTTGTGAATATTGCATGAAACGCGGAAATGTAGAAGAGGATGATACTTTATGAAGCTTGATTTTCACGTAGATCTCCAGCGTTTAAATGCAGGTTGAGAAGTTGCAGATGCAGTATATTAACTATCATTTTTGTTAACATTATTACCATGTAATAATCTTTTTAAATACATAACTTCAATCATCTGTTCTAATTTAATATTAAGAAAAATCACTCTTGCTTTTTTAACCGACTTCGAACGAAAGAGGAGGTTACTCAATTCGATACGTATGTGAATTTTTTTTTTTTTTTTCTATGTATGTCCACCGATTACTCCGAGATGGATGGACCAATTGGAACGAAACCTTTTGCATCTTGTAGAGTATTTTCCCAAGTTGGTCCCATTAAAACCTTTTTTGGGTTCTTAATTTATTTAAGAAGTTATCGGGAAAAAACATGAAAATAAATATTTAATTATCACTAAAATTTTTACTTAATGGAAAAACATATGGCATATATAACATAAGGTAAGCTCCAACAAGCTATTAACTCATTGGTAACTAACAAATCTCACTATTGTTTTAATGCTGGATGAATCATGTGGGAAAACTAACCAATCAAATTTAGAATCAAAAGAGTGGGTCATGAGCAGTCTATTAGTTATCGACGTGTTTTAAGTGCTTGTTGGAACCAACATATACATAACCTTAACTAATTTTTCAACAATAGATTTCAATAAAGATATTTAATATCCGCAAAATATAATATCGCTGTCGTTTTTTGTAGCGTTATTAGTATATATATTAGATTGATATATGTATTCACCGATAACAGTAAACCTTCTTAATTTAGATCTAGTCGACGGTTGGACACCATAAACATAAGACCACGAAATTTGTGGAATTCCAAGAAAGACTGAGTATTGATAAACGTTTTAAAGCAGAATTTAACTTCTTCAAGTTCCCCAAGGTTCGTTTAAATTTAAAATCATAGCCATAATTGCTTTGAATTAGATTTTGATTTCCGACTTTCACTCGCTATGCACGTTAAAAAAGAATACAATAATTCCTGGAAAAGCTTATTTTCAGTTGATTTGGGGGCCTTAACATTCAGGCACCTCTGTCTTCTTCCGGAATCACTTGGTCATATTAATATACAATGTAATCATAAAATCTTGTGCCGATTCTTCATGGAGCGACACTTCTGTTATGTTTTCCGGATTAATACTATAGATTTCTAATTTTGTTTCTGCAACTAGAATACATTAGAAAGGCTGTAAGTGCCAAATCATTTATTTTGAGAAGACGAAAATCTGCTATCTAAGCTCAAATGTAGCTTGAAAAAATATTAGGGGCATATCCAGTTATGAATTAATTTACGTTCTGCTAAATAATTTCAATATTAGTTTAAATCAATTCAATAGTTAGTTGTTCCATCACCAATTTCATCTATGATGGCTAATTGTCTAATTTTTTTTTTACGTTGCTAGCTGGTGGCACACAGGCTTTGCTATTGTCTAGATAGGAGAGTCTAGATATAAAAATCTTTAAGAAAGGCACTTATTAAGAATTATTTCCATCATTCATATTCCAGTTGATTTTTCGATTTTTTACACTTTTCCACTTGCCTAAATTGTGAGTTGTAATTGTTTGCTGAGTATTAACTGAAATGCAGTAGAATAAAGCGTTATCAAAGAGCCAGACTGTCTTAAGACTATTTCCATTGATTTCGAGGTTTCGATCGATCTTTATTAAATCGAAAGAAATATTAGATTTTCTTAGGTTGCCGAAATTTTCAAAAGCCACACCGTCATAAGTTCAGTGTTTGCGGTTCGTGAGAGCCTAAAGGTGTTGTTAAGAGCCTAAGTCCAATGAATGAATTTTATTGAAATAGACAGTGAAAATTTGAAAGTTTGCATGTGTTTAGGGGTTTTTCGCGTTCGAGGCAGTCATCTCTCAGGTACCGAAATAACTAACACAAATATTGTGTATTGTATTTCCCAGTTAATGAAAATTTTCCGATGACAGTTTCCTCATACAGACATTACATTATTTAACAAAGAAATTAAAATTTCAATGTTTGCTGATGTTCATCCATCAATAAAAACTGCAAAATAAAAGTTGATATCTCCCAGAAACAATATCTTTGTATGAAAGTCCCCGCAGCAAAAATTTGTAATATCATAAATGCTGCCCCCCTAGAATTGAAGAAATTTATTTTCTGAATAATTTTTTATTACGAAGGATATTATTCTAGGTACTTAGCTATTAAATTTAGTCAAAAAATCATCTAAAGGAATTACGAACATAATTGACTCAACATTGATCTTATTAAAAAAAAATTCCAATTATAATCGTAGAAGGTAGGGTGTAGAAGTTGTATTATACAGGCACCGCTTTTCAACTTTTCTGTGCGTACTCATAAAATTGAAAAGGTGGTAGAGCATTAAAAATTTCGAAATTTGTTTTACCCAACTTAAGGTTTTCTACATTTTTTTATCTTCTCCAACTAAAAAGTATGAAATAAAAAACGTTTTGTAAAAAAAAAAATTAAACCTACTTCGAAACCTAGGAACCAGTAAAAATAAATGCACTGAAAAGTATGAAATAATTACCTTCTGATTTTTATGAATACATAGCAAAATTGAAAATGGTATAAAAAGCGGAGAAATGCAATATGACGAATAAATTTATTTTTATTTTTACAAATACACACTAATTGTTATTAAAAATTGTGAAATTAAAATATTAAATACTATGTTCAATACAACACAATATTTTCGGAGGCGGCGCAAAATTTAAAATTTTTAACACTAGACATTATGAAAAGCGTAAAATGCATCTTCTCTTCCCATCTATTGATTTTAATGCCTAATAATGGAATTGTATCGGTAACATGTCATTTATATTTGCGCCGCCTCCGAAAAGATTGTGTTGTATTGAACATAGTATTTAACATTTTAATTTCACAATTTTTAATAACAATTAGTGTGTATTTGTACAAATAAAAATAAAATTATTCGTCTTATTGCATTTCTCCGCTTTTTACAATTTTTTTTTTTTCTTAACGTCCGCTTTATGCCACGAGGACTAATCGGGACGGGTTATCTACGTGAACCAACCTCTTCTAATCCATGGCAAGCCACTGAGTCTGTTCAGTGAGGCCGTCACCGAACAGAATCGAGCGGGCTTGAGCGGGATTCGAACCCGCACCGCCAGTGTGGGAGTCGGAGACGCTATCCCCTCAGCCACGCCGCGGCCTTAAATCATTCTTTAAGAAATAAGTAACTGGATTGGGTAAATTAAAAAAGACCCAATATCGGTATATAATCATCGAAATTACGGAGTTGTAATATCGATACTAGTAGAATTATCGTAATATCGACAATAGGAAAGTCAAAAGTGACCTGTTGAAGTCTTAAAGGTAACCGGCCAAAGGATGGTTATACTAACACTTTAAACAAAGTTGTTTGTAAGTATGGCGGCAAGTTTTGATTCTAGAATGATTATTTTAAATTACCAGATCGAAGTAATAAGGAAGAGTTGCAAGATCAGGTGCCTTAATAGATAACATTTATGAAGAAGAGATAGACATCAAATTGATAAAAACATTTATAAAGAGACTAATTTAATTTTATATTAAATGGAATTCAAGGGAATTGTGTCTTTTAACAAAGACACCAGCGATTTAATATTGTTCGTAGTATTGTAAAGAATGGGAAACTCAGGAAATGGGTCTGGGTAGCGAAAATTTAAACTACCTATTTGCGCTTCGTTTGGTGGACGGATAACATTAAAAAAAAAAAATGATTCGGAACATGAAATAAATTATATTTATTTTGATAGGTCTTAGATTTTCCATAGCCATTTAATTTTGACTGGGTTTTGTTCAAAAGGCGTGCAATGTCAATTGGTCCCTCCCGTTTAATTCCGTCCTATTCGTATTACGAACTGCACGCTTCGAGCTAGGACAAATTTACAATAGCAGACTGCAGAGAATAGGAGGTGAGCCAAATGACAACTAATTCTGGGGCGTGACGTCAGAAAACCGACATGACACGCCCTCAGGGGAAGTGCAAAGAGCTGAAATAATAGCCGGGCTACCTGGTGAATGCAATAAAAAATCAGGACCACCATAATAATAAGAAAATATTGACAATAAAAAACATATAATAGGGTAAACCCGTACAGTTATTGGCACCCTTAAGACTACATTTCTGTGGTTAAATTAAAAAAAATACTTTTTATCCAGGGATCAAATAGAAACTTCCTATGGCTCCTCATTATCAATCCTCATAAAGACTCAAGAGGTTTTTTTGGGTCAAAAGTTCAATGGTTTTACAATATGGCAATATTTATTGTTAAAAGTGCCAAATTTAGTTATTGGCACCCCGTGGATTCAATTGTGAAATCTTCCCTACGGTTAGTTTGCTAAAGTCTTACTTCATAGATGACTTAGAGGACCCTTCAAACAATAGATTCATGTTTATCTTGAAATAAAATTAGGACTTGTTTACTTATTTCTTTAAGCTAAAGTTGGGGTGCCAATAACTGTATGGTTTACCCTAAATAAAAAACTTTAAAACTTCCGACTTCGAAAAATAAGAACCAGTAAAAAATGCATTAAGAAGTATGAAATAATTACCTTCTGATTTTATGAATACACTTCAAATTGGTATAAATGCCGAAAAATGGAATAAAACAAATGATTTTTTTTTTATGGATACGAATTGCTGTACGATTTGGTACTAACTGTTAATACAAATTATTAAATTAATCCGATATTTAAAAATTATTTAATTAAACCGAGCTAATCTGAAATTGGGTATTTAGTGTATCTATATGCCCGCGTTGTGACAGCAAAAATTTCATCAAAATTGGTCAAACGGAGGGGGTACTTTATTTAATAACTTTTTACGTTTTTTTCGATTTTCTCAAAAACGGATCTGACGATTTTGATTAAACTGAGTATTTGATGTATTAGTATGCCCGAGATATGACTGCGAAAATTTCATCAAAATTATATTAAAAATTATATTAAATATCATCAAATTTTTAATTAAAAATTATATTAAATACCATGTTCAATACAACACAATTTTTTCGGAAGCGGCGCAAAATATAAAATTTCCAAATGACATGTTACTGATAACTGACGATTTTATTATAAAACGATAGACATTGAAATCGATAGATGGGAAGAGAACACCCACTTGGAAGATTTTAAGATTTTCATAATGTCTAGTCTAAAATTTTTTTAAATCCACACCGCCTCCGAATATATTGTGTTGTATTGAACATGGCATTTAATACTTTAATTTAATATTTTTTATTAACAGTTAGTAGGATAAACCATACAGTTACTGACACTCTGCACAGTTATTGACACCCAAACTTTAACTTAAAGAAATAAGTAAACAAGTCCTAATTTTATTTCAAATTAAACATGAATCTAATGTTTGAAGGGTCTTCTAAGTCATCTATGAAGTAAGACCTTAACAAACTAACCATAGGGAAGATTTAACAATTAAATCCACAGGGTGTCAATAACTAGTTTTTGCACTTTTAACAATAAATATTGCCTCATGGTTAAGCTATTAAGCTTTTGACCCAAAAAAAAACCTCTTGAGACTTTATAAGGATAGATAAAGAGGAGCTATAGGAAGTTTCAATTTGATTCCTTTATAAAAAGTATTTTTTTTTTTTATTTCATCACAGAAATGTAGTCTTAAGGGTGCCAATAACTGTATGGTTTACCCTACACCCTAACATACAAATCAAAATAAAATTATCCCTCGGTTAAAATTAAAACAAGATAAAAGTATTAGTATAATTTAATCAAACCAATATCAGGCATCCTTTGCCCAAAAATTAACGCAATTTGTTGTAGGCTGTAGTGGACAAACGGCCTTAAAAACATTTAAATTTTCATAGGGGTTTTGAGTTAGTCGATTAGTTTTAAAAGAAAAAAAATTTTGCAAAAAAAAAATTACAGAAATCATATTTTTTTTAGATTTGGAGATAAATTTAAAGTTTCTTTTTTTTCTTCTTTAGTTTCTTTTCTTTTCTTAAGTTTTCTTAAGTTTCTTTTCTCATTTGAGATCCGTTAACTGCTTTACACGATTGTTTAATTGTTCCAGTAATCATCAATATCGTGGTATATAAGCCTTCTTGAACAGATATACTAGAGAAATTTAGAAGATAAATAATAACCTTTGATATGGTACTGAATAATTTTTCCATATGGAATTATTTGAATATGTTTCTACGTTGAGGAATACGCACTTGGCAGAATGAAGACTAGTTCTGTAGGAGATGGGGAAGGTCGACAAAAGGAAAGAAGAAAATGAAAAAGGAAGAAAACTATTCGTGATTGCGAAACGGGGAATGGATTTAGCAGAGCATCTCACTCAACTTACATAACCACGTTGGCAGTGCTGCATCAACTGCCAGAGCATAGATACAATAAAAACTCCGATAATGTGTTATTTCCCACCTTACGTCGATATCATATTATCAAATGATTCATCAGATATTCTTCCATAATAACCGAAATGGAAGATACCATCTTGATTACTCCACGCATGGCCTTAGGGAAACGACGTTTGAGGTCAGCATGATCTTAAATGAGCTACAGGCTTCAAAGTTAAAGTACCATCAATACTTACAAGTATCCTCTGTCATTAACCTACCCGTCTTCATTCATAAACGCGTGCACTGTCACGAATAACTATCATAGATTAATTTATTAAATTTGCAATTTTAAATTACATATTTGAAAAGAAAAAATTGGCAATGGCCAGGAATCGAACCCGCCTTTCCGCATTAATTTTGCGATGTACTAACCAACTAAGCTACCAGAGAACGTATTCAAGCCATGTCAGTCAACCTTCTTTTCTCATTGGTCTGGAGATTGTTGATCCAAGGGTAGCATCTAATTGACGGATTACGGGATCTCTGCGATGGCCAATTCCTTTTTTTCCTAATTATAAAATTGTAGACAATAAAATTAGAACATAAATGGATAACAATGACATTTTGTCAATCACTCAAACCGCTAATAACAAAGTGAGAAGAGAAAAAAGACGATTAAAGAAAGTGGTATAAGATGATACTTAATGAAAATTTATGGAATCGCCAAGTCGCTTTTCGAATATGTTCGGTTAGTATAGATGGTAGGTAGAGGCTACAATATTCAATATTTTATAAAATTATTAATTATTAAACTAATGGCTTACAATGAATAATATATACATATATACAACGTACATTGATATTACAATAAAATAAGAAATAAAAAAAAAATAAAGTTCTTCTAGTTGAAAAAAAAGTATTAAATAATCTAATAATAAAGTAGTTAGTCTTTATAGGCCTTCCCTTAAGGAAGTATGGTCTAACTTCCCGGAGTGATCAGCTCTACTGGGAAGTTTTATATATATATATATATATATATATATATATATATATGCACTAAAACTGCCATCAAACTAACAAAGAACTTTAATATTTTAAAATTTTACAATGAAATATTTTATAATTACAAGGCTCTGCTTATTAATGGCAATTGCAAATTTTAATTTAAGATTTACGAAAGCATTAAGCTTTATTGTTTATCTCCTAAAAAGAGACAGAAGTGGAAAAAAAAAAAAAACAAATAAAAAATAGAAACTGTATCAATGCAGAATTTTAATCGATAACATAAATGATACATTGAAACGTCAGTTATACATTATGCATTTCTGCACTTTCAAAACGTTTTTTATAATTTATTTTATTGTTTTTCTTTTTCGTCTGCGAATACTTTGAAACCCAAGTGCAAGGACATCATTCTCTAACCTCGTGCAAAAACGCAAAAAAAAGTCTAAATCGCTTTATAAAAAAGAACCCATTTAGATAACTATGATGCACTGACTATTTTTTTTTTGTCTTTTTATGGTCATTGGCCGAGTGGTGAGGCGAGATGAAACAGGTATGATAGATTTCAGACTTATCTGGCGATGTCGGATTAGGACAGCGTGTAGCGATTAGTGGTGTCGGCCTTGATCTTTAGAGTAACCGTGGATTAAATGATAGCAAGTATCTCTAACTTTAAATCCATAACGGTTTTTAGCGATATTTTAGCAATCAAAAATAGAAAAGAAAATTGCAGACAAGTATGGAATTATTGGAGTTTGGTAATATGTTACAAATATAAAGAAAGTTGATATATTTTAACCTACTTGTCCATTATTTTCTAGCAAACAACATTGATCTATAACCAAAATATCAAACAGAAAAAGGTTACTTTTACCAGAACTTAAGTAACCCTATTGATTAGTGCTCTACTAACATAGAATAATGAATGGAGAACTAAGACGTCACAGGTTGAAGACCCCTTATCGATTGGGGCCGACCTTGGTCGACCTTGAAGGGGGGAACCAGGGGGCATTCACCCACCCTTTTCGGCGGGAACACCCGAGCTCCAAAGGGCCCATTGATATCCAATTCGCCAGCCCTCCAGGCAGACCCCAGGTAGACATTTGCATCTTCGATCCTAAGCGCCCTTTCTAAAAGCCTCCCTAAATCATTCCTTTGAAGTCCCCGGATACAGCAAAGCATTCCTGTACACTCTGGAATACAGGAAAATAAAAGAAAAGCGATATGAAGAAACAAAGATCTGGGATAATCAAACTTCCGAACACCTTCAAGTATAGATATTGTAACGCTAACGTGGCACAGTGTCACGAGCAGTGTTCAAAAATACGAAAAATTAAGTTAGAAAATTTACATTTTGAGGACTAATATATAATTTAGAATCTTAGGAAAGAAAGAAACCATCAATATTTCAATATAAAAACAAAGTATAAAACTGATTCGGTTAATATATATTTACTTCGGCTATTACCATACTATTACTTAAACATTTAAATTCTTCTTTTCACTAGTTAATGTGCCAGTCATAAGTGAATTATTCATTGATTAATCTTGAACAAAAGTGCAAAAATAGGTAAGATTTATTGTTTTAGTATATAAAAACTTTTAATTTTTTAAACTTTGGAGATGATTTTTAAAAAAAAGTAAAATAACGGGTTTTTCATACTTTAACCATAAATAATACATTTCTTCTTATTTATTTTGATATCTAGTTTATCTGCTTCTGGCTGCTCCTTACGGTGATATTGTGTTTTAGATTTCAAAACTAATTCTTAACTGTACGAAGTCAAGTGCAGTACTGAACCAAACATCAGAAACGATGGTTTATTAGATAGACTAATGCAAGAAAATAATTTATCTGATTGTTCGGATGGAGTAAGTAGAATATAAGACAATTTGTAAGGTTAGTCCATAAACAAAATTAGTGATAATTATTCTTGTCGACCGCTACCGTACCGTTGCGTCTGCAAATAACAAAGATTTGAGAGGAAATAATACTTCGTCTTCCACGTTATTCTTTCGGCTCCTAAATGTTATTTTCCCAAAGGAATCGTAATTAATAATTGAATCTCAGCACGACAATATGGACAAAGCGAATTCGATCCCAACATAAGGTAAGGCGCACATCGAACTGTGTCACACAGGCGACGCAGAGCAGAGCAGAGCAGGCGGAACGAAAAAAAAACTGCGTCGCACAGGTACCCGCGCACATTGAAGAGCAGTTTCTGTGCCGCAGTTTCGGGAAGGCAGAGGCTTTTTTAGTTAAATTATGTTAGATTTCTTGGATTTAAGATCAGAATCTGATTCGTATATAGAGTTGAACACAAAAAAATTTGCATTATCAAAAGTCAACGTAAAAAAGAATGTGATAAAATGAGGAAATGGAAAAAAGACCAGCTCACGAAAGAATTCGCAAACAGATTATTCTTAACAATCTATTAAATATTTCCGTCTGAGTCTGGTGAATTACATAATTACATTGAAGTTACTATTTAGTCTGAAGGATCCAAAGCTTAAAACCATTACTTATCGTGATGTTATAAAATCAGGTAATGAGAGATCTGGTTAAGCTCTAAGTTTTTAGAATTATATTAGGCACAAATCTCTTAAAATCCTTGGATACGATTTTAACAACATTATATCATTATGGAATAATCTTTTTTTCATTAATTTCTTCTTTTTTTTTCCTTGGACATTTATTGTAATTTATTACCGTTATTATTTATTTGTTAAATAAATATATTATTCACTACTTTGTATACTTTTATTTTTTATAACTATTTATTATGGGTTTTTAATGAAAATATTATTTTTAATTATCCACCATTACTTTAATTATTTGACCAGTTGTAGTTTTATTTTTTGTTCCAGTCTGTTATTCTTGAGGGACCTTGTCCCAGAACAAAATTTATTTTCTCTTCTTTTCTATTCTGTATAAGGATATAATAAAATTAAGAAGATAATATAACAGAGAAGAGTTATATTCACATAAAATTTCTTATTAAAAAAGTTCCAATCAACACATGGTTGATTTTTAAATAGCAGTTTTCTTTTTACTCCAATATATTTAATAAAAGAAGAAATATACTGTTAGAAATCGAGATGGCCATGTGAATTAAAAAATATAATTAAACCAAAAACTCGATTTTTATATAGCTTAAATTTGTTCTCTTGAACGTGTTAGGTTAAATGATTTGATTGTGTTTTTTGTTAATTGTAAATTATTTAATTGACTTGTTTAATTAAAATATTAGCACTTCAAGTTTGTTTTATTTTGTATCTTAAAAATTTGAGCTTGGTGAACTCAACAAAATTAACGAAGTTTGGTGAAGGATAAATCGATTTGATTTATTGCAATCCCAACATATACATTATTGGTTGTAATCAGCATTTCCATTAACTAAATGTCCATAAAGCCTATGTTTTTTTCAGTGAAATAATATCAGTCAAATTTTCCTAAGATCATAACTTGTTGAATCGTTTAATGAACTTCTAGTATCTATGAGAAGAAAACTTGTTTTTCTAATTTTTAAACGTGTCACAGTAAGACGAATAAAAACTAACGAAAATAAGTGAAATAAAAAAAAACGAAATAAGTGATTACAAATAAAACAACAATATTAAAAATATTTAAACAAAAGTATCTGCTTTTGGAACTTCAGAAAGGCCCTCATCTAAATTTTAATATTTCTATATATATTTTTTAAAACTAATTTTACAGCTACATTTTCATCCTGAAATTGTTTAGTTTTAAAAATTCAAAACACTCGTATCATGCGCTTTTGGAATAGCGAGAAATTTCAAAATTATATAATGATTTTGGAATCTAAAATAACAGAACATATATATATCTTTTAAATTATTATATTTTTAAAACCTTTTTTTTCCTAGAACTTATCTAGAACACCCTATATATACTGAAGACCTACTTAGTTTCATTAACCTGCTTAAGAGAAAAGTAGAACATCCCAAACACTAATATTAAATGATAATAATAGGTATTAAAATAATCAAATATTGAAAACTGCGTCGCATCGGCACAGTTTTCTGTGGCAGATCCACGAGTGCCACATCGGCCTGCTCTGCTCTGCTCTGCTCTGCGTCCCAATGTGCGCGGTTCCTATATATTTCAGTTACCACAAAAACTGCTCTGCTCTGCTCTGCTCTGCTCTGCGTCGCGAGTGTCTCAATGTGCGCTCGGCCTAAGAGTGAGTCGACCATAGTAATTCGGTGATAGCAAACCAAATGATTTTCGCTATCGATGGTAGCGTATATAACATTTCAAGTGACACAAAACTTACACAAAAATGCTACAATTGTGATGCAACTCCGAAGCGGAAAAGAGTTAGTATGTAGTTTACCACCTAGGTAACTACTAGTACACAATCATATGCTTCGATGTTCAGAGTGAGACTAAGCCCCCAAGTTCATCGCTTCTTACGTTTAGTCCGAAATCGAACAATATAGAAGGGCGTAAATCGAACGTTCTCTTAAGGTCTAAAACACTTACCAATACAGTGCTGTAACTGTTCCAACGAAAAGTCAAGAACAATTTTCAATGTAAAAGGCAAAATCACATGATTTTGTCTCTCAGAAGAGATTAGTACTCTCAAATTACCTACATGGTAAAATAATATGGCTGACTAACATTTATGCGCGGGATCGAGAATTTGGAAGGATTAATTGGGAAGCGCGACGTTGAACCTATATAGAGAGAGATAGGAGTCTAGAAGATGGACACAAACGAGCATGATGTCATTTATTCAATATGTACAAAAGGTGCATATATAATAAAGTAAGTACAGAAATAGCTCTCTGTTAATCTGTGCGTTTCTATAAGTCATGTTTTAACGGAAATCTACTTCTGTGGATATTTAATTCTGAAGTATGCTTTTCCTTCTCCTGTACAAAGCTACTTTTTAATATTGGATTTTTTATAGTACAAGCTATTGTACATATTGATAGCGTAACTATCAATATGTATTCTACAAGGTAAGAATTAGTCCGGGATTTAGGTAAAAAAAATCTTCACTTCCCCACCTGCTTCTCTTGAATGTCAAGTCGAAACATAGGCGACAATAATATAGTTTGTCAATATTTGTTGATTTTTGACTGCCACCCCGGATCATTTAAAATAATGTGAAATCATAGTTTGTCACAGGTACTTTAATAGAAATATTTAATCTACAAAATATAATTTTACATCTGAAACCATAGATAGCTTTTAAAAACTAACTGTATCGAGATTTAGAGACTATGGAAAAATATACATGAATGCCTGACGCCTCCAATAATTTTAGGTAAAAAAAATATATTCATATATTACATTACATCATATGTATAGAAATTTACCAATGTCTCGACCGAGACAGAATATAGTACTATCAAATAAAGAGTTGAATTATAAAATATGAATAAAAAATAATCACAAAAAAAAAATTATGATTTAAAATATAAACTATTTTCATTAATACGTCATCATTGTTACAACAAAATTTTTTTATGTCGGGGCGGCTGGGAAACACGAGCGTAGCCCCGTTACCCACCCATATGATAACCTGGAGTTTAACAATTAAATTACCTGAAAAACTAGGTATTAATTTCTTACCATCCCATCTAGCCAAGGATAAACCCCCGTATAGCTTGGAATAGGAGGAAAAAGAAGGGAAAGAACAAACATAAAACATTTGTTATTGAAGAAGTATAGATAATTAAAGTTCCCAACTCCCTTATGAAATCATAAAAAAATTATGTTAATTTTATTAGACCCATACTTAGCCGAAAACCCGAAAAATTCCGATATTCAGCATTGCATGATGCATGATATCCTCGTCCACTTGAATATTCCTTCTACTTGAATATTTTGAAGATTTTCACTAATCATCGATTAGTTTCATAAAAAAGCATCGAAGAGGCTTCTATGAAAGAAAAGAAAGAAGACGCTGAAGCTTTTATCGCGTGAAAGTGGGGTTGGCATTGAAAGCAAACACATCCACGATATAAGAGAACATCATTTATCGAGTAGAATCCCTTCAGTAAACAACCGGCGTTCACAAGCCCGACCCTTACCGGTGTTTACCATGATCTTCTACCTAACCGGTACCCTTCGAGAGACCATACCAATGTAATAACTTTTTACAAGGGCAATCTAGAGATCGACCTCTTTTTCCAAGAAGTGAGGCTCCGATCATTCGTGGGACTCACCAACTTCCCGCAAAAAAAAAGTAAAAACCTATTGAAGCTTAATAGAAAAAGGTATTACAATATATAAAGAAGATCGATGTCAATAAAATTATAATTTAAACAATTCTTTGGTCTTATCATTATCTTCACAGCCCCTTAACGGACTTTGGAAGATCGACAAAATTTTTCGTTCAAGTTTCTCCATCGCCCTGTCGGCCTCTGAATTTTTTTTTAAAAAAATAAGTTTTTGAACTGTTTGGTATATGCGATTAAGGCATTGTGCGGGCATGCGGCAAAGAAAAAATTTAACTTTACTAAAACTAAAGAAGTAAGGTAAGGAACAAATAATATGCAGAACAAGTAGAATTTTAGTCGTGAAAAAGGAACATAAAGGTAAAAAGCTGATAAGAAGTGCCCCCTATGTTTGATCACTTTTGATGAAATTTTTGCTGTCATATCGCGGGCATATACCTACATCAAATACCAAGTTTGATCAAAATCTTTAAAGCCATTTTCGAGTAAATAAAAAAAACACGTGATAATCAGAAAACTTTTATTAAGTAAAGTGCCCCCTCTGTTTGACCAATTTTGATGAAATTTCGGCTGTCGCTTCGCGGGCCTAAACATAGACCAAATACCGATTTTAATCAAAATCGTTAGAGCCGTATTTTAGTTTTTAAAAATGGGGTGTATGTTGGAGCACAGTCTAAAAGCACCGCAGATTTGATTTCAGCTAGTGAATAAATAAATTTGTCTTCTGGGCCTTTATTTACATAAATTTCCATTTAAATCGTTTAGTTTCATGGATATGAAAAAATTATCTTTTAAAAATAAATAAATAAAAAACAGCAAGATTTATGGGCCTAGAAGCTTTTTTGTTATGTAAGGATAGTTTTATCTAAAAATTATTGAGGTGTTTCTTTCTTCTTTTTATTCACTGATGAACCCGGCCGATAAAAGACTACTCGAAAATAAAATAATTTTATATAATAATTATTAGTTTTTTGTTTTGTTTTTTAAAAAAATTATTTTTTTTTCATTTGTTTTTTTTTAACTAACCGTAAAATAGGGAGGAAAGGAGTCTAAAAAAATCTTTTTAGAGGCGAATCATTAGAATTCGTTAGTTTTAAGTAAATTATAGCAGACTAAAGCAACGTTCATGTTCACATTAAATAAACTAACAAAATAAGTCAATAAGTTTTAGATAAACATATACCTTGGAAGTATAACATGAAAGTTAAATTCTTTCATTGACTTTACTTCAATTAGTGAATATAAACCCTAGCAATAAAATAAATCAATTGATAAACCCACATAAAAAATAAAAAAATGTAAAGATAAAGGTAAAAACAACTTTCAGGGTAAGTATATTAATTAATTAATTATCATAACGGAATCGAGGTAAAACCCCGCGAACTCAAATAAATCAAAAAACAATAAGTATAATCTTAATATAAAATAATAATGATCGCGCATGTCACGCGGAAGACCCGGGTTCGATTCCCGGCGGAGCCCAGTTTCTTCTCTTCAAAAAATAAATTATTTAAAATAATTTAAAACAAGGTGGTTACCCACAAAAATAGATTAAACTAAACATTCAAGTTATTTCCTTGTTTTCGTTTAACTGAAACGTAAGTTAGAAACCATTAATTTATTAATTTATATGCATTTTCCCACAAAAGTAGTCGACTCGTACTTTTCTCCACAGAACCCTCATTGAAGACAGATTTTATTTTAAAAAAAGTTTAATATGTAACCACTATTATGTATTTAAATTACGATTTTAATAAGTATAATGACTTAATGAAAATCAAATAAATATAAAATATTTTCAAGAAAAGAAAATCAACTATTTTACTCTTCTCAGCCCCCTCCATTGGTATACTCGTATTACCTCAGAGGATTTAGAGAACATAGAAACTTCTTCACCTGGTAGCTGCATTATTGATCCTATAAGCCCGGCTTGCTTACATAGCAGGTGTGTATTTTAATCACCTAATACAATTCTCTGCTTCAAAATTATAACATAATATTATATATAACATAATATTAAATATATCATTATATATATAATATTATATAATTATAATATTTAAAAGTGAGAGAGAATAAACGTTGACGTAGGAAGGGGTCTAAATGATATTTTTCCCATCCTGAATAAAGAAATGTTAAAGAACAGGAATTGGTTGGAGGTGCGGTAAAAATAATTAGCACAAATATGTGATATTTACATATTTTATTGTAGCCGACGTTTCGACCCAAATTGTCGGTCATCATCAGGACTAAATGAGAAAAACCAAAAAAACTACCAACCAGAGATATCGTCATCACCATGCTAAAGTAACGAATATGCATAGGTTTTTAGTTGCACATTCGTTACTTTAGGATGGTTACGACGATATTATATAAAAAGATATAAATGTATGTGAAACATTAAATAAAATTAAATAATTTAAGAGATAAACTAAACTTAAACATTTTTTTTTTCCATTAAGTCATTATACTTTAAAAATCGTAATTGAAATGTATAATAGTGGTTACATATTAAATAAAAAAAATGGATAGATGATAGTTGACCGGATATAGAATTAGGTAGAAAATAGTCCGGGGAGGCGGTCAATAAAATACAAAATAGTATAAAACTATTTTATTAAACGTCGGCAACAATAAAATAGTTTTATACTATTTTATATTTTATTGACCGCCTCCCCGGACTATTTTCTACTTAATAAATAAAAAAATGTTTATGTTTAGTTTATCTAACTTATTTAATTTTGTTCAATGTTTCACATACATTTATATCTGATATAAATGTATGTGAAACATTGAACAAAATTAAATAAGTTAGATAAACTAAACATAAATACATTTATATCTGTTTATATAATATCGTCGTAACCATCCTAAAGTAACGAATGTGCAACTAAAAACCTATGCATATTCGTTAATTTAGCATGGTGACGAGGATATCTCTGATTGGTTGTTTTTTTGATTTTTCTCATTTAGCCCTGATGATGACCTAAAATTTGGGTCGAAACGTCGGCTACCATAAAATAAGTAAATATCACATATTTGTGCTAATTATTTAGGCCGCACCCCCAACCAATTCCTATTCATTACATCAACAGTCAACTATCTTCCACCATCTTAATAAAGTTAAAGTTTGAAAAAATATGTTGATGTGGATTTAATAATAAAGGCTTAACGAGCCCACAGATATGATGCCGACACTACTATTCCCTCCCTACACACTTCCATCCACTAAACGTCGTCTACTTTAAACTTCTACAGATCTGTCTTAATGCAATCCTCCCAACTACGTCTCGATCTACCCCTCGGACGTTTCCCAGTCAGCAATTGGCTTTATGTTTGTTTGTTTAACGTCCCTTTATGCTTTATGCCACTAGGGCTAATCGGACGATGCTAAAGTGGGAGTCCCAAATGTTGCCTATCCAGGTATAATTAGGATAGGGATCTTTAACGAGTAGCTGACATCGCACAGGCTCGAGACCTTTTACGCTCCATCCGAGGGACGGCATAGCTAAGGATTTTTTACTCCCTTTAGAAATTCCTAGGGCCACCGCGGGACGCGTATCCTTTAGGATTGTAGGTTTCCATGCTAACAACTCCATCACAGGTTAACCCACTCGGCTTTTCAATGGGGATTTGAATAATTTTTTTTTTCTGATACCTCCCTTAGGTTTTTGGCTTTCAATATCAGGTCTAACTTTTATAGTATTTTTAGTTCTAGGAATTTTTTAATCTGTTTTAGATATGTGTATAAATGTAAGTCGAGTTAGTTACGTCTCTTATAAATCACTAATAAAACGGTTTTTATTCATTGGATTCCTCATAAATATTATCAAGTGGTTTTATGATGTTAGCATGAGATCTTCAATATCAGGTCCTCATTTTGTGCACTTATTTTTTTTTTTTTTTTTATCTTTTTTGTGAGACATCGACTATTAATAAGTGCTTCTATTTTAGGAAGTCCTTGTTTTTAAAATTTATTTATGTACAAATTATTTATTTATTAGAATAAACTGGCTCATAAGCCATGTACAACTGCTCAAACATGTTCTGTCTATCCAGAGATATCACTTTCCAATTCTCAACAGCATAAGTCAGAGTTACTTACATCTAACCATCTAGTTTTTATATCTTATAGGTGGTTCCAACCAAGATTGACATTTATAGTTACATAGAAACAAGCTGCTAGCTATATGATTGCCTTGCGAATAAATAACTTATCTACCTACTTCAATATTTAGGATTACACAAATATCAGCGTTCATATACGAACATGATCAATAAACTAGGCTTGATTGTCAATAATTTATTAAACAATATAAAAGCTTGCAATGGAAATAAACAAATTTGAAATCACGATCCAATCAAAACACATTTTTATTTAATTGTTTTTTATATTTATAAACTTATAAACAAGTTAATTGAGCGATCGTTTAAACAACTTCTAAATAAAACTCCTTATTTGAATAAAACCTCCATAGCAACGCTAAAGTAAATAAGTTGTTCTGCAACCATCTCACAAATGGAATTTTACACTGGTGTTATGTAATACTAAATGTACAGAAACAATACTATATACAATGTAATGTACAGTCAAATTTCTTTAAGCCATAAAGAAATTTGACCATGGTACCAAGAGAACTCACTAAATGGACAAATTATGTCCCCGCCCCCATATAATTTGCGAAAATTGCGAGATCGGTGGCAAAAGGGATCAGTGAAGAGAAAGGATTGACTTGGCCTGGTGGCTCAGGTGCCGAGAGTGCCGCACTAGTGTTGCGGAAATCCGCGTTCAAATCCCGGCCAAGGCCCATCTTTTGTCTTCTTATAAAAAATATTTAAAAATTAAATTAAGAATTTCCAAGTTATCATAACAAAAATACTAATTTATTTAATAAAAATATTAAAATTTATTTATTAAAAAAGGAGTATAAAATATATAAAGAATAGTAGAAGTAAACGATTGACTTTACAAAAAAAAAATTTAGATCGGAACCTTTTAACTGACGAAGTTATATATTTTTTTTTTTTTTGTTTTTTTGTAATATGAGATTTTAGGTGTTTTGACTCACCATTACGACATTCTTTTACCTTTTTTTTGTTTAAAAGCAAGCTGTAATTCTATTTCGTTTTAGCCAGTGGCGGATCCAGGAGAAGGGCGCGGGGGGCGCCCCCCTCCTTGAAAGGTGAGGATACCAATTAACTATTACTATTTCTCTATAAAAAGGGCAATTTTTAACTCCTTAAACGAACAATGGCTTGTATTTAAACATTTAATAATTCTATACAATGTAACTAGGCGCTAATATTTTAAATTAGGACCTTCATGAAACATCAAAAATTTAAAAATAAAAAAGTGAGCCCCCTCAAGAATTTCTGGATCCCATACCGGTTTTAGCTAATTTTGTGGCAGTAGTTTACCTGTATTTCAACATATTTAAAATAAAATCAAAGATATATTTTTTCCATAACAGATTTCTTATATTAAACCAATGCTATGCCTAGATATAGGGCCAGATTTAACAAAATTCATTAATCTTCATCTCAATTTTCTTAAAATTATGGTAAGAGCAGTCAGAAACTTCTCTTGCCGAAATAATATTAACGTCACTTTATGCTACTAAGGTTAATAGGACGACGCTACCGTTGGAGTCCTAAATTTTTGAAATTTAATTTGTTGGTTTTAGAAACAATTAGCTGTATATTAACCACAATTGACCCTCCAATTATTCATTGTATACTATACTAGGTACTTTTGGATCGTAATATACCTTATGCAACCTACCCTCTAACTGCAGTACCTCAAGTTCGGACTGTATGGTAGGTGTAGAAAAATATTTTCTATACCATAGGTCGATACCATCAAATATTTTCTTTGCTCTAATGTGAATTATGGAGATGGGCATAGTCTAAACAAATTCATTTTTTGATTTATAGAACATAAAATTACCTTCTTCAAATAGCAAATTGTATGAGGTTCTATAACCATCAATAAAGATCATAAAGACTTGGTTTTGTTTGTTTTGTTTAACGTCACTTTATGCTACTAAGGTTAATAGGACGACGCTACCGTGGGAGTCCTAAATTTTGCCAATCCAGGGAATAATTAGGATAGGGATCTTTAACGAGTACCTGACATCGTACAGGCTCGGGACCTCCATTTTACGACCTATCGGAGGGACGGCATGGCCAAGGATTTCTTACTTCTATTAAAAAATCCTAGGGCCACCGCTGGGCGCGAACATGCGACCTTTAGTATTGTAGGTTACCATGCTAACCACTATACCACAGGTGACCCCGCCGATTTATTTAGAAACATTGTAATTTTTCATCCATCTGATATTGAAAAGATTTTTAATTATTTTTTTTTTTTTTTTTAGAGTTTAGGAAATATCAAAGGAAAATTGTTTTACATTGCAATAATATATTTTTTTAATTTTTTTATTATTGTGTTTAAGGTGTTTTTAATTTCATCCAAAACATTTAAATATCTTGTTAAAAGAAACTATTTAAAAATTATTGATGCCTTTTTATTTCAAATCGAATTTTTTCATTAATCTTAATTATTTATTAATTTATTACGAAGTTAAAGGCATGTTTTTTTTTCATCGTGGTTGCATAAGAAAATACAAGATGGCAATAATTCATAATGAAGAAAAATTAATCGACTATGTATTTTAGCGAGCATTCAATGAGAAGTAGGTTGCCATGGCCACAGACAGCGAAACAAACAGAACAAAAGAAAGCCAACAGTGACGAATAATCTAGCACTCGATCGATTCGACTGAACTGGCACAGTATTCAACTAGCTCTCTGGTATACACAGCACAACACTAAAACTCAGCTCAAATATACGTACATGAATAGTACAACTATGTAGTGTTGTTATTTATTAATTTAACGTCACTTTATGCTACTAAGTTAATAGTACGACGCTACCGTGGGAGACCTAAATTTTGCCTGTACAGGTATTATTACGATAGGTATCTTTAACGAGTATCTGACATCGCACAGATTCGAGGCACAGGATGGTATATAACATGGAAGGTCACCTGCTACGAACCCGCGTAAAATTCTACTATTTTACCACCCACCCCCCGGTCATTACCTCAGACTAGTTTTATGTCCAATACTATCGAAACTATCGATACCTGAGACTATCGATAATTTTACATCACTGAGATGTCTATGCTAACTACTACACTACAGGCGACCCTCATAGTTATCAACTTATTTTAAATGCTTTTAGTAACATACCTATTGGTAGTGAACAATTATTTAAATAATAATAAATGAAACATATAGATTCAAATGATCTCACTTTAAATTCTCGGACATCCCTGACCACCATACTTTGTATAAATTATATATGTTTTAGATATACTTCAAGATTAAACGGATTATCATATAGGTATCCAAATTAACTTAAATAGAGCATAAGGAATAAAATCCATTCCGTAGGCCCTCCACGACTTCATGGGATTCGTTATTGTTTAGCTAACAGGTTAACAATCTTCAGGTCATAGGTAACCTCATATCTTTAATATACCTTCTTTCTTAAGTTATGTTCCAACAAGCGTTGATTACTAGTTATCAATTAACAGACTGCGCATGTCTTTCCCCCTCTTTTGATTCGAAATTTAACTTGTTGGTTTTAGAAACAATTAGCTGTATATTAACCACAATTGACCCTCCAATTATTCATTGTATACTATACTAGGTACTTTTGGATCGTAATATACCTTTTGCAACCTACCCTCTAACTGCAGTACCTCAAATTCGGACTGTATGGTAGGTGTAGAAAAATATTTTCTATACCATAGGTCGATACCATCGAATATTTTCTTTGCTCTAATGTGAAATATGGAGATGGGCATAGTTTTCAATTAACGGAACTCCTTCACCAACGACGTGTAAGGGCGGATTCACACTATCGCTCCGCTCCCGCTCCACTCCCGGTCCGCTCAAATATTCTAAAGAGAAATAGACAGAGAATTCCACTATCGGCACCGCTCCGGTCTCGCTCCACTCCCGGTCCGCTCTCGCTCTACCCCATTCACACTAGCGCTCCGCTCCCGCTCCGCTCCAGGTCCGGTCTCACTGGCAAAATATTCTACAGAGGAATAGAGAGAGGTTAATCACAATATTGGCACAGGTCCGGCCTCGCTCCACTCTCGCTCCACTCCCGCTCCACTCTCGCTCCACTCCCGCTCCACTCTCGCTCCACTCCCGCTCCACTCTCCTAAAGTCTTTTCATATTCACATTATATAATTTTACACCGTTCACGATTGAAGCCATTAATAATCGAAGCCGTCTGTATTTGGATTTTAATTAATAATTAACTTTCAGTTATTAAAGTATTTATTTATTCATCATTTTTACGGCCAAAAAAGTTCAAATTTAAAATATATATATATATATATATATATATATATATATATATATATATATATAATTATAAATTAATTTAATTAATGGTGAAGAAATAATTTAAATTTTTTTTCCGAATGTATTAGAATACGCTTGAAATGATAAAAAAAAAAAAATCACCAACAATACGCGCGGTTTTCGACGTGAAAAATTCATGTTATGTTTGAGATATATTTTGCTATGAATTAATGTACTCGTAAAAAATGGTCACCGATTTATTTATTGACTACATACTCATTGCTATTATAAAATAACGTTTAATTTGAAACGAATAAAAATGCAGTATATTATGAAAAATGTCAGATCATTAACAAAAAAATATATTAAAGCAAAAAATAATTAAAATATTAATCAGGAAAAGAAGAGAACACAATGGGTAAATTTGTAGCATTTGCCGATTTCAACTTGAAATTTTCAAGCGTATTCGAATACATTCCGAAAAAAATTTAAATTATTTTTTCACCATTAATTAAATTAATTTATAATTATTATTATTAATTATCATTGTGTTGCAATATATTCTTCTTATTATATTTTTTGATAATATTATCTTCTTCATCAAGAAAAGTACACTTACCAGCTATTTCTACAAACGAAAAATTGATTTTTTTTTTGGCCGTAAAATTGAAGAATAAATTAATACTTAAATAACTGAAAGTTAATCATTAATTAAAATCCGAATACAGACAACTTCGATTATTAATGGCTTTAATAGCTTAAACCTTTCAAAATTGAACGGTGTAAAATTATATAGTGTGAATATGGTAAGACATTAGGAGAGCGGACCGGGAGTGGAGCGGGAGCGGAGCGCTAGTGTGAATGGGGTAGAGCGAGAGTGGACCGGGAGCGGACCGGGAGCGGAGCGAGAGTGGAGCGGATAGTGTGAATAGGCCCTAAATGGCGACACTCCACTCTCTTTGAATGCGTAAGATTTCTTAAGATGGACTTGATCGAACAACACATGCTAAAGAACCTTATCAACCTCGAGTTATGGTCACCCCTACGAAAATGTACCACGACTATAATTTAACGCTGCGCGGTTTGCTGGTTGAGGACATCTTCTCCTTCAATTTCGTTTATTTCAGGAACCAACGAATTCCAAAAAAGATATTTTTTCAAAAAAAGTGAAAAAAGAACAAGAATTTCGTAGGAAAACGTCATTCTACGTTGTTTTTAAATAAAAAGCTCTGAGCTAACACTTTATAGAACCATACTATTTTTGGTGAAGAATTTGAAGAATAAAAAGTTTACAGTTCTAGGGTTCCACGCATGTAAAAAGGTGATGGAACATTCATTGGTTTTCAAAAGCAGAAAATGAAACATTAACAAAAAATATTTACTAATAAAAAATCAAAAACGAAAACAATTATCATGGGTTAATCAAAGGCCCGGATATTCGAGGTTCAGATGTGTTATCCTACTAAATTTGTAAGAATGAGATGCGCAAATTGGTGGGGCCTCCACAAAATAAAAGTCAACCCTCCCAGGGCGGATTCGAACCGCCGCCGCTCGCTCCAGCGTGCTAAAGCGGGTCGTGCTCAACACGCTCGGCTATCCCAGCCCAGAGATGCACAAATATATTCCAGTAATATTTTGTTTTCTCGAAATTCGGTGGGTCTATCCACCATACCCCCCCCTTGGGTCCGCCCACCACCACCCCAAAGCAACTGAATTAAAAAAGGAACCTCTCGTGTCCACGCGTACATCTCATTTTGGAGCATTACATCATGGGGTCGATTATCTCAATAATAGTTTTTTTTTTAGTTGTGATCTTTGCATTCCACACATAACTACAAGCCAGGGAAGATACTAAAGATACTAACTAACTTATCGCTTTTTCCAACTAATGGAAAAAAACAATGGTGTTTTTTTCCACGTGTTGCGTCTCGTCGCAAAGCATTATTATTTTATCATGTGGTTAAATAAAAGAAGGCATTTTTGATCTGTGCCTCTTTTATTCTCGCAGTGCTATATTGAATTTAATGGCTCTTTATAATATTTTGCTTGAAGGATGGTTAGTGCAAATAAAGGGTGACAAAGTTTCGATTAAATTTTCCTCACCCTCTTGACGTCAATTAACGGCTTTAATCCAACCCGGGAAGCGAATTTAGTAAAACGTTAAACGATAAAATCAGACCATAAGACCTTTGAGAAAAAATGAGATCTCATTAATATTATTATCTAATTCGAATTGGAGGCTACTTCGAAGCCTTGATCATTAAAAAGTTAATCCAAAACTCATCTTACTTACATAATGGGATAACTCCTGAATCTGAAATTGGCAGCAAATGAAACCCAAAATTCTCCAAAAAGTTTGTTAATAATACACTGTTCCGAATTTCTAAAATGCCATTCAGTGGTCTGTGTTTCACATAGTCAGTTAAATTGTATCTGAATATTTATTTTAGCCATATTATCAATAACTTTATATATAAAAAAAAAAAAAAATGAAGCTATCCCATTTTTAAAATAGACACCTCAAATAAACTTCGTATTTTCAATTTCATATGTATACCAATACTTACTTTTATTACCTATTCAATTTATTAATAAACATTAAAATTAAAACGTTAAGTGATAAAGTCAGATCCTAAAACCTTTAAAAAGAAATGAGATTCCCTCCCCTCCAAGAAAAATGGGTTAACAAAGGATGTGTAATTTTCTCTTATTAATATTATTATCTCATTCGGACTGAAGGCTATTTCGAAGCCAAGAGTTAAAAAAAGTTATTACAATAATTTTAGTAGAATAATCAACATTTAAAATGAGCAACATCCAAGAATAAAGACATTAGCTAGTGATCATTTTTAAGAGTTCAGTAGAACAATTTAAATAACAATGGGAAACAAAAGAAGAAAATGATTTTCTCACCCATCCCGTACAACAGCCATCAGGGACAATTTGTGGTTTCACAAAATAAATCATTAGTGAAGAAAATGTAATATTTTTTATTTTCTGTTCAAATAGATTTTGTAGCAAGGAAAATGATATATTTTCTTCCCAGAAAACTCAACTACTTCTCCTAAATAAACGGATTCCTCATTAGCTTATCAATCATTATCGTTAGCCTTGACAGCGATAATCATACAACTTACATATCATACATTCTTGAATATCGTCATCACCATGCTAAAGTAACAAATATGCATACGTTTTTAGTTGCACATTCGTTACTTTAGCATGGTGACGACGATATAATCTAATTATCTTATTTTATTTTATTTTTTTAGTTAGCGCAATATCTTATTATTCATTTTATAAAAATCAATGAATTAACCATGCCATCATTCTGAGGATTTCCACGTTCGGCCAATGATGAGAAATAAGCTTAATCCCTTAAAAACGAAAAAAAAAAACAGCTTTATTTGTAGATAACTCAAAAATCATAATTAAGTTTTTATCAGGTCTGTGAAGTGTTTTTTTTTTTGTTGCAGAAAAAAAATTATAATTAGGTCATTTGGATTTAAGGATTTCAAAAATAAAATTGGATATTGCTATGATTCTCTAATTTTACTTGGAGTAGAATATTCTAACAAAACTGCCAATGATATTTCAGATACATATTTTTTTTTCAATAGCATTAAAGTGAATTGCTGAATAAAATTTGAAGAAATTTATACTACAAAATTAGAAAGCTTATTTCTGTATTAGGTATATAAAAAAGATTTTAGTGACTGTAACATTTTATTATAAATCCTTGCACGTTTTGAAAAGATTTCTTGAAAATCATTCTTAAATTGAATAATAGTTGTAATCGGGGGTTGTAAAATGGGATATGAATAATTAATATTAATAAGTTCCTAATTTATTCATCTAATAAGTTGAATCCCATATTCTCAACTGATACCTCATGTGCCCATTATATTAGATAAAAGAAAGAATAATTAAAATGCATGAACGAATTATACTTTCAATTATGAACAGAATATTCATATTTATGAATTTAAATCATATTTATTTCATCAGAACAAAAGCTGTATTTTTCACAGAGAAGCTTAAGCTTATATAAGTAACTAACTTATACTGCGTTCAATATTATATTGCAGGTGAAGTATATTTAAGTCCAAAATTACTTTATGTGAAACAAAATCTCTGGAATTAATATTTTTGCACATTTACAATATACAATTTTGTTTTTAAGGCCAACTTTAATGAAGGGGGCCCAAAATGGCCCATTAAACGTCAAATCATCCAGCCGAAGTTCAAAATTTTACCTCCCCCCCTCAGATTTTGATAGAAATTTGTATGTATCAAGTACATACAGAAATAAGAAAAAATGCAAAGATTTACCCAATTCCACCTAGTAGTTTCAGAATTATGTTCATTAGAACTTATGATATTTGAAGTTTCGATGATAACTTGAGCTCAAAACCAAATTGTATGTGTTAAGACTTTCCTCTGTAGAATGGGTATTAATTCAACTGAAGCTTTCAAAATGTATTCATTAATTCTGCATTACATACAGAATCGGATGATACCATAACTTTTAGAGAGATTATTTTTCATCTTGAAAAAACAAATTCTTAAACATAAAAATTTAGATTTTTCCAAGTTGTAAAACAGTCATCGAAAAATGCCATGAGCAAAAATCTTTCTCCAACCAGCCTAATAAAATATATATCAATAGAAAGAGGATCAAATTCTCATTCTAATGATGAAATAACATGAGTGGGTTATTGACTTATATGTCGATATGAATCTAATATAGTAAAATTTAATTTAAAAGTGGCACATACAAATAATTATATCTAAAATATTTCTAGAATATCCTCAAAAAAAGGTATATTATTAAAAAGGGCATCTAATTTCCTTTTAAATGATATAATAATATTAGTGGGCTTTTGATAGAGAATTTTATCCTCTTTTCAGAGATATATAATATTTCAATAGACTTGGAAAGAAATTTTAGTCTTACAGAAATGTACATATCACACTGAGTTGAATCAATTTTATTAGATTCACATTGTAATAAAACACTTTCAGCTCAAAAGCCCACCAATATTATTATATCATTTAAAAGGAAATCAGATGCCCTTTTCAATAATTTACCTTTGTATGAGGACATTTAAGAGAGCTTTCAGCTGTACTAATTTGTATGCACTACTTTTAAATTAAAGTTTACTATAGCAGATTCAAATCGACATAAAACTCTTATAAGTCAATAACCCACTCATATTATTTCATAATTAGACAGAAAATTTTAATCTCTTTCTATTGACATAAACTATGGAACTAATCTAAATTTTTATGTTTAAGAATTTTTTTATACATGATGAAAAATAATCTTTCTAACATTTATGGTATCATTCCATTTGTATAAAATGCAGAATTAATGAATACATTTTTAAAGCTTCAGTTCAATTAATAGCCATTCTACATAGGAAAGCCTAAACCCATACAAGTTGGTTTTGAGCTCAAGTCATCAACGCAACTTCAAATGACCATAATTCTGAAACTACTTGTTGGAATTGGGTAAAACTTAACATTTTGTCTTATTTTTGTACATAGTTAATACCTACAAATTTTTATCAAATCTGAGGGGGGGGGGGAGATAAAATTTTGAACTTCGGCTAGATGATTTGACGTGGAATGGCCCAGGGGCTGTCTCAAGGGAGGAAGATATTGGGGATTAATCTACCATACCATAATTTTTAAAATAGTTCTGGAATAAATATGAACCTCGCTTTTTCTAAATTTTCTAATATAGGCATATTTATTTATATGAATTTGAATAGTTTCGAATATTTTACCAATATGCTTGTTTTGTTTTTTTTATACTGACTAAACCCCTTGAATTTTTTTCTGAGATCGGTTCTGCTTTAATAATATTTTAAACTATTGTTTCTAAATATATGTACAACTTTAAAAGGTTTTGTCTTTGAACAAAAAATATGTACAAAAAATAATCAGGCATTGCCTGATTCTTCCCACCATCCTAACTTTTATAAATCCAGATAATTTAAAATATTTTGGATGCATTGACAAATGTTTTGGATTAATAAAAAGAAAAAGTTTTATGGTAAATTTTAGTAAATGTTAAATCATTAATAGTAAACTTGAGGTCTCTTGAAGTTCTACAGATAGTTGGATTTCTTCTACTATAATAATGATGAATGATGAATATTACAACGATAATGACATAAAATGTAGGTTGAAAATCTAAATTTATTTTTAAAATGATACCGACTCCCGCATCATCTTCGATTATTATAAGGACAACTATCTAAACACTTAAAATGAGGCATCAACTTACAAATAATAAAGTAATATAACTTATAAAATTATGAAGGGTGATCGCTTATTATAAAAATTGGAAATAAATCTACAAATCAATTAACTAAAAACAATTACAACAATTCCTTTTTTCAAAATCATCTCACTTTTATTCGAGATAAAAGTGAAAAATTACCTAGATTTTAAACAATTATCAATATTAACCTAAAAACAGAGGTCCAATAGAGAAAGATATCACTGAGGTGAGAAGGGTTGTCCTTCTCAAGAGACCTGACGACGTTGATATGTGTCAATTGCCAAATTACTCCAATGCGAGAGAATAGACAAACAAGAAAGAGAGGCCAATCAAGAGAGAGTCGTGGGTAATTGGTTTCAATTTGGCCCTTCCTTTTTATGTAAATTTCCCAAAAGGCAAAAATTTTCTTTCAGAAGAGGCAGCCTTATTTAGTTCAGGAGGACAATGGGAATATATCAGTCGTGTAGAGCAATTTTAAATACATTGCTCAAGACAGATGTACTTGATCATCTGAAAGATATAATTCAATAATAGATCCATAGGGGAGTAAAATTAAACTAGGGAAAATAATCAATAAAGAATACTCCTATTTTTAAAATACTTAGTAACTTGTCACAAAATAATATTAAAATCAGGTAAAAGTTTAATTGAAATGTAAGAAAATATCTTCTACATATAGTCTAAGTAATTTATATAGACCAGAATGTTTTGGTTATTTTATAAACACAGTGTGACTAAAATTTGGGATTTTAAAATATACCTGTTGTCACAATATGTGAATCCCAAGTGAGAAAAGAATTCCAAGAAAGCACATAATAGTAAATAATTAGTATATAGAAAGCATTAATAGTAAGCAGTAAGTAAATAGTTAGCACATAAATATACTCAATAAGCAGTACATAGAAAGCATATTAAAACATTTCTTATTCCAAGTTGAACTCCTTTTTCTTATAATTGCAGGTAATTGATTCCAGGCATTATTTTTAAAATTCTGTATTATACTAAATAAAATGTTCATTAAATAGCTGGTTATTTATCTTCAGTTGATTGTTATTTATTTAATACTCTTAAAATTCAAAATCACTCTCTTGAAAAATCATATTAAAAAAAAAAAAACCTTTTACAGGGTGGTCAATTTAAAACGCCTGTTTTCATAAGTCACAAGACCATGATATTAGCGAACTCCCATCGCCTCATTTTCAGTTAAAAAAGGACTTGATAAGCTTGGTTAGATCGCTCTTTTTCGACTTTGGCTGGCTTCGCTCAAAAGGGATTGACATACACCCAACAAACTGCTTACCACAACAAATACACCCCAAGTTCATAGAGGGCCATACTGAACGGCTCACAATAGGCCACATCTAGAAATCACATAGCAGGAGTGTTCAAATTTGAATTTTTTTACTTTTAAAAACCACCAGTCTTACAATATTATAGCCTGAAAATACAATTTCAGCTATTTTAGTTTGTATTGTGCACTTATTTTATAGAAATGCCAAAATGGAATCATATTGTTCATATCTATTCTGGAATGTTTTTATTAATATGCTATGGATATTAATTGTTTATAGCAGTTCACCCTTAATTCATTTTAGAATAAATGAAGTAATAGACTCCTTATTTAAAACACAATAACGCAATAACATTGATCAGTCAAAGCGAATGCAATTCGATACATTGATATGCCATGATGATTATAATGACATACACTACCCTAACACAGATATAAATTAGTTTAATCAAACAAGAAACAGAAACTGTAAATAAATGGGAACAGTTTAAAAGATAAGTCAAGAGTAGACTCAAACAAGAGCCACGCTTTAGCTTACCATAAAATAAAAACATTCATATTATCATGAAAACATATTTGAAAATGCTTCTTGTACATAATCATGAAGAAGAAAAATGTTATTACAAACATGTTTAGAATTTAAATAAAATTCAAGAATTAAAACTCATTTCGGTACTAATTACTTTACACTACCAAATGGTTCAAGTAGGCCAGGAACTAAGGACTATTTCATACTAAAATAACATGAATACCATAATGTTGAAAAAAGTAAATTCTTTTTTACAACATTTAACATAAACTTAAAAACCTAATTTAAACGATAGGATTCGTCATGGATCTAGATTAATTGAATCAGAATATTGAGAACTCTTTTATAATTACGGACAGATAGAATATGTGTGTTTAGTTGGTTTAAATACAAAAAAAAAAAAAAAAAATTATTCATTTTGGTCATGAAGTGAAATAATTAACAAAAATCAAAACACCTTCACTTTTCAGTAACAAAAAGTAATTACATAAAAGCTTTAAGAATCTAAATAATAGTTTTAGGTACCCAAGTTATATATATAGACAATTCGATTAAAATGATAACTTTTATGTAAAAAAAAAATAAAAAAATTTAATCAAATCAATTTGAGTTCTATGCAACTATAGAATGGTCTAGAACAACAGAATGCAAGAGTGATAAGAGATTGCTACATAACATACCTAATAAAAAAGCTAAAAAACAATAAATTCAGATGATCCAAATTTATAATAACCTAAATGTTTATTATTAGGATCCCTGTTATAGATTTAAAATAGGAAATAAAATAAAAACTACAAGGCTAACTCAACTCTAATTTAATGAAGGAAAAAGAATGAAATTTGCATAACTGGGACAAAATGTTTAGCATTTACCAGGATTTGAGTCACTTTAGTTGACATAAGATTGGTCTATTATTCATAATTCACAGGAATGAATGTAGAACAAATGAGTACAACAATAAAACAAAACGTAACAACGATTAACATTTATTAAAGAAGCATAACATACTCAAAAAAAAAATCAAGTGAAAACTTAGCTTACCTGTCAATTCCAAAGGGTTTGTGAAATGGTGAAGAATCAGCAAAATATAGGCTGTACACTAACTTTCCGAATATAAAAACTATACAAATAAAACCAAACAATGCTAACCAACCGATTAACCAGAATAATTCAGTAAAAGTGAAGGAATATCCAAATCGACAAAGGATAATGGCAGTTAGACAAGCTATATAACCTGAAAGTTAAACTTGGAAGGTTCTAGCCCGCCCAAACCGAACTTTTCAAATATTAAATATTTATTTATTGTTTTCAGTTTTCTTTAACCATCAAGTCACACCCAAAAATTTTGTATTCTTCTTTGTTAATTTAATAATTATTAATATTATAAATTAATATAATATTATCTTAAGTTTAAAAAATAATAGTAATAAATTATAATTTATATATTATATAATTATAATTTACTAAATAATAGTAATGAATTTATAAAACATGATTCTTGAATTGTAGAATAAGTTAGCCCAAAAGGAAAAGAAAAGGCAATGAAAAGACAAAAAAAAAAAAACAAATGTCTAAAATTATACTTAAAACACTTCTGCCATCTTTGTTGAACTATTTTGTATGTCAGAATTTTATTTTTAAAAGATGGAATATATAGGTTGTATCCAATAATGTCTTAAGTGGTAATATAGTTACCAAGAGAACCTGATGAGTTTTAAATTTATAATTTATTAAATAAATGTAATTTCTAACACTAATATACTAAAAATAAGTATAGAAAAATTTATTTGAACTTATGTAAAATGGTATTGTACCTAAAACAAACAAAAATAATTCTCTCATGCATATTATTATACTGAAGTTTTTTTTTTATATTTCTTAAAAAACATAATTTATCATATTAAAAGTTTTTATTAATCTTATTTTTTTTTTAATCATTTTAACTGAAGAGAAAATATTGACCATGATCTTCTCTCCTCAGTTAAAATTATATTTTAAAAATATTATTTAAATATGAGCATTAAATTTAATAATTTTATTATTTATATTAGTTTTATTATTTATTTTTATTTTATTTTTATAACTTGCTAAATTTGATCAACTTTACATTAATTAGAAGAAGACTTATTGATCATCGACTTTTAATATGTTTTTTTTTTTAAATGGACCAACAAAAAATTTATATCAAGGCCCTATCGATTATATTGTCCATGGTATCGTATATGGTGGTATTGTCCATGGTAAGATTCAGCTGAAATGTAAAAAATAGAAAAAATGATATTAAATGCTAAATCCCCTTTTTGAAATCAAATATTTAAATATTTACTTTGTCGAATATTTAAAAGGGTATATTTTTTTCATGAATATAACATTAGCATTTTTTTAATGTGGTGTAAAATGAATAATTTTTTTTTTCATTTTTTTACTTAGACCACTTCCATAATTATGGGCTCAAATACTTTCAAAAGTAATGAATGAACCATGGGCTTAGGAAAGTTGGATAAAAAGGACTAGTTGACAGGTTCTCTCAGAATCACCACCCCTTGGTAGCGGTTGGGGAAAACTACCTACTTCTTCTTCGGTGAAGCTTTCTTGGCCGCTGTCTTCTTAGCTGGAGCCTTTTTGGCAGGGGCCTTCTTCGCCTTGGGTGTCGTAGCGGGCTTAGCTTTGGCCACCTTAGGCTTGGGGGTCTTAGCGGCAGTTGGAGGTTTCTTGGTCTTCTTAGTCTTAGGCGCTGCAGCTGCCTTCTTAGTTGCCGCAGCCTTTGATTTGCTGGCAGCGGACGATTTGGCTGGGGCCTTCTTGATGCGCCTTTGCCTTTGGTCTGAACAAGCGAGCCGGAGGCAACCGCAGAGACGAGGTACTTCTTGATAAAGTGAGACTTCTTCTCCGCCTCGATCGTTTACGTCGAGCTGATATACTTTTTGATCGCCTGGGTCGAAGATCTGCCTCTCTCCTTGAGTGACTTGATGGCAGCAGTTACCATCTGAGAAACGGGCGGGTTTTGGATAACATTAGTTGAAATATAAATAAATAAAAAAAAAGTGAAAATATAGACTTTTTAGAACAGATTGATAGGTGAGGAAATTTCTCGGGGTAATGTGACAAAAGTAACTTGCTTCGATCAAGCAGAGATTCCCTGACATAAGCATCTGCCAACCACAGCGATCTATTGTAATAATGTAGTCACTTTGATCTTCTTTTTAAAAAATAAAAAAGATAAAAAAGAAGGTGTTGAGCTACAAGGATTTAAAGTTTAACTAGTGAGGTGGGGTTTAGGGGTCCTCACACGTTACTAAAGTTCTTGAATCGATGATTCCTAGTCTAATCATTTTGTTCTTTTTAGAGATTATCTAGACTAGACATGATTCACATTTGGCAAGTTTTTCCAGCCAGTTATCATCCACCATTATTCTTCTATAGTCGCTGTAATATAATGTAAAAAATGTAAGCAATAGACAACGAGACTATGGGCATTGGCATTAATTCTTATCTTATTATACATAGTTGCAAATTATGTCTATATATTAATCACGGACGATAAAGAAAGGATCCCAATGTATAATTTTTTTTTTTTTTTTCATAAAGACTATTATGACTTCCTTGTTGGAATAGTATTTGACAAGATGATGGGTTTTTAAAGCGGAATAAAAATTTCTCTAGTGAATATTTGCCTCAGGTGTGTAAAAATTTTGTATACATTATTACTTATACCATTCCTACGTGCATACGCTGTAATAATGTGAACCAGTACTATGCATTTACAAATAAATTAAGCAATAAGCCTCTAATTTTTTCTGTATATTATCAATTTTTTGTCTTTTATTTTAATTTTTTTTTTTTTATAAAACTATAAAAATATTAATTAATCAAGGAATGAAAGGTTTTCATTGTTTATAATTATTAATTATATTTTTATGAGATTCCTATTATGTAGGAAAGATGCAAAAGGAGTTATGCATAATATGAATTTTTGATGTAATGAAAAACTTTAGTGTCTCACTATACCCACCTAAGCAGTAGTGTCAATTACATACCACCAGTTAAATGTTTACATAATTAACTTCATTCATTTAATGGATTACTCATAGTTTCTATCTGATGGTGTCTGAAAAAAATCACAGAAAATATATAGCTTTGGATAAATGGAGAACGTGGGCACTCGCTCCAGGGGGTGTACCCAGTGGGTGTACACCAGGCTGGAGGGGGTGTACCCACCTCTTCATTTGAATGATAAAAAAAAAAAAAAACTTTCCAGATAAAAAGATTTTAGCCTATAAATGACCCAATAGTATATTGCTACCAGTAAATAAATAAAGCAGTATATGGTCAATTCAGTTCTGATGCAGCTTAATTCATACTTCCTTCTTTCTTAGAACACAAAGAAAAAATCTGGTGCGTGCGCGCAACACACAACTTTCACTTACCAACTTACTTAGATAAGAAATTGACGTGTTTTGTTAGATATCATTTCCCAAAATCACACATTTTTCTACATTCATATCTTATTTTTATTAATCGTTAAAGCCGTTTTTGAGTAAATAAAAAACCCCGTGAAAATGATACAAAATTTATTAAGTAAAGTCCCCCCTTCGGTTGATCAATTTTGATGAAATGTTGGCTATCACATATTTGGCATATACATACATCAAATACCCAGTTTGGTCACAATCGTGAAAGCCGTTTTTGAGTAAATAAAAAAGCACGTAAAAATGATACAAAATTTATTAAGTAAAGTGCCCCCTGCAGTTGATCAATTTTGATGAAATTTTTACAGACATATCTCGGGCATATATGTAGATCAAATACTAAGTTTAATCAAAATAGTTAGAGCCGTTTTTGAGAAAATCAAAAAAACACGTGAAAATGTTACAAAATTTATTAAGTATAGTCCCCCCTCCGGTTAATCAATTTTGATGAAATCTTTACAGTCATATCTCGGGCATATAAATACATCAAATACCCAGTTTGATCAAAATCGTTAAAGCCGATTTAGAGTAAATAAAAAAAACACGTGAAAATGTTACAAAATTTATTAAGTAAAGTCCCCCCTCCGGTTAATCAATTTTAATGAAATTTTTACAGTCATATCTCGGGCATATAAATAGATGAAATACTCAGTTTAATCAAAATCGTTAGAGCCGTTTTTGAGAAAATCGAAAAAAACATAAAAAGTTATTAAATAAAGTACCCCCTCCCTTTGAGCAATTTTGATGAAATTTTTGCTGTCACATCGCGGGCATATACCTACACTAAATACCCAATTTCAGGTTCGCACGGTTTATGGTTCTTGAGCTAGTCTGTTCACATACACACACACAGACACACACACACACACACAGACCATTTCGCGGGACTTGGTCATTTCGACTCAGGGGACCCCATAACGTGAATAACCGTTGAAAACCGGAAGTCGAAATTTTTCACGATCGCAATACTTCCACTTACTATATATTACATATATAGGTAAGTGAAAGTAAAAATGTTCATTTACAAACTGCTACTTGCATTTCATTAAAAAAGTTTCATTATTTTAGTTCCACTTTTTTTCTGTTATTTATGCATATGGTCACAGAACCCAAATCCCCCTGGGGAAGTTAACAATGCAAGTTTTGATTTCTCTCTAAAGAAAACAATAAAATCATCTAAACCCCCCTGAAGTGCATAAACAAAGTTTTCTAAATCTTCTGACTGGGTATAAAGACTTTATCCATCACCAAATGGGACAAATAATCAGTTATTCAAATAATATTCTTAAATAAAACTCCAAAGTTATGATTCAAATCTAAATACAAAAAAAAAATTAAAAAAAAAAATTCCTTCATATCATAAAATGATAACTCGCTGAATCAATATATAGATTTTATTACAAGAGATATCAATAAGCTTTTTATAAAACATAATGTGTTTTTTTCTAATTTTGAAACAATTCATACTGATAAGGATTAAAAACTAACAAAACGTGAGAAAAGTTAAGTTTATTAATTAGCATTTCCAAGTCCATTTGAACCTTTTCTGAGTCAGCTTTAACAAAGGTCTAATAATTTTCAAGTATCCAATCTGAATGGGAATCATACTTTAAAAAATTATTTCCAACTCACAATCACTGCAGCACAACATTTACATCAGTAACACACCCATTACTAGATGGCGAAATTTCATTAGGAGAGCTTGACAACTCAATATATTCTACCAAAAACGGAAAGACATCCGGACCCGACTCAGTGCCCTATGAATTTTACAAAGGTCTGCCATTAAACTGGAAATTATATTTATTGGCCTTATTTAATCGTATTTTAACGCTGGAAGAAATCCCAACTAACTGGTGCAAACTCCGCAACATCATGATTTATAAGAAAGGATCTCCAAAATCTCCGGAAAACTATGGAAATATTTCTTTAGCCAACTGTATCCTTAAATTATTTACACAGATCATCCTAGAAAGACTCAACCTATAGATAGAAGAGACTGACAGTATGCCTGAATCCCAAGCTGGCTTTCGTCGTGGAAGAGGGTGCTTGGATAATATTTTCGTCTTTACCTCGCTCATCCAACTTTCACCCACTGGCCCAAAACTTTACGCTGCAGTTATTGATCTCAAAAAAGCATTCGACTCTGTAAATCATATGCTACTTTGGCACAAGCTCTTCAACATGGGAATCAGCGGTCGATTAATAAGAATAGTAAAGAGTCTGTATGAGAATGCGTGCCTATTGATTTCCAAGAGTGGGGATAGCTTCGTGGAAGTAACGGAGGGGGTGCTCCAGGGAGAGTCTCTCAGTCCAGTTTTGTTCAACTTGTTTATTGCTGATATTGAACATCATTTAAGGACAAATGGAGTAAGAGGTAAGAGAGTCAGTGATAAATACGATATACTTTATAGAATATAGAAGACCTCATCATATTTGGAAAATCCCATTACGACATGGCGGAAAAATTGTCACTCTTATACAATTATTGTGAACAAAACAGACTAAATGTGAATGTAGATAACACTAAAGTTATTATATTTCAGAATGGGAGACCTAAAGTAGAGCACAAATTCAGGTACAATGATCAGGAAATCGGAACAGTCTCTGCGGTTACCTACCTGGGTGTGATGTTCTCTAGATCTGGACTATTTTTGTGTGCAGCGAAGCAGGCGATTACCAAAACAAATATAGCGAGTGGGATGGTAAGAAGCATTTGCACTCAGTCTAAGTCAAGATGCTGGGAAACATAAGAAAAGCTGTGCCAATCCATGGTGGTTAGTGTTCTGCTTTACGGTGCAAGCGTCTGGTCACTCAGGTATCTCGACATGATAGAAAGGTGCCATATTTCATTTTATAAACGCTTGCTGAACATGCATCCATCAACTCCACAGTACATTGTACGTCTCGAAAAAGGCAAAGTCCATATTGAGCATAATGTTTTAGAACAAGCCTTAAACTGGGTAACAAAGATATTAGAAATGCCAAACAACAGGTACCAAGAGTTTGCTTTGACGCCCTTTGCAGACTTGCCACATTGCACCCTAACAGTTCAAAGCATAACTGGTTCCTGCAGCTGCAAGATATATTAAAATCATTTCGAGTCGAGGACCGTATAACATCCACAATAAGTACAACAGAGAGAAGAAAAGAAATAAAAAAAGCCCTTAGCTCTATTAAGGAAACCCTTCACAGAACAGTCCTGGAAAGGATGTACAGTTCATCTTCTTGTCCAAATTATCAAGATTTTTACAATCCAGCATTCACTCCACAGCGCCATCTACAGATAAATCTACCCCACTCACAGGCAAAAATAATCTCGCAAATCCAAACATCCAGCATAATATCTATAAGTATCTCTCACCGGTACTCCACATATAAGTTGAGTCCTGCCGACAAATGCCTCGTTTGCAATAAGGAAGAAAACGAAACTCTCTAACACTTCATCTGTACTTGCCCGATCTACTCAGCTTATAGAAAATACTACTTGCCTAACTTCATCAACATTTTTCCCCATCAGTACCACCAGATTATACAAAATGCCGACATACCTACCTACAGAGCTTTGTTCGAGTATACAGTGCGAAGTTTCAACCTCCGAAGATTAATGCTGGAAGAATAGATCCGAAGACATGATAATAGTCATGATATTTTGATTTATTATTGTTAAATCACTATATGTTATTTATTCCGTTTCGGTGTCTCTTATTTATTCTTTATTGCTATTTTCTTGTTATTGTTACTTGCTTGTTCGACTGCTATTAATTTTCTTTGTTTTGTTTTTATTTGGTCGTTGCAGTAAAAAAAAAAAAAAAAATGTCAAAAAAATGGAACTAAGAATTAATAATGAGAAAAGTGCATTGTATACACTCAATTTAATAGTAATTGTACACTCTCTATTTGTATGGGGGACATCCCCGTAAACAAATAAACAATTATTATTATTATTAGCTCAAAAATTATCTGACGTATCATGAACTTTTACTACTGATTAAGCTCTAGATACAAACAAAAAAGTAAATAAAAACATATTGTAAGGGTCATTTTGCTTATAACCCGGTCTCACAAATTATTGGGTTGGCGATATATGTCGGTTTAATGGTTTTTCATGAATGTTCACAAATTTTTTTAGGCTTTCTATTTTGATACATTTCACCTTTTTTCTTACAAATTGGAATATTTTTGATTAAATGATAGTATTTTTTATTATTAAAAAGAGTTTTAAGTTTGCCAAACCTCGATAGTAGAAGGTAGTTAAAAATCAAAGAAACTGGAATGAGAACATATAGCATTTCCAAGCCTATTTGAACCTTTTCTGAGTCAGCTTTAGCCATTTCCAAATCCCAAGAAACCCTTTCCAATTCAAACGTAGCCCTTTCCATATGAATTGTAACCCTTCCCAAATCAAATGTGGCCCCTTACCACTCAATTGTACCCCTTTTTATTTAAATTGTAACCGTTTGCATTTCAATTGTCACCCTTGAAAAAATCTTTGAACTCTTGTTAGCACAAAGAAGAAAATATTTAGAACAAAAAGTTTCATTTTTTTCCATTCCAATTGGCACTCTTGAAAATGAATTGAAATTTAACCTACTTTGCAGTGGGTCAAGTTGAGGTCTCAGAACTCACCGGGATAAAGAATGACAGTATGTTTATATATTTTTTCAAAAGTATTTATTGGCCATAGCAGTAAACCAATGTATTTAATAAAACATTCCTGAAGAAATGATTTTCGTTGGGTATTTAAAAATCAAAAAAACTGGAATGAGAACATGTATCAAATTTCTATAATGGTATACCATTCTTCTCTAGTTAATAAATTTAAACTCAACATTAATACTCCTTTAACGTTGGTTAGAATAGTCTTTTGATGTATGGTGAATCTAGGAAGAGGTATTCCTTAATTCGGTAAAAAATTTACAAATAATTGGATCTATCCATTAAATGCTAAAGGTTCGACTCAAATTTAAGAAATTTTAAGGACTGGAAAAAATAAATAATAATAATAATAATAATAAAAAAAGGATTCAAACAAGATGGAACCACTGACCAATAAGTACAAATATATGCACATATTTTAAGGGTTATTTTGCTTATAACCCGGTGTCACCAACTATTGGGGTGGCTATAAATTTTTAACTAACATATTTGAGTATTTATAATAACATATATATTTTCATATTTAGCTTAACATAAAATCACAAAAGTAGCCGTTGTAATCATAAAAGAATTAACTTCTATAAGGTAGTAATCAACTCACTTCATCTAATATTTTCAAATGCATATGAAAAAACTACATAAATTCACGTTTACATACTACATTCTATGTAGCAAGAGAAACCTAAATAATGCCTAGTAATTTTTTTTTACCGGACCAGAGCTATGCTGTAAGACCTGCTTGAAAATAATTCAATACTTTTTGAAGCGAAGGGCTCTACTGTTTATCAAGTATGATAGAATTATTAATTGAGGTCCCTTGAGTGCATCAAAATAATTCAATCGCAGAACTATGATACACTAATCTATCAATGTAATAAATAAGCCTGTCTGGTTTGAATGTGTTTCACAGATCTTTCTGAGAAGGCTCTACTCATTTTATAGTTTGATAGCTCAAACAATTACTTTCTACTAGCACTATATTAAATTTCAAAAAGTGTTACAAATAGACTTGCTTTTTTAAATTTAATTATATTTCCTTACTTTTCAAACTAGAGATTTTGAATAAAAGGAACGCAAACGAATAAATATTTTAAATTTGTACTAAAGGACTATTAATTCAAACGAATGTATTTGGAGCAATTTTCAATGAGAAGAAAAAATAAAGTTTGCATTTTTCGGTTTTCCATTGAATTGAATTAACCCAATCTATTAGCAGACCTTCACTGTACAGGAATGGGAATAAGAGTGGGAGAAACAAAACAAAATAAATCGCCGCATATTTTAAAAGAGATTCTGCGCTGAAAGAAAAGTGTCAAAACCAGTTTTAAAAAAAATAAAGGATTAATTTTGAATTCTGGGCAGTCGGAGAAGGTTCTAGATAGTTCGATAACCGTCCACCGTTTCGACCAATCAGATTCGAGAGATCGGTCTGGCCCGGCCGAGAACATTCGGCGGGCTATATAAACCTCGCAGCTCCGGCGGTCCGGCAGTATACAGATCGAAAAGTGATACGAATACTTGAGTGCGATTATTCGCTCGACCCTATTTATTATATCTAGTGTTATTGTCGATTAGTGTGAGTAAAATGCCAGCTATTGGAATTGATCTTGGTACAACTTATTCGTGCGTCGGGGTTTGGCAGCACGGAAAAGTGGAGATCATCGCCAACGACCAAGGCAACAGGACGACACCGAGCTATGTCGCCTTCACGGACACCGAGAGGCTCATAGGAGACGCTGCGAAAAATCAGGTTGCCATGAACCCTCAAAACACAGTTTTCGATGCTAAAAGATTGATCGGCAGGAAATACGACGATCCCAAAATACAGGATGACTTAAAATTGTGGCCATTCAAAGTTGTCAACGATTGCTCCAAACCTAAAATCCAGGTAGAATACAAAGGCGAAACGAAACGTTTTGCTCCAGAAGAAATAAGTTCCATGGTCCTGACCAAGATGAAGGAGACTGCTGAATCATACCTAGGAACCAAAGTGAAAGACGCAGTTATCACAGTTCCTGCCTACTTCAATGACTCTCAGAGGCAAGCGACCAAGGACGCAGGTGCCATAGCCGGCTTGAACGTCCTGAGGATTATCAACGAGCCAACAGCTGCAGCCCTCGCCTATGGGTTGGACAAGAATCTGAAGGGCGAGAGGAACGTTTTGATCTTCGACCTCGGAGGTGGTACTTTTGACGTTTCAATTCTAACAATAGATGAGGGCTCTCTCTTTGAAGTCAAATCCACCGCTGGGGACACTCATCTGGGTGGAGAAGACTTCGACAACAGGCTAGTCAATCATTTGGCAGAAGAGTTCAAGAGGAAGTACAGGAAAGATCTGAAGAGTAACCCGAGAGCAATAAGAAGGTTGAGAACTGCTGCGGAAAGAGCCAAAAGAACTCTGTCTTCTAGCACAGAAGCCAACATTGAAATCGACGCCCTATACGAAGGTATCGACTTTTACACCAAAGTATCGAGGGCCAGGTTCGAAGAGCTCTGTGCCGATCTCTTCAGATCGACATTGCAACCTGTCGAAAAGGCTTTGCAAGACGCCAAGCTGGATAAAAGTTCCATCCATGATGTTGTCCTGGTGGGAGGGTCTACCCGCATTCCAAAGATACAGAGCCTTCTACAGAATTTCTTCAACGGTAAATCCCTTAATTTGTCAATTAATCCAGATGAGGCAGTTGCTTATGGAGCCGCTGTCCAAGCAGCCATCCTCAGTGGAGATCAGAGCTCACAGATACAAGATGTACTCTTAGTCGATGTAGCACCACTTTCTCTGGGCATTGAAACCGCTGGTGGAGTTATGACAAAAATAATCGAGAGGAACAGTAGGATCCCTTGCAAGCAGACCCAGACGTTCACCACCTATTCCGACAATCAGCCAGCGGTCACTATTCAGGTGTTTGAAGGTGAGAGAGCTATGACAAAGGACAACAACCTCCTCGGCACATTTGACCTGACAGGGATCCCGCCTGCACCTCGTGGAGTTCCCAAGATCGAAGTCACCTTTGACCTGGATGCAAATGGTATTCTAAATGTCTCTGCCAAAGAGAACAGCACCGGGAAGTCAAAGAACATCAGGATAGAGAACAATAAAGGCAGGCTATCAAAAGAGGAAATTGATAGAATGGTCAACGAGGCAGAAAGGTACAAAGCAGAAGATGATGCTCAGAGGGAGAGAATAGCTGCAAGGAACCAACTCGAGAGCTACCTCTTCTCTGTGAAGCAAGCAGTCGATGAGGCTGGAGACAAACTGAGCGAGGATGACAAGAACAAAGTGAGGGCCAGGTGCGATGAGACCATGAGGTGGCTGGATAACAACACCCTCGCAGACAAGGAGGAGTACCAGCACAAACTGCAGGAACTTCAGAAAGAGTGCGTCTCCTACATGACCAAGATGCATGGCGGTAGCTCCGGCTCTACTTGTGGGCAGCAGAGCGGCAACAAATTTGGCCAAGCCTCTTCCGGACCCACCATCGAAGAAGTGGATTAAATGAATTGAGTTCCTATATCTAGATAATTCTAATTGTTAAAATTAGAATTTATTTATTTGATATTTTATTTTAAAAGACTGATTATTATTTGTAAATAATTATGTTTTATTGTAAATAGCTATCCTACACATCAAGTTGCAGTTGTTTTATTTTTGTATATTTCCTGTAAATACTGTAAATATGTACTTTATTTATTTTTATTTTTTTAAATTATTATTTAAATAAATTAAAATTTAAACATAAATCTGTGTTATCATTTACCCCAAATTTCATCTTTATATTGAATAATTTAAAACAAATAAATTAAATTACAAGTAAATTAAGAAATAATGATATTATGTATAGATAAAATTAAAAATATTTAACTAGAAGTTTACTACTACTAAGTTAAAATATTACATTATCTTAAACCTGTTGAGCTCAAGTTAGATTAGTGGGATCTTCTATATGATATGGACTAAGGAGTATCCAAATAGTGTAAGAGGTAGCAATGTTAAAACATTCAGGTATAGTCACCTAATAACAGAGAAAAAAAAAACAACCACAAAGCTATTGTATTTCACAATTAATAACAGGTTCCAATGAAATCTAACACTTAAAAAGTAAAGGAAATTTTTTTTTCTGTGAAATTCTCAAATTTGGTAATTCCGTGTCATTTTAAAAGATTTAAACTTTCTAATTTTGGAAGGCTTTAAGCAGAGACAGATAGAAAATTAAAAAAAAATGTGGGAAAAATAAGGTTGTAAAATAAGATTTTTTATGTATTTTCGGCAATTTCAAATTTTATTATCATCTATAAAAATAGAGCATTATTATTTGTATAGAAATATTTAAATTTTCTGTGTCGAATTGGATATCATTTTTATACTTGTCTGTGTTGCGTATTTTCCAACTTCACTATTTTTTAACACGATATATCGATTAAATTATAATTCATTAAATGTTCCCAACTAAGAATCGGACCTTTTAAGCAATAAATTGTCGTTAGGACTGTCTATTTAGTTTTTTAAACAATTTTATCAAGTGCTCAGTAATAATGTGCATTATGCAATTTTTGTTGGTAAAACAATTGCAGTCAAATTTTCTCTGTATCATAAAATGTCAACTCGCTGAATCAACATATAGTTTTTATTACATGAGACGCCAATAAGCTTTTTACAAAACATGAAGTGTTTTTTTCTAATTTTAGAAAAGTTAAGTTTTAAAAATAACATGTTCCGAGTATTTTCAGAAATCATGTACAAAGAAAAATTTAATATTTTGGACTATTTATCTGAAACATTTTTGAATTTTCATTATTCCAATCAAGAGGTGGGCTACTCTTAAAGTTCGGCATCAGAGAACTACAGGAGTAGGCCACCTCTAAAAATGGATGTATTGAAACATTTAATGGTGATTTATACGTAAGTTACTAAACACCCCAAGGCACCTGATATTTTTAAATGGATGTGACACCAGTACATTGATCTATTTTATGTAGCTGGGTAAAATAATATAATAAAAACTGTGCCACAAAATTTTCTAAAAAAGGTCTAATAATTTTCAAGTATATTAGCTCAAAAATTATCTGACGTATCATGAACTTTTACTACTGATTAAGCTCTAGATACAAACAAAAAAGTAAATAAAAACATATTGTAAGGGTCATTTTGCTTATAACCCGGTCTCACAAATTATTGGGTTGGCGATATATGTCCGTTCAATGGTTTTTCATGAATGTTCACAAATTTTTTTAGGCTTTCTATTTTGATACATTTCACCTTTTTTCTTACAAATTGGAATATTTTTGATTAAATGATAGTATTTTTTATTATTAAAAAGAGTTTTAAGTTTGCCAAACCTCGATAGTAGAAGGTAGTTAAAAATCAAAGAAACTGGAATGAGAACATATAGCATTTCCAAGCCTATTTGAACCTTTTCTGAGTCAGCTTTAGCCATTTCCAAATCCCAAGAAACCCTTTCCAATTCAAACGTAGCCCTTTCCATATGAATTGTAACCCTTCCCAAATCAAATGTGGCCCCTTACCACTCAATTGTACCCCTTTTTATTTAAATTGTAACCGTTTGCATTTCAATTGTCACCCTTGAAAAAATCTTTGAACTCTTGTTAGCACAAAGAAGAAAATATTTAGAACAAAAAGTTTCATTTTTTTCCATTCCAATTGGCACTCTTGAAAATGAATTGAAATTTAACCTACTTTGCAGTGGGTCAAGTTGAGGTCTCAGAACTCACCGGGATAAAGAATGACAGTATGTTTATATATTTTTTCAAAAGTATTTATTGGCAATAGCAGTAAACCAATGTATTTAATAAAACATTCCTGAAGAAATGATTTTCGTTGGGTATTTAAAAATCAAAAAAACTGGAATGAGAACATGTATCAAATTTCTATAATGGTATACCATTCTTCTCTAGTTAATAAATTTAAACTCAACATTAATACTCCTTTAACGTTGGTTAGAATAGTCTTTTGATGTATGGTGAATCTAGGAAGAGGTATTCCTTAAGTCGGTAAAAAATTTACAAATAATTGGATCTATCCATTAAATGCTAAAGGTTCGACTCAAATTTAAGAAATTTTAAGGACTGGAAAAAATAAATAATAATAATAATAATAATAATAAAAAAAGGATTCAAACAAGATGGAACCACTGACCAATAAGTACAAATATATGCACATATTTTAAGGGTTATTTTGCTTATAACCCGGTGTCACCAACTATTGGGGTGGCTATAAATTTTTAACTAACATATTTGAGTATTTATAATAACATATATATTTTCATATTTAGCTTAACATAAAATCACAAAAGTAGCCGTTGTAATCATAAAAGAATTAACTTCTATAAGGTAGTAATCAACTCACTTCATCTAATATTTTCAAATGCATATGAAAAAACTACATAAATTCACGTTTACATACTACATTCTATGTAGCAAGAGAAACCTAAATAATGCCTAGTAATTTTTTTTTACCGGACCAGAGCTATGCTGTAAGACGTGCTTGAAAATAATTCAATACTTTTTGAAACGAAGGGCTCTACTGTTTATCAAGTATGATAGAATTATTAATTGAGGTCCCTTGAGTGCATCAAAATAATTCAATCGCAGAACTATGATACACTAATCTATCAATGTAATAAATAAGCCTGTCTGGTTTGAATGTGTTTCACAGATCTTTCTGAGAAGGCTCTACTCATTTTATAGTTTGATAGCTCAAACAATTACTTTCTACTAGCACTATATTAAATTTCAAAAAGTGTTACAAATAGACTTGCTTTTTTAAATTTAATTATATTTCCTTACTTTTCAAACTAGAGATTTTGAATAAAAGGAACGCAAACGAATAAATATTTTAAATTTGTACTAAAGGACTATTAATTCAAACGAATGTATTTGGAGCAATTTTCAATGAGAAGAAAAAATAAAGTTTGCATTTTTCGGTTTTCCATTGAATTGAATTAACCCAATCTATTAGCAGACCTTCACTGTACAGGAATGGGAATAAGAGTGGGAGAAACAAAACAAAATAAATCGCCGCATATTTTAAAAGAGATTCTGCGCTGAAAGAAAAGTGTCAAAACCAGTTTTAAAAAAATCTGGTGCGTGCGCGCAACACACAACTTTCACTTACCAACTTACTTAGATAAGAAATTTACGTGTTTTGTTAAATATCAATTCCCAAAGTCACACATTTTTCTACATTCATATCTTATTTTTATCAATCGTTAAAGCCGTTTTTGAGTAAATAAAAAACCCCGCGAAAATGATACAAAATTTATTAAGTAAAGTCCCCCCTTCGGTTGATCAATTTTGATGAAATGTTGGCTATCACATATTTGGCATATACATACATCAAATACCCAGTTTGGTCACAATCGTGAAAGCCGTTTTTGAGTAAATAAAAAAAGCACGTAAAAATGATACAAAATTTATTAAGTAAAGTCCCCCCTCCGGTTGATAAATTTTGATGAAATTTTTACAGACATATCTCGGGCATATAAATAGATCAAATACTAAGTTTAATCAAAATCGTTAGAGCCGTTTTTGAGAAAATCAAAAAAACACGTGAAAATGTTACAAAATTTATTAAGTAAAGTCCCCCCTTCGGTTAATCAATTTTTATGAAATTTTTACAGACATATCTCGGGCATATAAATACATCAAATACCTAGTTTGATCAAAATCGTTAAAGCCGATTTAGAGTAAATAAAAAAAACACGTGAAAATGTTACAAAATTTATTAAGTAAAGTCCCCCCTCCGGTTAATCAATTTTAATGAAATTTTTACAGTCATATCTCGGGCATATAAATAGATGAAATACTCAGTTTAATCAAAATCGTTAGAGCCGTTTTTGAGAAAATCGAAAAAAACCTAAAAAGTTATTAAGTAAAGTACCCCCTCCCTTTAAGTAATTTTGATGAAATTTATGCTGTCACATCGCGGGCATATACCTACACTAAATACCCAATTTCAGGATCGCACGATTTATAGTTTTTGAGCTAGTCTGTTCACATACACACACACACACACACAGACACACACACACACAGACCATTTCGCGGGACTTGGTCATTTCGACTCAGGGGACCCCAAAACGTGTATTTCCGTTGAAAACCGGAAGTCGAATTTTTTCACGATCGCAATACTTCCACTTACTATATATTTCATATATAGGTAAGTGAAAGTAAAAAATAAAGGATTAATTTTGAATTCTGGGCAGTCGGAGAAGGTTCTAGATAGTTCGATAACCGTCCACCGTTTCGACCAATCAGATTCGAGAGATCGGTCTGGCCCGGCCGAGAACATTCGGCGGGCTATATAAACCTCGCAGCTCCGGCGGTCCGGCAGTATACAGATCGAAAAGTGATACGAATACTTGAGTGCGATTATTCGCTCGACCCTATTTATTATATCTAGTGTTATTGTCGATTAGTGTGAGTAAAATGCCAGCTATTGGAATTGATCTTGGTACAACTTATTCGTGCGTCGGGGTTTGGCAGCACGGAAAAGTGGAGATCATCGCCAACGACCAAGGCAACAGGACGACACCGAGCTATGTCGCCTTCACGGACACCGAGAGGCTCATAGGAGACGCTGCGAAAAATCAGGTTGCCATGAACCCTCAAAACACAGTTTTCGATGCTAAAAGATTGATCGGCAGGAAATACGACGATCCCAAAATACAGGATGACTTAAAATTGTGGCCATTCAAAGTTGTCAACGATTGCTCCAAACCTAAAATCCAGGTAGAATACAAAGGCGAAACGAAACGTTTTGCTCCAGAAGAAATAAGTTCCATGGTCCTGACCAAGATGAAGGAGACTGCTGAATCATACCTAGGAACCAAAGTGAAAGACGCAGTTATCACAGTTCCTGCCTACTTCAATGACTCTCAGAGGCAAGCGACCAAGGACGCAGGTGCCATAGCCGGTTTGAACGTCCTGAGGATTATCAACGAGCCAACAGCTGCAGCCCTCGCCTATGGGTTGGACAAGAATCTGAAGGGCGAGAGGAACGTTTTGATCTTCGACCTCGGAGGTGGTACTTTTGACGTTTCAATTCTAACAATAGATGAGGGCTCTCTCTTTGAAGTCAAATCCACCGCTGGGGACACTCATCTGGGTGGAGAAGACTTCGACAACAGGCTAGTCAATCATTTGGCAGAAGAGTTCAAGAGGAAGTACAGGAAAGATCTGAAGAGTAACCCGAGAGCAATAAGAAGGTTGAGAACTGCTGCGGAAAGAGCCAAAAGAACTCTGTCTTCTAGCACAGAAGCCAACATTGAAATCGACGCCCTATACGAAGGTATCGACTTTTACACCAAAGTATCGAGGGCCAGGTTCGAAGAGCTCTGTGCCGATCTCTTCAGATCGACATTGCAACCTGTCGAAAAGGCTTTGCAAGACGCCAAGCTGGATAAAAGTTCCATCCATGATGTTGTCCTGGTGGGAGGGTCTACCCGCATTCCAAAGATACAGAGCCTTCTACAGAATTTCTTCAACGGTAAATCCCTTAATTTGTCAATTAATCCAGATGAGGCAGTTGCTTATGGAGCCGCTGTCCAAGCAGCCATCCTCAGTGGAGATCAGAGCTCACAGATACAAGATGTACTCTTAGTCGATGTAGCACCACTTTCTCTGGGCATTGAAACCGCTGGTGGAGTTATGACAAAAATAATCGAGAGGAACAGTAGGATCCCTTGCAAGCAGACCCAGACGTTCACCACCTATTCCGACAATCAGCCAGCGGTCACTATTCAGGTGTTTGAAGGTGAGAGAGCTATGACAAAGGACAACAACCTCCTCGGCACATTTGACCTGACAGGGATCCCGCCTGCACCTCGTGGAGTTCCCAAGATCGAAGTCACCTTTGACCTGGATGCAAATGGTATTCTAAATGTCTCTGCCAAAGAGAACAGCACCGGGAAGTCAAAGAACATCAGGATAGAGAACAATAAAGGCAGGCTATCAAAAGAGGAAATTGATAGAATGGTCAACGAGGCAGAAAGGTACAAAGCAGAAGATGATGCTCAGAGGGAGAGAATAGCTGCAAGGAACCAACTCGAGAGCTACCTCTTCTCTGTGAAGCAAGCAGTCGATGAGGCTGGAGACAAACTGAGCGAGGATGACAAGAACAAAGTGAGGGCCAGGTGCGATGAGACCATGAGGTGGCTGGATAACAACACCCTCGCAGACAAGGAGGAGTACCAGCACAAACTGCAGGAACTTCAGAAAGAGTGCGTCTCCTACATGACCAAGATGCATGGCGGTAGCTCCGGCTCTACTTGTGGGCAGCAGAGCGGCAACAAATTTGGCCAAGCCTCTTCCGGACCCACCATCGAAGAAGTGGATTAAATGAATTGAGTTCCTATATCTAGATAATTCTAATTGTTAAAATTAGAATTTATTTATTTGATATTTTATTTTAAAAGACTGATTATTATTTGTAAATAATTATGTTTTATTGTAAATAGCTATCCTACACATCAAGTTGCAGTTGTTTTATTTTTGTATATTTCCTGTAAATACTGTAAATATGTACTTTATTTATTTTTATTTTTTTAAATTATTATTTAAATAAATTAAAATTTAAACATAAATCTGTGTTATCATTTACCCCAAATTTCATCTTTATATTGAATAATTTAAAACAAATAAATTAAATTACAAGTAAATTAAGAAATAATGATATTATGTATAGATAAAATTAAAAATATTTAACTAGAAGTTTACTACTACTAAGTTAAAATATTACATTATCTTAAACCTGTTGAGCTCAAGTTAGATTAGTGGGATCTTCTATATGATATGGACTAAGGAGTATCCAAATAGTGTAAGAGGTAGCAATGTTAAAACATTCAGGTATAGTCACCTAATAACAGAGAAAAAAAAAACAACCACAAAGCTATTGTATTTCACAATTAATAACAGGTTCCAATGAAATCTAACACTTAAAAAGTAAAGGAAATTTTTTTTTCTGTGAAATTCTCAAATTTGGTAATTCCGTGTCATTTTAAAAGATTTAAACTTTCTAATTTTGGAAGGCTTTAAGCAGAGACAGATAGAAAATTAAAAAAAAATGTGGGAAAAATAAGGTTGTAAAATAAGATTTTTTATGTATTTTCGGCAATTTCAAATTTTATTATCATCTATAAAAATAGAGCATTATTATTTGTATAGAAATATTTAAATTTTCTGTGTCGAATTGGATATCATTTTTATACTTGTCTGTGTTGCGTATTTTCCAACTTCACTATTTTTTAACACGATATATCGATTAATTATCACGACTATTATCACGAAGACATGATAATAGTCATGATATTTTGATTTATTATTGTTAAATCACTATATGTTATTTATTCCGTTTCGGTGTCTCTTATTTATTCTTTATTGCTATTTTCTTGTTATTGTTACTTGCTTGTTCGACGTCTATTAATTTTCTTTGTTTTGTTTTTATTTGGTCGTTGCAGTAAAAAAAAAAAAAAAAATGTCAAAAAAATGGAACTAAGAATTAATAATGAGAAAAGTGCATTGTATACACTCAATTTAATAGTAATTGTACACTCTCTATTTGTATGGGGGACATCCCCGTAAACAAATAAACAATTATTATTATTATTAGCTCAAAAATTATCTGACGTATCATGAACTTTTACTACTGATTAAGCTCTAGATACAAACAAAAAAGTAAATAAAAACATATTGTAAGGGTCATTTTGCTTATAACCCGGTCTCACAAATTATTGGGTTGGCGATATATGTCCGTTCAATGGTTTTTCATGAATGTTCACAAATTTTTTTAGGCTTTCTATTTTGATACATTTCACCTTTTTTCTTACAAATTGGAATATTTTTGATTAAATGATAGTATTTTTTATTATTAAAAAGAGTTTTAAGTTTGCCAAACCTCGATAGTAGAAGGTAGTTAAAAATCAAAGAAACTGGAATGAGAACATATAGCATTTCCAAGCCTATTTGAACCTTTTCTGAGTCAGCTTTAGCCATTTCCAAATCCCAAGAAACCCTTTCCAATTCAAACGTAGCCCTTTCCATATGAATTGTAACCCTTCCCAAATCAAATGTGGCCCCTTACCACTCAATTGTACCCCTTTTTATTTAAATTGTAACCGTTTGCATTTCAATTGTCACCCTTGAAAAAATCTTTGAACTCTTGTTAGCACAAAGAAGAAAATATTTAGAACAAAAAGTTTCATTTTTTTCCATTCCAATTGGCACTCTTGAAAATGAATTGAAATTTAACCTACTTTGCAGTGGGTCAAGTTGAGGTCTCAGAACTCACCGGGATAAAGAATGACAGTATGTTTATATATTTTTTCAAAAGTATTTATTGGCAATAGCAGTAAACCAATGTATTTAATAAAACATTCCTGAAGAAATGATTTTCGTTGGGTATTTAAAAATCAAAAAAACTGGAATGAGAACATGTATCAAATTTCTATAATGGTATACCATTCTTCTCTAGTTAATAAATTTAAACTCAACATTAATACTCCTTTAACGTTGGTTAGAATAGTCTTTTGATGTATGGTGAATCTAGGAAGAGGTATTCCTTAAGTCGGTAAAAAATTTACAAATAATTGGATCTATCCATTAAATGCTAAAGGTTCGACTCAAATTTAAGAAATTTTAAGGACTGGAAAAAATAAATAATAATAATAATAATAATAATAAAAAAAGGATTCAAACAAGATGGAACCACTGACCAATAAGTACAAATATATGCACATATTTTAAGGGTTATTTTGCTTATAACCCGGTGTCACCAACTATTGGGGTGGCTATAAATTTTTAACTAACATATTTGAGTATTTATAATAACATATATATTTTCATATTTAGCTTAACATAAAATCACAAAAGTAGCCGTTGTAATCATAAAAGAATTAACTTCTATAAGGTAGTAATCAACTCACTTCATCTAATATTTTCAAATGCATATGAAAAAACTACATAAATTCACGTTTACATACTACATTCTATGTAGCAAGAGAAACCTAAATAATGCCTAGTAATTTTTTTTTACCGGACCAGAGCTATGCTGTAAGACCTGCTTGAAAATAATTCAATACTTTTTGAAGCGAAGGGCTCTACTGTTTATCAAGTATGATAGAATTATTAATTGAGGTCCCTTGAGTGCATCAAAATAATTCAATCGCAGAACTATGATACACTAATCTATCAATGTAATAAATAAGCCTGTCTGGTTTGAATGTGTTTCACAGATCTTTCTGAGAAGGCTCTACTCATTTTATAGTTTGATAGCTCAAACAATTACTTTCTACTAGCACTATATTAAATTTCAAAAAGTGTTACAAATAGACTTGCTTTTTTAAATTTAATTATATTTCCTTACTTTTCAAACTAGAGATTTTGAATAAAAGGAACGCAAACGAATAAATATTTTAAATTTGTACTAAAGGACTATTAATTCAAACGAATGTATTTGGAGCAATTTTCAATGAGAAGAAAAAATAAAGTTTGCATTTTTCGGTTTTCCATTGAATTGAATTAACCCAATCTATTAGCAGACCTTCACTGTACAGGAATGGGAATAAGAGTGGGAGAAACAAAACAAAATAAATCGCCGCATATTTTAAAAGAGATTCTGCGCTGAAAGAAAAGTGTCAAAACCAGTTTTAAAAAAAATAAAGGATTAATTTTGAATTCTGGGCAGTCGGAGAAGGTTCTAGATAGTTCGATAACCGTCCACCGTTTCGACCAATCAGATTCGAGAGATCGGTCTGGCCCGGCCGAGAACATTCGGCGGGCTATATAAACCTCGCAGCTCCGGCGGTCCGGCAGTATACAGATCGAAAAGTGATACGAATACTTGAGTGCGATTATTCGCTCGACCCTATTTATTATATCTAGTGTTATTGTCGATTAGTGTGAGTAAAATGCCAGCTATTGGAATTGATCTTGGTACAACTTATTCGTGCGTCGGGGTTTGGCAGCACGGAAAAGTGGAGATCATCGCCAACGACCAAGGCAACAGGACGACACCGAGCTATGTCGCCTTCACGGACACCGAGAGGCTCATAGGAGACGCTGCGAAAAATCAGGTTGCCATGAACCCTCAAAACACAGTTTTCGATGCTAAAAGATTGATCGGCAGGAAATACGACGATCCCAAAATACAGGATGACTTAAAATTGTGGCCATTCAAAGTTGTCAACGATTGCTCCAAACCTAAAATCCAGGTAGAATACAAAGGCGAAACGAAACGTTTTGCTCCAGAAGAAATAAGTTCCATGGTCCTGACCAAGATGAAGGAGACTGCTGAATCATACCTAGGAACCAAAGTGAAAGACGCAGTTATCACAGTTCCTGCCTACTTCAATGACTCTCAGAGGCAAGCGACCAAGGACGCAGGTGCCATAGCCGGTTTGAACGTCCTGAGGATTATCAACGAGCCAACAGCTGCAGCCCTCGCCTATGGGTTGGACAAGAATCTGAAGGGCGAGAGGAACGTTTTGATCTTCGACCTCGGAGGTGGTACTTTTGACGTTTCAATTCTAACAATAGATGAGGGCTCTCTCTTTGAAGTCAAATCCACCGCTGGGGACACTCATCTGGGTGGAGAAGACTTCGACAACAGGCTAGTCAATCATTTGGCAGAAGAGTTCAAGAGGAAGTACAGGAAAGATCTGAAGAGTAACCCGAGAGCAATAAGAAGGTTGAGAACTGCTGCGGAAAGAGCCAAAAGAACTCTGTCTTCTAGCACGGAAGCCAACATTGAAATCGACGCCCTATACGAAGGTATCGACTTTTACACCAAAGTATCGAGGGCCAGGTTCGAAGAGCTCTGTGCCGATCTCTTCAGATCGACATTGCAACCTGTCGAAAAGGCTTTGCAAGACGCCAAGCTGGATAAAAGTTCCATCCATGATGTTGTCCTGGTGGGAGGGTCTACCCGCATTCCAAAGATACAGAGCCTTCTACAGAATTTCTTCAACGGTAAATCCCTTAATTTGTCAATTAATCCAGATGAGGCAGTTGCTTATGGAGCCGCTGTCCAAGCAGCCATCCTCAGTGGAGATCAGAGCTCACAGATACAAGATGTACTCTTAGTCGATGTAGCACCACTTTCTCTGGGCATTGAAACCGCTGGTGGAGTTATGACAAAAATAATCGAGAGGAACAGTAGGATCCCTTGCAAGCAGACCCAGACGTTCACCACCTATTCCGACAATCAGCCAGCGGTCACTATTCAGGTGTTTGAAGGTGAGAGAGCTATGACAAAGGACAACAACCTCCTCGGCACATTTGACCTGACAGGGATCCCGCCTGCACCTCGTGGAGTTCCCAAGATCGAAGTCACCTTTGACCTGGATGCAAATGGTATTCTAAATGTCTCTGCCAAAGAGAACAGCACCGGGAAGTCAAAGAACATCAGGATAGAGAACAATAAAGGCAGGCTATCAAAAGAGGAAATTGATAGAATGGTCAACGAGGCAGAAAGGTACAAAGCAGAAGATGATGCTCAGAGGGAGAGAATAGCTGCAAGGAACCAACTCGAGAGCTACCTCTTCTCTGTGAAGCAAGCAGTCGATGAGGCTGGAGACAAACTGAGCGAGGATGACAAGAACAAAGTGAGGGCCAGGTGCGATGAGACCATGAGGTGGCTGGATAACAACACCCTCGCAGACAAGGAGGAGTACCAGCACAAACTGCAGGAACTTCAGAAAGAGTGCGTCTCCTACATGACCAAGATGCATGGCGGTAGCTCCGGCTCTACTTGTGGGCAGCAGAGCGGCAACAAATTTGGCCAAGCCTCTTCCGGACCCACCATCGAAGAAGTGGATTAAATGAATTGAGTTCCTATATCTAGATAATTCTAATTGTTAAAATTAGAATTTATTTATTTGATATTTTATTTTAAAAGACTGATTATTATTTGTAAATAATTATGTTTTATTGTAAATAGCTATCCTACACATCAAGTTGCAGTTGTTTTATTTTTGTATATTTCCTGTAAATACTGTAAATATGTACTTTATTTATTTTTATTTTTTTAAATTATTATTTAAATAAATTAAAATTTAAACATAAATCTGTGTTATCATTTACCCCAAATTTCATCTTTATATTGAATAATTTAAAACAAATAAATTAAATTACAAGTAAATTAAGAAATAATGATATTATGTATAGATAAAATTAAAAATATTTAACTAGAAGTTTACTACTACTAAGTTAAAATATTACATTATCTTAAACCTGTTGAGCTCAAGTTAGATTAGTGGGATCTTCTATATGATATGGACTAAGGAGTATCCAAATAGTGTAAGAGGTAGCAATGTTAAAACATTCAGGTATAGTCACCTAATAACAGAGAAAAAAAAAACAACCACAAAGCTATTGTATTTCACAATTAATAACAGGTTCCAATGAAATCTAACACTTAAAAAGTAAAGGAAATTTTTTTTTCTGTGAAATTCTCAAATTTGGTAATTCCGTGTCATTTTAAAAGATTTAAACTTTCTAATTTTGGAAGGCTTTAAGCAGAGACAGATAGAAAATTAAAAAAAAATGTGGGAAAAATAAGGTTGTAAAATAAGATTTTTTATGTATTTTCGGCAATTTCAAATTTTATTATCATCTATAAAAATAGAGCATTATTATTTGTATAGAAATATTTAAATTTTCTGTGTCGAATTGGATATCATTTTTATACTTGTCTGTGTTGCGTATTTTCCAACTTCACTATTTTTTAACACGATATATCGATTAATTATCACGACTATTATCACGAAGACATGATAATAGTCATGATATTTTGATTTATTATTGTTAAATCACTATATGTTATTTATTCCGTTTCGGTGTCTCTTATTTATTCTTTATTGCTATTTTCTTGTTATTGTTACTTGCTTGTTCGACGTCTATTAATTTTCTTTGTTTTGTTTTTATTTGGTCGTTGCAGTAAAAAAAAAAAAAAAAATGTCAAAAAAATGGAACTAAGAATTAATAATGAGAAAAGTGCATTGTATACACTCAATTTAATAGTAATTGTACACTCTCTATTTGTATGGGGGACATCCCCGTAAACAAATAAACAATTATTATTATTATTAGCTCAAAAATTATCTGACGTATCATGAACTTTTACTACTGATTAAGCTCTAGATACAAACAAAAAAGTAAATAAAAACATATTGTAAGGGTCATTTTGCTTATAACCCGGTCTCACAAATTATTGGGTTGGCGATATATGTCGGTTTAATGGTTTTTCATGAATGTTCACAAATTTTTTTAGGCTTTCTATTTTGATACATTTCACCTTTTTTCTTACAAATTGGAATATTTTTGATTAAATGATAGTATTTTTTATTATTAAAAAGAGTTTTAAGTTTGCCAAACCTCGATAGTAGAAGGTAGTTAAAAATCAAAGAAACTGGAATGAGAACATATAGCATTTCCAAGCCTATTTGAACCTTTTCTGAGTCAGCTTTAGCCATTTCCAAATCCCAAGAAACCCTTTCCAATTCAAACATAGCCCTTTCCATATGAATTGTAACCCTTCCCAAATCAAATGTGGCCCCTTACCACTCAATTGTACCCCTTTTTATTTAAATTGTAACCGTTTGCATTTCAATTGTCACCCTTGAAAAAATCTTTGAACTCTTGTTAGCACAAAGAAGAAAATATTTAGAACAAAAAGTTTCATTTTTTTCCATTCCAATTGGCACTCTTGAAAATGAATTGAAATTTAACCTACTTTGCAGTGGGTCAAGTTGAGGTCTCAGAACTCACCGGGATAAAGAATGACAGTATGTTTATATATTTTTTCAAAAGTATTTATTGGCAATAGCAGTAAACCAATGTATTTAATAAAACATTCCTGAAGAAATGATTTTCGTTGGGTATTTAAAAATCAAAAAAACTGGAATGAGAACATGTATCAAATTTCTATAATGGTATACCATTCTTCTCTAGTTAATAAATTTAAACTCAACATTAATACTCCTTTAACGTTGGTTAGAATAGTCTTTTGATGTATGGTGAATCTAGGAAGAGGTATTCCTTAATTCGGTAAAAAATTTACAAATAATTGGATCTATCCATTAAATGCTAAAGGTTCGACTCAAATTTAAGAAATTTTAAGGACTGGAAAAAATAAATAATAATAATAATAATAATAAAAAAAGGATTCAAACAAGATGGAACCACTGACCAATAAGTACAAATATATGCACATATTTTAAGGGTTATTTTGCTTATAACCCGGTGTCACCAACTATTGGGGTGGCTATAAATTTTTAACTAACATATTTGAGTATTTATAATAACATATATATTTTCATATTTAGCTTAACATAAAATCACAAAAGTAGCCGTTGTAATCATAAAAGAATTAACTTCTATAAGGTAGTAATCAACTCACTTCATCTAATATTTTCAAATGCATATGAAAAAACTACATAAATTCACGTTTACATACTACATTCTATGTAGCAAGAGAAACCTAAATAATGCCTAGTAATTTTTTTTTACCGGACCAGAGCTATGCTGTAAGACCTGCTTGAAAATAATTCAATACTTTTTGAAGCGAAGGGCTCTACTGTTTATCAAGTATGATAGAATTATTAATTGAGGTCCCTTGAGTGCATCAAAATAATTCAATCGCAGAACTATGATACACTAATCTATCAATGTAATAAATAAGCCTGTCTGGTTTGAATGTGTTTCACAGATCTTTCTGAGAAGGCTCTACTCATTTTATAGTTTGATAGCTCAAACAATTACTTTCTACTAGCACTATATTAAATTTCAAAAAGTGTTACAAATAGACTTGCTTTTTTAAATTTAATTATATTTCCTTACTTTTCAAACTAGAGATTTTGAATAAAAGGAACGCAAACGAATAAATATTTTAAATTTGTACTAAAGGACTATTAATTCAAACGAATGTATTTGGAGCAATTTTCAATGAGAAGAAAAAATAAAGTTTGCATTTTTCGGTTTTCCATTGAATTGAATTAACCCAATCTATTAGCAGACCTTCACTGTACAGGAATGGGAATAAGAGTGGGAGAAACAAAACAAAATAAATCGCCGCATATTTTAAAAGAGATTCTGCGCTGAAAGAAAAGTGTCAAAACCAGTTTTAAAAAAAATAAAGGATTAATTTTGAATTCTGGGCAGTCGGAGAAGGTTCTAGATAGTTCGATAACCGTCCACCGTTTCGACCAATCAGATTCGAGAGATCGGTCTGGCCCGGCCGAGAACATTCGGCGGGCTATATAAACCTCGCAGCTCCGGCGGTCCGGCAGTATACAGATCGAAAAGTGATACGAATACTTGAGTGCGATTATTCGCTCGACCCTATTTATTATATCTAGTGTTATTGTCGATTAGTGTGAGTAAAATGCCAGCTATTGGAATTGATCTTGGTACAACTTATTCGTGCGTCGGGGTTTGGCAGCACGGAAAAGTGGAGATCATCGCCAACGACCAAGGCAACAGGACGACACCGAGCTATGTCGCCTTCACGGACACCGAGAGGCTCATAGGAGACGCTGCGAAAAATCAGGTTGCCATGAACCCTCAAAACACAGTTTTCGATGCTAAAAGATTGATCGGCAGGAAATACGACGATCCCAAAATACAGGATGACTTAAAATTGTGGCCATTCAAAGTTGTCAACGATTGCTCCAAACCTAAAATCCAGGTAGAATACAAAGGCGAAACGAAACGTTTTGCTCCAGAAGAAATAAGTTCCATGGTCCTGACCAAGATGAAGGAGACTGCTGAATCATACCTAGGAACCAAAGTGAAAGACGCAGTTATCACAGTTCCTGCCTACTTCAATGACTCTCAGAGGCAAGCGACCAAGGACGCAGGTGCCATAGCCGGCTTGAACGTCCTGAGGATTATCAACGAGCCAACAGCTGCAGCCCTCGCCTATGGGTTGGACAAGAATCTGAAGGGCGAGAGGAACGTTTTGATCTTCGACCTCGGAGGTGGTACTTTTGACGTTTCAATTCTAACAATAGATGAGGGCTCTCTCTTTGAAGTCAAATCCACCGCTGGGGACACTCATCTGGGTGGAGAAGACTTCGACAACAGGCTAGTCAATCATTTGGCAGAAGAGTTCAAGAGGAAGTACAGGAAAGATCTGAAGAGTAACCCGAGAGCAATAAGAAGGTTGAGAACTGCTGCGGAAAGAGCCAAAAGAACTCTGTCTTCTAGCACAGAAGCCAACATTGAAATCGACGCCCTATACGAAGGTATCGACTTTTACACCAAAGTATCGAGGGCCAGGTTCGAAGAGCTCTGTGCCGATCTCTTCAGATCGACATTGCAACCTGTCGAAAAGGCTTTGCAAGACGCCAAGCTGGATAAAAGTTCCATCCATGATGTTGTCCTGGTGGGAGGGTCTACCCGCATTCCAAAGATACAGAGCCTTCTACAGAATTTCTTCAACGGTAAATCCCTTAATTTGTCAATTAATCCAGATGAGGCAGTTGCTTATGGAGCCGCTGTCCAAGCAGCCATCCTCAGTGGAGATCAGAGCTCACAGATACAAGATGTACTCTTAGTCGATGTAGCACCACTTTCTCTGGGCATTGAAACCGCTGGTGGAGTTATGACAAAAATAATCGAGAGGAACAGTAGGATCCCTTGCAAGCAGACCCAGACGTTCACCACCTATTCCGACAATCAGCCAGCGGTCACTATTCAGGTGTTTGAAGGTGAGAGAGCTATGACAAAGGACAACAACCTCCTCGGCACATTTGACCTGACAGGGATCCCGCCTGCACCTCGTGGAGTTCCCAAGATCGAAGTCACCTTTGACCTGGATGCAAATGGTATTCTAAATGTCTCTGCCAAAGAGAACAGCACCGGGAAGTCAAAGAACATCAGGATAGAGAACAATAAAGGCAGGCTATCAAAAGAGGAAATTGATAGAATGGTCAACGAGGCAGAAAGGTACAAAGCAGAAGATGATGCTCAGAGGGAGAGAATAGCTGCAAGGAACCAACTCGAGAGCTACCTCTTCTCTGTGAAGCAAGCAGTCGATGAGGCTGGAGACAAACTGAGCGAGGATGACAAGAACAAAGTGAGGGCCAGGTGCGATGAGACCATGAGGTGGCTGGATAACAACACCCTCGCAGACAAGGAGGAGTACCAGCACAAACTGCAGGAACTTCAGAAAGAGTGCGTCTCCTACATGACCAAGATGCATGGCGGTAGCTCCGGCTCTACTTGTGGGCAGCAGAGCGGCAACAAATTTGGCCAAGCCTCTTCCGGACCCACCATCGAAGAAGTGGATTAAATGAATTGAGTTCCTATATCTAGATAATTCTAATTGTTAAAATTAGAATTTATTTATTTGATATTTTATTTTAAAAGACTGATTATTATTTGTAAATAATTATGTTTTATTGTAAATAGCTATCCTACACATCAAGTTGCAGTTGTTTTATTTTTGTATATTTCCTGTAAATACTGTAAATATGTACTTTATTTATTTTTATTTTTTTAAATTATTATTTAAATAAATTAAAATTTAAACATAAATCTGTGTTATCATTTACCCCAAATTTCATCTTTATATTGAATAATTTAAAACAAATAAATTAAATTACAAGTAAATTAAGAAATAATGATATTATGTATAGATAAAATTAAAAATATTTAACTAGAAGTTTACTACTACTAAGTTAAAATATTACATTATCTTAAACCTGTTGAGCTCAAGTTAGATTAGTGGGATCTTCTATATGATATGGACTAAGGAGTATCCAAATAGTGTAAGAGGTAGCAATGTTAAAACATTCAGGTATAGTCACCTAATAACAGAGAAAAAAAAAACAACCACAAAGCTATTGTATTTCACAATTAATAACAGGTTCCAATGAAATCTAACACTTAAAAAGTAAAGGAAATTTTTTTTTCTGTGAAATTCTCAAATTTGGTAATTCCGTGTCATTTTAAAAGATTTAAACTTTCTAATTTTGGAAGGCTTTAAGCAGAGACAGATAGAAAATTAAAAAAAAATGTGGGAAAAATAAGGTTGTAAAATAAGATTTTTTATGTATTTTCGGCAATTTCAAATTTTATTATCATCTATAAAAATAGAGCATTATTATTTGTATAGAAATATTTAAATTTTCTGTGTCGAATTGGATATCATTTTTATACTTGTCTGTGTTGCGTATTTTCCAACTTCACTATTTTTTAACACGATATATCGATTAAATTATAATTCATTAAATGTTCCCAACTAAGAATCGGACCTTTTAAGCAATAAATTGTCGTTAGGACTGTCTATTTAGTTTTTTAAACAATTTTATCAAGTGCTCAGTAATAATGTGCATTATGCAATTTTTGTTGGTAAAACAATTGCAGTCAAATTTTCTCTGTATCATAAAATGTCAACTCGCTGAATCAACATATAGTTTTTATTACATGAGACGCCAATAAGCTTTTTACAAAACATGAAGTGTTTTTTTCTAATTTTAGAAAAGTTAAGTTTTAAAAATAACATGTTCCGAGTATTTTCAGAAATCATGTACAAAGAAAAATTTAATATTTTGGACTATTTATCTGAAACATTTTTGAATTTTCATTATTCCAATCAAGAGGTGGGCTACTCTTAAAGTTCGGCATCAGAGAACTACAGGAGTAGGCCACCTCTAAAAATGGATGTATTGAAACATTTAATGGTGATTTATACGTAAGTTACTAAACACCCCAAGGCACCTGATATTTTTAAATGGATGTGACACCAGTACATTGATCTATTTTATGTAGCTGGGTAAAATAATATAATAAAAACTGTGCCACAAAATTTTCTAAAAAAGGTCTAATAATTTTCAAGTATATTAGCTCAAAAATTATCTGACGTATCATGAACTTTTACTACTGATTAAGCTCTAGATACAAACAAAAAAGTAAATAAAAACATATTGTAAGGGTCATTTTGCTTATAACCCGGTCTCACAAATTATTGGGTTGGCGATATATGTCGGTTTAATGGTTTTTCATGAATGTTCACAAATTTTTTTAGGCTTTCTATTTTGATACATTTCACCTTTTTTCTTACAAATTGGAATATTTTTGATTAAATGATAGTATTTTTTATTATTAAAAAGAGTTTTAAGTTTGCCAAACCTCGATAGTAGAAGGTAGTTAAAAATCAAAGAAACTGGAATGAGAACATATAGCATTTCCAAGCCTATTTGAACCTTTTCTGAGTCAGCTTTAGCCATTTCCAAATCCCAAGAAACCCTTTCCAATTCAAACGTAGCCCTTTCCATATGAATTGTAACCCTTCCCAAATCAAATGTGGCCCCTTACCACTCAATTGTACCCCTTTTTATTTAAATTGTAACCGTTTGCATTTCAATTGTCACCCTTGAAAAAATCTTTGAACTCTTGTTAGCACAAAGAAGAAAATATTTAGAACAAAAAGTTTCATTTTTTTCCATTCCAATTGGCACTCTTGAAAATGAATTGAAATTTAACCTACTTTGCAGTGGGTCAAGTTGAGGTCTCAGAACTCACCGGGATAAAGAATGACAGTATGTTTATATATTTTTTCAAAAGTATTTATTGGCCATAGCAGTAAACCAATGTATTTAATAAAACATTCCTGAAGAAATGATTTTCGTTGGGTATTTAAAAATCAAAAAAACTGGAATGAGAACATGTATCAAATTTCTATAATGGTATACCATTCTTCTCTAGTTAATAAATTTAAACTCAACATTAATACTCCTTTAACGTTGGTTAGAATAGTCTTTTGATGTATGGTGAATCTAGGAAGAGGTATTCCTTAATTCGGTAAAAAATTTACAAATAATTGGATCTATCCATTAAATGCTAAAGGTTCGACTCAAATTTAAGAAATTTTAAGGACTGGAAAAAATAAATAATAATAATAATAATAATAAAAAAAGGATTCAAACAAGATGGAACCACTGACCAATAAGTACAAATATATGCACATATTTTAAGGGTTATTTTGCTTATAACCCGGTGTCACCAACTATTGGGGTGGCTATAAATTTTTAACTAACATATTTGAGTATTTATAATAACATATATATTTTCATATTTAGCTTAACATAAAATCACAAAAGTAGCCGTTGTAATCATAAAAGAATTAACTTCTATAAGGTAGTAATCAACTCACTTCATCTAATATTTTCAAATGCATATGAAAAAACTACATAAATTCACGTTTACATACTACATTCTATGTAGCAAGAGAAACCTAAATAATGCCTAGTAATTTTTTTTTACCGGACCAGAGCTATGCTGTAAGACCTGCTTGAAAATAATTCAATACTTTTTGAAGCGAAGGGCTCTACTGTTTATCAAGTATGATAGAATTATTAATTGAGGTCCCTTGAGTGCATCAAAATAATTCAATCGCAGAACTATGATACACTAATCTATCAATGTAATAAATAAGCCTGTCTGGTTTGAATGTGTTTCACAGATCTTTCTGAGAAGGCTCTACTCATTTTATAGTTTGATAGCTCAAACAATTACTTTCTACTAGCACTATATTAAATTTCAAAAAGTGTTACAAATAGACTTGCTTTTTTAAATTTAATTATATTTCCTTACTTTTCAAACTAGAGATTTTGAATAAAAGGAACGCAAACGAATAAATATTTTAAATTTGTACTAAAGGACTATTAATTCAAACGAATGTATTTGGAGCAATTTTCAATGAGAAGAAAAAATAAAGTTTGCATTTTTCGGTTTTCCATTGAATTGAATTAACCCAATCTATTAGCAGACCTTCACTGTACAGGAATGGGAATAAGAGTGGGAGAAACAAAACAAAATAAATCGCCGCATATTTTAAAAGAGATTCTGCGCTGAAAGAAAAGTGTCAAAACCAGTTTTAAAAAAAATAAAGGATTAATTTTGAATTCTGGGCAGTCGGAGAAGGTTCTAGATAGTTCGATAACCGTCCACCGTTTCGACCAATCAGATTCGAGAGATCGGTCTGGCCCGGCCGAGAACATTCGGCGGGCTATATAAACCTCGCAGCTCCGGCGGTCCGGCAGTATACAGATCGAAAAGTGATACGAATACTTGAGTGCGATTATTCGCTCGACCCTATTTATTATATCTAGTGTTATTGTCGATTAGTGTGAGTAAAATGCCAGCTATTGGAATTGATCTTGGTACAACTTATTCGTGCGTCGGGGTTTGGCAGCACGGAAAAGTGGAGATCATCGCCAACGACCAAGGCAACAGGACGACACCGAGCTATGTCGCCTTCACGGACACCGAGAGGCTCATAGGAGACGCTGCGAAAAATCAGGTTGCCATGAACCCTCAAAACACAGTTTTCGATGCTAAAAGATTGATCGGCAGGAAATACGACGATCCCAAAATACAGGATGACTTAAAATTGTGGCCATTCAAAGTTGTCAACGATTGCTCCAAACCTAAAATCCAGGTAGAATACAAAGGCGAAACGAAACGTTTTGCTCCAGAAGAAATAAGTTCCATGGTCCTGACCAAGATGAAGGAGACTGCTGAATCATACCTAGGAACCAAAGTGAAAGACGCAGTTATCACAGTTCCTGCCTACTTCAATGACTCTCAGAGGCAAGCGACCAAGGACGCAGGTGCCATAGCCGGCTTGAACGTCCTGAGGATTATCAACGAGCCAACAGCTGCAGCCCTCGCCTATGGGTTGGACAAGAATCTGAAGGGCGAGAGGAACGTTTTGATCTTCGACCTCGGAGGTGGTACTTTTGACGTTTCAATTCTAACAATAGATGAGGGCTCTCTCTTTGAAGTCAAATCCACCGCTGGGGACACTCATCTGGGTGGAGAAGACTTCGACAACAGGCTAGTCAATCATTTGGCAGAAGAGTTCAAGAGGAAGTACAGGAAAGATCTGAAGAGTAACCCGAGAGCAATAAGAAGGTTGAGAACTGCTGCGGAAAGAGCCAAAAGAACTCTGTCTTCTAGCACAGAAGCCAACATTGAAATCGACGCCCTATACGAAGGTATCGACTTTTACACCAAAGTATCGAGGGCCAGGTTCGAAGAGCTCTGTGCCGATCTCTTCAGATCGACATTGCAACCTGTCGAAAAGGCTTTGCAAGACGCCAAGCTGGATAAAAGTTCCATCCATGATGTTGTCCTGGTGGGAGGGTCTACCCGCATTCCAAAGATACAGAGCCTTCTACAGAATTTCTTCAACGGTAAATCCCTTAATTTGTCAATTAATCCAGATGAGGCAGTTGCTTATGGAGCCGCTGTCCAAGCAGCCATCCTCAGTGGAGATCAGAGCTCACAGATACAAGATGTACTCTTAGTCGATGTAGCACCACTTTCTCTGGGCATTGAAACCGCTGGTGGAGTTATGACAAAAATAATCGAGAGGAACAGTAGGATCCCTTGCAAGCAGACCCAGACGTTCACCACCTATTCCGACAATCAGCCAGCGGTCACTATTCAGGTGTTTGAAGGTGAGAGAGCTATGACAAAGGACAACAACCTCCTCGGCACATTTGACCTGACAGGGATCCCGCCTGCACCTCGTGGAGTTCCCAAGATCGAAGTCACCTTTGACCTGGATGCAAATGGTATTCTAAATGTCTCTGCCAAAGAGAACAGCACCGGGAAGTCAAAGAACATCAGGATAGAGAACAATAAAGGCAGGCTATCAAAAGAGGAAATTGATAGAATGGTCAACGAGGCAGAAAGGTACAAAGCAGAAGATGATGCTCAGAGGGAGAGAATAGCTGCAAGGAACCAACTCGAGAGCTACCTCTTCTCTGTGAAGCAAGCAGTCGATGAGGCTGGAGACAAACTGAGCGAGGATGACAAGAACAAAGTGAGGGCCAGGTGCGATGAGACCATGAGGTGGCTGGATAACAACACCCTCGCAGACAAGGAGGAGTACCAGCACAAACTGCAGGAACTTCAGAAAGAGTGCGTCTCCTACATGACCAAGATGCATGGCGGTAGCTCCGGCTCTACTTGTGGGCAGCAGAGCGGCAACAAATTTGGCCAAGCCTCTTCCGGACCCACCATCGAAGAAGTGGATTAAATGAATTGAGTTCCTATATCTAGATAATTCTAATTGTTAAAATTAGAATTTATTTATTTGATATTTTATTTTAAAAGACTGATTATTATTTGTAAATAATTATGTTTTATTGTAAATAGCTATCCTACACATCAAGTTGCAGTTGTTTTATTTTTGTATATTTCCTGTAAATACTGTAAATATGTACTTTATTTATTTTTATTTTTTTAAATTATTATTTAAATAAATTAAAATTTAAACATAAATCTGTGTTATCATTTACCCCAAATTTCATCTTTATATTGAATAATTTAAAACAAATAAATTAAATTACAAGTAAATTAAGAAATAATGATATTATGTATAGATAAAATTAAAAATATTTAACTAGAAGTTTACTACTACTAAGTTAAAATATTACATTATCTTAAACCTGTTGAGCTCAAGTTAGATTAGTGGGATCTTCTATATGATATGGACTAAGGAGTATCCAAATAGTGTAAGAGGTAGCAATGTTAAAACATTCAGGTATAGTCACCTAATAACAGAGAAAAAAAAAACAACCACAAAGCTATTGTATTTCACAATTAATAACAGGTTCCAATGAAATCTAACACTTAAAAAGTAAAGGAAATTTTTTTTTCTGTGAAATTCTCAAATTTGGTAATTCCGTGTCATTTTAAAAGATTTAAACTTTCTAATTTTGGAAGGCTTTAAGCAGAGACAGATAGAAAATTAAAAAAAAATGTGGGAAAAATAAGGTTGTAAAATAAGATTTTTTATGTATTTTCGGCAATTTCAAATTTTATTATCATCTATAAAAATAGAGCATTATTATTTGTATAGAAATATTTAAATTTTCTGTGTCGAATTGGATATCATTTTTATACTTGTCTGTGTTGCGTATTTTCCAACTTCACTATTTTTTAACACGATATATCGATTAAATTATAATTCATTAAATGTTCCCAACTAAGAATCGGACCTTTTAAGCAATAAATTGTCGTTAGGACTGTCTATTTAGTTTTTTAAACAATTTTATCAAGTGCTCAGTAATAATGTGCATTATGCAATTTTTGTTGGTAAAACAATTGCAGTCAAATTTTCTCTGTATCATAAAATGTCAACTCGCTGAATCAACATATAGTTTTTATTACATGAGACGCCAATAAGCTTTTTACAAAACATGAAGTGTTTTTTTCTAATTTTAGAAAAGTTAAGTTTTAAAAATAACATGTTCCGAGTATTTTCAGAAATCATGTACAAAGAAAAATTTAATATTTTGGACTATTTATCTGAAACATTTTTGAATTTTCATTATTCCAATCAAGAGGTGGGCTACTCTTAAAGTTCGGCATCAGAGAACTACAGGAGTAGGCCACCTCTAAAAATGGATGTATTGAAACATTTAATGGTGATTTATACGTAAGTTACTAAACACCCCAAGGCACCTGATATTTTTAAATGGATGTGACACCAGTACATTGATCTATTTTATGTAGCTGGGTAAAATAATATAATAAAAACTGTGCCACAAAATTTTCTAAAAAAGGTCTAATAATTTTCAAGTATATTAGCTCAAAAATTATCTGACGTATCATGAACTTTTACTACTGATTAAGCTCTAGATACAAACAAAAAAGTAAATAAAAACATATTGTAAGGGTCATTTTGCTTATAACCCGGTCTCACAAATTATTGGGTTGGCGATATATGTCGGTTTAATGGTTTTTCATGAATGTTCACAAATTTTTTTAGGCTTTCTATTTTGATACATTTCACCTTTTTTCTTACAAATTGGAATATTTTTGATTAAATGATAGTATTTTTTATTATTAAAAAGAGTTTTAAGTTTGCCAAACCTCGATAGTAGAAGGTAGTTAAAAATCAAAGAAACTGGAATGAGAACATATAGCATTTCCAAGCCTATTTGAACCTTTTCTGAGTCAGCTTTAGCCATTTCCAAATCCCAAGAAACCCTTTCCAATTCAAACGTAGCCCTTTCCATATGAATTGTAACCCTTCCCAAATCAAATGTGGCCCCTTACCACTCAATTGTACCCCTTTTTATTTAAATTGTAACCGTTTGCATTTCAATTGTCACCCTTGAAAAAATCTTTGAACTCTTGTTAGCACAAAGAAGAAAATATTTAGAACAAAAAGTTTCATTTTTTTCCATTCCAATTGGCACTCTTGAAAATGAATTGAAATTTAACCTACTTTGCAGTGGGTCAAGTTGAGGTCTCAGAACTCACCGGGATAAAGAATGACAGTATGTTTATATATTTTTTCAAAAGTATTTATTGGCAATAGCAGTAAACCAATGTATTTAATAAAACATTCCTGAAGAAATGATTTTCGTTGGGTATTTAAAAATCAAAAAAACTGGAATGAGAACATGTATCAAATTTCTATAATGGTATACCATTCTTCTCTAGTTAATAAATTTAAACTCAACATTAATACTCCTTTAACGTTGGTTAGAATAGTCTTTTGATGTATGGTGAATCTAGGAAGAGGTATTCCTTAATTCGGTAAAAAATTTACAAATAATTGGATCTATCCATTAAATGCTAAAGGTTCGACTCAAATTTAAGAAATTTTAAGGACTGGAAAAAATAAATAATAATAATAATAATAATAAAAAAAGGATTCAAACAAGATGGAACCACTGACCAATAAGTACAAATATATGCACATATTTTAAGGGTTATTTTGCTTATAACCCGGTGTCACCAACTATTGGGGTGGCTATAAATTTTTAACTAACATATTTGAGTATTTATAATAACATATATATTTTCATATTTAGCTTAACATAAAATCACAAAAGTAGCCGTTGTAATCATAAAAGAATTAACTTCTATAAGGTAGTAATCAACTCACTTCATCTAATATTTTCAAATGCATATGAAAAAACTACATAAATTCACGTTTACATACTACATTCTATGTAGCAAGAGAAACCTAAATAATGCCTAGTAATTTTTTTTTACCGGACCAGAGCTATGCTGTAAGACGTGCTTGAAAATAATTCAATACTTTTTGAAGCGAAGGGCTCTACTGTTTATCAAGTATGATAGAATTATTAATTGAGGTCCCTTGAGTGCATCAAAATAATTCAATCGCAGAACTATGATACACTAATCTATCAATGTAATAAATAAGCCTGTCTGGTTTGAATGTGTTTCACAGATCTTTCTGAGAAGGCTCTACTCATTTTATAGTTTGATAGCTCAAACAATTACTTTCTACTAGCACTATATTAAATTTCAAAAAGTGTTACAAATAGACTTGCTTTTTTAAATTTAATTATATTTCCTTACTTTTCAAACTAGAGATTTTGAATAAAAGGAACGCAAACGAATAAATATTTTAAATTTGTACTAAAGGACTATTAATTCAAACGAATGTATTTGGAGCAATTTTCAATGAGAAGAAAAAATAAAGTTTGCATTTTTCGGTTTTCCATTGAATTGAATTAACCCAATCTATTAGCAGACCTTCACTGTACAGGAATGGGAATAAGAGTGGGAGAAACAAAACAAAATAAATCGCCGCATATTTTAAAAGAGATTCTGCGCTGAAAGAAAAGTGTCAAAACCAGTTTTAAAAAAAATAAAGGATTAATTTTGAATTCTGGGCAGTCGGAGAAGGTTCTAGATAGTTCGATAACCGTCCACCGTTTCGACCAATCAGATTCGAGAGATCGGTCTGGCCCGGCCGAGAACATTCGGCGGGCTATATAAACCTCGCAGCTCCGGCGGTCCGGCAGTATACAGATCGAAAAGTGATACGAATACTTGAGTGCGATTATTCGCTCGACCCTATTTATTATATCTAGTGTTATTGTCGATTAGTGTGAGTAAAATGCCAGCTATTGGAATTGATCTTGGTACAACTTATTCGTGCGTCGGGGTTTGGCAGCACGGAAAAGTGGAGATCATCGCCAACGACCAAGGCAACAGGACGACACCGAGCTATGTCGCCTTCACGGACACCGAGAGGCTCATAGGAGACGCTGCGAAAAATCAGGTTGCCATGAACCCTCAAAACACAGTTTTCGATGCTAAAAGATTGATCGGCAGGAAATACGACGATCCCAAAATACAGGATGACTTAAAATTGTGGCCATTCAAAGTTGTCAACGATTGCTCCAAACCTAAAATCCAGGTAGAATACAAAGGCGAAACGAAACGTTTTGCTCCAGAAGAAATAAGTTCCATGGTCCTGACCAAGATGAAGGAGACTGCTGAATCATACCTAGGAACCAAAGTGAAAGACGCAGTTATCACAGTTCCTGCCTACTTCAATGACTCTCAGAGGCAAGCGACCAAGGACGCAGGTGCCATAGCCGGCTTGAACGTCCT